>OU779872.1:1465000-2665000 GCA_916999025.1 Orgyia antiqua
GCTCGATACTAATAACGTTGCCTTATGTTGCATAGATAATGGTACGGAACCCTTCGTGCGCGAGTCCGACTCGCACTTGACCAATTTTGTTATTAATGAATTAGAGGTAGAAGACCCAGCTGAATTCAGAATGCTTTTAAGAATGGATCTAGAACATGCTAGTGCGGGGAAGCGGGAGGGTGGTCACTCTGTCAAGTAAATAGAACTGCAGCCGAGCTATTCTCTCGCCGCTTCGTTCGGCCGAGCACTCGGCTGATCACTCGGCGCTATGTTTATACGTACCGAGTACTTGGCCGAGAGCACTGTCTCGCCCGTTTACTCGGTACGTGTGATCAAGGCATATGTTTTAAAAAAGTTCGCATCAAATGTCCATTGTGAAATTTTCAGCTCACATACGGACATGCATACAAAAATATCGACTTTGTTTTATAATAAGTTAAGTACATTATAAATATTACAATAAAACTTGTTCAGTACTGTGGCTCAGGGTCTCACAATTATAAGGGCCTCCCAGACCCTACTTTATTTTATGTTTCACTTACATCGAATATGTCAGAGCGCATATCCTAGTATGCCCAGGGACTCCAGTGTATCCTGGGCCTATAATAAGTAAAAGACAGCCCCTGTACCCGTATACATACACAAGGAGTGTTGACATCAGGGGGGGGGCAAGCTCCTATTCAATGTTGTCACAATGATCAGTCACTGACGCCATTATGCCGGCATTTGTGTCAAAATATTAACATTAGACTACCAAACTTGATAAAATTCGCCATTATGCAATCAACAAATGCATTAACTGATTGCATAATGGCGAATTTTATTAAGTTTGGTAGTCTACTGTTAATTTTTTATCACAAATGACGCCACAATGGCGTCAGTGACTGATTATTGTCATTGAATAGCAGACTTGGGCTCCATGCAGACGGAGCACGAATAACGGGAGAAGGGCTGGAAAATGATGACTGATGTAATATACTCACTCTTCCATAACTTTAGCTATATATGGTAGATGCATCTCAATGGAGTGTTCATCTTCATCCGTCTGTACATCCATCCATTCAAACTGACGAGTAGCTTCTAATTCATTGTAAACTAGAAACAAAATTATTTATATTGGACATTTCAGACAACGTCCTCTGGTCACAAGCTAAGCTTATATGCTTGTGTTATGTGTACCAGAATACGGATATACTACATATTATACTACTTTTCTTTTGTAAATACACTTATAATACATAGAAACACACAGACGCAGTACAAACATTTGTATGACAATTATAAAAATCACAGCAAACACACAGTCTCTTTCGGGAATCGAACCCGCGGCCTCGTGAACGGCAGTCCGTTACATAAACCACTAGACCACGAATCCCGTCAAATTATACAATAATATACAAATTGTCAATATCACACCGAGTTAAAACTAAATAGGACTAACTCAAAATTTTAAAAAACACAAAAAACCCGACTAAGTATGGATTGGACTCGCCTACTAAGAGTTTCTTTCCATCATCATTATAAATTATAATATCTCTTTCTGTATCATTTATCACTGATACTTCGCTCCATCGCAGCGTGATGTTATATACCCTATACCCTTCCTCGATAAATGTACTATCCAACACTGAAATAATTTTTCTAAATGGACCATTGGTTCTTGAGATTAGCGCGTTCAAACAAACTAACTCTTCAGCTTTGTAATATTAGAATAGATAAGTATAAATATGTTTAATGTCTTACTCTGCTTATCAATCGTAAGATCATAGAGTGGTGTTTGATATTTATCCAACGAAGAGAGCGCACATCCACCAAGACGCACGTGATGGGATGGACCCAGGATAAATATACGTTTACTAAAAAGAAATTCATAGTTCGTAATATATTGACGGGACTCCGTGTGGTGACGGATTAAGAATACAAGTGTCACCACCCCATCTCCTCCCAAGGGTGCTGTAAAAGTCAGCTAAGGAATATTGTACACAGATAACATCCTCCTCAGACCATAGTCTCTTCCAAAGTTAGAGAGAGAGAGTTTGTTACCACATTACTTTTAAATGGGCGAAGCGATATTAATTTTTTTTTTATTTGAAAGCTGATGGTTCCCGTGTGGTCCCATTGGCACTAGGTCAGAATCTGATGGTTATCTCCTAAGAAATCGTGAAAAGCCCTCAAATTTCAAAGCCACTAATCTAAGACCACCGAGTCCACCGAGGTGGTCTTTTAAAGTCGATTCAAATTTTATATTTAAAGGATATTTCAATTATAAATCGGTCTAGTACTTTCGGAGCCTATTTATATATTCATTTCAACCAAAACTTTTATAATACACTAGCTGATGCCCGTTACTCCGTACGCGTGTAATTTTAGATCCCCAAATATTTTTTCCGTTAAACCTTCCCTGGACTTTCACGAATATTACAAGACCAAAATCACCAAAATCGGCCCAGCCTTTCTCGAGTTTTAGCGAGACTAACGAACAGCAATTGATTTTTATATATAAGATTTGATATTTGTTTCTATATATAAGAATAACACATAGGGCTATGTTAAATACGACATCTCTTTAATATTGAGCGGTTAATACACAAATACTTACACCACAACAGGACTAACTTGTCTGTATGCAAAGGCCGCGCAAGCTCCGCAATAAGAATAGCCCGCATGCCTGAAATATAAAAAAATACCGGTCAAGTACGAGTTGGACTCGCACGCTGAGGGTTTCGTATCTACTATACTATTGGTCTTATTCATAATGACTTATCGGAGGTTTAAAAGTTCGCTAAAATCGGTTCGCGAAAATTGTCAAAACTTGTTATCCCTAATAGTCTCTTTACGATAAAATGTTTATTATTTCTCCGATAAAATCTCCGTTTAAACTTCCGATAAGTCATTATGAATAAGACTGTATGTCTACATCACTCAGTTGGCTTGAAGCTACTTACTGCGTCTGTGTGTTTACTATGTATTATAAGTATGTATTTACAAAAGAAAAGTAGTATATGTAGTATATCCATATTCTGGTACACATAACACAAGCATATAAGCTTAGCTTGGGTCCAGGGAAAGTTGTGTGAAATGTCCGTGAATATTTAAACTCACTTATTTAACTTTGTACCACTTTATGACAAAATTTCGGATTTTTTTTTTGGGTTGTGTCTTTTTATTACTAAATGTCAAATTGTTTAGAAAAACAAAATAATAATTACGGTGCAATAATAGCTCTGGCCGGCCCGTGAGTGAGATCTGCCTTCGATAACCATAACTCGAGCTGGCGAGTCAACTCGCTTCCTGAAAGTATAACAATTCAGAACTTTCAAATTAAAGTTAAAATCTTTAGAACGACAATCTTTAATTTATAGACGATATCTTCTTCCCTTTCTAACCCATTAACGTGCCACTGTTGAGCACGGGCCGCAATGAGTATGAGCATTGTTCTTGTAACTTTTTCAGCGGAGGTCGCCCTAAGGATTGCGTTGATTTGTCATACAAATGTCAAGGGTGTACAACCCTTCTTATCACTTAGAGGATTGGAAAATAGATAGTAGCCAATTCTCAGACCTACTGAATATGCATATAAAATTTCATAAGAATCGGTCAAGCCGTTTCAGAGGAGTATGGGAATGACCATGTGACAAAAGAATTTTAATTATTAGAATACAACGAGGAGACAGATATGTATTACTATAGTTATATATCTGTCTCTTTCTAGTCTCACCTTTTTTCTATATACATCTCTCTTTCTCACTATATTAATATACATTGATGTGCAGTTTGTTACGCCCTTAATAATGTCAATTCTTGTTGAAGGCTCCAAGAAATTACAGCATTTCGAGAGTAGGGTTGAAAATAAAATGCATATTACAACAAATAAATATTTATTTTACAAATTTATTTAAAGAAATGCACTTGATTGCTTAGTTCAGCTTGAAAAACCTGAATATTATTTTAAAACATTACTTTATAGTACGGGATCCGTAGTACATTTTTTTCACTTGATTACTATCAAGCTGATTTTCCGTGAGTAGCTTTATTATGACGAGACGCCCAATAATTTTCTATTCCAAAATCTCGATTGTGGTAGCTAACAGAGATAGCAAGGATAAAATATCGTACTACCCGTAAAAAAAAAGACGTAAATGAACTTGCGTCAAAAATTTAAAAAAAATCACTTACTGCTTTCTTCCAGTAATAGTAGTAGGTTGGACGCGTTGGTTTGTCCGACCCTTAAATTGATTGCATGTTTTTGTTTAAGGCATTAAACTATCATGGATCCGAAGAGAAGTAGATGTAGAAGGATCATACAATTATTAAATCACAAGAACGAAGACGATGATGAATCTCAAAATACAAAGTCTGCTTCTTATATAAAATCCGATATTGTAGAACCCCTTTCAACAATGAGTGCGTCCGATTTGACCATCATGAGAATTTCACCCTCAACTAGCACTTGTCACAACCAAACGAATGATGACGATGGTGACTTTTCTCCCGCCTCAGACGATGATAGAACATACTTTCCATCAAAGAAAAAATGCCGGAGATCGAACTCAAGCTCGTCGTCATCGTCTTCATCTTCCAGCTCGTCCTCATCTTCTACCTCAAGCACATCATTCAGTTCAGCTTCAGCTTTATCTGCACAAGAGTGTCCAAACACCCAAAAAATTCAAAGTACCAAAGACACACGTAATAATATCGACCCTACTAATCCGTATGATGAAACAGAGAACGCAAATGGTAACATGAATAACCAAATGCCAAACGCTTCAAAAATTTATGATATTTCCTTCATTGCTGAAGCTTCTAATAATCGTCAAAGAAGTGATTCTCTTCCTACTGATTCGAATCTTCAAGTTGGTCTTACTCCAAATGATGGCGATCATGTTGCCTCTTCCAGCCGTGCCGATAACGTCAAAATCATTCATACTGACACGAATGACACAGGAGAAATCAATGATGTTTCTGATACAGGGGATATTGACAGTTTCTGCCCAAACGATGCTGCAACAGAAGCTCAAGCTCAGACAGTTGATGTCATTACAAAAAAACGAAAAAAGAAATTTAAGAACGTTTAAAAATATGTTTCAAACTCAAA
The DNA here is from genome assembly GCA_916999025.1 of Orgyia antiqua. Classification (NCBI taxonomy): domain Eukaryota; kingdom Metazoa; phylum Arthropoda; class Insecta; order Lepidoptera; family Erebidae; genus Orgyia; species Orgyia antiqua. The sequence continues at coordinate 1,470,096 of OU779872.1, forward strand.
AAAAAAAATCCGTTTATCTAGCTAAATCGATTAAGCAACCTTGTGGAAGTGCATGTCGGCTGAAATGCTCAGATAGAATTTCTGAAGAGTCACGAAAACTTCTTTTCGATGATTATTGGGGCATGGCTTCATTGATGCGACAAAGAGAATATATAGCTCGTAACTTAACAGAAATAAAGCCCAGATATCAATACAAAAAGATTGATTCCAATAGAAAGCCAAAAATGGCTTTCAATTTCGATGTAAACGGCACTAAAGAAAGGGTTTGCAAAACCTTCTTCAAAAATTCACTGGATATTACAGACAGGTGCATAAGAACTGTAGTAGAGAAGAAAAATGCGTCAACAGGTGTTCTAGAAGGAGAAAAGAGAGGCATGCATGGAAACCACAGAAAAGTGCCCACTGAAATGATAGAAGTGAAAAAACACATTAACAGCATTCCTCGTATCGAAAGACACTATTTGCGAAAGCAAACTACCAGAGAGTTTATAGATGGTGGAAAAACATTGACTGATATTTATTCAGACTACAAAGAAGATTGCATAAAACAAGGAACAGCTACATACATACCGAAAAGTTTTCAATAACGAATTTAAAATTAGCTTCTTTGTGCCCAAGAAGGACCAATGCGAACAATGCACAATATACAACCTGGCCGAAGGTCCTCAAAAACAAGTTCTGAAGGAAGACTATGATCGACATCTAGCAGAAAAGGAGAAAAGTCGCGAAGAAAAAGCTAACGATAAAATGAAGGTTTCAAGCAACTTTATCGTCGCATGCTACGACCTACAAGCGTAATGACGATACCAAATGGAAAAGTATCAACTTTCTTCTACAAGTCAAAGATAAATTGTTTGAATTTTACCATCTCTGAGCTTGCAAGAGATAATACTGAATGTTTTTTTGCTGGGACGAATCACAAGGTAACCGTGGAGCAAATGAAATAGCCAGCTGTGTCTTGAAATACTTGCAAAAGAAATCTTCTTTAGCTGACGAAGACTTAGATGTAGTTTTCTATTCAGATAACTGCTGCGGCCAGCAGAAAAATCAGTTCATCATCGGTATGTACATCTATGCAGTACTTAACTTGAAAGTAACATCTATAACACACAAGTTTTTAATCCGTGGACACACACAGAACGAAGGAGATGCAGCACATTCAACGATTGAGAAACAAATAAAAAGAATACTTAAATCTGGGCCCATTTATGTGCCTTCCCAGTACGTATCCGCCATCAGAAGTGCAAAAAAACATGGCACACCATTCATAGTAAACGAAATGGCTTATAACGATTTCATTGACATCAAACAACTGCCCGTTCCTAGACTGAACAAAAATGTTGAAAGTGAACTTGTCAAGTTATCTGATATAAAAGTCATCAAAATAGTGAAAGTTGAAGATGATAAGGTAAAAATTTTTTACAAAACATCCTACTTTGATGATTTCAAAGAACTTGATCTGGGATCTAAAAGAGTCAGTGCAAGGAATCAGAGGACTCAAGAATTGCAACAGCTGTATAACCAAAAGTTAGATTTATCCGAAAGAAAGAAGAATGACGTGAAAAGCCTTCTAGATGCTGGTTTGATACCCAACTTTTACAATTCCTACTTTGACAGAGTTTTGAACTAGGTGGGTAGTGGTCCACCCTTTAAAAATGTTGTTGATTAATTATTATTTGTAAGAAGAAGTTTTTGATACTTTTTTTTGTGATCTATTTTACGGATTTTTGTGCGAAAATGTTTTTAAGTTTATTACTGTTACTTTATTAATATTTTTCTCGGTTCTAGAACTTGAAGCTTAAAGACCGAATTGCTAAAAGACTACAGGTTTTTACATAATTCAGTTTTTACAAGATTTTATAGGATGTACCCACATGATTTTGATACAATATTTTTTATACTTACTTACGGTTTTTTGTGAAAAACAACATTTTAAAGTTAGGTATTGTGAGTTAAATAATATTTTTGCTGACTCTTGTGATTATTAAGCCTTTAATACGCTGATTTGTACGTAACTTTTATAGTTCCTACTTTGAAAGACTTAATCTTAGTATTTAATTTGGAATACCTCTATTAATTTGTATTGATTAGTTAGTAGTAAGAACAAGATTTTAATATAATGTTGTATAAGATAAACATACGAATTTTATTCAAACACAAATTCTAAGTTTCTGTTTTTTTGATAATACCTTTGTCTATATTTAGACACATTTTTTATTATGAGCATTTGTGGTAGTTTTGACTTAAAACTGTGAGCGTGTGCCAAATAAATAGTATTCTTTAATATTTCAGTAATTATATTGTTTTATTTGTCTCTTTTTTATCATTACAATGTAGGTAAAATAACAACTTAGAGGTCATTAAGCAAAAAGTTTTGAATAACTATCAAGCTATAACCGACACTATGCAAAACTTTTTTTTTAAATGCTTCTCCATTGATAAATAATCAATAATTTTATTGTATGCCACTGGATTCTGAAGCAGCGTTAGTTAAACTGTTATTTTAAGCCGATCACGAAGCTTTATTTACATTTTTTTAGTTCCATATCACCCATACAATACTTAAAAAAACTTAAAACGGCCATACTGTAAAATGAACATTTTCGTATAGTGCCATTTATATTCTAAGGGTGCGATATGTGTAACATTTCAGATCAATCCGACTACTGTAAGTGAGTGAACAATCACTTACAAAGATTCCGTTACATAGATTAATACATTGATAGATATATTGTATCAAATAAAAAACTGACATCAGCTTTCAAATAAATAAAAGAGTCATTAAAATCGCTTCGCCCATAAGTTATGAGGTCACAATGACAAAACAAAAAGACCTGTGGCACCCAGGGACAGCCCCAGTAAAGCTATTGCATAGCATTTTTTATCAACTTATACACTCAGCGGCACGGAATCTTGGCCACTCACAAATGTAATCATAAAAACAATTTTAAGTGTTTCTGATGAATTATTTTGATGAGGGTCGATAAAAAATAATGCACTTTAAGTTCAAGAGGGTAATTCATTAAGTTTTAAACAAAGTTGACAATATTTCTTGCCATTTAGTCGAAATAGGCCATTTGAGTGGAGAAGTCGAAGTTAGAATTTGTTCGTGTTAAATCGTTTTCGTAAAGTTTTGTGCAGTTTTGTGGCTTTTGCATATTGCTAAACTTTAAAGAGTACCTAAAAACTAAAAAAATGCCATTAACATCAGATCAAGTTGCTCAAGCCGTCACTTTAACCAACCAAGGTTTATCACAACGTGAAATCGCTGTTGTGCTGAATGTACCCCGTTCTTCGTTACAATATGCCCTGAAGAGGTACCGCGAGACCGGGAACTACCACCGCCGCAGCGGCAGCGGGGGCCAGCGGTGCACTTCCGCACGTGACGACCGGTTTATTGTCATGGAGATACTGAGAAATCGCTTCCTCACAGCGGTTGAGATACGACAGCGTCTCCAAAACATTCGGGGCATAGACGTTAGCGAGCGTACAGTGAGAAGGCGATTGGAGGAAGTCAATTTAAGGGCTCGCAGACCAGCTCGAGGACCAGAACTCCTCAGGCATCAACGAGTAGCGCGCCTCCGATTCGCGCAAGAACACGCCGACTGGACCCTCGACCAATGGGCCAAAGTTTTGTTCACAGATGAGTGCAGAATCGCTTTACGAGGTCCAGACGGTCGAGAGAGGGTCTGGAGACGAAGAGGAGAAAGGTTTTTACCCATTACCACTTCCCAAACCGTCAGTTTTCACGGAGGCTCTATTATGGTATGGGGAGGAATAAGTTGCGAAGGTCGTACGGCGTTGGTCATCGTCGATAACCGGCTTAATGCTACTCGGTACATCGAAAACATCCTCCAAGATCATGTTCAGCCCTATTCTGGGTTTATAGGGGACGATCAATTTCTTTTAATGCACGATAACGCACGCCCGCACGTCGCGCGCTGTGTTAATGAGTACCTTCAAGCGGTCGGTATTCGAAAAGTGGACTGGCCAGCTCGCAGCCCGGACTTAAATCCAATAGAGCACGTGTGGGACAAGCTCAAGACAAACCCTCAGTGACCTTCGCAATGCAGCACTAGCCGCTTGGGAAGGCATCCCTCAAGAAATGATTAAAACATCATTCAGAGCATGCCGGAGCGCATCCAAGCAGTCATCAGGGCTAGAGGGGGAAATACCCGTTATTAAAAACATTACATTTCAGGGGAAAATACTGTGTTCACTTTTGTGTGGTTGTTTTTTTCAGTGACAATAAGTTTTTCATAAAATGGTGTATTTTTTTCTTATCTCATTATATCGTTATGTACAGTTAATATGGGTTTTAAATCATTTAGAAGTGTTAAAAAAAACATTAAAGATTACAAAAATAGACAATAAATACGAAGATATTAAAATTTAAAAAAGTTACTGAACTAAAGTAAAGACTACTAAAGACTGCTGAACTAAAGAGACAAGCGTGATAATTAAAAAAAGTCAATAATAGTTCTGGTATTCATTGACAGATGGCAAAACTAAAGTCGGAGTGTGGGTGTTATGTTATTTTCGTTACGGAATTTCTGGATTCGGTCTCCCCGCTCAATGCCCGCGATAGAAGCTATGCAATAGCTTAAAAATATAGAATTGAGAATATGCTCCTTTCTTTGAAGTCATTGAAAAATGTAGCAAAAAACGGGGTAAGTTTTGTAAATTCCGCACATACAATGTCACAGACAACAGCTAGTCTTTGACGGTACAGGCTAATCATCATTATTATCCTTTTGCAACATCTTAACAATCATTTTAGACGACTCCAGCATCACTTCTTCACTTAACTCGGGGAATTTTGTCTCAAATTCCTTTTTAATACTGTCTACATCAAAACTAGACGTCTGTATCTCATTTATAAACTGTCTAGACTTATCATATTCTGTAAATTTGTCTAAGTCTAAGTTAGACTCATTTTTAATCTTCGCTAAACCATCTATAGCGTCAGTGACCGCGTCTAATAGTTGTTTGTGTCCTGTATTTTTGTTATATCCAAAATCAACATTGTCTAATTGTATTCTGTCTAAATGTTCTTCCTCTGTAGATAACAGGTCTTGAATAAGCGCAGGCGCTTTTGATTCTTCCGTTGCTTTGTAAAATTGTGTGCAATCATTGTTTTTAAGGTCCAGTAATCTGAAATATTTTAGATAGGTTAGAAATTGTTCTGTAATTGATATTTTTAGTAATTAAATTGGTTTAAAATTGCTATGGGATAAGTCTAACAGAGGGATTAATGGGCTGGGAATGGGAATAAAGTATATAGTTAATTTAAAAAAAAAATTGGACATGTCATAAGCACATAATTTTTCTGAAAAATTGTGTCTACGTGATTAAATGATTTTTCATTTCATTTCATTACTGTATGAATTAATGATTATAAGTATGTATTTACAAAATAAAAGTAGATTATGTATTATATTCAGAAGAGTCTACCTACCCCCATGGGAAAAAGGTGTGATGTTATGATGATGATGTATTATATTTGTATTCTGGTACCCATAACACATGCATATAAGCTTAGCTTTGGACCAGAGGATGTTGTGTGAAATGTACATGAATAAATGACATAGTTTATAGAGAAAATATCTATACTTCATTTATTTTACTAGTTAGTAAGAATAATTCGGGGCATGTGATGATTAATAAACAGATTCTATTAAAACTTAGCAGTTATACACTCATGCCAATTCTACAAGCACAACTAAACTTAACTTAACAAAAACTATTGTTGTATCAAAAAAGTTAACCTTGCTGAATTGTGTTATTGATACTATTAAAATTCATTTTTTAGTTAGTTAATTTATTTTATTTATGCGCCTAGAATTGGCACCACTATGTATCATCACGTTAAAACCAAGGTAAGGTAGAATATTTACGACCTACCTTTTTTGTTCAACTGCAAAAGATATATCCTTAAGTCTTCTATTAGTTTTGTCCAATTGATTCATAGTTTTCTGAAATCTATCAGCCAACTGCGCCATTTTTAAATCCATTTCCGTTTCTTCTCTTTCGATTTTCTCGTCAAGAAAACATTCATCTAACAATTTACGCATAAAACGATCGTATTCGATTCTATTATAATCAATACCAAAATCTGTAGAGCTTTGTTCTTGTTTCAAATTTGGAGCATCAATATTATCCGCGTGTTTCGGTTTATTAATCTTTGGTTTCCTCGATGTAGAAGGAACGCTGGCTGTTACTTTACCCCTCCCTTTTAATGTTTTAGCTTCTACAGCCGATGATTTTACTTTATCAGCCATATTTCAACTAATTTTAACAAATATCGCTAACAATTATCCCAACTGACATTTGTTTTTAAATGGCTGTCAGTCAAACATAACCATAGCAACGAACACTTCCTGTTTCGTTAAGAAATTCTTTCAAACAGTGAAAACGGAACGAAAACTCTTTACTTATTTGTAGGTACATTATTTATATATAAAAAATATAATAATAAATAAAAAATTAATCACAACTAATGTTGAAATTTACTTTTATTTATTTATTTCTTTACTAATTAAAAATGCTCATTTATATCAGTTTAATATCAAGATTAAAAAGGTCAATTTCTGAACGAAATTAAGTAAATAGTCAAATGACATTCCACATCCTACAAAAATAGAGGTCAATGGAAAGACTTTTAGCTACAGTGAAAATCTCAACACTGTATGCAAAAAATAAAAAAACAATAATAAGTTATTATAATTTTATTGTACACAATATTATCTTATCAAATGTGATAAAATTACTAACCAAAATTTTAATTCCAAGGATGATAGTGCAAAAATCTTTAACAGAGGCGGAAATAATACACACAAAGTCAAACAAAAGACTTTTTATTCATTCACAGACAGGGCCCTGAGTCGGGTATTTCAACGGTGTCACAACTGTACCATTATTGTACCATTATGGTGCAATAGTAAAGTTTTTGGTAGTCTACTATTAATGTGTCGTCATAACGACTTCATCATTGTCTTACAATTGTCAAAGTGACATAAATTGCTAGTCTCGTACACAACTGCTTCACAATTGCAATTCAATGACTGAAATGTTTCGGTAGTCTGCTATTTTGAATTTGACAGTAATATTTTTAAATTGTCCTGTGTCGACAGATTGCCATAAATAAAAAATAGATAGATAGAAATATTAGAAATTGTTCTTTGTAATTTATTGCAATTTACTAATCTCCTAAACTTCACATTGCTTTTTATACTAATAAATAGTATGTACAAATATATCTAAACGAAGTCTAGCATGATTAAATGTTTAAATTTATTAGTAGTTTTTCGAAAATCACTTCAACTAACGCATTTTTTAAAAACGGCAACACATACATACCATTCTAACACAATCCATAGATAAAAGAGACCGAAAATTCAATGCATAGATAAAAGAGATCGACAATTCTATTACCATTGAAAGACCGTTATGACGGCATATAGCAGACTACGGATATTTGACTTCAATTGCAACGGTATCGTGCCGGTATTGTGCCGGTATGACAATTGTTCCAAAATAGTGGACTTGAGCACCAGGTCATTCACCTTTTCTTTTGATTTCTATTTAGCCGAATATTCTACAAAACCGTACCCAAAGGCATCATTTATTTTATCAAATACGTATATACAGTTAGTTATTTTTTAATAATTTTCTACTCAAAACTTCTAGCAAATAAATACAAATTCTTTGTTTACTAACCATTCTCCGTATACCAGCTGCCAGCATGAGAAGCGTTACGACAACTCATTTTAAATAAATTTTAATAAAAAAAAATTATAGCAAAACTTTTAGAACTTTATTAGAATGCACTTTTCCGATTCCAAAATAAAAACACTGCGTTGAGTAGGTACCTACCAAAATTAGTACCACAGACTAATTAAAATGAATGCTTCGAATACCAACCAATGATTCAAAGACCACAGATTATATATATTTTTATTAGGTTACCGAATCCTGAAGAATTTAAAAGGAATTCTAGCTTAGGCTTCAGTAAGATTACACATTTTGTAGTTGTAGAAAAAAAAGCAGCAAAGTTTTAAATTCCTTCTAGTCAAAAACAGCCTAAATCTGAAAGGCAAGTCAATTTTATAGAAGTAGGCGCATTAGTATTTAGTCTGTGGCAGGTTATTTTTTAGTTTTCATTTTTCAAATTTTATGGTTAGTCTGTGGTTACAATTTCATTTTATGAAAGTGGATAAATTGTTGTATTAAAACTAATTTATTTTGTAATATTAAACTATTTTGTGAAAACGAGTAGCATTTATAACATTCCTAATAATAAATACCAAAATGCTATCATCATTATGTTAGTAAAATATTTATATATTAATTAATAGTCTTGGTTATTGTGTAACTTTTTGACTATCAATTTTCTTATTATTTAATTACGTTCTTAAACGATTAAAGCATTGAATATTACGCAATAATGAGTGTACCTATAGTGAATGGTGGTTTGGTCTATTTAGAGTGATAGAAAATCGAACATGTTATCATCGGTTGTTTAATGTTTATATTTTTTTTCGACCATCATGCTCAAGCTTAATTTTTTAGGGTTCCGTACCCAAAGGGTAAAAACGGGACCCTATTACTGAGACTTCGCTGTCCGTCCGTCCGTCTGTCACCAGGCTGTATCTCAAGAACGGTGATAGCTAGACAGTTGAAATTTTCACAGATGATGTATTTCTATTGCCGCTATAATTTTTATTCGAGGCGTCCAAGCTTTTATAGTGCCAACTAAAAAAAATGTGTTAACTATTACGATATTGACTTATCTCATGATTTGATTTTGAGTTGGGTCATTTTCATTAAAAATTTTTTTAAAAGGTTTTTAAAAATATAAATTATTCAAAATTAAAATACCTACAATAACTAGGGGTTTAGAAACAGGAACTATCTCACTATGTGGACTATATCTAGAACAACCATCTTCTGCTATAATAATAAAAACTTATTTTGTTCACAGGTCGTGTAAATTTAAATTTGCATCCAAAAATGTCAGCCGCTCTGAGTACTACAGTGACATTAAATAAACCAAAGACTGCAATTGTTATGTTAAATATGGGTGGACCAGAGACTACAGATCAGGTATTAGATTTATTTTTTTTGTAGCCTCTTGTCAAGCTATTTTACACCTAGTATCACTGCGACCAGATTGATCTGTTGTGACTGCCAATTTCTAAAGTTCGTCGTCCAAACCTGTTGCCATGAAGATCTCTAGGATCTTTTTTTAGAAGTTTGGTCACTTCTGGGTGCATGGTATCATTGTCGAGGAGCATTGCATATGCATCACTGAAAGGCAATCAGTGAGAATGTGAATAGGTGTTTCTTCAGCCAATTGAATATCTTATGTCTTAATATTTTCTAACACTTACACAACCCATCCACTTTTTGAGATTTGGGTGTATATATTTTTTTCTCTTAATTTTATGTTCAATCATCTCTCTCTCGCTCCGTGTGGTGATGGATTAAGAATAGAAGTGTCGCCACCCCATCTCCCCCCAAAGGCGCTGTGAAAGCCAGCTTAGGGATATTGCACACAGTTAATATCCCCTGTGAGAGACAAAAACTCGAAAATAAACCCTATGTCAACACACCTAGTCAGGGTGACTCGGTAGATCATAATCCCTCCCAAAGTGGAAGAGGCTCGTGCCCAACAGTGGGACGTGAATGGGTTGGAGAGGAGAGGAATCTCTCCCTTTCTCTCCAGCCCATATTGTTACGCTCTTGCCCGCTTGTGAAGTCGTACCAGTAGAATTTGTCGCGGCGTGATGTTATATAGCCTATATTCTTCCTCAATAAATGTACTATCCAACACTGAAAGAATATTTCAAATCGGATCAGTAGTTCCTGAGATTAGCGCATTCAAACAAACAAACTCTTCAGCTTTATATTATTTGTATAGATATAACAACCTAATTCTTTTTTATCAGGTAGGTGGTTATCTCCACCGCATCATGACAGATAGAGATATGATCCAGCTGCCGGTTCAGAACAAACTTGGACCCTGGATAGCTTCCAGAAGAACAGCTGAGGTTCAGAAGAAATATCAAGAGATTGGAGGTGGTTCTCCAATACTTAAATGGACTAATAAACAAGGTGAGGTTATTTTAGTTATTTACAATTGATTTGCTGTGAAAATGAATAAATAATTAATCTGAATAACGTTTAAAATTAAAGTGACCTAACTCAGAAATAAAAATCAGTACATTCCAGGACTTGGTGCTATTAAATGTTATAGCTCTAATAAACTCCAAAAGCACGCTGAGCTCATCTGATAAAGGCTGTGTCAGCAGATTGCAAATAAATTGGAAAAAATAAACTTTCCAAGGTTTTTGTCCCAAAATTGCATATGTAGATCTTGTTGCTGTCTTACCTTTGACGGCATTCGTGGAGGAGTGGTTCATATAACGGACTGCCGTTCACGAGGTCGCGGGTTCGATTCCCGCTTGGGGCAATAATTTGTGTGATATTTATATTTGTCATACAAACATTTGTACTGCGTCTGTGTGTTTACTATGTACTATAAGTATGTATTTACAAAAGAAAAGTAGTATATGTAGTATATCCGTATTCTGGTACAAATAACACAAGCATATAAGCTTAGCTTGGGACCAGAGGACGTTGTGTGAAATGTCAATGAATATTTATTTATTATTCATTCATTCATTGTCAACAGGAAAGTTATTGACCAATGCATTAGACAAGATGTTACCGGACAGCGCTCCGCATAAACACTATGTAGCATTCAGATATGTACCACCGTTTACCGATGAGACGTTCCAACAGATTGAGGAGTAAGTGGCTATCCTTACTTATATATATATATCGTAATTTATTTTAGAGATATCAAAAAAAGTATTAAAAACTTTGAAAATTGACACCCCCTAATGTATTTTAACTATAATTACCACAATTTTCTAAATACTTCCGATTTTTTTTTGTATTGGTATCCGTATTAGTACTGCTGTCTACCACAATATTTAAAACGCCCACAGTACATAAAGTTTTTACGCAATAAGCAATCAAAGTTGATATTTTCCCAAAAATTTTGAAGGCTTTTTACTCTCAGTTCATTTTCACTCAGCGTGGTGAAAAAAAAATAGTAAGTAGTAAATAGTCTTTTTAAAACGTTTATTAAAACTTTTTAAAACGTTTATTATCTCGCCGATAAAATCTCCGTTTAAACCTCCGATAATTCATGATGAATAAGACCATAATTATGTATGTAGTTACAAAAAATATGTAGTATATCCGTATTCTGGTACACATAACACAAGTATATAAGTTTAGCTTGGGACCAGAGGACCTTGTGTGAAATGTCCGTGAATATTTATTATTTATTTTAGTGATGGAGTTGAAAGGGCAGTAATATTCTCACAGTATCCTCAATATAGCTGTGCTACTACTGGGTCTAGTCTTAACGCCATAGCTGATTTCTATAAAAATAGGTAAGGTTTTTTACATTTTTTTAAGACTAGGGCTTTGTACTTTAATTTCATTCATGTTTACGTTGATGTCCATCTATCTGTTCGTCTGTTAAACTTTATATATATATAAATAATAATAATTTTACTCAACGCCGACTCAGTTAATTTGAAACTTTTATCATAATGACCTGTTGCACTAGAGACTTGAAATTTGGCAGTTTCCTATATTTCTTTTACAAAATTTAGTTGGTGAAGTGTGTTTAATATTTTTAGGGTGTCGTACAAACCCTTATAGGATCACTCCGGTGAAGTCCGTTGTCTGTCTGTCAAACTTTTTTTACTCAGCAACGGCTGAAGGTATCAAGTTGAAACTCATACGATATGTAGATCTATGCGGTCCCTTGCTGCAAAAAATACAGTCAACCTTTCACCTCTACGCATTTAAAAGATATTACCGAATTACGACCATTTTTAAGAATTTTTCGACTTATCGGGAATCAAAATTCACAGGTTACTTCCCGTTGCCCTAGAGCCTTGAAATTTGGCATAGATCAAGTCTATATAGTGCTGATATAGGGAAAAATCCAAAAACTTATAATTTGTCATCACATCACAAGTAAAAAAGTGTTTATACTAATACCAACTTATGAAGTAGCTGAAATGTAGGCGATTCCCTATATTTCAACTACAAAATTAAGTTGGTGAGTTGTTTTGAGTTTAATTAAATGATTATTTGAATGCAGTTACTTATGTTTATATGTCTAGTAGGTACGAAACCCTAAGTGTGCGAGTTTACCTCGCTCTTGACAAGTTTTTTTTTCGGTTTACCTAGATTTTCTAGAGTGAACAGGTTAGTTTTCTAGGGCCTTCTTATACTATTTCTTTATTTTTTCCATGAAAACTCGTGTTTTCCTTGAATAAGCATCTTTTTGTGGTTCTGTACCGAAAGACAAAACGGGGCCGTATTTTGTTTGTCACCAGGCTGTATCTCTGTAACTGTGATAGATAGACAGTTGAACATTTCACAGTTTATGTATACATATATCAGTTGTAGCTATAACAACAAATACTCATTATCAACATTCTCCTGCACTTATCCCTATGTTTGGGATCGATATGACGAATATTTATTCTTCGTGTGCAAATCCAACTTGTACAAGATTTTTTTTTTAATTTTCAGATCATTACCATCAAATATAACATTTAGTATGATAGAAAGATGGCCGACACATCCACTGTTAGCTAAAGTGTTTGCCGAGAGGATCCAGGAGAAGTTGTTAGCATTCGATGAGGATGTCCGAGATAATGTTCTTATATTGTTTACTGCACATAGTCTGCCATTAAAAGTAAGTAGTTTTTACTTATTATAAAACATCTGGCTTTTGCCAGCGATTTCAAAAATCAAATCTTTACAAACTGAAGTTTACTATACCGCTCGATAGATGGGGTTGTACAGTTTTTTAAATCGCGCTGTAGTTTCGTTACACACATTAAGGGCCTACATCAATATTATCGTATATCATCGCCGACACGTACATATTAACACAGCCAGTAGGCACAGAAAATGAAGAATTAGGGATACTTTTCCTATTTACTCAAAATATACTAAATATATTTTAATTCTGATTTACGTGTTTCTATATATAATAGTTACTTATGTTTTTAAAGTTATTTCATTAGCTAATACGCGATAATAGACCGACAAATGAAAAAAATAAAAAATTTGAGAGGTTGTTTCGCCAAGATTTTCTATCGAGAAAACTTTTTTCAATCGCGTTTCTGAGTTCATGCGATCCTAGATCATATATTGAAAAAACATATACTTAAAAATTAGAGCTCTAGCCATTCAATCTAAAGAAACAATGAAAACTTCGTACATAGAAAAATGCACGAAGCTATTTTGGTATCCTCTTAACACTTAAGCTCGTCAAAAGTTTTGTCGATATTTTTTTACGTCTGTCTCTATGTGAGCTTATATGTACAATATATGTAGGTATTCAAAATTATGCAACGGATTTTGATGTGGTTTTGTTTAATAGATAAGTTCAACCATAGACTAATAAAACAGGTGTTCTCTTCCCAATAGAATACTTGTTTCATTGCTTGTAAAAGAGACGTTTTTAGTTTGAGGAAACTACTATGTTGTTAAAGACTAATGGTCTTATTTATAATGACTTATCGGAGGTTTAAAAGTTCGCTAAATTGTGTTCTCATGAAAATTGTCAAAATTTGTTATCCATAATAGTCTTTTTATGATAAAATGTTTATTATTGCTTGGGACCAGAGGACGTTGTGTGAAATGTCCATGAATATTTATTTATTTATATTTATTTATTATCTCTCCGATAAAATCTCCGTTTAAACCTCCGATAAGTCATTATGAATAAGACCATAACTATACTATAGAATAACCATATCTTATTAGAACCACACAGATAGTGTACTTATAAATGGACATGGGTATTTTACACAACATCCTCTGGTCCCAAGCTAAGCTTATATGCTTGTATTATGGGTACCAGAATACGGATATACTACATATACTACTTTTCTTTTGTAAATACATACTTATAATACATAGTAAACACACAGACACAGTACAAACATTTTTATGACATTTATAAATATCACACAAATGATTGTCCCTAGATCGCATACTAGAGAAATTGGTTACTGTTGGCACGGCCGCAATAGGTCAAATGGTAGATAGATGGAACGGTATTCCGAGGTCGTGGGTTTATTAAATTTATTAAGGGCCTACATCAATATTATCGTCGACATGTACATATTAACACAGCTAGTAGGTATAGAAAATGAAGAATTAGGGATATTTTTTTTGTTTACTCAAAATCTACTAAATATATTTTAATTCCGGTTTACGTGTTTCTATACATAATAGTTACCTATGTTTTGAAAGTTATTTCATTAGTTAATACGCGATAATAGACCGACAAATGAAAAAAATAAAAAATGAGAGAGGTTGTTTCGCTAAGATTTTCTATCGAGAAAACTTTTTTCAATCGCGTTTCTGAGTTTATGTGATCCTAGATCATATATTGAAAAAACATATACTTAAAAATTAGAGCTCTAGCCATTCAATTCAAAAAAACAATGAAAACTTCGTACGTAAAAAAATGCACGAAGAATTTTGGTATCCTCTTAAGTAAAAAATATATTGTTACTAAATATGGTACAATTACTAAGAATATTTATATTTATCAGTATTATTTTATTTGTATTTTAAAATCTTAATTAAGTAATTAAATTTTCGTGCTTTATCATAATTATTAGTGATTATGTAATTGTATGACGTGCCTAATGGTATAGTGGTCATGTAACGAACTGTTGTTTATGGTACTAACATTTCATACGTTTGCATAGCCTAGCCCATATGTCCCACTGTTGGGCACGAGCCTCTACTACTATAAATATAATAAATAAATATTTATGGACATTTCACACAACATCCTCTGGTCCCAAGCTAAGCTTGTGTTATGTGTACCAGAATACGGATATACTACATTTACTACTTTTCTTTTGTAAATACATACTTATAATACATAGTAAACACACAGACGTAGTACAAACATTTGTATGACAATTATGGATATCACACAAATGGTTGTCCCAAGCGGGAATCGAACCCGCGACCTCGTGATCGGCAGTCCATTACATAAACCACGAAGCCTGTCAAAATACTCTATCTCTATACAATGTTCCTCAACTGGCACCCTGGGAAAGATGGTGGTGACACTTGTATTCTTTATCAGTCACCACATGGACTTTAAAATTAAAAATCATATTTTTTGCTGAATTTTTTTTTTAATTCTATACTTATATACTAATATTATAAAGCGGAAGAGTTTCTTTGTTTGTTTAAACGCGCTAATCTCAGGAACCACTAGGCCGATTTGAAAAACTCTTTCAGTGTTAGATAGGGCATTTATCGAGGAAGGCTTAAGGCTACATAACATCACGATACGACCAGTAGAAGCGAAGCAGTAGTTAAAACTGTTGTAAAAACGGAGAAAAATTTCTAAATTTCACGCGGGCGGAGTCGCGGGCAACAGCTAGTCATTAATATATGTGTGTAACATTTTAAATCAATCCGACTACTGTAAGTGTGTGATCACTAACAAATATTATGTTATTTAGATTTATACATCGATATAAAGCTATGAATGAAAATTTTCAAGTTTTCCTATACTTCCAGGCTGTATCGAGAGGAGACACGTATCCTCAGGAAGTTGCTGCGACAGTATCTGCCACCATGTATCAGCTGAACACGAAGAACCCTTACCGTCTGGTCTGGCAGTCGAAAGTTGGACCTTTGCCTTGGTTACAGCCTTATACTGATGATGCTATTAAGGTGAGTGTTATTTGAGTAGTCAAAGTAAGTCAGATAGTCACATGTAGTCAAATAGTCAAAAGTAGAAAGTAGTTGGACAGTTTTTTTATTTATTTTGACTTTCTCCTTCTTCTTCAGCCCATTTACGTCCCACTGTTGGGCACAGGCCTCTTCCACTTTGGGAGGGATTATGGTCTACTGTACCGCGCTGACCAGACGTGTTGGCACAGGGTTTATTTTCGAGTTTTCCGTCTCTCACAGACTCACAGAAGATGTTATCTGTGTACAATATCCCTTAGCTGACTTATACAGCATCCTTGGGAGGAGATGGGGTGATGACACTTGTATTCTTAATCCGCCACCACACGGAGGCGCACTGTTTTGCATGTTGCTAATAGTTAAATAGTCACTATCTCTCATAACTTTGTAAGTGCTCAATTAGTGACATTTTCACTCAGTAAGAGCAAAAACCCGGTAAAGAGCCAATGAGAGAAAGTTGAATATATGAATTTATTTGAGAGGCACTCAGACACCTTTTCTCACTGCCACATTAGTCACTTTTTCTCACTGCCGCTTTAAGTCACTTTTTCTCACTGCCACTTTAATACGTTCAGTGCGGCTAACGCTTATGCGCGTTTTTCTGATCTTCACCAAGTGCGGGCCGACGCGTATACGCGTCCATACAAAAAAAAAATCTGTAGGCAAGCGGGGTGCGCCGCACCTGTGCGTTTATAGCGTGTATTCTGGGTGTCTATTGTTTCGAAGCGGTCGTAAAATGTGGAATTGTAAAGGAGACTACACACTAGTCAGGTTTCTGCTACGAATCTTGCAGGGGGGGGGGGGGGGGGACGGCGGCGGCGACGACAACAATAACCTAATTTAGTACAATAGATTATTGAAATAATTTTATTATGACTCGCTCTTTTAACTAAACTAATAGGTAGTTTTAGTCTATTTATAAATGGTGTCGATTACGAGGCGGGCGAAAAGTCGTAAATTAAAAAAAATTAAGAATAAAAGGGCTTTCGGGAGAATGTACCTTTACTATTACTGTTTTATTAAGGTATAACTTACTATTTTAACAAAACCGAACGAAGATATATTATGGCGTAAACATCACAAAATCTCTTATAAATAAACACTAGTGTGGAAGCACCTTTATCCATCCAACACCTTTATATGACCCGTAATTGTTATATGACAGTCATAAAACTCGAAAGTTACCGAACGCACATAAGCGTCGGCCGCACTGCGGGAAGGTAAAAGACAACGCGCTATAGCGTCCAGCCGCACTACGCGAGTTTTCTTTGAACGCATATAAGCGTTCTTAGCACTACGCGAAAAATTTTTTGAACGCACATACGCGTTTTCAGCACTGGGCGAATGACTCTTTTTTTAGCATTGGCTATAAATTCGCAAATTATTCAGCATTGAACGCGTTAAGTCACTTTTTCTCACTGCAACTTTAAGTCACTTTTTCTCACTGCCACTTTAAGTCACTTTTTCTCACTGCCACTTTAAGTCACTTTTTCTCACTGCCACTTTAAGTCACTTTTTCTCATTTCCGCCTTTGTCACTTTTTCCCACTGCTGCTTTAGTCACTTTTTCTCACTGTCCCTTTAGTATCTTTCTCACTGCCTATTTCATCACTTTTTCTCACTGATTTTGTAAGCAAACACCATTTTTGAAATGAAAAGAAATGATTTATTTGTGGAATATGGGTTGACATTATAATAAGGTGGTCAGGTTACTTAAATAAAACTACTTTTTACGGATTTGGACGCGTATATTTGTTTTAAATTTTGGCCCGACGTTTCGGAGACTTTGCAGTCACCATGGTAACGGGTGAGACTAAAAAGAGATTAAAAAGTAGTTTTATTTAAACAGATGAGTCGCGCAAGTGTTAGAAAATATTATGGTCAGGTTACTGTTACGGTAGTGCCATATTCGACCGTTTGCGGTATGCAAAAAAAAAAAAATTCGATCAATGAGCTTATTAGCTTAGTCAAAGGAGTTAGTAATAAAAATGTCACACTGAATCTTTTTATGTATATACATATAAATCTTCTGTACGTGTGTTTGTAATTGAACTCCTCCTAAACGGCTGGACCGATTTTGATGAAATTTGTTGTGTGTATTCAAGGGGGTTTGAGGATGGCTTAGATTCACAATTGGCTGGACAGATTTTGATGAAATTTTTTGTTGTTGATTTTTACACAGAATTGTATGGCAAAACAACGTTTGCCGGGACAGCTAGTATATTATTATGTCAGGTTAATATGCTATCCGAATTCAAATCAAGACTAACGGTCTTATTCATAATGATTTATCGGAGGTTTAAACGGAGATTTTATCGGAGAGATAATAAACGTTTTAGCGTAAAAAACTATTATGTAAGTATAACAAGTTTTGACAAATTTCGCGAACCTTTTTTGGCGAACTTTTAAACCTCCGATAAGTCATTATGAATAAGACCATTAGTATATAATGTCATGACAATAAAAAAACAAAAAAAATAAAAAATCTGTCAATTTAACATTTCGTCACTTTGGAATTCATTTATATTATTTTATTTTACAATTTTTGCACACAATAAATGATTGATGTACAATGGTGGACTTAATGCCAACGGCATTTTCTTCCAGTCAACAAGCGAGGAGTGCAGAAATAAGTTAAAGTGGGTGCTATTTATTTTAACATCTAATATATAAAATTCCCGTGTCACAGTGTTAGTTACCGTACTCCTCCGAAACGGCTTGACCGATTTTCATGAAATTTTACATGCATATTCAGCAGGTCTGAGAATCGGCCAACATCTATTTTTCAAACCTTTTTTTTTAGTATGGCAAAACCACGTTTGCCGGGTCCAGCTAGTATAGGTATATAATAATTTCAATGAAATACATAAAGCTCATACATACAAAATACATAAATAATAATATATATACATTTAGAGCATAACATCTTGTGGTGGTATTTTTAGGGTTCCGTACCCAAAGGGTAAAAATGGGACCCTATTACTGAGACTTCGCTGTCCGTCCGTCCGTCCGTCTGTCACCAGGCTGTATCTCAAGAACGGTGATAGCTAGACAGTTGAAATTTTCACAGATGATGTATTTCTATTGCCGCTATAACAACAAATACTAAAAATAAAATAAAATAAATATTTAAGGGGGGCTCCCATACAACAAACATGATTTTTTTACCGTTTCTTGCTCGATACTAATAACGTTGCCTTATGTTGCATAGATAATGGTACGGAACCCTTCGTGCGCGAGTCCGACTCGCACTTGACCAATTTTATTTGAAACGAGCAATGTCTGAAATATCTTGATTGATTTATTTATTATAAATTTTATTGTATCTTTCAGGCGTACGCGAAACAAGGCAGGAAGCATTTGATTTTGGTACCGATAGCGTTTGTTAATGAACACATTGAGACATTACACGAACTAGATATTGAATATTGTCATGATGTCGCTAAAGAGGTAATTATATAAAAGTTATACTTCTTTGGAGAAAAATTTTGACGAGCTTTAGGGCCTCTTTCACCATTCTCAAGTAAAGCGCCAAGTAGACTAATCGCTAGTTAAAGTCACCAGTAACTACACGTGCGACGTTCACCACGTTCGAGTACCAGTAATCTAAAGATTAAAAAATTGAAATTGACAGAAGATACTCGTAACTATTACTTGACAATTAACGCTCATCGATAAGTTACTAATCAACGCTTTACTTGAAGATGGTGAACGAGGCCCTAAGTGTTAATATGTGTGTGACGAAACTATAGCATGATTTAAAAAACTGTACAACGCCATCTATCGAGCGGTATAGTAAACTTCTGTTTGTTAAGGTTTGATTATTGAATAAACTTTTCAGTTTTATAATAGACTAGTAGTTCCTGCGACTTCGTACGCGTGAAATTTAATAATCAAACCTTAACGAACAGAAGATTACTATACCGCTCGATAGATGCCGTGGTACAACCTGTTAAATCGCGCTATAGTTTCGTCACACACACATTAACACTTAAGCTCGTCAATTTTTTTATTGTGATGTCACAATTGTAAATAAGTAAAGTTTTATTTATATATTTTCTTATTATTTTAGGCAGGTATAACACAAATAGAACGTGCAGCGGCGCCCAATGATCATCCAATGTTCATATCAGCGCTGGCCGACGTGGTGGCCACACATCTCACTAGTGGACAACATATATCTAACCAGTTCTTAACCAGGTATGGATTTACAAATAGGATTTAAAAATGACAATAAGATATAAAAATGACAATGAGATATAAAAATGACAATAACATATAAAAATGTCATTAGGATTTTAAAATGTCAATAGGATTTTGAAAAGCCAATAGGATTTAAAAATGTCAACATCACAGATATGCTAGATGTATAGTATATCTCTACATCACTCAGTCGACTTGAAGCCACTTACATAAATCTATGTGTGCGTGTAATATGTATCTATGTGTGTCTATGATACAGGCTATACGTCATATGAAACGTCATTGTTCTATGAAGTACGATTTAGCCAGGCTAAAGTTACTTGTACACAATTTTAAACGCCAACCCATCATCTGGGATATCTGTGGTCAATAAGATGTACAAAAGTCAATAGGATATAAAAATGTCAATAAGATATGAAAATGTTTAAGGATGTAAAAAGGATTAATATTTAAATTTTTTTTACATTTGGAGATGCGAAATTTTAGTAAATAGCTTCGTGCATTTTTCTATGTATGAAGTTTTCATTGTTTCTTTAGATTGAATGGCTAGAGCTCTAATTTTTAAGTATATGTTTTTTCAATATATGATCTAGGATCGCATGAACTCAGAAACGCGATTGAAAAAAGTTTTCGCGATAGAAAATCTTGGCGAAACAACCTCTCAAATTTTTTATTTTTTTCATTTGTCGGTCTATTATCGCGTATTAACTAATGAAATAACTTTAAAAACATAAGTAACTATTATATATAGAAACACGTAAATCAGAATTAAAATATATTTAGTAGATTTTGAGTAAATAGGAAAAGTATCCCTAATTCTTCATTTTCTGTGCCTACTGGCTGTGTTAATATGTACGTGTCGGCGATGATATACGATAATATTGATGTAGGCCCTTAAGCATATTTTGCAATGACAATTAACGTTAATATTTTTTTTTCTTTCAGATGTCCGCACTGTGTGAATCCAAGATGTCAATTATCGAAAGATTTTTTCAAAAAATTATGCAGCACTCAGAATAATCAAGAAAAACTAACAGCTCGATTATAGATATAAATTATTTATAATAAGTGTACTAATTGCAAACAAAGACAGGTTAAAATGTATAGTCAATAAAAGTTGTGACAAAGACAAGTGTCACCACCCCATCTCTTCCCAAGGGTTCTGTAAAAGTCAGCTAAGGGATATTGTACACAGATAACATCCTCTGTGAGAGACGGAAAACTCGAAAATCGTCCCACTGTTGGGCACGGGCCTCTTTCACTTTGGAGGGATTATGGTCTACTGTGCCGCGCTGACCAGGCGTGTTGGCACAGTGTTTATTTTCAAGTTTTCCGTCTCTCAAAGAGGATGTTATCTGTGTGCAATATCCCTTAGCTGACTTTTACAGCATCCTTGGGAAGAGATGGGGTGGTGACACTTGTATTCTTAATCCGTCACCACACGGAACATATTTTTTGCATTTATATAATTATATTATAGTTTTAAATCACTTGGGTAGATTATGTATTATAAGTATGTATTTACAAAAGAAAAGTAGTATATGTAGTATATCCGTATTCTGGTACATATAACACAAGTATATAAGCTTAGCTTGGGACCAGAGGACGTTGTGTGAAATGTCCGTGAATATTTATTTATTTATCATTATTATTATTATATAAATATTCAACTTACACAACATTCTCTGGTCCCATACTAAGCTTTTAAGCTTGTGTTATGTGTACCAGAATACGTATAGAATACATATACTACTTTTCTTTTGTAAATACATGGGTTAAATTGTTATTATTTATGTTTTTGTAATAATAATAATTGTGGTGTTTGACTTTTGAATAAAATAAATTGTTTATGTATTGTTGTTTTGTTATTTTTCTGTGTTTTATTTTACATATTTCAACCTCCAATGACCTCCATACGCGCTCCCCTCATCTTTATATTGTACTACCTGGCGTCCATGACTCTATACGCATAGAATTTTAAAACAAATCCTAATATTATAATCTACTTAAATCAAAAACTAAATAAAAATTGGTCAAGTGCGAGTCGGACTCGCGCACGAAGGGTTCCGTACCATTATCTATGCAACATAAGGCAACGTTATTAGTATCGAGCAAGAAACGGTAAAAAAATCATGTTTGTTGTATGGGAGCCCCCCTTAAATATTTATTTTATTTTTCGACTCGCACTTGACCAATTTTTATTAAATAAAATCTTTATTCTATAATATACAGATTTTAGAATAAGAAAGTTCAGTTAACATTGATACTATTAATTTTGAATCTTTCAATTAAGTATAGTTGTGCACTCAGAATTAGTACCACGTAAACATGATAATATATCCTCCGTGTGGTGACGGATTAAGAATACAAGTGTCACCACCCCATCTCCCAAGAGTGCTGTAAAAGTCAGCTAAGGGATATTGCACACATATAACATCCTCTGTGAGAGACGGGAAACTCGAAAATAAACCCTGTACCAACACGCCTGGTCAGCGCGGCCTCACCAACCATAATCCCTCCCAAAGTGAAAGAGGCCCGTGCCCAACAGTGGGACGTTTATGGGCTGGAGAGAGAGAAACAGGATATTGCAACATACATACAGTAAGTTCGACAGTATTACGTAACATCTGCTTACAGTTAGTGACAACTTATTGTTGTGTAATGCATGTCAATGGGACAAACGCGCTCACAATATTATCATAACCTATTAAGCGAAAGCATATAAACAACCGCGGTTTTACACACATATACAATAGTTATTTAACAACATCCTCTGGTCCCAAGTTAAGCTTATATGCTTGTGTTATGTGTACCAGAATACGGATATACTACATAAACTACTTTTCTTTTGTAAATACATACTTATAATACATAGTAAACACACAGACGCAGTACAAACATTTGTATGACAATCATAAATATCACACAAATTATTGTCCTGTGCGGGAATCGAATCCGCGACCTCGTGAACGGCAGTCCGTTAGCTGAACTACCAGACCACGAGTCCTGCCGACCAACCCCTAGATAACGGGATAAGGGCAGGAGAATCTTGATGATGAGTAGGTAGGTATTTGAGTGAAGATTTTTATTAAAATGTGTACAACGAAATAGTAACAGTAGTTTTTACATAGTTATATATACTAGCTGACCCGGCAAACGTTGTTTTGTCATATAAATGCTAAGGGTGGAAAACCCTTATCACTTAGGGGTATGACAGATAGTAGTCGATTCTCAGACTTACTGAATATGCATAAAAAATTTATAAGAATCGACCAAGCCAATGTGCCGCGCACAACCCTGGCGTGCTTAGTCACATGCAGTTGAGCGTGCCAGACCGGTACGTGTCACGCAGACGGGCGCCACGTCTTCTGGCCGTGCCTGTATTTAGGACTAATCTGCTGCAGAAAGCGCCCTTCACCAGAGCTATCCTCGTTGCGAACCAAGTTCATGACAGGATTGACATCTTTTCGGCCAAATTGAGTGAACTCGGAAAAGTTTTATTATTTGTAATCAGTTATTTAGGTTAATTAAAGGACTGAATTTAATTAGATAGGTATGTAGTGTTATTGTGTTTCATATATTTTATTGGTTTTTGAATTTATGTTAATTTTATTTTTTATAATGTCACTAGCTGACCCGGCAAACGTTGTTTTGCCATACTAAAAAAAAAGGTTTGAAAAATAGATGTTGGCCGATTCTCAGACCTACTGAATATGTATGTAAAATTTGAGAAGAATCGCTCAAGCCGTTTCGGAGGAGTACGGTAACTAACACTGTGACACGTGAATTTTATATATTAGACTAGCTGACCCGGCAAACGTTGTTTTGCCATGCTAATAAAAAAAAGGAAAAAAAGGTTTGAAAAATAGATGTTGGCCGATTCTCGGACCTACTGAATATGTATGTAAAATTTTAGAAGAATCGGTCAAGCCGTTTCGGAGGAGTACGGTAACTAACACTGTGACACGTGAATTTTACATATTAGAAGAAAGACTAGCTGACTCGGCAAACGTTGTTTTGCCATACAAATGTCAGGGGTAGACAAGTAATTCGCAATAAAATAATATTGCGACTTTAAATTGAAATGTAAGCTATCCTATCTTTCAAGTTGAGTCGAATTACACACGGCGTGCAAATCCAATTTAAAATCAGTTCAGTAGTTTAGGAAACCATCGCGGTTAAACATCGTGACAGGAGATTTATATATATAAAGAAGATAGCTGACCCGGCAAACGTTGTTTTGTTATACAATACAAACAAATAATTTGCAATAAAATAATATTGCGACCATAAATTGAAATGTAAGCTATCCTATCTCTCAAGTTGGACCAGACTGCTCACGGTGTGCCAATTTAATTTAAAATCGGTGAAGTAGTTTAGGAATCCATCGCGGACAAACATCGTGACAGGAGATTTATATGTATATACAAAGAAGATGACTAGCTGTCCCGGCAAACGTTGTTTTGCCATACAAAAAAAATAAAATAAAGGCTTGAAAAATAGATGTTGGCCGATTCTCAGACCTACTGAACACGCATGTAAAATTTCATAAAAATCGGTCAAGTCGTTTCGGAGGAGTACGGTAACTATCACTGTGACACGTGAATTTCATATATAAGATACTAGCTGCGCCCCGCGGTGTTACCCGCGTTAAAAAGAATAAAAAATAAGTTCATTTCCTATTCCATTTTTCATTGGAAAGCTGTTTTATGAAAATTCATCCAGCAGTCTTTACGTGAAAGCATAATAAACATCCATACATATCCAAACATTCGAGTATGGATAGAAGACCGAGCAAACGTTCGCGTTGCTTAGCCAACAGTTTAAGTATTTTATTTTATAGCGCGTAATTCTTTTTTCGTCATATCTCCTAAGATATTCGTTTAAATTGCATGCTGTAAAGAGCAGTTATAATCTATATTAATTGCGTAAACTAACTAAGCTATTTAATTTGATAAAAAATGTTACTATATACACATAAATAGCTTTTGAAAACACCCTATTGAATTTGATAATTTTATTGACATTATTATGGGTACAACGGGTTTCCCTTAAAAGATAGACATATACCCTCGCGGACTTTTTTGAAGAACTATAGGTAACAAACAATTCTTCCATACATTAGTTTGTTGTACCTCACATAGATAAGGCAGCGTTTTCAATTATATCTCGCGCGCGTCCGAATTTCTCGGAAAATTTAATCATATCTGATCCCAATATACAGTAAACTCCAATAAATTATGCGAAAAAAGCCATCCTCTTGAACCATTCTATCTATTAAAAAAAACTGCATCAAGCTCCGTTGCGGATTTCTGAAGATATAAACTCACATAGGGACATACATACAAAAATTACGACTTTGTTTTATAAGAGGTAAAGAAGAAGATACTAATATGTACATATTATAAAGCGGAAGAGTTTGTTTGTTTGTTTA
Source organism: Orgyia antiqua (assembly GCA_916999025.1). Taxonomy (NCBI): domain Eukaryota; kingdom Metazoa; phylum Arthropoda; class Insecta; order Lepidoptera; family Erebidae; genus Orgyia; species Orgyia antiqua. Next base: position 1,495,566 of record OU779872.1, read on the forward strand.
AACGCGCTAATCTCAGGAACCACTAGGCCGGTTTAAAAAATTCTTTCACTGTTAGATAGGGCATTTATCGAGGAAGGCTTTAGGCTATATAACATCACGCTACGACCAGTAGAAGCGAAGCAGTAGTGAAAAATGTTGCAAATACGTGGAAAATTTTCTAAATTCCACGCGGACGCAGTCGCAACAAACAGCTAGTTTGATATATGCACGTAGAATGAATTGTAATGAATTGTTTATCTAACCATGTCTAACTTTCGCCTAAACACTTGCGGCTTTTAAGTACCCAAATACATAATATGTGTATATTTGCGCAACTAACAATCGCCATTAAGAATTTAACGTCGTACGGTATTCCTATTCCGAGGTCTTGGGTTCAAGTCCCACTCATGGTGATCATTTTTTCCACTATAATTTAGTTTATTATGTAAAAGAATAGCAAATCAATTGCAAAAATTAGCAAATTATTCTAACAGTTTTATTTACTTATCTGATGTTAGCGTGTGTTTATGGAGAAAGAATGCCAGTCACCAGTCCATTATCTTTTCAGCATGCTGTAAGAGCATTTTGTCAGGGAAAGAAAACTGTATTATTTCAAATGTTTTTTTTTCTCTGTTGGCATTTTTCGAAATTGGTTATCTCAATAAGTGTGAAGTGTGAAGTAAAGCAGTTATACTCTGAAAGTTAAGGAGTGGAGCCCTCATTAGAAAACCGTTTATGTAACAATTCAATGAATTTTAATATTATATTTTTAATTCATAAGCGTAGGTTTATTTACCCTCTTTGCGAAAATGCGAAATCAAAGTAAATATTCATGGAATCAATAGTCTTTTTCACACATTTAAGATTTGTGGTAATGATAGAAAGAGACACCTCTTGCGAGTCTTGCGACTAAACAGAACACTGGTTAGAGTGTGAAATCAGCTGATACAACGCGCCTCACTTCACATCGCAGACAATTCATTTTATAAATACCTAAACAGTTATAACGCGTATTTCAACGCGAACGTACGTTTAATTGGTTAGTCTAATACTAAAAATGTAAACAAACAGTGTTTTATTACTTCTAGTGAGTGGAAAATAACATAAAAACAACTAAAATGTGTTCCAATTTTTGTCTAGTGTTGTTTTTCGTGTTGTTACTGTGTTTAAACAATGTTAAATGTTACACAATTTCTGAACATAAACATGTTCATTGTACTCACGAGCATCCAAAAGCAGACGATGTAAGTTCAAACCTAATCTGATCATTTAATGAGGTTAAAAAATATTTTTGAGGTTATACACTAACAATATGAAGACCTAACACTGCGGATAATATTAGTTTTTATCGATTACTTCGTTAACAACTGCCCTGGGAATTACAGCTGTATGTTTACTTAAATTTATTGTTTGTACAGAGTTTATAGGCGCTGAATTGTTTTGTTTATATTTAGCAATGATTAAACTGAATTCTGTTCTGTTTTGTTTCATTTTGAATTCGTAGATAGAACACAGACACAGATGTTGTCAAAAACCAGCTGCTGTATTTTTTTTTATGGGGTAAAAAAAAAATCTAGATAAAATATTTTTTTTACTATCATACTGTAGAAATTTAATTAAAATGTTTAATCTAGTTAGAAAACCCTATATGTAGTCAAAATAGACGAGAATAAATAAATGATAGTCATAATTTTATGTTTGTTTTAATTATTATTTTCTTTATTGCCAAACTTATGTATGAAATTTAGAATATAAAAGTACCTAGGCAGCTGTTAGTAAATTTTACTTTAAAACCATTATTTACACATAATTAATATATAAAATATATAAACATTTTTTATGGGGTGTTTTATCGACCCCCTTTAGGTCTGTAGCGGTCACGAGGGGGCGTTATCGCCCACTTTAAGAAAGACTAGATAGGTATCATAGCTATAGATCTCTAAACCGGGATATCTATAATTCTATACTAATTAAAGCTGAAGTGTTTATTTGTTTGAAAAAATCTTTTTGTGTTGTATAATCCATTTATTGAAGAAGGCTAAAGGCTATATATCTAATATATAAAATTCACGTGTCACAGTGTTAGTTACCGTACTCCTCCAAAACGGCTTGACCGATTCTTCTCAAATTTTACATACATATTCAGTAGGTCTGAGAATCGGCTAACATCTATTTTTCAAACCTTTTTTTTTAGTATTGTAAAACAACGTTTGCCGGGTCAGCTAGTATATATGTATATAAAATCACACTGCGACGAATAAGAGCGAAGCATTATAAGTGAAAAATTCAGAAAAATGTTGCAAAAGGGGCCAACTTTTTCCAAATTCCACGCGTATGGAGTCGCTGACAACAGCTTGTTGAAAATAAGTACGCAAGATCAGTAGATATTCCTATAAGTCAGACTCTTGAATGGGAGGCTTTGTGCCACTGAATACTTAATATTTTCTAACACTTGCGCGACTCATTTATTTCATAATTTGCTTAATTCAAAAACTAAAAAACACGCTTGAAAATCCTGAATATCTTTTTGAATAATTACATTGTCATCGGTCCTTGATATGTATGCAAAGTTTTAAATCAATCCGACTATTATAAGTGGGTGAAAATCGCGTTCAATGAATCCGTTACATGATAGATACACACCGAAGCGTGTTAAAAAAATTGGTCAAGTGCGAGTCGGACTCGCGCACGAAGGGTTCCGTACCATTATCTATGCAACATAAGGCAACGTTATTAGTATCGAGCAAGAAACGGTAAAAAAATCATGTTTGTTGTATGGGAGCCCCTCTTAAATATTTATTTTATTTTATTTTTAGTATTTGTTGTTATAGCGGCAATAAAAATACATCATCTGTGAAAATTTCAACTGTCTAGCTATCACCTTTCTTGAGATACAGCCTGGTGACAGACGGACGGACGGACGGACAGCGAAGTCTCAGTAATAGGGTCCCGTTTTTACCCTTTGGGTACGGAACCCTAAATACCACTTTTACGGATTTAGATGCGTATATTTGTTTTAATTTTTAACCTAACGTTTTCGTAAGTTAGTAAACCTTGAGAGTATTAAACCTTGTGATTAAACCAGACCGCCGAAGAGTAAAGTAATATAGATATAACCAGACCGCTCAGAGATGGATGTGTGGAAGCACAGGTACCAACTCATTACTTGTGTCATCTGGCACATGACTGGCCTATGACGTTGGCCACATCTGCGCTTAGCGTCTACGATAATATAATGCGTTATGTTATGATGCTAATAAAGCTCGAGCATCAGGCAATTCAATAAAAATATAAATTAGTTCGTTAACCGTTCTGCATCTATTACCATAAATATTTTTTTTAATTAATACATAATGGAGGTCGCTAAATAACTTTCTTTATTTGATCTTTATGTGATGAAATAGTTTAGTAATGGTTAGTTTCTACGTAATTAAAGTAGACTATTCACTGTCCTGCAGGCGTATTATGAGCTTTCAAAATACCATGCAAGTTCCAGGCGATTCTGTTGACGGCGGCAAACGGCCTGGGCCCTGAGTCGGGTATTTCAACGGTGTCACAACTGTACCATTATTGTACCATTATGGTGCAATAGTAAAGTTTTTGGTAGTCTACTATTATTGTGTCGTCATAACGACTTCATCATTGACTTACAATTGTCAAAGTGACATAAATTGCTAGTCTCGTACACAACCGCTTCACAATTGCAATTCAATGACTGAAATGTTTCGGTAGTCTGCTATTTTGAATTTGACAGTAATATTTTTAAATTGTCCTGTGTCGACAGATTGCCATAAATAAAAAATAGATAGATAGAAATATTAGAAAGAAAGAAAGAAAAGAAAGAAAAGAAATTTATTAGCGATAAGACAATACACACAAAAAGAGTAAAAATAAATAAAAAATATTAATATATTAACAGAAAAAAACATAATAAAAATAATTACATGCAATTACATAATAAAAAAATTAAGTGTATTGCTCCATCACTAAACGGCCACAGCTCAGCATAATACTGGTTAGAACCAGCGCTGGTCTTCCGCTGGGCCGCTTAGTTATTAGAAATTGTTCTTTGTAATTTATTGCAATTTACTAATCTCCTAAACTTCACATTGCTTTTTATACTAATAAATAGTATGTACAAATATATCTAAACGAAGTCTAGCATGATTAAATGTTTAAAATTATTAGTAGTTTTTCGAAAATTACTTCAACTAACGCATTTTTTAAAAACGGCAACACATACATACCATTCTAACACAATCCATAGATAAAAGAGACCGAAAATTCAATGCATAGATAAAAGAGATCGACAATTCTATTACCATTGAACGACCGTTATGACGGCATATAGCAGACTACGGATATTTGACTTCAATTGCAACGGTATCGTGCCGGTATTGTGCCGGTATGACAATTGTTCCAAAATAGTAGACTTGAGCACCTGACTTTTATTTCGTATTATGACATACATAAAAATAGCCGACTTTTGAATGGATTAAGTGTCTATGGCCGAGTAAAGCTTTTTGATAGAGTCGTTCGGAAACTTAATTATTATGTTTATCGGCTAGTTACGGTTATATTTTAATTTTTTTTTGTATTCAATATAATACAAAATATAATATATTTGCTAAACACAAGTTACTTAGACCATTATATAAAATAAAAGAACGGTAATACTATTATCTATTTTTATATTTAGATTTTATTATTTTATATAATTCATCTATGTTTTTATGGGATTTAGTTTTGGAACGACACCCGTCACTTGAACTGCCAGCTGATATAGCGGGAACATAGGCTTAGTTTTTCATTATCCTAGAACGGACATTAAAGTTTAAAAAAAAAAAAATTGTGTGATGATTCGCATGAAAGTAACTTTAATACACATGGCGATATTATTGTAATGAATAATTATTTTAATAATATATTAATATTATTTTTTATATTTAACTTATTTCGCATTCGACTAGTGTTTTGTTCATCATCGTCGCTCTCCGAAAATTCAAACACCTCCAATTCATCACCCATCGTTAATATGTAGATAAGTTACTTTTAATTCTAAATAAACCAAAACAATGTAGCAGCTTCTATTGAATGGATTTACTTGTCACTTCTAGATAGTTAAAACGATCAACTACGTGTCAAATTTGCGCTCGTAATACGCATAACGCCAGCCAGTGAAACAAAAGTCGGGCCGATATCAGTCTGAAGTCACGTGACCACTGATTCGCTGTCAATAATATACTCATAATACGTATTTGCCAGGCCGTTCCATTCACGGCGTAAACGGCATGGGAATAAGAGCTCATAATACGGCCGCTGTGTTCCACATGATCGTAGTTGCTATTAGTGACGTCCTCCAAATACGGCCTAACGGAAGACCAGCGCTAGTTTTTAACTAGCATTATGCCGAGTTGGGTCCGTATTTGTGACTGACTTTTTTAACCGGTTTCAAAAACGGAGGACGATCTCAATTTGTCTGTGTCTTATGTTAGTTACATCATAACTTTTGACTGCCTATAGTCTCCCTCGATAAATATGCTATCCAACATAGAAAGAATTTTTCAAATCAGACCAGCGGTTCCTGAGATTAGCGCGTTCAAACAAACAAACTCTTCAGCTGCATAGTATAGATTTGAATGCAATCCATCTTGCAGTCCTGTGTTGAATGGCGTCATTAAGTAACGACACGAAGCAATAAAAAACCTTAATTTACCAACTACACTAAGTATTACTCACTTCACTTATGACAATAAAAGTGTTAGCACGCGAAATAATGCAATTTTTATGCATTTTAAACTTTTTTTTATGAACTCGTAAAAATATAAGAAAAATATTAAATTAACAACAAGCAATTTCAAATAGTGCTCTGTGCAAATTCTAAATTCAAAAATAGGTACATACTTTGTCTATTACGCTATTGTCATGAAGACAATTAAAAAGTATTATTGGCATAATAGGTTGGTAGTTGTATTCATTGGCATTATGGGCATTACCTTTGCCTATAAATAGCGTTATTAAAACAATATATAGAGCTTTATAGACTATGGACTTAATTAAATTACAGAGTTCTTTGTCGTCGCGTTAAGGAAATACTGTTTACACAAATGATTCATAATAATGTATCATTCCAATGAATGTAAAATAAATGTTTTAGATACATGAAATACGTTTTAATTAATATTTTATTAAAAAGAAATCTAATTGAGTATTTTTTGTGTATCTTCAACACCGAAAGGGAATAGAGGACAAGTAACTTTAGCCTGGCTAAGTCGTACTTTATAGAATAATGATGTTTTATATGACGTATAGCCTGTATCATAGACACATGAAGATACATATTTCACGTACACATAGATAAATATGTAAGTGCATTCAAGCCGGCTGAATGATGTAGACATACGGTCTTATTCATAATGACATATAGGAGGTTTAAATGGAGATTTTATCGGAGAGATAATAAACGTTTTAGCGTAAAAAGACTATTATGAATAACAAGTTTTGACAATTTTCGCGAACCTATTTTAACGAACTTTTAAACCTCCGATAAGTCATTATGAATAAGACCAATAGACTATACATCTGGCATATCTGTGTTAAACGCTATCAAAATAGCGTAGGAGAAGATGCAAATAGCAACATTAAGCTTTTGTGAAGAAACAGGTTTTAGTATGACCTAGTACCTGTTCGAGACCGAGAGCCTTTGTGTTATTGAACTTTATCTGAGCCTTGTTTAGACTTGAAGTTAATTATTAATGTTTAGAAATATTTCTTGCAACATTTTTTTAATAATACTTCGCTCCTATTAGTCGCAGCGTGATGTTATATAGCCTATAGCCTTCCTCGATAAATGTACTATCCAACACTGAAAGAATTTTTCAATTCGAACCAATAGTTCCACTAATCTTAGTGCGTTCAAACAAACAAACATAGGTACCAATTGTAAGTGCACGATTAAACTAAACTAAAATATGAAAATAGATAGTGTAAATAACACAATTCGGCAATGTTAACGAAACTTTTTTATTAGAAAATCTGTATGTTATAGAAATAGTGACTAATGATTTTAATTAATAAAAATGTGCTTGACGAAATACCCAAATAATCAAAATACGCCATAGTCGTTTTCATTTTTTAGTTAGGTTTAGTTTTGCAAGTGGAATTGGTACCATAGTCTGGTATTATCGTGATTATACAATAAATGGTTCGGCGTGATCATCTCGCGGTCATAGAACTATCATGAAATATAATTTCATCTAATTGGGCACGTCTTTATGATATAATCAATATTTATTTTAACTAAAACCTTGATTATACTTATTTTTCCCACCGGAAATTTTGTAGTTCATTACATATTATAAAACAAGTTATTTTTGTATGTACACAGTATGTATGTATAACTAGATGTCTATGTCTACGTCACTCAGTCGGCTTGAAGTCACATAAATATCTATGTGTACGTGAAATATGTATCTATGTGTGTCTATGATACAGGCTATACGTCATATGAAACGTCATTATTGTATGAAGTACGATTTAGTCAGGCTAAAGTTACTTGTACACAATTTTAAACGTCAACTCACCATTTGGTATATCTTTGTTTGTCAAGTATGTATGTCTCTATGTGTGATTATATTTTATTTGTGGGCAAAATTACGTAACGGAATTTGATGCGGGTTTTTAGGGTTCCGTACCCAAAGGGTAAAAACGGGACCCTATTACTGAGACTTCGCTGTCCGTCCGTCCGTCCGTCTGTCTGTCACCAGGCTGTATCTCAAGAACGGTGCTAGCTAGACAGTTGAAATTTTCACAGATGGTGTATTTCTATTGCCGCTATAACAACAAATACTAAAAATAAAATAAAATAAATATTTAAGGGGGGCTCCCATACAACAAACATGATTTTTTTACCGTTTCTTGCTTGATACTAATAACGTTGCCTTATGTTGCATAGATAATGGTACGGAACCCTTCGTGCGTGAGTCCGACTCGCACTTGACCAATTTTTTATAGATCGAGTGTTTCAAAAGGAGGTTTTCTTGTATAATATGTTAAGTTTTTATTTATTACTATGTGTGCCCATCGATTTGTTTTCGATCGACCCAATCAAATTTTTTGATTCTTTTTTAGCTGCTAGATGGCACTGCAAATAATCGAATTGAGAAATTTCGTTTTATGTAAATATCTCTTGATTGAGTGGATCGATTGCGATGAAACAAAGACTAAGTAATACCTTGAGTTGTGTACAATATTTAGGTATAACATTTATATTTATAAGTGTTGTACATTTTACGTGATGCGTGCACAGGCGAACATCTAAACAGACAAACAGACAAAAATTTCAAAAATGCTGGAAATGGGCTCTGTAGGTTATCCATTAACCACCTGACTAGTTTTTTTTTGAAAATATTTATATTAAATGTGCAAAAAAAAATTTCTACAGATTTATTATACTGGGATGATACGACACATAGGCTTTTCTTCGAACTGGGTATTGCTGGTATCATTAATAATCTCTGTACGAAATATCAATTACATCCGAGAAATAAATTCCTCATTGCCCGACCCAAGCATTGATCCTAAGACCCTCACAAACAATTAGCTTTAATAATCATGATAACATTTAAAACTCGTTACAAAAACATATCTATATTAATAAATAAAGTTTTATCGTCCATCTATCATTACGAAATATACAAAGGTCATACATATATTTGCAAACCAATAATAAAGTAAGTATTTTGATTATTTGTTTGTTTGTCTGTGTGCTGAAAAAACCTGTCAAAATGAAATTAACTTGCACACAATACCATGATTCAACACGCACCTTTTCTTTTTTTCTGTGTCCTACCGGGCCATGGGGCCCCCTTCCTTTACGGGAGGCCCAACTCGACAGAGGGAGCGTCAGGTCCCCCTGTCTTCCCAATGTGGTCTCCTGCCACGACTGGTGCGGCGGGTTTCTGAACTGCGACCCGCTGTGCGTGGCCACCTCGCCAGGGACGCGCCTTCATATAACGCTGGTGTTTAGTTCATAACATAATGCAATATCTATGGGGTGATCTGTGATTGTACAGACACAGACTTAATTTGTATTTATTTCTATAGATACAATATAATTTTATATACATAATAGCTTACATTACTTTAATAACTAATATTATTTACATATTACGACATTGATATTTAAATTTGATAAAAAAAATACATTTTATCACATTTCCTATCTTTTTAAACATTCTTTCTTAGGGTTGCTACATTTAAAAAATCTGCCATAAACTCGCGAGACCCAAGATTCTGTTCCTATTTCATAATGCTAAGAAATAATTAATTTAAAAAAAAAATTACTCGATTACAAAAAGTAGGTAATGCGTTAAAATTATTCATGATTTAACTTCAACATGAAACTTACTTAACTTCGTGATGGACATTTAATTTTATACATTTTGATACACTGTCCTATTCGAAAATTGGTTAGATTCTTTTTACGGCCATACTGCACGGCCATATTTACTTTTTCGCTCCTAAAAATCTGCCATATTGATTTTAATTAAATTTTAATTTAATGAACACTCGAAACTTTTATGAAACGTTGAAATATACCCATCACTTTGATTGATACGTGGAAATAAAGTTAGCATACATACATACAAGATAATGGTGCCTATTCTATGTGCAAAACTAAACTTAACTTAACTAAAAAATGAAAATTGATAGCGTCAATAACACAATTCGGCAATGTTAACAGAACTTTTTTGATATAAAAACTGTTTATTATAGACTAACGATTTTAATTAATATAAATGTGTGCAAAAAATAGCCAAATATTTAAGATACAGCAATAGTTGTTTTCATTTTTTAGTTAAGTTAAGTTTAGTTCTGCACATAGAATAGGCACCATTATGCACCAAAACATATCCCGTACCTACACAGTAGAGCAGCTTTGGACTGTATGCAGTCCAAAGCAAAGATACATTCAAAGTGGCAGTTGCCAGCCGGGGTCTCTCTAGCGCAGGTGAGCCCCTGAGCCCCTGGGTATACTCTATTATTTATCTCGGATTTCAGACCTGTGGTCAGCCACCCAGTTCGTTCCAGCTCAGTTTGACCGTGAACTACCGAAATTTTTCTTTACCCCCATTTTTTTACCGCCAATTGAGCTCCCTTAATTTTTTGACCCCGGCAACTCTAGACCCAAAAAATTATTTATTTTTATTCAGGTCAAAAAATTTGGCCCAATAAAAACTATTATAGTTACAAACTGGATGTAGGATAATGTACATATTTTTTATAGCTAAACGAATACTGAATTTCGTAATTACTTAATGTTTTTTACAGAATAATTAACGCCTTTATACACACAAAATTAATGTAGCAATAAAATTCTCTTTCAATATTTAAGGTTCCGTGCAAATAAACATGTTGTAATTTTAACATTCATAAACACTTTACCAAGTAGTGTGTCTATAACTACATGACTCAGACGGCGTGAAACCACTTACATATCCTATGTGTGCGTGAAATATGTATCTATGTGTGTCTATGATACAGGCTATACGTCACATGAAACGTCATTATTGTATGAAGTACGATTTAGCCAGGCTATACAAGGCAACATTTTTCCTACCCAGGGTGCATCCAGGGTGCTGTAAAAGTCAGCTAGTGGACATATATATATTGTACACAGATAACAGCCCATTGTTGGGCACGGGCCTCTTCCTCTTTCTCTTCTTATAGTCTACTGTGCGACGCTGACCATGCGTGTTGGCAAAGAGTTTATTTTCGAGTTTTCCGTCAATCTCTCTTAGCTATGTAAAATATTTCTTAGCTGGCTTTTAGTTCAATCTTGTTTAACTTGGATTCTAGACAAGCTTGTTATACTGAATGTCAAAGCAAAAGGATTACAAAAAGAAAAATAAAATATGACCAAAGAGTTTTCTAGAAAAATCCATAATGCCATAATATGACGTGCGTTTGAAAATGGAATACTTTTTTCAGAGTTCCGCTGCAAAGGTAACATGAAAGTCGGACACAATAAAATAATTAATTAAATGACAGGCTTTGTGGTGGATTGCTCAATGTAACACTTTGTGTGATATTTATAAGTACATGTCATACAAATATTTCTACTGTATTCTAAATGTGTAGTATATCCTTATTGAAGTACACATAAGACAAGCATTTAAGCTTAGCTTGGGACCGGAGGGCGTTGTGTGAAATGTCCATGAATATTTATTTATTTATTTAATTACTGTAACTTCGTTATAATGCGTCTGTCTGTCACCAAGCTGTATATCCAGAACAGTAATAGCTGAAGTTGAAATTTAAACGAACGTATTTCTGTTGCCGCTATAACAACAAACTATGTATATAAAATCAGAATAAAATTAATATAGGCGCTCCCATAGATAATCATGATGTATGGTCTTATTCATAATGACTTATCGGAGGTTTAAAAGTTCGCGTAAATTGTCAAAACTTGTTATTCATAATTGTCTTTTTACGCTAAAACGTTTATTATCTCTCCGAAGTCTCCGATGTCACGTCCGTCTTACGACGGGGGACAAAAAAATAAAACCAAATGAAAAAAATTTACAAGTTATGTTATAAAAAAAAATTTGAAAACAAAATTATTTAGAGGGGGGTCTACGAAGCGATAGGTTTCTTTTAATAAATATTTTTCCTACTCAACTTGAGGGACAGGTGTTATCTTGACTGAGGTGTCGCTCAGTGGGCCCCAGGCACGTGAAGACGGTGCTCTGGGCCTCCTTCGTCTGGCGAGGTAGTAGTGTAGTTGGCAGTGCCCGTAGACTGTACGGTGAGTTGGCAGTCTGCTCGGTGCCGGTGGAGTGCTAGCCGTACAGTGGAGGTGCTGACCGTACGATGGAGTGAAGACCGTACTTCGGAGTGAAGGCGGTACTTTGGAGTGAAGACCGTACTTTGGAGTGATGACCGTACTTTGGACCCCAGGAGCCTTGGGGTAGATATGTTAAATTTAATCGTTAATTTAAATAAAAAAACAAATTTTATTAACGTGAACGCTGTGTGTCTCTCAGCAAGTTGCGACGGCTAAAGTGAAAGAAAATCTGATGAACATGAACGAATCATTCGTTCTTGACAATCGTTAATTTCTAGTATGTTCTAAAGAACGAATTAACGACCGACGCCAAAAACAACAAAAAAAAAAAAAAAAAAAAAAACGAATTACAGTGCCACCAACTTATCTGTAGAACGGCTAAAAGTGGAACTACTGACGCCATTTTGAAAACGTAATTTTGTTGTTGTCAGTCGTTGTCCACAGTTATGGTATTATTGCACATACTTCGGCAGCCTTAGACCATAATTACTGCATGAAAGGTTTTCAGTAAAACGAAAATGATTACAAAATAAATAAAGTTATTTTTATATAACATGCAATACATATTTTAAAAATTAGTAAATATAAATAATTATTTAAAAAGTTACATACTCGTATTCTTTAACTATTCCAAGGCCAAATGGCTGAAAATCCTTACCGTTTAGTCGAGCCCTTTCTCTTTATCATTCATAAACCTATATAATATATCTTATATCTGTGATAGCGAGCAACAGGGACGGTAAAAAGGTATGCTTACGAGTATTAAAAGTGGCCAAAGTTGATCATTTCTGTGGCAACACTTGTCGATCGTGGCGCCATCGCTACATTCTACAGATAAGTTGGTGGCACTCATGAAGGTATAGATAAAAAAAAGGAGGCCATACTTGGAACATCGGTTTGAGGCAAATACCTACGTATCTCTATCTCACTCTCTGTGGTCTGACCTCTCTTTTTAGTGTGGCCTTAGTACTGCTATCTCCTTATTAAAATCTCCTAGTAAATTCTTAAAAAGAGTCACCACACATATCAAATCACAAGTTAAACACTGTCATTTGATAGTGTTTAATCGTAACTATAAATAACTAGTTGAAATACGATGAATGAAATTAAAAATAATAAAATAGTAGATCACGGATGCTTTTCATGGTTAACGAATCAGTGAATTATTTTCCCCATTTCCTAAGGATTTCGTAATTTGGCAACATTAGTCACCATATGTCAAGTTGTTGACAAAATTGTGCCAATATGTCGGTTGTTTACTTTACGGTTCACAGCTTCGTTTCAAATTTTCGACTCTAATTATTTTTATAATTAAAGAAATGGTGCAAACTTGTGTAGTGCGTGGTTGCGGTAGTACGTGGTGTCCAGGAGGTGATATACAATTTCACGCGTAAGTGTTTAGATCGTGATTTCTGGCATTGAATAACTGCAAACATATTTCTTTGTATTTTCAATTAAATACTTCATAAAATGATTAAACAATGTTTTCAGCATACTTCTAACTAACTATACTGATAACGATGTAAAGATCTAATAGTCTTACATTGAATTTCATGGACTTAGTGCAATTTTATTTTTCTTGTTTACAAGAAGTAATTTTGAAATAGTGGGACCATACTGAGGACATATCTAGGACTTTCTGTGGGACCTGAACTAAATTATACATGTTTGCTTAGTCATTTAATTTTTATTTCACATTATTTACAACATTAATATACTTACCTACAATATTATTTTTTTAGATTTCCTAAAAATAGTACCCAGAGGAAATTATGGTTATCCATTGTACCATTGAAAATTAAATTTTATGAAAGTGCAAGGATTTTTTAAAACAAACAGCAGTTCCTACTACAAATACAAATCAAGAAGCAGTATCACCTTGCAAGGTAAAATTTCAAGTATCTATTTACAAACTCCTTTAATTGTCTCACATGTTATACAATGTTAAATATTTGAATTTATAAGGAATATAAAAACTAGTATGAAAAAAAATACCCCACCAGTATCAGGAACATTTTCCAAACTACCGGCGCTCAAGGCTCCAGAGATAATTGCTGCTTTCTGAACCAGCCCCCCCCCCCCCGATCCGACTGCCTAATGAGAGCCTTACATTATTATTATGTTTCAGAAATGTAGTAGTTCGAATATATGGCAAAAGGCTATATTTTGTAAAATATATTATAATTTTCAGATAGACAGTTCATTACAGGAAGAGTATGGGGCAAGTAGCTACTCTGGGTGTACCAAATCCTAGCTCTGGCATTTATGAAAGTAATCCTTTCTAATGGGCCAACTCAGAGAAAACAATATAGAAAACAAATTAATTAATGTTGTATCACAACATTTTACTCCTCTGTTGCAAGAAATGTTTAAGCATCCCATCACGGACTCAATTTATTGCAATGATTTGCATGTAAGCGTATTAATTAAGAAAATTGCAAATTCATTTTTTAACACTTAAAGAGTCATACAGAAAATATACTTAGTGATTTACGTGGTAAGAGACAGAAATTACACAAAACAATAATATTTAGTCATGTATAAAAGAAAAGTTATTAAATGATTTTAATTTGGAAAGTGCTGTTGTTTCTTTTTTGCCCTTTTTTTGTAACTTTATTATCGTTCCTATTATAGCCCCCTATGATATATGTCACAGTCAAAACTTATAACCACTCAATAGACTGTAAGCTCTCGACAGTAGTACTTTTGACTGAAATTATTCAAAACTAATTTTACCCAATATAGCTATTTAAATGTAATTTTAACTGACTTGCCTAGCGCCAAGTAGTGGAACACAAGGCACAGGGAGCCAAGGGCAACCCGACAAGGGTGGGTTAGGTTTTTAGCTCCCGTCATGCCATTCATGATAGGTTCCTTTAAACGCTGTAGACAGAAATATACGTAAAAATTGATTTTGACTGATTCTCCGTTCTTCCGTCAGCCACTTTTAACCACATTCATATTGTCAGTTAAAATGACTATTAACTACAGATTTTCCGACAAACTAATTTTAATCAACGTAACGTATTTTTTTTTTCAGAAGTATTATTGACCGAATTTGCCCTTTAACTGACATTAATAAATAGAAATACATTGGCTAACCCAGAAATCTAGGAAAAACTATTGTCCAGTATGTATTCATAATGTTTAATTAATCTGCAAAATTAATGAAACATATATCTTTTGCGATTTCATGGTTGGTCCCTTAATAACAGTACATGTTTAAAAATATGAGTACAATAACCCTTTTTCGTTTTTACGCTACCTACACAAAAAGTTATGTTTCCACTTAGGTATGCCAAATAGATTTTATTGTGTAACTTGTTTTGTTTACTAAGAAATTACTAACACCTTGTTATTTTTAACCGGCTTCAAAAAAGGAGGTTCTCAATTCGTTGGAATCATTTTTCTGTATCTTTGTAACCTGTATTTAGGTCTGAAATAAAGGTAAATTATTATTATTTTATCTCAAGCAGATCTCACAATCATTCATTAATTTCGTATTGCCGTAGGAACTACACCTTTGTTCTAGTAATTATCTATTTCCCACCAATATTCTATAGGTACATCGTACATACGAACTAGGAAATTTTACGTGTTTAAAAATGTAAAAAGAATAATAAATTTAACAACCGAACCTCCAGTTACTGTTAAAAAACTAGAATTATCCAAACTTTCACGCGATAACAAACAGTTTGTTTTTTGAGTATTTTTTTTACGCACAGTACATAAAGTATCTCGAAATATAAAATCTATACGGGCTAGGTCTTAGAAGTGAACATTTTGTTGACACTATATGGAACACAACTACTTGAAGTTTTGTCCTGGAAGAAATACAATAAAGGTTACCCTACTTAGAAAGAAAGGGTTTGACCACAGTGAGCGAGATAGCCATACATCATTTTTGCTTCAAGTAGGTATTCAGAGTCTGGACTCCATTTTTATCTATATCTTCATGGTGGCACTATAACGTCATCCCCAGCTCCAATACTAATAACGCCCCGTGGCTTTTATATTAATGTATAATTTTATTGTTTTGTCTGTCTGTAAAATACTAACAAAATTTTTTTTTTCTCCTTTGTTACAACGTAACAAAAATCTCCGTTTAAACCTCCGATAAGTCATTATGAATAAGACCGTTTGACTATACATCTGGTATATCTGTAGGTGCTCCCATAAAGCATCTAGCGAATGTTTTCAGTGTAACTTGGTGATAATATGCTTAGATGACATGATTATGACAATGATGGTATAGTACTCTGTACGCACGAGTCTAACTCGTGCTTGGCAAAATTTTGTTTTTAATATTCGCGTTGTTATTGGTAAAAATCCGGTGAAAAGCTGTCATTTCGATTATTGAATGTTTGAAAATGGAATGGAGCGTATTTATTTTGTTTGAGTGAAAAAAAAGTGTATTGTTTGGCGGCAATAACTTTTTTTCTTTACGTTTCATTGCTTCTTTATTTAAAAGTTTGTCATAGACAAAGATTTCTATTTGTTCAAAAATTTTATGAAACACATATTAATTTAAGAAAGTAATTAAAACACGCTTGAAAATCCTAGATAATGTGTTTGAATTTATCGCATCGTCTGTCCTTCCTCTTTTTATTATTAACACGCTTATTTTAGTTCTGTACATATCTATCAATGCATTAATCTATGTAACGGAATCTTTGAAAGTGATTTCCACTCACTTGAAAAGTAAACGGATTGTTCTGAAATGTTACACACATATTTAAGGAACGATGATAATGTAATAATTAAAAAACAATTCAGTATTGCCAAGCATGTTTTTTTTTAGTTTTTATACAAGTTAATGTAGGATAAAAACTCGTAATTTGTTTTCACATCACGCGAAAAATCTTCTACTTAAAAAATGTCTTCCGCTTCAGGGGACTTCAGCTTATAAAAGGTATAGAACCCTTCGTATTAGGCACACACTTATGAGTCTTTTAATTTATTTAAGTGCATCAGCATAAATAAAACAACTTCATTAAGATATATTTAACATAATATATTTTAATTAGAGTGTGACGGAAGGAGAGTTATATATTTTTAACATTTTGTATGTTTCTACTTATTTGTCACGCTCTACATACAAAAATGTATTGTTACGTGTTCACGATGACAATTGTATCTAATTATATATTTTTCTATGTCTAATTGTTAACACAAATATATTTCCGTACACAGATTTACCAAATGGTGGAAACGCGTTTAATCATGGAGACACGTAGCTTGGCTAAATCGTCTTATAAAATGTAGCTGGCGCCCTTTACTTCGAAAGGACGCCTAATGATATCCTATTTTTATTTCCCTTGTTTGGCAACCCACTGGCGATATCTTATTACTAGGTCTAAGTCTTCGTCTATCCGTCAGATAGAAAGCTTAGGCTATTTGAAGAAAGTAATGTTGACACTGTAACAACAAGTATAAATAAATAAAATTTTAGAAGAAATAGTTTGCGAATTAGATGTTTGGTTACGTCATTACCACCAAAATGGATTAGACTTCTTTTTTAATTTTCATAAATCGAATATCATATTATCTTTTTTTTAAATGTTGTAACAGCACACGTAATTGAAATATATTTTAAAATGACCATAAACAATCTTTGTTTTATTTTTTTTTCGCTAACAAACTATAAAACCAATCAAGTAATAGTAAAAATGTTGTAATTTTGTTAATTTCGCGAATGAATCACTTTCGCTGATGACTTATAAAATGGCGCGAATCGTATCTCACATTACGCAACGTTTAGTTACATCTATGAGTGAAAGTGTATTCTATTGTATTGTGTGATTGTATCTATGTTGCATTCCGATTACAATTAAACAAAAAAATTGACCTTGTTGCATTGTTGGTTGTAATTCTAATATATGTAGTTCTGACATCGATTCCCATATGTGGTAAATTTTATTGATAGGTATAGTGTTATACTTACAGATATACCACATGTAGTGTCTATGTCTACATCACTCGGTCGAGTTAAAGCCACTTTTATACCTATGTGTGAGTGAAAAATGTATCTATGTGTGTCTATGATACAGGCATATATATATATGATACGTCATATGAAACATCATTATTTTATGAAGTACGATTTAGCCAGGGTGAAGTTACTTGTCATCAATTTTAAACGTCAACTCACCATATACTTATTATACATCACCCATCCATCAGCCTTTCTCTGTCCACTGTTAGACATAGGTTTCCCCTATAACTCAGGGATCCTATAGTCCCTCTATAGGGGCCCTGATTTAAACTTTCTTTAACGTATTAGAAAAAAAAACGTGTGTCACTCGGGGACTGCCGCGGTAAAGCTATTGCATAGTATTTTTAATCAACTTTTACAATTATAATAATTTATTTATTTTATTTATGCGAGAATCTAAATACCATAAACTAAAATAAGATTAATAATCCTTATTTACTGATGCTTACATCCGTCCATTTTTTTATGGTAATTATGAACAAATAGCGATTGTCAATCAAATGTCAATAAAATAAAAAGTAACGCCAAAACTGACATGAGTCACCAGCGTGAACAGCGAAACGGCGTTACTGCGCATGCTACGCATGTGTAAGGTTTTTTACGCTATTTCCGTTACCTACCTACGGAATTTAAATTTCGAATTTTGTGGATTTAGTCTCCACGCTCAAGGCCCGCGATAGAAGCTATGCAATAGCAATTAATAATCGTTATATGAGAACTTCGTAACTCTCGAGATAGCTCAGTCGGTAAAGTTGTTATTGCAAAGAACACGAATTCAAATCCCTTTTCACTCTTATTGTTATACTAGCAGTTGCCTGCGACTCCGTACGCGTGAAATTTAGATAAATTTCCCCGTTTTACAAAATTTTTCACTAATGCTTCGCTCCCATTAGTCGCAGTGTGATGTTATATAGCCTTTTGCCTTCCTCGATAAATGTACTAGAAGAAGTTTTCAAATCGGATCAGTAGTTTGTTTGAACGCACTAATCTCAGGAACTACTTGTCTGATTTGAATAATTCTTTCACTTTTGGATAGTACATTTATCGGGGAAACTTTAAGGCTACATAACATCACGGTGCAACCGATAAGTGGGATGCGTTATTAAAAAATGTTGCGAAAACGGGCGAAATCTTTTAAATTACACCCGTACGAAGTCACGAGCAACTTCTAGTTCATTGATAAAACTATATTATAATAGTTATATAATATTTACACATACATATATGCAAAAAACTATAATTATATACAAAATTATTTGCATAGTATTACGTAATGCAATTAAAGTTATCAATATGGCGTTTATTATTTAAAAAAATTGCATTCGGTTCGTGTCCGAAGGATTTTAAATTATTCATTTTAAATCACTTTGATAAAAACTGTATAAATTGAATTGCTTTTATTTTAATTTTGGATGAATAATGGATACCACAGTTATATAAGAATTGCTGAATCGATAATAATAAATTAAGAATGATAAACACAATGTCCATGTGAAGAAGGATTAAGAATACAAGTGTCACCACTTCTTTTCCTTCCCAGGGTGCTGTAAAAGCTAAGGGATATTGTACACAGATAACATCCTCTGTGAGAGACGGAAACCTTGAAAATCCTGTACCAACAGTGCGGGATAGTGGACCATAATTCCTTCCTAAGTGGAGGAGGCCGTGCCCAACAGTGGGACGAGAGTCTAAAGTAAAGTCTAAGGATGATCATTATGACGATATGATGTTAAGAGGATACCAAAATAGCTTCGTGCATTTTTCTATGTACTTATGAAGTTTTCATTTTTTCTTTAGATTGAATGGCTAGAGCTCTAATTTTTAAGTATATGTTTTTTCAATATATGATCTAGGATCGCATGAACTCAGAAACGCGATTGAAAAAAGTTTTCTCGATAGAAAATCTTGGCGAAACAACCTCTCAAATTTTTTATTTTTTTCATTTGTCGGTCTATTATCGCGTATTAACTAATGAAATAACTTTAAAAACATAGGTAGCTATTATGTATAGAAACACGTTTAACTACAATTAAAATATATTTAGTAGATTTTCAGTAAATAGGAAAAGTATCCCTAATTCTTCATTTTCTGTGCCTACTGGCTGTGTTAATATGTACGTGTCGGCGATGATATACGATAATATTGATGTAGGCCCTTAAGATGCGTACATTAATTGCACGGAACCCCTAGCCCTAGACTGAGACATCGCTGTCCGTCCATCTGTCAGCAGAGCTGTCAATCTATCTGTGACCATAGACTAGACAATTCATTTTTTTTCTGGCCAATTTTAGCTCTACTCTTGGCCGTTAAATATTTTTTTCTTTCGTAATTTTTTTTTCGTTGGTTACATGCATGTACATATTATTATAATACACAGCCAATCTTATTTGTATGTATAGACTGTAATAGAAAATGTATTGGTCAATGCGATATCTCTTATTGAATCGCGTATCATTATTCTAGGCAGGGCATCGCATCGCCATTGTACTACAAGGTCGATGGTTAAAATGATTATTGCACGCTACTAAATCTAGATTGCTAAATGTCGCATGCTATATCTAGTTTTCTTCTTAGCACTTGAATTCCCACTGTCCTACAGTCCACGGAGAGCGGGCAACGCGCCGTTAGTTGAATGTAGCGGATGTCCTATCCCCAAATGTCATATGCGACGAGTGTCTAATTCATTCTCAATAACATAAATTTTTTGGATGTGGCCAAAGCTCTAACCGAACCGCCAAAAAAATAATTTAACGTCAATTTAAAAACCAAGGAACGGGGCTGAACCTATAAAAGCAAGTGAAACCACGGACATTAGCGTTATATAAATGTTTATATGATCGAATTTCAAGCATAATTAAATAAAATGTTTATTCCGAAGGCTATTAAGAAACTTAGCAACAAGCAATTAAGTATCGTGTGTTATGAAATCAAAATGGCGTCGCGTTAGAGTTAGATCAAAATGTCAAGAAGTCAGACTGTGTTATTTATTTTCGCGCGCAAATTAACATACATTGTGGATATTACGTTAATATAATTCCGTAATTTGAATATAATATTATATTAATATTATAATATGCCACATATTTGTTATTTTAATTTTAACAGGCTTTTTATTGTTTTACGAATAGAGTAAAATGCGACCTTATCTGGAACGATATCTGTTGATGTTATAACGACATAATAAAATAACAATACAATAAATATTGAAGTGTGCTCCCATACAACAAACGTCTTCAGTTTAATTTGATGATACACATATACGATGTGATTATGACAGTATGATATGATGGCGATGAAATATCCAATGATATAAACGGTATGGAACCAGGGTTTAGAGTCGAAATCGTACTTAGACGGATTTATAAGTGTATTTTAACTGTCCATACTCACAGACATACCAGATGGTGTGTCCATGGGTAAATCACTCCGTCGGCTTAAAGCTGGGAGGTTATTAAATGTATATTACTAGCTCAATATGCATTTAAAAGCATAAAAATCGGTGAAGCCGTTTCGGAGGAGTATGGGAACGAACATCGTGATTGTGACATGAGAATTTTATATAAGTATTACAGATACTAAGTCTATGGCTTGAAGTCACTTACATATCTATATAGTGCGTGAAATATGTATCTATGTGTGTCTATGGTATCATAGACACACATAGATACATACTTATTTCACGCACGGCTATAGGCTATACGTCGTATGAAACGTCATATACTATACTAACCTAACATAATTAATTTGGAAACATAAATCTGTTTAACATCTCATTTGTTAATATTATATCCGAGAAAATAAATATGATTTAATTGAAATAATTAATTTAGGTATATATAATTATCTTCCAAAACTAGCCATTACTCGCGAGCTCGTACGCGTGGAAATGAGAAAATTTTCCCCGTTTTTACAACATTTTTCTCTGATGCATCGTTCCTATTAGTCGCAGCGTGATGTTATTTCGCATATAGCGTTCCTCGATAAATGTACTATCCAACAGTGTAAGAATTTTCCAAATCGAACCAGTAGTTTCTGAGATTAGCGCGTTCAAACAAACTCTTCAGCTTTTTAATATTAAGTGTAGACTTATTTTTCTATGTCGAATTGTCTTGTAAACACAGATTATGGTCTACTGTGCCGCGATGACCTGGCGTATTGGCACAGGGTTTAGTTTCAAGTTTTCTGTCTCTCACAGAGGATGTTATCTGTATATATACAATATTCCATAGCTTTTACAGCACCCTAGAATGGGGCGGTGACACTTGTATTCTTAATCTGTCATCACACAGTATGCTCCTAAAAGGGTATCGTTTTGGCAAAGAACCCTAAACAGTCCTTTAACGTGTCATTGTTTATTGAAATGAATTGAAGTATAAAATGTCAGCTCCAATATGTTCATAAAAAAATATTTTGTAGAGACAGTTTTCGACCTAGAGAACACTTTAATCATTGCCGATCAAGAGGTCGCGGGTTCGAATCCCGTTTGCGAAAATCATTTTGTGAGATTTTTAGGGTTCCGTACCCAAAGGGTAATAAAAACGGGACCCTATTACTGAGACTTCGCTGTCCGTCCGTCCGTCCGTCTGTCACCAGGCTGTATCTCAAGAACGGTGATAGCTAGAGAGTTGAAATTTTCACAGATGATGTATTTCTATTGCCGCTATAACAACAAATACTAAAAATAAAATAAAACAAATAATTAAGGGGGGCTCCCATACAACAAACATGATTTTTTTACCGTTTCTTGCTCGATACTAATAACGTTGCCTTATGTTGCATAGATAATGGTACGGAACTCTTCGTGCGCGAGTCCGACTCGCACTTGACCAATTTTTCTAATTGTCCTACAAATGTTGTACTGTGTCTGGGTGTTTCTATGTATTATATGTATGTATTTACAAAAGAAAAGTAGTATATGTAGTACATATATCCGTATTCTAGTACCCATAACACAAGCATATAAGCTTAGCTTGGGACCAGAGAACGTTGTGTGACATGTCCATGAATTAAATTTATTAAATTAAATATATTAAATTAAATACTCCATTATTATTTATTTATTTATTAAAAAGTTTGTAAAATGTCATTTAAATCTATTAACTAGCTTTTGCATGAAAAAAAAACAAACATACATACAGACTTTCACGTTTTTAATATTAACAGAATGACGTCACGACCATGTAAAACCCATATTCATTGCGATGATTTAAATTTCAACTTTAACATAATGTGTTAAAGTTTCTTATTGTTTGTTAGTTATTCCCATCCCTAATTTAGTCTCGTTGGAGGGTGGCGACCCCTAGGCGCCATGAATATGAATATTTTCATAAATACTATATTAAATTTATGAAGATTTAGGTCTGGCAAGCTATATTAATATTATAAAGCTGAAGAGTTTGTTTGTTTGAACGCGCTAATCTCTGGAACTAATGGTCTGATTTTGATAAATTCTTTCAGTGTTGTATAGTCCATTTATCGAGGAAGGCTATATAACATCACGCTGCGACTAATAGGAGCGAAGCATCAGTGAGAAATGTTGCAAGAATAGGCCAATTTTTAACTGACTTAAAAAAAACAGAAGGTTCTCAATTCGTCTGTAGGTATATTTTTTTGTGTTTGTTACCTCATAACTTTTAAATGGGCGAAGCGATTTTCAAAATTCTTTTTTTATTTGAAAGCTGATGGTTCCCGTGTAGTCTCATTGCCACCAGGTCAGTATCTGATGGAATTTATTATCTCTTGAGAAATCGAGAAAAACCCTAAAATTTCATAGGAAGTCAGTCGTACCTAACGTGACCATTTTTTCTTTGACTCAAAACGGGACATCGGTTTTTATGTACATGAACTAAAATTAACTGAAAAAATAACACTTTTTAAGTTATTTATTCAAAAAAAGCTAGTAGTGTCATAAAATATTAGTTTTAATTATATCTATCAGAAGAACAAATTTGCTTTAATATATACTCTGGGCATGTACCTACCTACCTGTAACTGAGTTTTCGCAAACGTCAACACGGAAAATACTTTTTCCACTGGAGTTCGGTTTCTGAAAACGGGACAATTTTGCGTCCCAGAGGTAGTTTCGGGGACACCGGGACTCGTAGATGTAAAAAGGGACAATCCCGTTTAAAATGGGACGTCTGGTCACATTAGTCGTACCTGAAAAAAAATTCACTTAATCTAAATTTTATGCGCACTAACTCGCTGGCAACAGCTAGTTTCATATATTTGTCAAAGAAAATAGTCTTAACAGCTCCCGTTGGTAAAATACTCTAAGTTGAAGACCAACCAAGGCTAAATTGCACCATATTGGCATAATTGAAAAGTTCCTTTGCATTTAACAATGGTATCGCGTATTATAACGAAATAGCGTATTTTACATTTTTTTGCACAAGTCTATGGGCGAAAAATTTGTGTGAATTATTTTAATAATGTGGTTCCATTAAGTTTTTTTACGCTTTCCACACTACATTAATGGCGGATTTGGCGGGAAACTAACTGTCATGTGTCACTTTGATATGTCAAATTGTGAAAATTTGTCAAGGATTGTCCGCGATATCGTATACCTAGAACACAAATAAGTATACCAGATAGAGTGTATATGGCTACATTACACATTCGGCTTGAAGCTACATAACAATTTGTGCGTGAAATATGTATCTATGTGTGTCTGTGATACAGACTATACGTCATATGAAACATTATTAGTCTATGAAGTACCTACGATTCAGCCAGGCTAAAGTTACTCGTCATCAATTTTTAACGTCCACCCACCATCTGGTATGTCCGTGTCTTCAATATTACATATGGAGATATAAAATAACGACTTTGTTTTAAAATAATTAATATTTACAACGTGGCAACCCTAAATATCTACAGATAATAAAATACCTCTAGCGAGTTATTTATCTTGAAAACTCGATATCAACGCTCTAAATAACGTAACAAGATGAAAATAAGCGATACAACACGCAAATAATTAATGTGAAATCTAATACCAATATGGCCGCGCCGCCAACCACTTGGCGGGAAAGTTGACAGATATCATTTTTAATTCAGTAACTTTTTTTCTCATATTGTCTGTGGCCAGTCTATGAATATTCATGAATGAGGCGATAATATATTGATTCGACTTTTCTGTTTTTATTAAAATAATAAATTAGTAGTTGATTATTTAGTGATTTATAAGCTGATGCCTGCGGTTTCACTCGCTTTTATAGTTAGGTACTGCCCCGCTCTTTGGTTTTCAGCGTTAAGTTGTATAGTCGACTAGCAGTCCTTCGTGACTTCTTGCGCGTGGTATTTAAAGGATTTTCCGCATTTTTGCAACATTTTTCACTGATGCTTATCATATCACGTTGCGACCGATAGGATCGCTAATAGCCGCAACGCGGTGTTATATAGCCTAAAACAACACGCTGCGACCAATGTAGAAAAAATGATAAATTGTATTTTTCAACATGGAAAGAATTTTTTTAATCGGACCTACGGTTTCTGATATTAGCGCGTTCAAACAAACAAACTCTTCAGCTTTATTTTACTACTACTATTTATTTCGACATGCTTCTTGGTCGAGTGTATTATGTAATGGCCTGCCGTTCACGAGGTCGCGGGTTTGATTCCCGCTCGGGACAATCGATTGTGTGATATTTATAATTGTCATACAAATTTTTGTACTGCGTCTGTGTGTTTACTATGTATTATAAGTATGTATTTAGAAAAGTAGTATATGTAGTATATCCGATTCTGGTACTCATAACACAAGCATAATAAGCATAGTTTGGGGTTGCTAGCTGGCCCGGCAAACGTTGCTTTGCCATACCAAAAAAAAGTTTAAAAAAATATTTAAAAAAATTAACTATAAACCTCATGGAGCCCGAGACCTTTCCAACGAATGCAAAACCGTGGAAATCGGTTCGTGCGTTCTGGAGTTATAGCGTCAGGAAGGAAAACCCGACTTATTTTTATATAGTAGACTAGCTGGCCCGGCAAACGTTGTTTTGCCTACCAAAAAAAAATAAAAAAAAAAATTAAAAAAAAATTAACTGTAAACCTCACGGAGCCCGAGACCTTTCCAAAAAATGCAAAACCGTGGAAATCGGTCCGTGCGTTCTGGAGTTATAGCGTCAGGAAGGAAAACCCGACTTATTTTTATATAGTAGACTAGCTGGCCCGGCAAACGTTGTTTTGCCATACCAAAAAAAAAGGAAAAAAAAAAATTAAAAAAAAATTAACTATAAACCTCACGGAGCCCGAGACCTTTCCAACGAATGCAAAACCTTGGAAATCGGTTCGTGCGTTCTGGAGAGCGTCAGGAAGGAAAATCCGACTTATTTTTATATAGTAGATTAGTATAGATGTGGAATTACAGGTTCGAAGTTGCCACCACCAGGCTGTTGCCAGCATTTGCCTTCTCAGATAATTACCTTAGTTTTCCTTAAGTGGTTAAATTTATTGTGGTTTCAAATGAAGTAAATATTTATTGTTTGTTTGTCTTTTACATAATTAAGTTAGAAACAAGATGTTATGTAAGTTTATTATTTAATTTTCTTTCCCGTTGTTGCTTGAGACTTGGCACGCCTAAAGTCTTTAAATAATATATCGTATATCAGTCTCTGTGACTGTATTTCTATTCTTTTTCTCTTAACGTCCCACTGTTGGGCATGGGCCAACTCAACTTTGGGAGGTATTGGTACCAATCAACTAAACTAAACTTAACTAAAAATAGTATTTTTTAAGACTTTTTAAGACAATAATAACTGAACTTTCCTGTTATAATCTACTTTTTTTAAAAACTAAAAAACACGCGTAAATATCCTGAATATTTTTTTAATGATTGGATTGTCATCAATACTCAATTCTATGCTACCTACATACAAAACGTTGACAGTTCATATTGTCAGAGACATAAGTTTCTGTTGACAACAAGACCTAACACTCACACAGCACACTCAACATTCAAACCTGTTAGTAATTCATACAGAAAAACCTATTTTATCAAACCTCGAGAACATACTAAATTAGTGAAAGGCTATGATCAGCAGGTTCATAGAAACCTTATAAGACAGCCTACATATTCACAACCAAATGGCAGTGCTCTTCCTGCAGATAAACACACGACACAAACATCTAACACACAAACTATTTCTGAATTAATTTTACTTTTAAATACTATGATAAACTCCAACACACTTGAACCGTCCAACGCTGCAAAACTTATTGAAACAATTTCAATCTTACAAACTCATTATGGATCACAACTCCATAATAATACAGTGGAACTGCAGAAGTGCAGTACATAAAAAATCTGATTTAATATATTTGATAAATAAACATAATCCATTTCTACTTGCATTAGCAGAAACCTGGTTTAGGCCAGGATTTCCATTTAAAATTAGTGGTTTCTCCTGCCTCAGGGATGACAGACCTGATGGTTATGGAGGAGCTGCTTTTTTTATTAAAAATACTATACCTTTTTCTCAACTTTCACTTCCTCAATTTCCTAACTTCTCTGTTGTAGCTTGCCAAATAAATAAAATCTGTTTCCTGTCTATCTACATACCTAAACCTTCTAATGACACACTTATTGACTTACATAACTTAATCTCTTCTCTTCCTAAGCCTATAGTTATAATGGGAGACTTTAATTGTCAGCATAGATCTTGGGGTAGCTCGATATCAAACTGCTATGGAGATGACCTACTTGATATCATAGATAGTAACAATCTATGTATATTAAATGATGGATCACCAACTCGTCGTACCAGTCCTTCAGAAAACAATAGTGCAATAGACTTAACTATCACTTCACCTATTTTAGCATCTTCCATATCTTGGCAAATTTTACCATCTACTTTTGGCAGTGACCATTTCCCAATAAAGATAAATATAGCAACATTCCAACTAAAATGTCACCCTAAAACATCTTCTCATATGAGACATAGGATTATTAAAGAAAAATGGGATGAATATAAAAACTATGTAGAAAACAAATTGTCCACATTATCAGCTCAATACCATGTTGATGTTTCAACCAGTTCTAATATTCTTACCTCTGTAATGATTGAAGCTGCTGATGCAACATTTCCTCTCAAAAAAAGTGCACCAAATAGATTACCATCTCCACCATGGTGGGATAATGAGTGTAGTATTGCTGTTGCAGAAAGGAAGAAAGTAGAAAAAAAATATAACTCAAATATGTCTCAAGAAAATTTTAATATACTTTTAGAAGTTATCAGCCAAACAAAAAAGTTCCTAAAAGCTAAGAAATTCAATGGATGGAGGAGCTTTTGTTCTTCAATTTCTCCTAGCACCAATCCATCAGTTATTTGGCAAAATATAAAACGTTATAGAGCTGGAATAACTGAAACTTCATTTGTATCTATGACACCGTCGCTAAGTAGTAAATTTATAGATACTTTAGCACCTTCAACAGTTCCTGCTGAGGAATTAGTGGTGACTCCTTATGTACATACAATATCCACATGTCCGTATGGGCTTGATACTCCTTTTAATTTGGATGAATTAAAAGGTATATTATCTTATACATCTGATACAGCACCAGGTGCTGACGGTATACCATACTCCTTTTTTTCACATTTAAGCGACAACGCATTGAATTTTTATCTTCACATCATTAATTCTGTCATGTTGTCAGGTGTCATTCCTTCAGAATGGCAGTCACAGACTGTGTTGCCCTTTTTAAAACCATCAAAAGATCCTACAGAACCCTCATCATATAGGCCAATAGCTCTTTCCCCGGTCATTACTAAAATTGTGGAACATTTGATAAAGAACAGACTGGAATGGTACGTAGAAAATCAAAATATTTTATCAAACACTCAATATGGTTTTAGAAAGGGCAAGAGTGCAATAGATAGTATAAGTTTATTCATAACAGATATCCGGTTAGCGTTTACAAAAAACGAATCAGTGGTTGCCTCATTTTTAGATTTAAAATCTGCATATGACAACGTCTTAATAGAAATTCTGTGCAAAAAATTAATAAACATTAAAATTCCTATTACACTAGTCAACTTTATAAAAAATATACTTTCAGGGCGTAAAATTCTTTTGAGGGGTACGGACTTGTCACGTATTTCTTTTAGAGGACTACCTCAAGGGTCTGTGCTAAGTCCACTGTTATATAACATTTATACGCATGACCTAGCAACTTCTATTGGACAATCTGCCAACATCCTCCAATATGCCGATGATTTACTGGTTTACTGTAAGAGTCACTGTATTACGTCAGCATCGCACGAATTATCGACAGCATTAATTTCTTTAAAATCGTGGTTGGATGAACATGGACTAGAAATTTCGCCAGCTAAAAGTACGGTAGTAGTATACAGTCGCCAACGTAATCCTCCACGGGCAAACATCTATTTTGATAACACTTTCATCACAGAAAAATCCCACGCAAAATTTTTAGGAGTTAAGTTAGACTCTAAGTTGACTGGACATGCCCACTGCGATCATGTTATTGTCAAATGTGAAAAAAACCTAAATATGCTGAGGTGTCTCACGGGGGTATGGTGGGGAGCGCATCCTTCCTCTCTAAAATTACTGTATAACGCTCTGGTAAGGAGTATACTGGACTACGGTTTGTTTTTAATGGAGCCTTGTAATCTCTCGGCACTTAAAAGATTGGATAAGGTTCAGTACAAAGCCTTAAGAATAGTCATGGGAGCGATGAAATCCAGCCCTTGTAACGCTTTACAGACTGAATGTGGAGATCCACCTCTTTACCTGAGACGGCAATACTTGGCTGATAGATTCTTTTTCAGAATTTCCCAATTTTCAAATCATCAACTCTTGTTTAAAATTGCCGAATTAGCTGACCTCATTACTACTTCCTCGTATTGGAAATATAAAGTTACGCCTTGCTTAGTAAACAGTTACAATAAATTTAAAAACCTTTCAGCACCAGTTTTCACCTCCGAACGTTTAGCAATATATAACTATAATTATCTTAGCCTGATACTTTCGCCTACTATTTATTTTGATTTAAACATTAAATCCAATCGGGGTAGCGCTAATGAATATTTTAATCATATTGTTAATGACCGCTGGCATGGATGGCATCATATTTACACTGATGCATCCAAACACAACCAGTCGGGTAAGGTAGGTGTAGGCATCGTCCATAAGCAGTTTAATATTGTCCAAAAAATCAAATTTCCTTCTGAAACGTCAGTTTTTACCGGGGAGTGTTATGGCATTGTTAAGGCATTGGAATACATTTTATTATTTAAACTGCAAAAAACAATAATATTTTCTGACTCCATGAGTGCACTGCAAAGTCTTGAAAAATTTCCCTTCAAATTAAAAAATCACCCACTAATTTTTGAAGCCAGATTTAAACTATTTCTTTGTACTCAAGCTGGGTACCAAGTAAACTTTGTATGGATACCTAGTCATGTAGGTATACGCGGAAATGAATATGCTGACCGAATAGCAAATGAAGCGGTGGAATGTGGCGATCTGTATCCATTTTATATTTTTCCGCAAGATTTGCTGGCGCTTCCCAGAATTTATCTCAGCGATGCCTGGAATAAACTTTGGGAGCTGACTAGTAAAGTCAAAGGCAAAAACTATAAAACTCTTCAATCTAATATTCCGGTAAAACCATGGTTCTGTGGTCGTGTTTTTAGTAAGTTAAATCTTGGTAAAAGGGCGACCACAGTTCTCATAAGAATGCGTCTAGGGCATTGCTGTGTACCGGCACATTTATCTAAAATTAAAGTACGTTCGGATCCATTGTGTACTTGTGGTAAGTTAGGAGACCTGAATCACATCTTCTTTTCTTGTGACCTTTATGATAACATAACTTTGTTAAACAGCCTCATAGCCCTAAAAATCCCTCTCCCTACACATATTAACGTCCTCCTTGCTTCTTTAGATCCTCTCGTTTATCAAATTTTAGCTGATTATATTGTAAATAATAATATTGACTTGTAGTATAAACGTTTATTTTTAATTTATAAGTATATTTATCTTTTTCTATATTTCTCTTATTTTTGTACATATTTACTTGCTTGTTTCTGTGTTTGTTCCCGATTTATAAAATGTATATTCTATTTATTTTTATATAAACTTTCCTGATCAGTTCCTTTTCTAAATTTTCCGTTCGTTCCTTTGTTGTACTACTACCTACTATTTCCCTAATTTTTACTTGAAAATGGCAAAAGTAAAACCGATGCCAAAAAAAAAAAAAAAAAAAGTTTCTGTTGTCACTTGTTGTCACAATCGTAGTCACGAAGTATAGATAGAAGGAGTCCGAACGGTATAGGCTTTTCCATAATATTTCGTGTACACAATAATAAACCCAGATCATAGTTCTATTTTCTGCCACTGGCTGCGCAAGTGTTCAGGGCGTACCGATGCTATTATTATTATTACATGTAAACACGCGCTGGCTCGTGAATGTTGAATTTAATTTATTTAAATACATTTAATTAAATACATAATATTATTTATAAATATAATAGAATTCAAACGAGTACTCCTTGAAAAATGGCGCGCTCTACCGGCAAAAAATCTGTCCCTTAAATTGAGACCATTCGTTCAACATTACGTTCGGACTCCTTCTATCTATACTTCGTGATCGTAGTAAACACAAGTAAACAATTATGATATTTTTACTTGATTCTATAAACAAAGCGTTTTTATGTGAAATTATCTGATTGTATATGAAAGGCGTACGTAGAAACACAATAATCTTGGTGAGTCTACTCATATACAATTAAACTATTACGTGTATAATTAAAAATACAAGTGTGGTCATAGTGATACTTCAACATGCTATTCTAGTAATTCTGATCAAGGAATTGGGATTATTCTTTTAAATTATTGCATTGTCATCGGTGCTTATTAGGTGTGCAAAATTTCAGATCAATCCGTCTACTGTAAGTGGCTGAAAATCGCTTTCAAAGATTCCGTTACACAGATTAATACATTGATAGATACATACCAAACTTATAAAAGCGTGTTAATTAATAATAAATACTGTCTTATTATAGGCTAAAGTGCACAACAAAATGGCCAATCATTCAAAATACATCAATAGTAAATAATAATCTAATATATAAAATTCACGTGTCACAGTGTTAGTTACCGTACTCCTCCGAAACGGCTAGACAGATTCTTATGAAATTTTATATGCGTATTCAGTAGGTCTGAGAATCGGCCAACATCTATTTTTCAAAAGCCGCCCCCCCCCCCCCTTCCACTGATATTTGTATGGCAAAACAACGTTTGCCGGGTCAGCTAGTAATAAATAAATATCACGGAGATTTCACACAACGTCCTCTGGTCCCAAGCTAAGCTTATAATATGCTTGTGTTATGTGTACCAGAATACGGATATAATAAATATACTACTTACTTTTCTTATGTAAATACATACTTATAATAGTTATAATACATAAAAACACCCAGACGCAGTACAAATATTTGTATGATAATTATAAACATCACACAAATTATTGTCCTAAGCGGGAATCGAACCCGCGACCTCGTGAACAGCAGTCCGTTACATGAACCACTTGACCACGAAGCCCGTCATAGTTGTTTTGATGTTTTAAGTTATGTTAAGTTTAGTTCTACACGTGGAATTGGCACCATTATCAATTTTAATTTTTTAGTTAAGTTTACTTATGTACAATTATGGTGTACTATGCCGCGCTCACCAAGCGTGTTGGCACATGGTTTATTTAACAGATAATATACCTATTGGGGTTCAATCTTGAAGAAAAGTAACTTTAGCCTGACTAAATCATCGTATAGCCTGTATCATAGACACACATAGATACATATTTCACGCACACATAGATATGTAAGTGGCTTCAAGCCGACTACTGAGTGATGTAGACCGGTCTTATTCATAATGACTTATCGGAGAGATAATATACGTTTTATCGTAGAAAGACTATTATGAATAACAAGTGTTGACAATTTTCGTGAACCGATATTAGCGAACTTTTAAATCTCCGATAAGTCATTATGAATAAGACCAATAGACTATACATCGGGTACATATCTGTGAATATAGATTTCACTACTAAAGTAGACAACCCTAATTTTAGTTACATAAAGAGATTTTAGTTGTACAACTAAAGAGGTTACATAACTAATATCGCACAATACAACGAACATTAGATGCATGCTATATCACTATTAAATATCCTATTAACCGACTTCAAGAGACGAGCTAATGGTTTATGAGAAAGGATTCTTCAAATCGTAGCTGTTCTTGAGATTATCGTTTTCAAACAAACAAACAAACTCTTCAGCTTTATAATATTAATCATCATCATCATAACATCACATCCTTTTCCCATGGTGGTAGGCAGAGACTATAGAGCGCCATATGCTACGATCCAAACATACTTGCTTATATCCACACTCATTCTGGTCATACATGCCCGACGGTTGTAAGTGCTACGCACTTGCCCCTTTTGGAGTATCCCGGCGATGACATCGGAGTATATAATATTTCTCTCAGGTCCTCTCCCAGCATTTCCACTTACCTCCGCCATGTATATACCTTTCGTTAATCGTCTCTCATCCATCCTCTCCACATGACCAAACCACCTAAGCATACTTTTCTCCACCTTAGTCACTACATCCTCTTTCAGACCACAACGTTCTCTTATAACTTCATTTCTTAATCTATCTTTCTAATCTTTCACATACTTCTCAAAGAGCGCATCTCTACAGCATTTATTCTACTTTATATTAATATAGATTATAACGGTATGGAACCTTCGTGCGCTTGTCCAACTCGTACTTGACCGGTATATAATATAAACACATTCCATTACTACATTTTCGCTGAATATATTAACACTAGCTGACCCGGTGATCGGTTCCTCCGTGTGGTGACGGATTAAGAATACAAGTGTCACCACCCCATCTCCTCCCAAGGGTGCTGTAAAAGTCAGATAAGGGATATTGCACACAGATAACATCCTTTGTGAGAGACGGAAAACTCGAAATTGTTTTTTTAAAATAAACTACGCAACACGCCTGGTCGGCGCGGCACAGTAGACCATAATCCCTCCGAAAGTGGAGGAGGCCCGTGCCCAACAGTGGGACGTAAATGGGCTGGAGAAGAGAAGAAAAAGACCCGGCAAACGTTGTTTTGCCATACAAATGTTAGGGGTAGACAAACAATTTGAAATAAAATATTAATGCGACTATAAATTGAAATGTAGGCTATCCTATCTTTCAAGTTGGGTCGAATTGCACACGGTGTGCAAATCAAATTTAAAATCGGTTCAGTAGTTTAGGAGTCCATCGCGGACAAACATCGTGACACGTAAGTTTTATATAAAGGCTGTCCAGCGGAAAATTTACATGTTTAACATTGATTTAAAGAACCAGTAAAGAGTTTTTTTTAAACTTTATTTTAACAAAATGTAGTGTGGCAATGGGGATTTTACTTTTTAAAAACAATATCGTCTAAATGACGGCCGCATTCCTGGTGAGACACTCTTGCAGCCGGACTCGTACATTTGACCAATTATTCCTTGGGCAGAAATTGCACACCATACCGTCGTTTTTGGGCTATGTAAGCGGTTTTGGTGGTGTTCTCTTGGATTGTTAGGACACCAGTAACGCACGTTCTGTTTGTTGTCGTAGCCATCAACATGAAAATGTGCTTCGTCACTAAACAATATGTTTCCAAAAGTCCGTGCTGTTCGAAAACGTTCGAGCCTTGTTCTTGCGTAGGTTTCTCGCAAAAGATAGTAATTTTCGTGACGAGCCTGCACGATTTGCATTTTGTATGGATGTAATTTTAACTTCTTTTTCAAAATAACGTTCACTGTAGATTTTTTTTATTCCCGTGGAGGCCGCAATCTTCCTTATTGATTTACGCGGATTCCGCATAATTTCGTGTCGAACTTGAGACACATGTTCTGGCGTCGCTGCAACGTCAGCAGTCAGTGGTCCGGGAGCAGTTCTGTTGACATTATCCCTTTTTGTCTAAACCTCTGCACCCATGACCAGATAAGTAGCGTACTTGGCCCATCTCTTACTCATCGGATATTAAAATGAGTGCAAAAAGCGCGATGCGCACGAATCAGTGAATTTCGCTCTTCAGATATTGTTCGACTGCAAACGCACGGTGTGCCCCCGACCAGTGACTCATGGTGTCTGACGAATCCGCACGCCCCGAGCATCGAACGGTACCCCTCCCACCTACCTTACCCCGCTAGTATTCGAGCAGTTACAATTTAAAGTAGAAAATTTCCCATTGGACACCCTTTATAAAGAAGATTATAAAGCTGAAGAGTTTGTTTGTTTGAACGCGCTAATCGCAGAAACTACTGGTTCGAATTGAAAAATTCTTTCAGTGTTGAATAGTAAATTTATTGAGGAAGGTAATAGGCTATATAACATCACGCTGCGACCTATAGGAGTGAAGCACTAGTGAAAAATGTTGCTAAAACGGGGAAATTTATCTAAATTCCACTACGAACGGGTTACAACTAGTTATTCTTATATGGAGCGTGCAATATGCAATGTAAAATACCTAAGTGTTAATGAAGCGTGAATGATGATGTCGTAGGAATACAAACACAAGGTTTTGTGTAATAAGTGAGTATTTTTAAAAGAAATAAAGGGTATACGAAATGAAAATAATATATTCAATAATGAACTTGAATTATATATTATCGTACTATGTTATCGTATATACATATAATAATCTAATGTACCGGGTAAAGCGGGGTGAATAGAATTCACGGGGTGACAGAATACGGTACAAGACAGAATGACATAATAAATTATATTTTCGTTTTATGGCAGCCGTCAATAATGCAGCAACATTACCAAAGAGGCGAAGACTTAAACAACAATCCTCTTTGGTAATGGTCGCCACAGAAAGTTCACCCGATTTCATGTGCCTTTAAAATTTGAGGGCTTTCTTCGATTTCTTAGGA
Organism: Orgyia antiqua; assembly: GCA_916999025.1. Classification (NCBI taxonomy): domain Eukaryota; kingdom Metazoa; phylum Arthropoda; class Insecta; order Lepidoptera; family Erebidae; genus Orgyia; species Orgyia antiqua. The sequence goes on from OU779872.1 coordinate 1,531,341, forward strand.
GATAACTGTCACATCCTGACCAATGGGACCACACGGGAACCACCAGCTTTCAAATAATAAAAGAATCATTTAAATTGCTTCGCCCAGTTAAAAGTTATGTGGTAACAAACATAAAAAAACTTACAGACGAATTGAGAACCCTTTTTGAAGTCGGTTAAAAAACTGATGACTAGTGAAAAAGGTGACTTAGATAACAGGACCCCAAACAATGGGATAAGCGCAGGAGAATGATAATAATGAGTATTTGTTGTTATTTAATAAATTGAATTATGGTGGAAAAAGTGATTACCACAAGCGGGACTTAAACCCACGACCTAGGAATACCGTTCCGAAGCTCTTCCAACTGAGCTTATCGCGGTCGTGCTTTTCAGTAATCAATTAAGCCACCACATTCGTCACTCGATTGAGTTTATATATTTTTACGTACAACGCCATTTATCAAGATTGCTTTGCAACAATCTCGATACTGAAAAGCACGACCGCGATAAACTCAGTTGGAAGAGCTTCGGAACGGTATTCCGAGGTCGTGGGTTCAAGTCCCGCTTGTGCTAAAAAAAAATATTAAATAAATAAATTCAATATAAATCAATAATAATCACCAAATCACTCACTTAATAATAATAATCATAAATATCTAATAATCACTTTAATAATCACTATATAATCACTTTAATATACTAATCACTTTGGTAATCACTTTTTCCACCATAATTCAATTTATTAAGTAAAAGCATAGCATGTCAATTGCAAAATTAATAAATTACTTTATTTATTGTTATATCATCAACTGATGTACATAAACTGTGTAATGTTCATGTCTCTATCTATCACCGTTACAGAGACACAGTCTGGTGATAGTGAGGTCTCAGTAATATGGTCCTATTTTATAATTTTGTACGGAAATCTAATAAAAGCAGGTAAAATTGCGCGCTTGGTCCTATAACGTAAGTGTTTAAAATGAATTAACATATTCAAATTAAAAAAAAAATTTCAATATTCAAAGTTCAAACTGCGTCTGTGTGTTTTCTATGTATTATAAGTATGTATTTACAAAAGAAAAGTAGTTGTATGTAGTATATCCGTCTCTCTCAATATTTTATCAAAAAAAAAAATAATATTCAAGACATTTCACACAACGTCCTCTGGTCCCAAAGTAAGCTATATTTCTATGCTTGTATTATGGGTACCAGATACGGATAGACTACATATATACTACTTTTCTTTTGTAAATACATACTTATAATACATAGTAAACACACAGACGCAGTACAAACATTTGTATGACATTTTATGGATATCACACAAATGATTGTCCCAACCGGGAATCGAACCCGCGACCGCGACCTTGTGATCGGCAGTCCATTACATAAACCACTCCACCACGAAGCCCATCAATATAATATTCTATGGAACTTTATTAATTTATTGATGAAATTTTCTCTCTAAAATTATTTTCTTTAGAAATTGTATGTATTATGTTTTTGATTGAAAATTAATTCATAAAATTGCTTATCAAATGTATATTAAATATATTAAGATACATAATATTGAATTTTAATTAAAAATAGAGTATTTATTTTGGTGAAAACTTATGGTCTTATTCATAATGACTTATCGGAGCTTTCAACGGAGATTTTATCGGAGAGATAAGAAACGTTTTATCGTAAAAAGACTATTATGAATAACAAGTTTTGACAATTTTCGCGATCCGATTTTAGCGAACTTTTAAACCTCCGATAAGTCATTATACTCATTATGAATAAGACCATTAGGGTTCCGCAAATTCCTACTTGCTTATTAGTTACTAGCGGTGGAAGACCACGCGTTGTGGTGTTCTATAGAGGAGACCTTGGTCCAGCAGTGGACAGCGAAAGCCTGATGGATAAATAAATAAATATAAATATTCATGGACGTCTTACAAAACGTCTTCTGATCCCAAGCTAAGCTTATATGCTTGTGTTATGGGTACCAGAATACGGATAGAATACATATACTACTTTTTTTTTGTAAATACATACTTAAAATACATAGAAACACCCAGACGCGGGACAAACATTTTGTATGACATTTATAAACATCACACAAATGATTGTCCGAGACGGGAATCGAAACCGCGACCGAAGCTCGTCATTTATGTTGTTATTTCAGTAAATTTGTTATGGGTAGCGTAAAATGACGTAAGAAACAGATACATGTCATACATTTATGTATTTAAATAAGAATATGTTCGTGACATGTGTTTTAAATGTATTTTACATAAAAATAATAAAGCGTTATTTGTTTTTGTTTTACTAGTTTCAAAACCTGTCAAGTACGAATCGGAATCCCACACGAAGGGTTCCCTAAAGTTATAATCTATATACTAACAATATAAAGCTGAATAGTTTGTTTGTTTGAACGCGCTAATCTCAGGAACTACTGGTCCGATTTGAAAAATTTTCTAACTGTTGGATAGTACATTTATCGAGGAAGGCTATAGGCTATATACATATATAACATCACGGTGCGACCAATAGGAGTGAAGCATTACTGAAATATGGTGCAAAAAAATACTTAATACCACGCGTACCCGAAATTAAACCAAATATTATTCGTCTTTTAGTATCTGTTTATCACAAATTTAATAAAATAGTTTAAGTACGCCATCAACCGCCAAAATGTTTACTGCCAGTCCATCCAAAGGTTGTCTGGAAGACATCGCTTTTAGCGATGAGACCGCCCATTGTGCCTACAATACTTGATGTCTAGTTTTAAGTTTAATGTTTGTAAATCCTTGTGGTGTACAATAAAGCATATTCATTTAAATAATGGGATAAAGGCAGGAAAATGATGATGATAAGTATTTGTTGTAATAGCTACAACTGATATACATAAACTGTGAAATTTTGAACTCTCTATCCATTACCGTTACAGAGATACAGCCTATTGACAGACAAACTTCGTGGTGCAGTGGTTTAGGTAAACGAACTGCAGTTCACGAGGTCGCGGGTTCGATTCCCTCGCGAGACAATCATTTGTGTGATATTATATAATTGTTATAAAAATGTTTATTCTGCGCCTGTGTCTTTACTATGTGTTATAAGTATGTATTTACAAAAGAAAAGTAGTAAGTATATGTATTCTATCCGTATTCTGATACACATAACACAAGCATATAAGCTTAGCTTGGGACCAGAGGACGTTGTGTAATATGTACGTAAATATTTATTTAAAAAATAAACTCACAGCGATGTCTCAGTAATTAAGCCCGTTTTATCTTTTAGTACAGAACTCTAAAAAGCGCTGCTCTATGGAAAGCTAGTGAACTAAACGAACTGTTTCCACGGTCCAATTATCAGCGAATCAGAAAGTGACCGAAATTCGCAACAAAAAAAACAAAATGCTAATTTGAATTATTAATCGGACTTGATTTATTGCGACCACGCATTTAACTCTAATTAGATGACAGTGTTACTCAATATTCTCAATCTGTTACGGAATCTATGACCCCCTCAAAGCCCCCACAATTTGTTAAAGTTGTCTGGTCTGATTACAAATTTATATGTTTTGGATTAGCTCTCTTTTTCTCACCAGCCTGTTTGGCATGGGCCTCGTCCACTTTGGAAGGGACTAAGGTCAGGTAACTAGAAATCTAAGAATCATTAAAATCGCTTCGCCCAGTTAAGAGGATACCAAAATAGCTTCGTGCATTTTTCTACGTACGAAGTTTTCATTGTTTCTTTAGATTGAATGGCTAGAGCTCTAATTTTTAAGTATATGTTTTTTCAATATATGACCTAGGATCGCATAAACTCAGAAACGCGATTGAAAAAAGTTTTCTCGATAGAAAATCTTAGCGAAACAACCTCTCTCATTTTTTTATTATTTCATTTGTCGGTCTATTATCGCGTATCAACTAATGAAATAACTTTAAAAACATAAGTAACTATTATATATAGAAACACGTAAATAAGAATTAAAATATATTTAGTAGATTTTGAGTAAACAAAAAAAATATCCCTAATTGTTCATTTTCTATACCTACTAGCTGTGTTAATATGTACATGTCGACGATAATATTGATATAGGCCCTTAAATGTGATGAGGTAAAAAACATAAATAAAAAAGAAAACATACAGACCAATTGAGAACCTTCTCTTTCTGAAGTCGGTAAAAAATATCAAGACGCAGTACCTACTAATATTTGTGTAACAAATAAAAACAAAAATGAATCACACATCTTGGCTGTCCCGTGCGGAAATCGAACCCGTGACCTTGTGAGCGGCGGCAGTAGTCAGTTACAAAAACTACTACCACTAGACCATGAGGACCGTCGGTAAAGCGGCCAATTAATCGAAACGATTTTAAGAAATAAAAATTGTATCTTCCTTCGACGAACGATAATGCGCAGCAAATATTTTATTTGGTGCGCGCTAAACAACGCATCTTCGACGAACGATTCGATTTGCAGCGATTTCTCATACATTTATTCAAAAAAGACTACGCAAATTGGCATTATTCATATTTTTTGAAAACTCTTATTTCGAAAACCATTTCGTGGAATAGAGTTTCTGATCATGATCCATTAGTTTTTTTCGGAAAATTTGCTATATTAACGATTATTTTTCCAAAAAAGCAAATGATCTCTATTTGCCCTTAAAATGAAGGACTTAAAATATTAAGGCATTTTTAGGGTTAAACTACTCTATGGTTGAGTTGAAATTGGTCTATTATATCAACTTGGCAACTTTGAAAACATGTATTACAATCTGTCTTAAATCTATCAGGAAAAAGCAATACACAGATTGCGTACAACGATGACGTCACAACGTTTAAAATAATATCTTTAAGTATTTTTGAAGAATTCTGTATAAGTAGTAAATATTTCAATAATATTGAAATTAGTTGCTTAAAATAGTCTATATTTTATAAAAAAAATATAAAAACAGCAGGTCAAAAATTATGAACAATCCCAATTGAACTGCACAGTTTTGTCGGCCGACTTTTCGTTCGATAAATCGTAACGTGTTTAGCTGGCTTAACACTGTCATAGAAAACAAATACACGCGTCTAAATCCGTAAGCTATACGTAGTTTTATTTAAATAACGACTTTGTTTTATAACAAGTAATGGCTACTGATTATGTGAGATGATGAACGGGTGATTATGTGAGATGGATATTTAAAAACTTTGACAAACTGTGTAAATGCTGATTAGTAACACGTAGTCAATCAAGTAATTTAGGTGGCTTTATAATAAAATATACTTCGTTAAGCGTTATTATAAATTTCACTAATTTGTTTGTTTGTCACGCTATATCTTGTGTAATTATTACTTTAGTTATTATTGTGTGGTGAAGGAAGAAGCGTATTATAATAATTGGTCAAGTGCGAGTCGGACTCGCGCACGAAGGGTTCCGTACCATTATCTATGCAACATAAGGCAACGTTATTAGTATCGAGCAAGAAACGGTAAAAAAATCATGTTTGTTGTATGGGAGCCCCCCTTAAATATTTATTTTATTTTATTTTTAGTATTTGTTGTTATAGCGGCAGTAGAAATACATCATCTGTGAAAATTTCAACTGTCTAGCTATCACCGTTCTTGAGATACTGGGTACGGAACCCTAAAAATCATGTTTGTTGTATGGGAGCCCCCCTTAAATATTTATTTTATTTTATTTTTAGTATTTGTTGTTATAGCGACAATAGAAATACATCATCTGTGAAAATTTCAACTCTCTAGCTATCACCGTTCTTGAGATACAGCCTGGTGACAGACGGACGGACGGACGGACGGACTGACGGACGGACGGACGGACGGACAGCGAAGTCTCAGTAATAGGGTCCCGTTTTTACCCTTTGGGTACGGAACCCTAAAAATTAGCGCCCCGGGCCATTTAATTTGACGCCCCGGGCCAATTTAATTAGCCACCCTATAATATAATAGTGATAGAGCAAAATTTCAAACTTGAAGGCTTTCGCCGCCCTTCTAAGGCTGGCCACTCCGGATCTAGACCCCTATGGCCCTATGGTAAATACGTCTCTGGGTGAAGGGTTAAGAATACAAGTGTCACCACCTATATTCCTTCTCAGGGTACTGTAAAAGCTAAGGTATATTGTACACAGATAACATTCTCTGTGAGAGATGGTTTAGGTGTATATGTCGTGTGTCCTCGGTTAGAGGATAAAATGAAATACGTCCGGACTTGATAGGCGTTTATTTGCGACTCTTTGATTACAATAATAACTTATATAGGTGGTGAGAACAATAGTTTCTATACATTCCTAATTTGCTGACACACGTCATCTTGCATACAATGAATTCATACATAGTATATTTGTATATAATAACTTAGGCGGCGGGAACAACCGTCTTTATACATTCGTAGACCTGTTGACATACTCGTACGTCTACTTGCAAACAACTCGATAATAAACCCTGTACCAACATGCCTGGTCAGCGCGAAAGAAAGAAAAATAGATACGAACAAGACTAATAAGTGACGGGCCTCGTGGTTGAGTGGTTCATATAACGGACTGCCAATCACGAGGTCTCGGGTTTGATTCCCGGTCAGGACGGACAATCATGTGTGTGATGTTTTTAATCGTCATACAAATGTTTGTACTGCGTCTGTGTGTTTACTATGTATTATAAGTATCTATTTACAAAAGAAAAGTAGTTTATGTATTGTATCCGTATTCTGGTACACATAACACAAGTATAATAAGCCTAGCTTGGGACCAGAGGACGTTGTGTGAAATGTCCATCAATATTTAGTTATTTATAATAAAATGGCGTTAAAATTACTTGTGTGTAATCTGTGTGTTGCATATGACATAAAGGTCATTAACACTCGTTAGTCGAGACGTCGGATAACTACCGGTTTGCCTTCAATCTTCCGATGTTTGTGTTATATTTCCTACTAAGTAAATGTAGGCTGTATTTAACAAAGAATAATGTATTACCTACTTATTGCATGTGACTTCGTGCGCTTGGAATTTAAAAACTAAACCATAAGAAAATATACTAATATTATTAACTTGAAGCGTTTGTTTATTTTAAGGGGCTAATCTCAGGAACTGCTGGTTCGATTTGAAAAATTATTTCAGTGTTGCATAGTTCATTTATCGGTAAACACTATATCTTCTAATATATAAAATTCACGTGTCACAGTGTTAGTTACCGTACTCCTCCGAAACGGCTTGACCGATTCTTCTCAAATTTTACATACATATTCAGTAGGTCTGAGAATCGGCCAACATCTATTTTTCAAACCTTTTTTTCTTTTTTTAGTATGGCAAAACAACGTTTGCCGGGTCAGCTAGTAAATATATATATATAATAGGCTATATAACATCACGCTGCTACTAATAAGAGCGAAGCATCAGTGAAAATACTCCGTTTAAACCTCCGATAAGTCATTATGAATAAGACCATTAGTCTACATCACTCAGTCGGCTTGAAGCCACTTACATATCTATGTGTGTGAGAAATATGTATCTATGTGTGTCTATGATACAGGCTATACGTCATATGAAACATTATTATTGTATGAAGTACGATTTAGCCAGGCTAAAGTTACTTGTCCTCAATTTTAAACGTCAACCATCTGGTATATTTGTGAAACTATCATTTATGTTACAAAGTGAAATCAATGCAGTTCAATGACTGACTGACTGTCATCGCTGTGCACCCGTGACGGTAATGACATTGAATTTTGTATGGTTGTCACAAATAAATAAACTTACAAGAGACAAAAGTTTCCACGATGTTATTCATAATAAATAAAGCTGAGGAGTTTGTTTGTTTGTACGCGCTTATCTCAGGAACCACTTGTCTGATTTGAAAAATTCTTTCAGTGTTGGATAGTACATTTATCGAGGAAGGCTATAGGCTATATAACATCACGCTGCGACTAAAAGGAGCAAAGCAGTAGTGAAAAATATTGTATTACGGGCCATGCCAACACGATTGTTCAGCGCTACAGAAACTATAATCCCTCCCAAAGTGGAGGAGGCCCGTGCCCAACAGTGGGACGTAAATGGCCTGGAGAAAGTCGTGACAACCCTGGTTTCTAACCAGTGATCCGTAACTATCGGTAAAATAAAATTTAAACGCTCATTAGAACTAGTTTATACTGGAAATTATACTTCTTTGACATAATTAACTTCAAATTGAAAGAAAGTCTTTATATCACAGATTTAATAGATATAATCTAATGGTCTTATTCAAAATGACATTAATGACTTATCGGAGGTTTAAAAGTTCGCTAAAATCAGTTTGCGAAAATTGTCAAAACTTGTTATTCATAATAGTCTTTTTACGCTAATCCGTTTATTATCTCTCCGATAAAAACTCCGTTTAAACCTCCGATAAGTCATTATGAATAAGACCGTTATAGTACAATACAATGTAACTCGGAAGAATAAACTTCATAATAGTGGTTATGTATGATTAATAAACATAATTTTAATATAATATTGTTTGTAAAAGAAAATTCTCACATTTGCACATTAAAACTAGATTTACAACGACCCTACTTCCCACTGCTGGACATAGGCATCCATTAAAGTAAGACAATTAACCTACTATTGTCAATAACGTAATAATCTGCGTAATAAAATAAACATAAACATAACGTAATGAGCGTCTGGGTGTTTTCTATGTATTATAAGTATGTATTTACAAAAGAAAAGTAGTATATGTATTATATCCGTATTCTGGTACTCATAACACAAGCATATAAGCGTAGCTTGGGACCAGAGGACGTTGTGTGAAATGTCCGTGAATATTTATTATTATTATTAATCTATACTATTACTAGCTGACCCGGCAAACATTGTTTTGCCATACTAAAAAAAAAAGTTTGAAAAATAGATGTTAGCCAATTCTCAGACCTACTGAATGTGCATACAAAATATATAAAATTCACGTGTCACAGTGTTAGTTACCGTACTCCTCCGAAACAGCTTGCCCGATTGTTATGAAATTTTATATACATACTAGCTGACCCGGCAAACGTTGTTTTGCCATACTAAAAAAAAAAAAGTTTGAAAAATAGATGTTGGCCGATTCTCAGACCTACTGAATATGTATGCAAAATTTGAGAAGAATCGGTCAAGCCGTTTCGCAGGAGTACGGTAACTAACACTGTGACACGTGAATTTTATATATTAGATTCAGTAGGTCTGAGAATCGGCCAACATCTATTTTTCAACCGTTTTTTTTTAGTATATCAAAACAACGTTTGCCGGGTCAGCTAGTCTTATATATAAAATTCACGTATCACAGTGTTCTTTACCGTACTCCTCTGAAACGGCTTGACCGATTTTTATGAAATTTTACATGCATATTCAGTAGGTCTGAGAATCGGCCAACATCTATTTTTCAAACCGTTTTTTAGGGTTCCGTACCCAAAGGGTAAAAACGGGACCCTATTACTGAGACTTCGCTGTCCGTCCGTCCGTCCGTCCGTCTGTCACCAGGCTGCATCTCAAGAACGGTGATAGCTAGACAGTTGAAATTTTCACAGATGATGTATTTCTATTGCCGCTATAACAACAAATACTAAAAATAAAATAAAATAAATATTTAAGGGGGGCTCCCATACAACAAACATGATTTTTTTACCGTTTCTTGCTCGATACTAATAACGTTGCCTTATGTTGCATAGATAATGGTACGGAACCCTTCGTGCGCGAGTCCGACTCGCACTTGGCCAATTTTTTTTTAGTATGGCATAACAACGTTTGCCGGGACAGCTAGTAAGATTATAAAGCTGAGGAGTTTGTTTGTTTGAACGCTCTAATCTCAGGAACTACTGGTCCGAATTGAAAAATTCTTTCAGTGTTGGATAGTACATTTAACAAGGAAGGCTATATAACATCACGCTGTGACCAATGGAAGCGAGGCACCAGTGAAAAATCTTGCAAATCGGGTAAACGGGGAAACAATCATTGCAACATTTTTCACTGATGCTTCGCTCCTATTAGTCGCAGCGTGATGTTATATAGCCCAGGAGTGGCAACAAGTCGATCAAAGGCATCAAACGACCAATTTTGGTCGATCACTCGCAAGTTCCATGAGGGGACGCATTCAATGCCAAATGTTTCTAATACTTGATACAGGAATGAACATGTACGCAGCTCATGCTTCGAGTAGGGAGACGTTCAGCGTGACCACTTTTAGTAGTTTTCTACTATTTTCAAGAGTGCACGGCGGTATAAAAGCTCATTGCATAAACGTCCCCCTTCTTACCTAAGAAATAGGTCGATCGCGACTCTATTTTAAAATAAAAATTGGTCAAGTGCGAGTCGGACTTGCGCACGAAGGGTTCCGTACCATTATCTATGCAACATAAGGCAACGTTATTAGTATCGAGCAAGAAACGGTAAAAAAATCATGTTTGTTGTATGGGAGCCCCCCTTAAATATTTATTTTATTTTATTTTTAGTATTTGTTGTTATAGCGGCAATAGAAATACATCATCTGTGAAAATTTCAACTCTCTAGCTATCACGGTTCTTGAGATACAGCCTGGTGACAGACGGACGGACGGACGGACGGACGGACAGCGAAGTCTCAGTAATAGGGTCCCGTTTTTACCCTTTGGGTACGGAACCCTAAAAAGTAGATCTTACCCTGATAGAACTTTTCAAATCTTACCAGTAGTTCCTGAGATTAGCGCGTACAAACAAACAAACTCTTCAGCTTTATAATATTAGAATATATATGTACGGAATTCTTCGACCATGAGTCTACCACGCTCTTTGACTGTATTATTTACGTAATATTTATTCATTTTACTTTTAAATACATGCGATATAGTGAAAGTTCGTTATAAGATGAATACGAATGACCTATGCCTCTGCATAATGTCACAGAGTAATGTAATCAATCGATTATGTAATCAATGAATCGATTTGTTTACCTTTGCATATACGATTTTAAGTGGTGATTAGTTATCTATGGAAATAAAACTTGAGAGTTTAAAATAATATTTTACTTAGCTCTTGTCAGCACGTGGCATTCAGAAACGTTTCCCCGTTTTTGCAACATTTTTCACTGCTGCTTCGCTCGTATTAGTCGCAGCGTGATGTTATATAGCCTATAGCCTTCCTCGATAAATGTACTATCTAACACTAAAAGAATTTTTCAAATCGTACCAGTAGTTCCTGAGATTAAGGCGTTTAAACAAAAGAAATTTATAAATTTAGTAATGATATCTTCTATTCTTCTAGTCAAAACTAACTTACTTTAAGATATAAGTCACGTTTAAGTTCAGTTTTTACGCTCAGAAACTTTAACTATGTATAGTGATAATACTTTTGTTTTTTTTTTCTTTCGGTGTCATGCTTGTACTCAGTAGGTATAAAAATTTATTTCTCTTTTATTTTTTATGTGTATTCTAATAAGTTTTTACCCTTAGTGTCAAAACCTTAGTGTTTTCATTTTTTCTTGTTGCTATTTAGTTCTTTTGTAGTTGTTGTTAGTATAATCGTGTGATGTCCTCCAAATACGGCCCAACGGAAGACCAGCGCTGATTTTTAACCAGCATTATGCTGAGTTGGGTCCGTATTTGTGACTGCTCACATTGTTATTACTTATTCTAAATATTATGATTTTTTTTCTGTATGAGTGGTTGCAAATAAAATCTTCTCTTTCTTTCTTTCTTTTTTTCTATATAATATTTTTGTAAATAACTGCAATTATTATATAACAAAGCAAAGAAATAGAGTTTAATACTTTTTGATGTATAATAAACTAAATTATGGTGGAAAAAGTGATTGCCGCAAGCGGGACCCACGACCTCGGAATACCTTTCCGAAGCTTTTTCCAACTGAGTTTATTGCGGTCGTGCTTGTGGCATTCAAATTTACCACCACAATCGTTACTCGATTGAGTTTATATCTTTTTTCTACGTACAACGCCATCTATCAAGATTGCTTTGCAACATCTCGACCAACCACCTAGTATTCTTTACAGAATACAATTGGGTTGAAAATAATGACGCGACGTTCATTACTAAAGTGAGTCCCGCTTGCGGCAATCACTTATTCCACCATAATTTAGTTTATTAAGTAAAGCATAGCATGTCAATTGCAAAATCAATAAATTACTATTTGATGTTTTTTTTCCTGTTAATACATATTACGATATAACATAAAACTTGGCACTCATTTAGATCTCCATTCTTTTTGCGGCAAAGCTCACACCTAAGCATAACTCTTGTATTAAACTTGGCTCTCCTTTTTACATTATTAATGTTTACGGTGGAATTATAATTACAAATTGAATCGAAATCGTAATTCCATAAGTTTCATAAATATTGTAATATCGGATATCCTCATTGGCAATATCGGTATATCTATGATCTGGTTGTCGATACCAATTACCTACTTAATACAACCGGTTATTATTCAATTAATTATATTTAAGATATGAAGACATAAGAGAACGTTGCGGTTTGAAAGAGGATGTAGTGACTAAGATGAAAAAACACAAATATACTTTTCTTTTTAACCAAGGAAGAGGAATTCAATTAGCCTGTGTTTTTAAAAAAAATTTTCTTTTTTGTTTGTTACCTTATAACCTTTAATTGGGCGAGGCGATTTTAATGATTCTTATTTTATTTGGAAGCTGGTGGTTCCCGTGTGATCCCATTGTTACCAGGTCAGGATCTGATGGTTATCTCCTAAGAAATCGAGGAAAACCCTCAAGTTTCAAAGGCATATGAAGACGGTTAGAGTTTTTATTTTAAATACTCAATTATGTAAATACATACTTATAATACATAGTAATCACACAGAAGTGGTACAAACATTTGTATGATAGTTATTTAAATCACAGAAATTATTGTACCGAGCGGGAATCGAAGAACCTTGTGAACGGCACTCCGTTACATGGGCCACTCGACCGTACCGCACCTGTTTAAATGAAGCCAAAAATGTGTGTTTAGATAACAGCATGCTATCTATAGTCTCTGCCTACCTATATGGGAAAAAGTCGTGGTATTATGTAATAGGAAGAATGTACAATTAAACTAGATTATTACTTAATAGCAAAAAAGCACGTAGTTATGTGTGAAATCGCAGTCTTTATAGATGTATAGGTTTACACTTGGTTTGACTTGACTTTACAGGTTTATTATTCACTAACTATTGCCCGCGACTGCACACACTTGGAATTAAGAAAATTTGCCCCCTTTTTGTAACATTTTTCACTGATACATAGCTCCTGGTACATAGGTCGCAGCGTGATGTTATATCTCCTATAGACTTCCGCGTTGAATTATTAAATGTTCCTCCTTTTTGTAACATTTTTGACTACTACTTCGCTCCTATTAGTCGTAGCGTAGTGTTATTTAGCCTATAGCGTTACTTGTTATATGTACTATCTAACACTGAAAGAATTTTTCAAATCGGACCAGTGGTTCCTGAGATAATCGCGTTCAAACAAACAAACTCTTCAGCTTTATTATATTAGTATATTGATTATTATTCTATTACATAATACTAAGAAAGTTATATCGAGAGTTATACTATGTTACTTTTTATGATGCGAACTATTCTAGGAATTGTGTTTTTAGGGTTCCATATTAAAATTCCGACCCTTTTACTCAGAGAAGATATTTTGAAAGTTAGCGCTCGGGTCGATTTAATTAGCCGCCTTAAAAATTAATACAAATAGAGCAAAATTTAAAAACTTGAAGGCCCTATGGCCCTAGGGTAAATACAACTCTGCTTTTACTGAGATTTCACTATCTATCTATCACCAGACTGTATCTCTGTAACGGTGATAGATAGAGAGATGAACATTACACAGTTTATGTACATCAGTTGATGATATAACGATAAATACTTATCATTATGTATGTTTCTATGTATTATAAGTATGTATTTACAAAAGAAAAGTAGTATATGTATTTTATCCGTATTCTGGTACACATAACACAAGCATATATGCTTAGCTTGGGACCAGAGGACGTTGTGTGAAATGTCCATGAATATTATGAATATTATTATTCTCCTGCACTTATCCCATTTTTTATGTTATTTAAAGTAGGTATTACGAATATATAATTATAATAGAGTTACATAACTCTTCGTGTGTGAGTTCTACTAGTACTTGGTCGGTTTTGACACGCTTTTATAGTTCGGTATGTATCTATCAATGTATTAATCTATGTAACGTAATCTTTGTAAGTGATTGTTCACTCACTTGCAGTAGTCGGATTGATCTGAAATGTTACACACATATTAAGTACCGATGATAATGTAATAATTTAAAATAATATTCAGGATTTTCAAGCGGGTTTTTTAAAAGCTATTGCATAGCTTCTATCGCGGGCATTGAGCGTGGAGACCGAATCCACAAAATTCGAAATTTAAATTCCGTAGGTAACGGAAATAGCGTAAAAAACCTTACACATCGGCGCCACGCTACGCCGTTTCCCTGTTCGCGCTGGTGACTCATGTCAGTTTTGGCGTTAGTTTTAGGGTTCCGTACCCAAAGGGTAAAAACGGGACCCTATTACTGAGACTTCGCTGTCCGTCCGTCCGTCCGTCTGTCCGTCCGTCCGTCCGTCCGTCTGTCACCAGGCTGTATCTCAAGAACGGTGATAGCTAGAGAGTTGAAATTTTCACAGATGATGTATTTCTATTGCCGCTATAACAACAAATACTAAAAATAAAATAAAATAAATATTTAAGGGGGGCTCCCATACAACAAACATGATTTTTTTACCGTTTCTTGTTCTCATAGAACAAACGTGATTAATTAAGTATTGTGTGTGTTGTTTGCTCATTTATTAATAACTTTGCCTTATGTTGCATAGATAATGGTACGGAACCGTGCGTGCGCGAGTCCGACTCGCACTTGACCATTTTTTTAGTTTTTGTACTAAGTAAATTATTTATGCAATTACCTTTTGTTTGTATGTGATTATGTAGGGATTTTAGGAATAAAAGTGACCCTTTTCACCCTTGAGGGTGGATTATCCCGACCCTCTGTCCTTCTCGTAACACATCAATAGTTACTTAATATTATAGAGTTGAAGAATTTGTTTGAACGCGCAAATCTCAGGAGCCACTGATCCGATTTGAAAAATTCTTTCAGTGTTGGATATTACATTTATCGAGGAAGGCTATAGGCTATATAACATCACGCTGCGACCAATAGAAGCAGAATATTTAGTGAAAAATGTTGCAAAAAAAACGGGCAAATGTTCTTAAGAGGGCACGATACCAAATTATGCTCTATACAAAAATAGGCGCATCGTGGTCCCCTATTTTCTTTACGAAATTTAAACCGATTTTAATTGATATTACGTTATAGTATAGATGAAGAGTATGCTTCTAACACTTTTTTTTTTCACAACATAATAACTAAAAGAAATATGACCATCTGAAAATCCCGTTTTTTTCCAGTTTTATTTAGATAAAGTTGAAGCGATTATCACACACATTTGGTAAGGTTTTACCAAAAAAGAAAGTGATAGAAGCATAGATATACTCTTCATCTATAATACAGCGTCAAAATAATCAAAATTGGATTAACTTTCGCGAAGAAAAAAGGGGACTATGAAACGTCTTTTTTTTCAAAGAATTTGTAGGTAAAATCTACTTCAGCTATATTTGTCCCTTTCAGCGCGGCGCTCGGGAATAGGGATAGCACTACCTAAGGCAAAAACCTAAATTGGGAGTACAGTACCCTCTTAAATTCCACGCGTACGGAGTCACGGGTGACACTACACAGCTATATAATATACACAAACTGTGTACTGTTCAACTCTCTATTTATCACCGTTCCAGAGATAAAGCCTGGTGATAGATAGAGAAGTCACATTCGAACTTTTGGCAAGAAAAATTTAAATATCTACTCTAACTTAAAATAATGAATACAAATTACCATTTTTTTTATCCAACATGTCCATAAGCCGTCCAGGAGTGGCCACCATTATGTGAACTCCACGTTGAACATATACATTCTGACACAGCGACACCTAGTGGTTATAAGCATAAACAAATACGTATAAAATAATATACGGCCTAGTGACAAAAAGTACTTTATTAGTTTTTAGATCTGCATAAAAATTCCGCTGATTTAAAAAATTAGCGTCGCCATTTTGCGATAACAGAATTACCTTTTTCCAAGATGGCCTCTAAATGTCATTCGTCACGTTAACGTCAGTTTAATAATAAATATTCATTTAGTTTGTTTGTAATTAGTTATGTCTATGAAGATAATTAGTTTTACAGACTTATACTAGCTATGGGCCGTGGATTCGTACGCGAGGAATTTAAATAATTTTTGGTTGCAGCGTGATGTTAAATAGCCTATAGCCTTCCTCAATAAATGTATTATCCAACACTGAAAGAATGTTTAGACTATAAATTTCCTCGGTATATGTACTATCCAACATTGATAGAATTTGTCAAATCGCAGAAAAAGTTCCTGAGATTAGCGCGTTCAAACAAATGAACTCTTCAGCTTTGTATTATTATTAATTTTAAAGTATACAAGTATATAAGTTATTTATTCACAAAAAGCGAGTAGTGTCATAAAATATTGCGTTTAATTATATTTATAATAAGAAAAAATTTGCTTTAATATATACTCGGGGCATGTTTTTTTAATATTAACCTTCATTATAAATGTCCTTAATATTTATTTATTATCAACATCGCCTTTAAAACTGATACCTGTAACTGCTGTAACTGAGTTTTCACAGACGTCAACAATTTGTTCATTACGGATTCTCATTCATTCTCTTTCTACTGGAGTTCTGTTTCTGAAAACGGGACAATTTTACGTCCCAGAGGTAGTTTCGGGGACACCGGGACTCGTTGTAAAAAGGGACAGTCCCGTTTAAAACGGGACGTCTGTTCACATTAAGTATACTGTACTTGTAAGAAATTTGAAAACACTACAGTGATTCCAATCCTATATAATCAACTAAACTTGAATGAACTAAAATTGAATTAATTGGCTATTTCGTTAGTTTCATCTAGATATTAATTAAATTCTTTAGTTTATAATAAATACCTACTTGTTTGTAGTATTTAATTTTGTAGTTGTTTTTAATTTGAAATATCGATTAACTCAATAAATTTAATAAATATAAATAAATAAATATACATGAACATTTCACACAACATCCTCTGGTCCCAAGCTAAGTTTATATGCTTGTGTTATGGGTACCAGAATACGAATAGAATACATATTATACTACTTTTCTTTTGTAAATACATACTTTCGACTGACTTTATCCTAACTAATTTATAAATGTGAAAATTAGCTGATGACACAATAACACATTTTGACGAGCTTAAGTGTTAATGAATGAATGAATGAATGAATACTCTTTATTGTACGCCAGTAAAATATTACAATTAATTTTAACAAACAGTACTTATGCTAGGTACAATAGGCGGTCTTATCACAAATTGTGACCTCTTACAGACAACCTTAGGATGGAAATAGTGTATTAAAGAGAGGGTATAATGTGGCGCAACATAACTTATAAATATACTATAAATAAATAGATGAATAAACTTATAATACATACCTACATAAAGATAATTATAGTTTTGTATACAAATAAAATTTTAAATAAAAAACATGTAAATAAAGTAATGATAATAAAGCAATGTTAATGTGTGTAACGAAACCATAGCGCGATTTAAAAAACTGTGCAACGCCATTTATCGAGTGGTATAGTAAACTTCTGATTGTTAAGATTTGATTTCTAAATTTTACCCAGACGAAGTCGCGGGCAACAGCTAGTATAAAATAAAACTAAACTAAAGTGAAGTTGTAGCAAATAAATCATTTTGTATTTGTATAAACTACCACTATTTAATATTCTATTATAGTTTTTATTAATAGGATATCGTTTCTGGTCGATATAAACTCTTTAAAATTTGTCAATAAATCTTGTTTTATAATTTTTCCTTTTTCTCATCGCCATTTGTAATATATGTCTTACAAATGGATTAGTTTTCAAAGCTTCTTTAATATCTACTTCATTTATTATTGTAACTGCAGTTCTAAGCTTCTCTGTCGTAGGTTTAGGTGTCAATTTAGTTGTAGTCGCCACTGTAGGAGCAGTAGGTACTTCAAATGTAAATTTCGTATAATTAGTCATATTCTTTTCAATTTCAGTTTTTTTTAGCACTTCTTCCATGAGTTCTTTGTATTCCTGATACCAGTTCTTCTGTCTTTTATTAATTTTACTTATATTTTTTATAATATCATCTTGTTTTCTTAACACTTTTACTAATTCATTCGTTTGTTCTGGAGTAAGACTATCCCAGTCAAAGGAAAGGGTTTTCTCCAAATACTTGTTGATGATTTCTGGTTCTCCATTCGTATCAGATTCTAAAATATTACTGTAATCTTTAGATAGTTCTCTTAATATATTTACTTTATGCTTTATATCACCATAAATATTATTCATATAATTAGAATTATTTATAAAAATGTGATTATCTGGTTTATATTGATGATATGCTAATTGTTGGTCATGATTTTGATGTGCATTTTCTTTGTAACTATTATAGATATCTTTAACTTTGCTTTGTTTGTTTATATTATCAGTTACTTCTCTGGACATGATAAAATTATTTCCTTGTCTTTTGTAAGCTCTTTTATTAATTTTGTTGTAAGTATTGTGGATTTCATTGCTATTTAATTCTATTGTGTGTTTGTTTGTGTACTCGCTATTTTCATTTTCTTTTATGAATATATTAAGTTTACAGAAGAGGCCAGTAGCTGTAAAAATTTAGCAAATTACTTAACATAGAAATTATTCGAGGCGAATTAATATAACATCTTTTTATAAAGTAAAATGCATGCTGAAGACATTTTTATTATGTTTTTACGAGTAAGTAATGTATATAAATAAAATAACATATTCTGGTACTCATAACACGAGCACATAAGATTAGCTTGGGATCAGAGGACGTTGTGTGCAATTTCTATGAATATAAAATAAAAAAAAAAACACAGATATGCACAGAACACAGATAGGTTTATTTTCGACGGGCTTCGTGGTGGAGTGGTTTATGTAATGGACTGCCGATCACGAGGTCGCGGGTTCGATTCCCGCTTGGGACAATCATTTGTGTGATATCCATAAATGTTATACAAATGTTTGTACTGCGTCTGGGTGTTTACTATGTATTTTATGTATGTATTTACAAAAGAAAAGTAGTTTAAGTAGTCTATCCGTATCTGGTACCCATAATACAAGCATAGAAATATAGCTTTCTTTGGGACCAGAGGACGTTGTGTGAAATGTCCTGAATATTTATTTATTATTTATTTATTTATATACCAAATTTAGTGTCTATAGCCATACTGTATGCGTGAAAATATACGTCATATGAATAAACCTGCTAAAGTATGCTTAGGTGGTTTGGTCATGTGGAGAGGATGGATGAGAGATGATTAACGAAAGGCATATTATACAAGGCGGATGTAAGTAGAAATGCTGGGAGAGGACCTAAGAGAAAAATATACTCCGATGTCATCACCGGGATACTCCAAAAGGGTCAAGTGCGTAGCACTGATAACCGTCGGGCATGTATGACCAGTATGAGTGTGGATGAAGCCAAGGAAGTATGTTAAGATCGTAACAGATGACTCTCTGACTAGTCTGCCTACCCCCATTGGAAAAAAGCGTGATGATGATGATAAGTATCATAAATATGGCACTTTTTTAGATGTGTTTGTTTATTATCGGATAAAAGTACGAAAATTCCAAATTGGTTTTCAAGAGTTTAGAAGTAAACTTAAAACGATTTTAAATTTTATTTTAAAATATATTGTATTACTTACAAAATATAGTAAAAAACCAAACACTGTAATAACTCAAGAACATACCTAATATTTATTGATATTTCAAATTGAACCGTTAAATTTTATTAGTTTCGTCATATTTCTTTTTGTTTATGCTTCTTTCCTTGTTTTAAAACAAAGTCTTTACTTTTGTATGTATGTCTCTATGTGAGCTAACATCTTGATAACTACGCAACGGAATTTGATGCGATTTTTTTTTATAGATACAATGGTTTAAGGATGGCTTTTCAAATAATTTATTTCGGGTTTTTCTATTTTCTGAATTCTACGCATACGAATTTGGGGGCTACAGCTAGTTTAAATATAAATTGAAAATTTTGTTCACAATTAGACTGTATCTGTCTCTCCAGCCCATTTACGTCCCACTGTTGGGCACGGGCCTCCTCCACTTTGGGAGGGATTATGGTGTACTGTGCAGCGCTGACCGTGCGTATTGGCACAGGGTTTATTTTCGAGTTTTCCATCTCTCACAGAGGACTTATCTGTGTGCAACATCCCTTAAATGACTTTTACAGCACCCTTGAGAGGAGATAGGGTGGTGACTCTTGTATTCTTAATCTGTCATCACACGGAGAGACTCTGTATGCAAACTAAATATAGTGGGTTTCTTTCTTGTACGAAACACTGAAAAGAGAACAGGCCTTGATTTTTAAGGCGCCGTATCTTATCGTCAATTTCTTATATTACAATCTATTGACACATTTATATTTACAAAACGCCCTTGGGTGATGCAAGGAATAAATTGGACCAATTGACCTTAACATATCTGCAGTATACATTACCATATCATAAACTGCATCTTGCTTTTAATCGTTATATTCTATGACTGCAATTGAGAGGGGACTACAGTCCTAATTAAGGTATTTGCCTTAGGTATTGCTATCCCTATTCCCAAACGCCGCGCTGCAAGGGTGAAATATAATTGAGGCAGGTTTTATCTATGAATTCTTTGAAAGTTACGTACTCCGCTGTATTTTCGTGAAAATTAAATAAATTTTAATGTTTTTTACGCCATATTATTGATGAAGAGTATATTATTATCTATGTTTCTATTATAAATGTCATACAAATGTTTGTACTGCGTCTGTGTGTTTACTATGTATTATAAGTATGTATTTACAAAAGAAAAGTAGTTTATGTAGTCTATCCGTATTCTGGTACACATAACACAAGCATCGAAATACATTTCTATGCTTGTAATCGACGTTGTGTGAAATGTCCTGAATAATAATTTTGGTAAAACCTATACCAAATTTGCGTGATAGACGCTGCAAGATCATCTAATGAAATCTTGAATGAAAATGGTCGTATTTCTTTTGGTTATTATGTTTTGAAAAAAAGAAAGTAAGTAATAGAAGCATAGATATTTAGGACCTAGATATTGTGAGAAAAATTCGTTACTCTAGAGGCAATATTTACGAAGATAACGGACTACGATGTACATATTTTTGTATGGAGTATAATTTGGCGTCGTGTCTTGTTAATAATTATTGTTACGTGTTAGGGTTCGAAGGATTTGGAGAGAAAGACCTACTGACTCTTTTTGAAGACTTTATTCACTAGCACTAGTTACACACTAAGCACTAGGTCCAAACACTAAGCACTAACAATGTCCTAGATCGTAGCCAAGTTGTAGGTTTCACTGGTATCACTCTTGATCACTTGTTTTCGCTCTCGAAGTCGCCTCGTATCGTAGCTCGAAATGAACTGCCCGGGCTCGCCCCCTGCCGCTATTTATATGCGCCGAGACGAGTTCCAGACTATTCCAGAATGTTCCCGACTGTGCGCGAACGTGATCGCCCGGAACGAATGTTTCTAGAAGGTTCGCGCATGTACGGTAGTTCCTCTAACGCCATCTAGTATCTAATAGGGGTTTCACTCTGTTCGGTTCTTTAATTGGTTTTACTAGTTGCTGCTAGATGGCGCTAGCTCCTTTGTGTTTTGTGTGTTCGTAACATTATGTTAATTGACTTCATTTAATTGATTTTTTTGATATGCCTCGTGCGTGGTCTATGGTTCATGTAACGGGCTGCCATATACGAGGTCTCTGGTTTGATCCCCGTAAATTACAAGTATTTTTGTGATATTTATAATAGCTATTACCAGCAATTTCTTACGCATTGAATTTAAAACACAAATCTATACTTCTATACTAATATAATAAATAAATAAAATAAATAAATATTGACGGACATTTCACACAACGTCTTCTGGTCCCAAGCTAAGCTTATTATGCTTGTGTTATGTGTACCAGAATACGGATATACTACATATACTACTTTTCTTTTGTAAATACATACTTATAATACATAGAAACACCCAGACGCAGTACAAACATTTGTATGACATTTATGGATATCACACAAATGATTGTCCCAAGCGGGAATCGAACCCGCGACCTTGTGAACGGCAGTCCATTACATGAACCACTACGCCACGAAGCCTGTCAAAATAAAGCTGAAGACTTTGTTTAAGCTCGCTAATCTCGAGATTAGTTCGGGTCAAGACGGTATTGCCTACTTCCCACAGATTTACCACATAGAATGTCTGTAGGGGTTGTGATAGATCCTACAGGAATATTGGCGACTGTCGATGATAACAGAGTGTAAATAGTAGAAACACAACCTACTTATTACGTATGCACGTTTCCAGTATATTGCAACAGCGCCAACAGCAAGTGGATCATCGATGACCAGGTGTGTGAGAAATGTAAAACTGATGACGATGATATAATATATAGCTTACTAGCTGACCCGGCAAACGATGTTTTGCTATACAATACAAACAAATAATTTGCAATAAAATAATATTGCGACCATAAATTGAAATGTAAGCTATCCTATCTATCAAGTTGGACCAGACTGCTCACGGTGTGCCAATTTAATTCGAAATCGGTTATGTAGTTTAGGAATCCATCGCGGACAAACATCGTGACAGGAGATTTATACATATAAAGATAACAGTGACATTTGTAGTATACATAAACTACTATGTCACTTGAATTGAGAAAACCTTTTATATATTAAACTAAATTATAGTGGAACAAAATGATAACCATGAGCGGGACTTGAACCCACGACCTCGAAATACCGTTCCGTTGCTCTTCCAACTGAGCTATATACCACCACATGATTATCAAATTGAATTATTCTTTCCTTTCAGGTGGTACGAGGTGTTCATATTGAAGCGGCTCATTTAGTTAAGAAAAGAAGTATCGACCAACCACTTAGAATTAGTATATTTTATGACGACTCTGTCTATAGGTAAGTCTAGTTTCATTCTCTCTCTCTCCAACCCATTGACGTCCCACTATTGGGCACAAGCCTCCTCCATTTTAGGAGGGTTTATTGTCTACTGTGTCGCGCTAACCAGGCGTGTTGGTACAGGGTTTATTTTATTTATTTAATCACTAGCTGTTGCCCGAAAAATTTCGCCGTGTTTGCAACATTTTTCACTACTGCTTCGCTTTTACTGGTCGTAGCGTGATGGTATATAGCCTAAAGCCTTCCTCGATAAATGCCCTATCTAATACTGAAAGGATTTTTCAAATCGGACCAGTGGTTCCTGAGATTAGCGCGTTCAAACAAACAAACAAACTCTTCAAATAAGTATAGATTTATTTTGGACTAGCTGCCCCGGCAAACGTTGTTTTGCCATACAATTTGTATAAAATAAAATTTCATCAAAATCGATCCAGCCAATTTGTAGCCTATGTGTTATTCTGATGTATAAGCTATATTGTGGTAAAGTTTCATTCAAATCCATTCAGTAGTTTTTACGTGAAAGAGTAACAAACATCCATACATACATCCATACTTACAAACTTTCGCCTTTATAATATTAGTAGGATGACTAGTTTCGAGTTGTCCTTCTCTCATAAAAGATGTTGGTTTTGTGATGTCTTCAGCCCTACTTGGCCATGGTGCATTGCATTCTGCCACGGGTTTCTGAACTGCGTCCCGCAGGGCCTCCCTCTTTGCTGCCATTAGCTCCCGAGCAAAGGAGGCGACGCGGCTCGACGCTTTTCGCTCTCGGCCATGGATGGAACGATGGCCAAGAGCAACAAATCCTCGCCCAGTATACCAACTAGTCCAATCGACAGTGGTACATTTCAACGTACATAACTAAACTTAACTTCTTCTTATTCTCTTCTCCAGCCCATTTAAGTAGGTCCCACTGTTGGGCACGGGCCTCCTCGACTTTGGGAGGGATTATGGTCTACTGTGCCGCGCTGACCAGGCGTGTTGGCACAGGGTTTATTTTCTAGTTTTCCGTCTCTCACAGAGGATGTTATCTGTGTGCAATATCCCTTAGCTGACTTTTACAGGCGGGCAACAGCTAGTTAGTCTATATTACACAGGTTTTCTAATAAAAAAGTTCAGTTACCATTGCCGAATTGTGTTATTGACGCTAGCAATTTTCATGTTTTAGTTAAGTTGTGCACGTAGAGTCGGTACCTATTTGTTTTGGTGATGTCATCGGCGATGTCCTTCAAAAGGGTCAAATACGTAGCATATTTTAACGTAAATGTATGAGTAGATGTATGAATAGATGTATGGTAAAGAATAATATTTTTTCTTGTGTTTTAGGTTAGAAGAGGAGAAGTTTATAATGATTAACGTAAGTATTTTTTTAATTTTAATTTACAAGCTCTTGTGTGTTGGTGTATACGCTAAGATATACGAGTACATCTTCTAATATATAAAACTAGCTGTTGCAATTTTCCCCGTTTTTGCAACATTTTTCACTACTGCTTCGCTTCTACTGGTCGTAGCGTGATGTTATATAGCCTAAAGCCTTCCTCGATAAATGCCCTATCTAACACTGAAAGAATTTGCTAAACAAAATAAGAAGAAAAGCATAGCGAGTCAATCGCAAAATATTAATAAATTAACTGAAAGAATTTTTCAAATCAGCCCAGTGGTTCCTGAGATTAGCGCGTTCAAACAAACAAACAAACAAACTCTTCCGCTTTATAATATTAAAATTTAGATTCTCCAAACACTGTCACGGTGTTTGTAATTATACTCCTCCGAAATGGCTCAACCGATTTTCGTGAAATTTTGTGCACATATCCGTTAGGTCTGAGAATCGGACATCTATTTTTCATCCCCCTAAATGTTAAGGGTGGTCCACCCCTAACATTTGTATGGCAAAACAACGTTTGCCGGGTCAGTTAGTTATACATATAAAAATAACAACTTTGTTTTATAATATGTAAATATTTAATTAATATATTTTGTATTTCCAGAATACAATATTGCCAGAAGCTGTTACGTTTTGGGAGAAAGCTTTAAAAGTTAGAAAAACTGGTGGACCTATTAAATTAAACAGGTAAGTGTTATTTGTACTTGCGTAATACTATCTCTCTCTCTCTGAACCACTCCACTACGAAGCTCTTCATAAATTCCCGTCAGCCCGTCAGTTAAATTTATATTCTGCTAATCGGGGAAGGGTTTGAGGCAGGGCTTATATTATATTTTCCGAGTGCCCCCTAAAGACGCGGGGATTGTAGTACTTGCTACTTTTGTTACCGGGTTATTTCGTCTGTCTCCAGCCCATGATGCCCCACAGTTGGGCACGGGCCTCCTCTATTTTGGGAGGGATTATGGTCTACTGTACCGCGCTAACCAGGCGTGTTGGTACAAGGTTTATCAACACGCTTATTTAAGTTCAGTATGTATGTATCTATCAATGTATTAATCTATGTAACGGAATCTTTGAAAGTGATTGTTCACTCACTTGCAGTAGTCGGATTGATCTGAAATGTTACACACATATTAAGGAACGATGATAATGTAATAATTTAAAAAAATATTCAGGATTTTCAAGGGTGTTTTTTAGTTTTTGAACCAATTAGATTATTTTTAACATTCGTCTCTCACAGAGGATGTTATCTGTGTACAATATTCCTTAGCTCTTACAGTACCCTGGGGAGGAAAAGGGTTGATGATACTTGTATTCTTAATACGTCACCATATGTGTTTTTTAACCGACTTCAAAAAAGGAGGAGGTTCTCAATTCGTCTGTATGTTTTTTTTATATTTTTTATATTTGTTACCTCATAACTTTTAACTGGGCGAAACGATTTTGGTGATTCCATTTTTAGTTGGAAGCTGGTGGTTCCCGCGTTGTCCTATTGGCACCAGGTCAGGATGTGATAGTTATCTTCTGAGAAATCGAGGAAAAACCCTCAAATTTCAAAGGGACATGAAGTCGGTTGAACTTTTATTAAAACACTCAATATTATGTTTAATCTAGAATGTACGGAACCTAATACAGTAGTTTGTTGCGTGCTTGATTAGCTGTTTTAAGGAAATGAAAATAAGACAATTTTTCTTTAGTAATCATGCAAAGACACGGAATTAAGTAATTTAGGTCAGATCAGAGAATCAATCTGAAAATGTCATTTGACACGAACCACCGTTTTCAATACCTAATTACTCGCGGTTTTACATGACTTTACAGTTACCGCTCGCCCGTTAGATATAAGCGCGATGATATATAGCCACAGATTAATTCAAAGAGATAGAGTAATACGTGATTTAAACACTCTTTTATTAGCTCAGTAGGTTTTAAAATATGTATTAATCTATGTAACGGAATCTTTGTAAGTGATTATTCACTCACTTGCAGTAGTCGGATTGATCTGAAATGTTACACACATATTAAGGAATGATGATAATGTAATAATTTAAAATAATATTCAGGATTTTCAAGCGTATTTTTTTAGTTTTTGAACTAAACAAATTTTTGTTAACTTCTTCTTCTCCAGCCCATTTACGTTCCACTGTTGGGCACGGGCCTCCTCCACTTTAGGAGGGATTATGGTCTACTGTACCGCGCTGACCAGGCGTGTTGGCACAGGGTTTATTATCAAGATTTCCGTCTCTCACAGAGGATGTTATCTG
This sequence comes from Orgyia antiqua, assembly GCA_916999025.1. Taxonomy (NCBI): domain Eukaryota; kingdom Metazoa; phylum Arthropoda; class Insecta; order Lepidoptera; family Erebidae; genus Orgyia; species Orgyia antiqua. The sequence goes on from OU779872.1 coordinate 1,558,096, forward strand.
TGTGCAATATCCCTTAGCTGACTTTTACAGCACCCTTGGGAGGAGATGGGGTGGTGACACTTGTATTCTTAATCCGTCACCACACGGAGGTATTTTGTTAACTACAAAATATCAATGTTGGAGAAAGGCGCGTGATAACGGTTGTTAGAAAATTGCATAAAAAAAAATTGTTGTTATAATATACATATAATTTTTATTTATATATAAATTTACAGATATTAAAAGTAATATACATAGATATATTGTAATATCGGACCGCGATTTTGTACGTTTTCGTAACATTTTTTACTACTGTTTAGCTCCTATTGGTCGCAGCGTGATGTTATATAGCCTATAGCCTTCCCCGATAAATGTACTATCCAACACTGAAAGAATTTTTCAAATTGGCCCAGTAGTTCCTGAGATTAGCGCGTTCAAACAAACAAACTCTACAGTACCCTTAGTACGAGTTTACAAGTTACGGAAACTATGATGGAAGGAAACGAAACTACATTTCGTATTCGAAAACTATCAAAAACTCGTACTAAGGGTACCGCTTTATATTATTAGAATATATAAACTATTTACAATACGTGTAAGGACCGAAGGGAATAGGTACAAGTCCTTTGTATACAATAATTATGATTAGAATAATAAAAAATAATAACTTATAATACTTAATTATGTATTTCTGTCAAATTTTACTACTCGCAATCTAGATGGCGCTAGCTCATTTGTAATACTTAAGGAGGCCTTCGGATAAACGCGACGCACGATCCTTCAAAGCAATGTCAATTTGGACATTGTCAAAAAAAAGGAATAAATCACATTATAGTGGGAAAACTGTAATAAAATTGGTCAAGTGCGAGTCGGACTCGCGCACGAAGGGTTCCGTACCATTATCTATGCAACATAAGGCAACGTTATTAGTATCAAGCAAGAAACGGTAAAAAAATCATGTTTGTTGTATGGGAGCTTAAATATTTATTTTATTTTATTTTTAGTATTTGTTGTTATAGCGGCAATAGAAATACATCATCTGTGAAAATTTCAACTGTCTAGCTATCACCGTTCTTGAGATACAGCCTGGTGACAGACGGACGGACGGACGGACGGACAGCGAAGTCTCAGTAATAGGGTCCCGTTTTTACCCTTTGGGTACGGAACCCTAAAAATGATCACCATGAGTGGAACTTGAACCCAGGACCGCAGAATACCGTGTTGTTGCCCTACCAGCTGTGCTATTATGGCACCCACCTGTGGTAATTAAATCTTCCTCTCTTACAATATTCCTCAATTAGATTTATAAACATATCATAGTTATTTTGTGTGTTTCTATGTATTATAAGTATTTTATTTATTTAATTACATGCAAGCTTACAGTAAAACCAAAACACTAGCATTACAATTCAGAATATCACATGTAGAACATAATTCGACAATTGTATTATTTATTGTATTAAGCATGTGAGATGTGCAGGACATCACCAGTCTTCTGCACTTCCCTTACACTCTGGGCAACCGCTGCCTTGCTCTCTTAATATTCCTTCAAACATTCATTGGAAAAAGTACAGGAAAAAGTAAAAGTGGAAAAAGTATGTATTTACAAGTAGTTTATGCAGTATATCCGTTTTCTGGTACACATACATACACGTTTTTTTATGTGTGTGTCTAATAAATGTATTTACTTTATTTCTTTGTTTTGCGATTAGCTGCGCCTACTTCAGCATTACTGATGGCATTCTCAATACAAAATCAGTGTTGGTCGCGCGACTCGGTCGCGGAGCATCTGAAGGCCACCTTTAACCTGTCAGTTTATTTGTCGTCTGTACCATAAACTTACGATATAGATCTAGACGTAACACTCAGTACAACAAATCCGGCCTGCTTCTGTTTTTAGTTGAACACATTAAGAAAAATAAATGACAAAGAGCCTATTTAGTAGCCTTTCTAACTCTTTCTTTTTGAGCTGAAGTAAAAGAGAAAGCTAGTAAGAAGAAAAGAGAAGGCAAGGCTACTATTTTACTTTTAAACCGTAAACGGGCCGGGCCTTGGGACAAATCTATGTTCCCGAGTTGTTCCACCCTACTTATAACCTCCTTGTGTACGTGATAAGCTTAAAAACTATTAAACCGATCCCTGTATGTTCCATAGATAAATGTTAACTTTTGTCGCGTAAAAGAAAAGAGTAATTTTTTGTAACCCAACCCCGAAGTGAACATTTTAGTTTATTTCTATAACGTTAAAAAAGTATAACTTGTTGCTTCGCACATAATAGTTTGTGATATTTTTTTTTCCAGTCTATAGACTGAGATCCGAGACTTGAAACGATTTACTTATTTTCTCATTAGTCATTTATACAATTTCAATTTCCATGTGGTGACGGAATAACAATACAAGTGTCACCAGCCCATTTCCTTCCCATGGTGCTGTAAAAGCCAGCTAAGGAATATTGCTAACATGTGGAGCATAGTGTAGTGTACCATAATCCCTCCTCAAGTGTAGGAGGCCCGTGTCCAGCTGTGGGACGTTAGTGGGCTGGAGGGAGAGAGATTTATACAATTAAACATTACACATTTTTAGTAGTATTTTTAAGCTATTGCATAGCTTCTATCGCGGGGCCTTGAGCGTGGAGACTAAATCCACAAAATTCGAAATTTAAATTCCGTAGGTAATGAAATAACCTTACATTATCGGCGTTACTGCGCATGCGTAATCCCTTCTTCGCCCCGCAATTTATTTCATACTGTTGATACCAAGGGTAAACGCCTTCCCTCAAATTAAACAGCGTATTAAAATAAGGATTTTGAATAGATAACATCTATCTTAAATGTTCAGATAACTGCGTATTTTAGCTTTTAATAATGTAAAATAATGTCAAAACTAAAATTGTATACCAACAGATTGACATTTGACATTATTTTTTTTTATTTTTTTATTTCATTTAATTTAAAACATATTGACATTTGATTGACAATCGCTATTTTATCATAATTATCATAAACAATGGACAGATGTAAGCATCAATAAATAAGGATTATTAATCTTATGTTAGTTTACGGTATGTAGATTCTTGCATAAATAAAATAAATAAATAATTATAAATACATAAGTTCATAAAAAAATGCTATGCAATAGCTTTACCGCAGCAGTCCCCGAGTGCCACACATCTTTTTCTTATGATAAAGGTAACGTAAGGTATTCAACGTTTACAGGATAAAAAAAGTGTTACTTTAGCATCAGATCGCTGAGAAAATAAGTAAAAGGTTTCAGCTCTTGGATCTTGGTCTATTAAGTTCGATATAGTAATGACTATTTTTACGTTTATAAAATAGCTTGGCTCGTACTGGCTTCATTACTCGATAACCAAATGTATCTGAAAATAAAAGAAAATGAAAACTTTAGCAATATTTTGCTTGTATTGCGTTTGTGTGTTTACTATAAGTAGGTATTTACAAAAGAAAAGTAGTATATGTAGTATATCCGTATTCTGGTACACATAACACAAGTATATAAGCTTAGCTTGAGACCAGAGGACTTTGTGTGAAATGTCCATGAATATTTATTTATAAAAAAAAAGGAACAATTATCATACAAATGTTTGTACTGCGAAAGAGAACACTCCAGCTGGTAAATCTATGTGTATGTATGTAATTGTTACCTGTCCTCCACATACTGGTAGCTGATATCCAATTAATTTGTGACAATTAGGACAATAATGATTTTTATGTTTGAAGTAATCCGTAAAACATAGCGCGAGGAGCATGGGCATACTGGAACAAAAATATTTATATAAGTCACTAGCTGTTACCCTCAATTTCATCTGCGTGAATTTAGAAATCAAACCTTAACCAACAAAACAACCACTTGATAGATGGCGTTGTACAGTTTTCTTAAATCGCGCTATGGTTTGGTTACACACATTAACACTTAAGCTCGTCAAAATTCTCATTGCGGCATCATCTCTATTTCACAATTATAAATAATATAAATTAGTAAAGAATAAAGGAAATTCGAGTTGCGGTTGCGAGTGTTGCGAACTTGCGACTAGCACTAGCACACGAAGGGTTTCTTTTCTAGCCCTAGTAGGGCTAACTACTACGTTATTTTCTATTTCTATTTTTCTACCAACTGTTGCCCGTGAGTTCATGCGCGTTTAATTTAGAAAATTTAGAATTTTTCCTCGTTTTTTGCAACATTTTTTACTGATGCTTCATTCCTCCTTCGGTTGCAGCGTGATGTTATATAGCTTAAAGCAGGGATTGGCAACAGACGGACCGGTCCGTTTCCGGACCTCGAAAGGTCGAACCTCGGACCGCCCAATATTGTACTGTATTGTATAATTATACGTAAATAAGGTATTCTATATCTTTATTAATCAAAACAATATTTTTAGGCCATAGAATCTAACTTAGTAATTAATCTGTTTTACATACAAGTAGGTAGGTACCTAAAACTGATATGGTTTGATTAGTTTCCTACCAAGTATGTGTGGGTTTTTGCGAATTAGTTATAACTGTTGTGACTTAAATATTTAGAGATCATTGTCACGCACATGAAAGATAAATTTTTTGAAAACATAAATTTCGTTCGAGATTAACGGACGACCACCAAGAAGACACACTTCGAATTTGCTGTTCCTCTCGAGAACCAAACTATAAATAAAATTGGTCAAGTGCGAGTCGGACTCGCGCACTAAGGGTTCCGTACCATTATCTATGCAACATTAGGCAACGTTATTAGTATCGAGCAAGAAACGGTAAAAAAATTGGTCAAGTGCGGGTCGGACTCGCGCACGAAGGATTCCGTACCATTATCTGTGCAACATAAGGCAACGTTATTAGTATCGAGCAAGAAACGGTAAAAAAAATCAGTTTTTTGTATGGGAGGGGCCCTTAAATATTTATTTTATTTTATTTTTAGTATTTGTTGTTATAGCGGCAATAGAAATACATCATCTGTGAAAATTTCAACTGTCTAGCTATCACCGTTCTTGAGATACAGCCTGGTGACAGACGGACGGACGGACGGACGGACGGACAGCGAAGTCTCAGTAATAGGGTCCCGTTTTTACCCTTTGGGTACGGAACCCTAAAAATCATGTTTGTTGTATGGGAGCCCCCCTTAAATATTTATTTTATTTTATTTTTAGTATTTGTTGTTATAGCGACAATAGAAATACATCATCTGTGAAAATTTCAACTCTCTAGCTATCACCGTTCTTGAGATACAGCCTGGTGACAGACGGACGGACGGACGGACGGACGGACGGACGGACGGACAGCGAAGTCTCAGTAATAGGGTCCCGTTTTTACCCTTTGGGTACGGAACCCTAAAAACTGGCTCAAGACCGTCGATGTAATTTATCACATTAATGTTACGTCTTTTGTTTTATATTCAGAATTTTATTTGATATTAAAATAACATATTTATTAGATATCAGTTGTTTTTTTTTCTGGACCCTGTAAAAATTTTCCCCCAGTATCCGGACCCTACCTAAAACTATTTGGCGACCCCTGGCTTAAAGCCTTCCTCGATAACTGTATTATCTAACACTGAAGGAATTATTCAAATCGTAGCAGTAGTTTCTGAAATTAAACGGGGAAAGTTTTCTAAATTCCACGCGTTAACGCTTGTTAACTTAAAAAAAAATTGGTCAAGTGCGAGTCGGACTCGCGCACGAACGGTTCCGTACCATTATCTATGCAACATAAGGCAACGTTATTAGTATCGAGCAAGAAACGGTAAAAAAATCATGTTTGTTGTATGGGAGCCCCCTTAAATATTTATTTTATTTTATTTTTAGTATTTGTTGTTATAGCGGCAATAGAAATACATCATCTGTGAAAATTTCAACTGTCTAGCTATCACCGTTCTTGAGATACTGGGTACGGAACCCTAAAAATCATGTTTGTTGTATGGGAGCCCCCCTTAAATATTTATTTTATTTTATTTTTAGTATTTGTTGTTATAGCGGCAATAGAAATACATCATCTGTGAAAATTTCAACTGTCTAGCTATCACCGTTCTTGAGATACTGGGTACGGAACCCTAAAAATCATGTTTGTTGTATGGGAGCCCCCCTTAAATATTTATTTTATTTTATTTTTAGTATTTGTTGTTATAGCGGCAATAGAAATACATCATCTGTGAAAATTTCAACTCTCTAGCTATCACCGTTCTTGAGATACAGCCTGGTGACAGACGGACGGACGGACGGACGGACGGACGGACAGCGAAGTCAGACAGTAATAGGGTCCCGTTTTTACCCTTTGGGTACGGAACCCTAAAAAAACATTAATTTATTAATTTTTGCAATGGATTTGCTGTTTTTACATATTAAACAAAATATAATAGTGGAAAAAGTGATAACCGTAAACGGGACTTGAACCCACGACCTCGGAATACCGTTCCGTAGTTGTTCACGCGTAATTCGACATTATAAAGTTAGTTAATAAATTCCCACTAGATGGCGTTGTTCGCAATAATTAAAAGTCGATGTTAACATTGCATTTAGGTCAATGACCTTTGAATTGTTATTTAGTATTATATGACTAGAGAATATTTGTTAGAACGAAGTTCCTTACGGCAGGCTTGGATGAGATAGAGATTATGCTGCGCGACCGAACTGAAAAAAAATGTGATAGTAAATCCGTAAGAAAAAGTCTGTGGAGTGTGGAATAAAACCGTTAAATGAGACGTGCGCAGGCGCGACAGTCGTATACACAAGCGAGTAGTGTATAAAATACCTTTCTCTTTCTTTCTTTTTTTGCAAATTGTGTCGATTCTACATTAGCCGAAGGAACTTCGTTCATACCTGGTGTCCCACGACACCACATCTTTTTATTTCTAGTCCTATCCAAAGTGGAAGAGGCCCGTGCCCAACAGTGGGACGGTAATTGGCTGGAGAGAAAGAGGTAGCAAGATACTTACAAGAATATAAATAGAAATATAGCTATAACGTATGTCATGTATCCATTTTGTTTAATCACCAGTGTGTGTACCCTGCATCCGCAGTGGTGACAACTTAAGTTCTTGCATTCATACCTCATTATACCAACTGATCTTGCGTTATCTGTAAAACAAATAAAATTTATATTAATTTTTGCAACTGACTTGCTATAGTTCTGCTGAAAAAATCAAACCAAGACTTCATTTGCCTTTGATATTTGAGGATTTTCCTCGATTTCTCAGGAGATAACGCGTTGAATGCTGAATAATTTGCGAATTTATAGCCAATGCTAAAAAAAGAGTCATTCGCCCAGTGCTGAAAACGCGTATGTGCGTTCAAAAATTTTTTCGCGTAGTGCTAAGAACGCTTATGTGCGTTCATAGAAAACTCGTGTAGTGCGGCTGGACGCTATAGCGCGTTATCTTTTACCTTCCCGCAGTGCGGCCGACGCTTATATGCGTTCGGTAACTTTCGAGTTTTATGACTGTCATATAACAATTACGGGTCATATAAAGGTGTTGGATGGATAAAGGTGCTTCCACACTAGTGTTTATTTGTAAGAGATTTTGTGAAGTTTACGCCATAATATATCTTCGTTCGGTTTTGTTAAAATAGTAAGTTATACCTTAATAAAACAATAATAGTAAAGGTACCTTCTCCCAAAAGCCCTTTTATTCTTAACTTTTTTTTTAAATTAACGACTTTTCGCCCGCCTCGTAATAGACACCATTTATAAATAGACTAATACTACCTATTACTTTAGTTAAAAGAGCGAGTCATAATAAAATTATTTCAATAATCTATTGTACTAAATTAGGTTATTGTTGTCGTCGCCGCCGCCGTCCCCTCCCCCCTGCAAGATTCGTAGCAGAAACCTGACTAGTGTGTAGTCTCCTTTACAATTCCACATTTTACGACCGCTTCGAAACAATAGACACCCAGAATACACGCAATAAACGCACAGGTGCGGCGCACCCCGCTTGCCTACAGATTTTTTTTTGTATGGACGCGTATACGCGTCGGTCCGCACTTGGTGAAGATCAGAAAAACGCGCATAAGCGTTAGCCGCACTGAACGTAATAACCATCAGATCCTGACCTGGTGCCAATGGGACAACACACAAACCATCACATAAAAAAAGAATCACTAAAATCGCTTCGCCCAGTTAAAAGTTATGAGTACTTATGAGGTAACAAAAACAAACATAAAAAAATTGGTCAAGTGCGAGTCGGACTCGCGAACTAAGGGTTTATCTATGCAACATAAGGCAACGTTATTAGTATCGAGCAAGAAACGGTAAAAAAATCATGTTTGTTGTATGGGAGCCCCCCTTAAATATTTATTTTATTTTATTTTTAGTATTTGTTGTTATAGCGGCAATAGAAATACATCATCTGTGAAAATTTCAACTGTCTAGCTATCACCGTTCTTGAGATACAGCCTGGTGACAGACGGACGGACGGACGGACGGACGGACGGACGGACGGACGGACGGACGGACGGACGGATGGACGGACGGACGGACGGACAGCGAAGTCTCAGTAATAGGGTCCCGTTTTTACCCTTTGGGTACGGAACCCTAAAAACAAACATAAAAAATGTACAGCCGAATTGAGAACCTCCTCTTTTTTTAAAGTCGGATAATAAATAAAATCTAATTTGAACCTAAAAAAAGCTGTCAATAGTGAGAGAGATTCGTACACTTAGGGTTCGGTACTTACAAGACTTAAAGGCCTCGATCACAGTTAAACCAGATGGTGGGTTGACGTTTAAAATTGAGGACAAGTAACTTTATGAATTGGCCGACACTGTAGTGGGCTAGTGGGTTATTTAAAGCGAAAATAAACACTTAAAAGCATAACTAACATGTAGTGACATCTAGCGGACAATGTCTGTCACTAAATAATACAGCACGATGTCGACAGATGGCGTGGAACAAACATCCTTATCCTTACTAATTTATAATAATAATAAATGCAAACATTTATAAATGCGATAATCGAAACTAGATATTAAAAATTTTGACGAGCTTAAGTGTTAATGTGTGTAAACAAACCATAGTGCGATTTAAAAAAACTGTACTGCGCCATCTATCGAGTGTTGTAGTAAACTTCTGTTTATTAAGGTTTTATTTCTAAATTTCACGCGTACGAAGTCGCGGGCAACAGCTAATCACGTTATAAAAGCAATTACTTATAATTTCATTCGGTCTAGTAGGTACGGAACCTTTAAGGAATTCGTCTGCTTCACACATGACTGGCTTCTTTTAGATTTATATATCAACTAGCTGACCCGGCAAACGTTGTTTTGCCATACAATAAAAAAAAAGTTTGAAAAATAGATGTTGGCCGATTCTCAGACCTACTGAATATGTATGTAAAATTTGAGAAGAATCGGTCAAGCCGTTTTGGAGGAGTATGGTAACTAACACTGTGACACGTGAATTTTATATATTAGATATATTATTGACATTTCACTTCAAGAGGAATATTGAAATTGGATATGACGTAGAAAATACAATGGTTGACTGGCAGAGAATGCCTTTGGCATTAAGTCCGCTATTGTACAATTTCGTGCGAAGTTTATATAAATAAAATACAAAGGATATTTTGTTTGACTATTCGTTATAGTGACGCGACGACAAAGGTACCAATTCTATATGCACAACTAAGCCTAACTACTAAATGAATTTTCATAGTGTTAATAACACAATTCGGTAATATTATCTGAACTTTCTTGTTATAAATACTGTTTTAATAGATGTATATAATAGACTAATATAAATGTGCACAACACGCCATAATTTGTATTGTATTGTATAATTTGAATTGGTACCACTTTCTGATAACTAATTGAGACCTATATTTTACCGATATTTAAACTACGTTACCTACACTATCCGAGTAAACCAAGTTCAACAGATATACAAGATGGACGCCGTAGTAAGACTATAAATACTTTGTACGAAACCCTAAAAATAGAAGTTTCATTTAATAAATAGGTTTTTACCTGGTGTAGGTATGATAACCTGAGTTCTAACTGGTTCTGGAGGCCTTTGAGGTTCTTGAGGTCTCGGCGGTTCTTGTGGAACCGGGGTAGGCGTAGGAGCTGGTCTTGGAACTATATCCACTTCTGTATATGCTGGTGGAGGTTCAGGGAAGTCTGATACAGGTATTGGTGATAGAGGAAACCCATCAGAGCCATGTCCTCCGTAGACGTAAGATTCCTTCAGGAGGAAGGATGGAAGACCCGGTGTGGGTGTGTTAGATCCTTGTATGCCTGGAAAAAGAAAAGTTAAGAAGAATAGAAGAAGAAATATACTTTAACATAATTATGTTACTAATATTAAAAAGCTGAAGAGTTTGTTTGTTTAAACCGGCTAATCTCAGGAACTACTGATCCGAATTATAAATTCTTTTAGTGTTGAATAGTACATTTATCGAGGAAGGCTATAGGCTATATAACATCACGCTGCGATTAATAGGAGCGAAGCATCAGCTTAAAATGTTGTGAAGGCAAGTTATGATAATTGTCTATACTTACTGCTTGATGTACCAGCGAAATTCAAATGGTTAGGCCTCCGTGCGCCAGAGACGGGAGTAGAAGGACCCTGGGACTGAGTGTCTGAAGACGCATGAGAGCTGGCGTCATCTTTCGGTACATCTATACGGGTATTCTCAAATGGATCGTAGAGAATTGTGTCCTGAAAATTTCAATGCTTTTAGACCTGGTGCCTGCGACTCTTGCGATCATTCAAAGCAATAACGTCCCACTGTTGGGCACGGACCTCCTCCACTTTGGAAGGGATTATGGTTACTACGCCGCACTGATTAGGCGCGTTGGCACAGGGTTAATTTTCGAGTTTTCAGTTTCTTACAGACGATGTTATTGTTATCTGTGTACAATATCTGGCTTTTACAGCACCCTCGGAAGGAAAAGGTTGGTGGTGACAATTGCATTCTTAATCTGTCACCACACGGACCATTTTACTATCACTAAATATAGACATATTAAGTAGCCTATCGGGGGACTGTAGCTATTACTATTATTGCCTATTATTGAAAAATTCGAAATGGTCGGAAATTACTCCTAGACACCCCATTAACATAAGTGCCCAGGGTTTCCTATAGGTGATACTCTATTCTAGGATTCTAGGTAAGTTTTTCTTCGTCCACTGCTGAAGAGGCCTAAACAATCAACCTAAACAATATGCTGCTGTTAATAATAAGGCAGCTCGGATGTAGAAAGCAGTCTTGCTAGACAATGCCCGTATAGTTCGTCGATTTCTGTCCCATTAGGCTCCACCACTCACGCTGACTCATGCCAATCTCGTTGGAACGCGACCTGTCGCCGCACGAGGCGAGGCAGTGTTATATCCACAGGCAATTACTAATAATCTCCTTTGGTATTATATTTTTCTAAAATGGCCAAGTTTTCAAAGATTACCTGAACAAATTCTGGTTGTGTTTCATTAACTGACTCGATGCTTGTACAGACATCACTACCATTAGGTTCTGGTACATCTATGTAGAGAACCGGTGTGTCATCATCATCACCAGGGCTTGTTGGAGCTGGTGGATGGCTGCCACTTGAGGAAGCCTCGTTGATCTGTAAAGTTTAAAAGATTTATGGGATATTTGGAGGTAAGATTTCAAAAGCGTGGAGAATATTAAGAAATAATAAAGCCACAAAGCAGTGGCGGATTTAACCTTGGGCCATATGTCCCAATTTTCTTTTGTTATTTCCGCCTTCTGCTCTACTGAGCCAAGTTGATGCCTTGAGCTTTACCATGACTCAGAAAGGTGGCCGACGGTGAAAACACTAGGTCCCCCCGACTTGTGACCATTTTCTGGCGGAGTCGACATTCCTGGAAACTAGGTGTATGTTTCAAAAGAAATACTATGGAGAAGAACTGAGTACTTTCCTTTGGGTCATGGTATGTGCCCTGAGCCTGATGATACCCGTCAAGCGGTGATCACCTTAGAGAGGGCTCAACCGTTGTGACCTCTTCCCGTAACATTTAGGGAGAGGTTATCCATCACATTAGGCGTGGCTGGTCTCTCGACTTTGCGCCTAGCCTGCTCGCTGGAATGTTTTTCCGCTAGCCACCGACCCTGCGGGGGAGGTAATGAACCTCCAACATACCCGTGCTCCCGCAGGGCTTATCTCTTAGCCCCAATCAGGAAAGGAGAGAACAAGATGATTGAAGCATATACCTTAGATGTACCACTGGTACCAGGTCGAGGTATGGATGAGCTGATAGCTTTTCGTGGAAGGTTGGTCCATCTTGATGCACTGGCTTGGTCGACAGATGGCGCGTCTGTCACTATTGGGTTGACGTATGGGTAACCTTGATACCTTTGGTTACTATAAGACATGATCTGAAATCAAAATAAAATTGTCGTAATACTTCGCTGACACGCTAAACACAGATTTACCTGATAGTTTAGCCTGGCCACGTAACTTTAGCTTGGTAAAATCGTACTTCAGAGTCTAATAAAATATGGTATTCATGTCACATGTAGTTTTCGAAAACCACAAACGTCACTTTTAAAAGGAATAAAACAAGTATTGTATTGGGAAGAGAAGATCTGTCTATGGTTCAAATTAACCTGTGACGTGTATCATAGACACACATAGATATTTCACACACACATAGATATGTAAGTGGCTTCAAGCCGACTGAGTGATGTAGAGATAGACTATACATCTAGTATATTTGAGACGCTAAAACTTAATAAATACTGCTTTCTGCAACAGAGTCGTGACGAACTTACAAATATTTCTCCAGTCCTTTAAGGTCCCACTGTTGGGCACGGGCCTCCTCATTTTGGGAGGGATGATGGTCTACTGCGCTGACCAGGCGTGTTAGCACGGCGTTTATTATCGAGTTTTCCGTCTCTCACAGAGGATGTTATCTGTGTACAATATCCCTTAGCTTTTACAGCACCCTTGGTAGGAAATGGGGTGGTGACACTTGTATTCTTAATACGTCATCACACGGATATAGTCATATCCGTGTACAATACAAACAAACTTACAAATAAACTGTAGATAATCGTTCATTAACTGCGTAGATATTTTTAATCTTATCTCTTACAATATGATATTTATTAAATTCATTTGTCAATATAATTCACACGTTTTTAAAATATCATAAACAAATTAATAAACAGTACTTGATATTTACTTATTAACCGACTTCAAAACAAGGAGGAGGTTCTGACAGGTCTAAAGGTCAGGTTTTGAAGAGCCTCGTGGTTAAGTAGTTCATGTAATGGATTGCCTATCAAGAGGTCGCGGATTTGATTCCCGCTCGGGACAAATATTTGTATGATTTTTCTAATTGTCATACAAATGTTTGTACTGTGTCTGGGTGTTTATAAGTATGTATTTACAAAAAAAAGTAGTATAATGTATTATATCCGTATTCTGGTACACATAACACAAGTATATAAGCTTAGCTTGGGACCAGAGAACGTTGTGTGAAATGTCTGTTAATATTTATTTATTATTATTTATCAAAAAGAAAGGTTATCAATCCTTTTTTGGTAAAACCTTACCAAATTTGTGTTATAGACGTTGCAAGTTCATATAAAGACAACCGAAAAAAATCGGGATTTTTGGATGGTCATTTTTTTTTTAGTGATCGTAGAAGCATAGATATATAAGACCTATATACTTAATAAATTAAATTATGCTGGAAAAAGTGATTACCGCAAGCGGGACTTGAACCCACGACCTCGGAATACCGTTCCGTAGCTCTGCCAACTGAGCTTATTGCAGTCGTGTTTTCAGTAATCAAATTAGGCCACCATAATCATCACTCGATTGAGTTTATATCGTATTTTTACGTACAACGCCATCTGTCGAGAATATTTTACAACAATCTCGACCAGCCACCTAGTATTCTTTACAGAATACAATTGGGTTGAAAATAATGACGCGACTTTCATTACTAAAGTAATTTATTAATTTTGCAATTGACATGCTATGCTTTTACTTAATAAATTAAATTACGGTGGAAAAAATGATTACCGCAAGCGGGGCTTGAACCCACGACCTCGGAATACCGTTCAGTAGCTCTGCCAACTGAGCTTATTGCGGTCGTACTTTCAGTAATCAAATTAGGCCACCATAATCGTCACTAGATACTGTGAGAAAAATTTGTTCCTTTAGAGGCAATATCCGCGAAGAAAACAGCGGAATACGATGTACATATTTTTGTATGGAGAATACTTGAGCCCTCATCTCTCTCTCTCTCTCTCTCCAGCCCATTTACGTCCCACTGTTGGGCACGGGCCTCCTCCACTTCGGGAGGGATTATGGTCTACTGTGCCGCGCTGACCAGGCATGTTGGCACTCTTAATCATGACGAAATATGATAAGTTATCGAATTATTTTCATAGAAATGTTTATAATCTATTTAAAATACTTCTCATGTAATTTCTTTATCTATACTACTGTAATAATTTGCTTAACTCAAAACCAAATTAACTTTTTTTTTCATGGACATTTCACACAACGTCCTCTAGTCCCAAGCTAAGCTTATATGCTCGTGTTATGTTTACCAGAATACGGATGTACTATATATACTACCTTTCTTTTGTAAATACATACTTATAATTAATACTAGCTGTTGCCCTCGACTCCGTCCGCGTAGAATTTAGGAAATTTTCCCTGTTTTTGCAACATTTTTAACTACTGCTTGAGTGAGAGTATTATAAACGTAAGAGTAAACAAATATAATCAGAATGAACGAACTGCTAAGCTATCAGGAGTTACACGTGTTATTGTGAGTCAACCATAAAATATAGATATGTGCTGTTTCGGGATATTTTTTAGACAATTTTATGTAAAATATTTCCGTCATACATGATTTCTATGTAATTTTAACCATTAAGGCACACGCGACAGAAGCTTAAAAAATGGAGCACCTTTTCCCGTTTTCCCAACATTTCCCTTCACTACTCTGCTCCTATTGATTGTAGCGTGCTGAAAAGTATACTATAACCTGTCCAGGAGTATGAAGAGTAATTGTACCAAGTTTCGTTAAAATCCGTCGAGTAGTTTTTGTTTCTATAAGGAACATACAGACGGACAGACAGACAGACAAAAATTTTACTGATTGCATTTTTGGTATCAGTATCGATCACTAATCACCCCCTGATAGTTATTTTGAAAATATATTTCATGTACAGAATTGACCTCTCTACAGATTTATTATAAGTATAGATTATACACACAGACGCATTACAAACATCTGTATGACAATTATAAACATCACACAAATGATAGTACCTAGCGGGAATTGAACCCGCGACCTTGTGAACGGCAGTCCGTTACATAAACCACTCAACCACGAGACTTATCGAATTTACACACACTTACATACAAAATACGCATGAAAAACATAACTATACTTTGTTGGTCGAGTAAAAATTTCCTAGATAACCAAAAGAAAGTTAATAACTGAGTTTTTCTAAAAAAAATTTCAACCGACTTCTTATGCCTTTGAAATTTGAGGGTTTTCCTCGATTTCTCAGGAGATAATCATCAGATCCTGACCTGGTGCCAATGGGACCACACGGTAACCACCGGCTATCAAACAAAATATCATCATCTTATATATAAAATTCACGTGTCACAGTTACCGTACTCCTCCGAAACGGCTTAACCGATTTTTATGAAATTTTACATGCATATTCAGTAGGTCTGAGAATCGGACAACATCTATTTTTCAAACAACTGACATTTGTATGGCAAAACAACGTTTGTCGGGTCAGCTAGTAATATATAATCATAATCATTAACAACGATTCGCCCAGTTAACAGTTATGTGGTAACAAACATAAAAAAAAATACAGACGAATTGAAAACCTCCTCCTTTTTTGAAGTCTGTTAAAAATATTTATTATTTTTCTTTCTTTCTAATTGCGAAGTAACATTTTTACAAAGACTGCATTTTCAACAATCTTCAATAAAAGTGCCTTATAGATAATGTGACCAGACGTCCCGTTTTAAACGAGACTGTCCCTTTTTACAACTACGATTCCCGGTGTCCCCGAAACTACCTCTGGGAGGCAAAATTGTCCCGTTTTCAGAAACCGAACACCAGTAGAAAGAGTATTTTCCGTAATAAACAAATTGTGGACGTCTGAGAAAACTCAGTTACAACAGTTACAGGTATCAGTTTTAAAGGTGATGTTGATAATGAAGGTTAATTTAACAAAAACATGCCCAGAGTATCATTCCTATTTGAAATCATCACCAGTATATACAGGGTGTCCCAGAACGTAACGTAGCTGGGAAGGGGGGTGATAGGGGGGGTCACAAGGGTCACCAGAAAAATAAAATAAAAATTCCCCTCTGGCTATTTAAAAAATAAATGGCATTTTTTTAAAAACTAAAAATTTTACACCTTGTGGGGCTATTTTGCTAACTGTACCTACAAATATAGCTGTTTAAAAAAAAAAAAGATGTTATGTAATCCTCAATAACCCTTCATCAAATTGAATTAAAAAAATAATACATATCCAACCAAGATTTTAAAGAAAATTAAGTTCTTTTCCAGTCAAGGACTTAGTAATTACAATTTCACTCAACTTTCTCCAAGTGTACTGAAAAAAAAATGTACTATGCAGCTCCGGCGTGTAACTTAAAAAGATAGGTAATTTTATTGCAATTCCAAAATGGTATAACACTTATTTGAAAAAATCATACTTAGACATTTAAAAATAATTTTCGGGAACAATACCCCTGCAAAACAAAACATATCAATAAAACAATAGTCTCAAATTCCTAAGAAAATACATTTTTAAATGTCTCTTCTGTTCCTCTAATGTTACTGCCCGTTAATACTCAAGATTGGAGTACTGTACATACCTCAAACACTCAAGTACAGTCTAGGCCAGATAAAGCTTTACCATATTTTATGACAAGGAATTTAAATGAAACTCGGAAATAAAACATAATTCTAATTATTTATTCAAATAAAGTGCTCCAAATGTGCACCACCAACATAAATAGTCTCAAATTCCTAAGCAAATATTCCTGTTCCTTGTACAGGCAGGTAGGCAGGTACCCCTCTCGTACCGTTAGCCATGCGCGAGAACAATGAAACAAAACAAGTTCAGGGAGTGAAAGAGACAGGTAGATACGTTAAAGGAAGAGAAAAAGTAGGGGTGCTGTCTCTGGTTAGCCAAATAGTCGGGCAGTACATTAAGCTCTCTCGTTTACTGCACATCTTTGTATTCGTTTGTGTTCATTTAGTACTAACAACTTTGCTTCGCTTTCTGGACTTGATTATTTCTTTGTGATTTTGGACATTGTTTGTGATTTCTTCCAACGACTTGGCTTTCTCAAGGACTAAAGTGTGTGATACAGTGCCACCATGCCACCCACGTACACTCCACATGAATATGCGAACATGCATCTCATTTACGGCGAATGTAGATGTAATGCCGGTGCTGCAGCAAGACTGTACCGAGAAAGATATCCGAACGCCCCACGTCACCCGGATAGCCGTGTTTTTGTCAATGTCCACCGACTATTGTCTGAGGGTCGACTTCCACATCAAATGGTTAATGAACGCAGATCTCGGTTCGATGTCCAAGATGTAGTGCTTCAAACCGTCGCAGACAACCCGAGTACTTCAGTTCGGACAATTGAAGCAAATACAGGTGTATCAAAAAGTACTGCTCATCGTATATTACAATCAGAAAAGTTCCACCCGTACCACGTGCAACGCGTACAGAGTCTGATACCACGCGATTTTCCTGCGAGACTTGCATTTTGTAGTAGGATGCTGCGCATGCATAGGGAGGACCCTCAATTTTTTAATAAAATATTGTGGTCCGACGAGTCTACTTTTAAAAAGGACGGCTACATGAACCTACATAATTTACACGAGTGGCACGTAGAAAATCCCCACCTTATTAGAGAAGATCGATCCCAATATCGTTTTAAAGTGAACATGTGGACCGGAATACTGAACGGTAAAATAATCGGACCCTTTGAGTTACCTGAGGCACTGACTGGCGAGGCGTACTTGCACTTTTTACAAAACGAATTACCCAATTTATTGGAAGATGTGCCGCTGGAAACATTAAGGAATATGTGGTTCCAGCATGATGGGTGCCCAGCACATTATGCACGCCCAGTAAGAGATTTCCTAAACAACGAATATCCTGGTAGGTGGATGGGAAGGGCCGGTGTTATAGCGTGGCCAGCTCGTTCACCGGATTTAAACCCGTTGGACTTCTTTTACTGGGGTGCTATAAAAGAAAAAGTTTATGGGAAACCCATCAGGGACTTGGGTGACTTGAAGGCGAGGATCACAGAGGCCGCGGAATCAATCAATAATAGAAGATTTGCTCGGCACATTTCCCGCTCATTTTTAAAACGATGTAGGGCGTGCATTTATGTTGGTGGTGCACATTTCGAGCACTTAATTTGAATAAATAATTACAATTTTGTTTTATTTTCGAGTTTCATTTAAATTCCCTGTCATAAAATATGGTAAAGCTTTATCTGGCCTAGACTGTACTTGAGTGTTTGAGGTATGTACAGTACTCCAATCTTGAGAATTAACGGGCAGTAACATTAGAGGAACAGAAGAGACATTTAAAAATGTATTTTCTTAGGAATTTGAGACTATTGTTTTATTGATATGTTTTGTTTTGCAGGGGTATTGCACCCGAAAATTATTTTTAAATGTCTAAGTATGATTTTTTCAAATAAGTGTTATACCATTTTGGAATTGCAATAAAATTACCTATCTTTTTAAGTTACACGCCGGAGCTGCATAGTACATTTTTTTTTCAGTACACTTGGAGAAAGTTGAGTGAAATTGTAATTACTAAGTCCTTGACTGGAAAAGAACTTAATTTTCTTTAAAATCTTGGTTGGATATGTATTATTTTTTTAATTCAATTTGATGAAGGGTTATTGAGGATTACATAACATCTTTTTTTTTTTTAAACAGCTATATTTGTAGGTACAGTTAGCAAAATAGCCCCACAAGGTGTAAAATTTTTAGTTTTTAAAAAAATGCCATTTATTTTTTAAATAGCCAGAGGGGAATTTTTATTTTATTTTTCTGGTGACCCTTGTGACCCCCCCTATCACCCCCCTTCCCAGCTACGTTACGTTCTGGGACACCCTGTATAATTAAACTTAATATTTACCACACTACTAGCTTTTTGCGAATAAATAACTTAAAAAGTGTTATTTTTTTCATTTAATTTTAGTTTAGGTACCTATAAACCGATGTCTCGTTTTGAGTCAAAGAAAAAATGGTCACATTACTTATAAATTATTACGAAGATTTTTAAAGAAAACATTTAAATATTGGCATAAATAGATACTTAAAGACATATCCTACTAATGTTATAAATGGGAAAGTTGTATGGATGTTTGTATGTTTGTTACTCTTTCACGCAAAAACTACTGAATAGATTTTAATGAAACTTTACCATAATGTAGCTTATACATCAGAATAACATAATAAAGGCTACAATTTATAAAGGTACAAGCTGTTGCCCGCGACTCCGTATGCGTGGAATGTAGACTTTCCCCGTTTTTGCAACATTTTTCACTAATGCTTCGCTCCTATGTGTCGCAGCGTGATGTTATATAGCCTAGAGCGTTCCTCGGTAAATGCTCTATCCATTACAAAAATAATTTTTCAATTCGTATCAGTAGTTTCTGAAATTAGCGTGTACAAATAAACACACTCTTCAGCTATATAACATTAAGACAAGTATAGATTGCGTGAATTGTCCACATTGTGACGATAAGTATGAAGTAAGTAGGAATTCCAAGTGGAAGAAGTCGCCGGTACAAGCTTGTAAAACTAATAAAAACGTCTATATACCTAATCAATTATTAGCAATCAGATGAAATCTAGAAGAAAAACAACTTTTCAGTATGACAATACCAAATTGAAATCATTCAACCTAAAATTATAGTTTCACACTTTACTCTTTTGGAATTAAAACTAAAAATAAAAAAAAACATACCTGGTCTTAACTATTAACTGTTAAACTAAATCAAAACTATTCACAATAACTTTTTAAAATGTTTATTTAGTATTTTTTTCTTTCACAAAAATTCAACGCCATATTGTTCCATTCCATCGAATTACTTTTATCTCCATGATAAGATTACAACTTAATATGATATGATTGTGTGCTCTATGGGTGATTGTAGATACTGTTATAGACATATATATGTATATTAGCATATATTTTTAGTTTATATTCCTTTTTATTCCAGAAAATATATATAAAAAGCTTAAAATATACACCTAAATTTGGAATCAAAGAAAGTAATTAATAATTATTGAATACAGTGCCATCTATCGGACATATTTATAAACTACATGTTGTTTTATTTACATAATTGATAAGTATGTTAAAGCTTTTGTCTGGATTAGGAATCAAAGTTATGATCTGTAAATTAAATAATCAAGCATTTAAATCAATTTCATGTAGAACTAATATTAACAACCTCCAAAAATTCTTTTTCTTAATCATGATGATGACTTATCGGAAGTTTAAAAGTTCGCTAAAATCGGTTCGCTAAAAATGTCAAAACTTGTTATTCATAATAGTCTTTTTACGCTAAAACGTTTCTTCTTCTCTTCAACCCATTTACGTCCCACTGTTGGGCACGGGCTTCCTCCACTTTGGGAGGGATTATGGTCTACTATGCCGCGCTGACCAGGCGTGTTGGTACAGAGTTTATTTTCGAGTTTTCCGTCTCTCACAGAGGATGTTATCTGTGCGCAATATCCCTTAGCTGACATTTACAGCACCCTTGGGAGGAGATGGGGTTGTGACACTTGTATTCTTAATCCGTCACAAAACGTTTATTTTCCGATAAAATCTCCGTTTAAACTTCAGATAAGTCATTATGAATAAGATCGTTTTTGTTTTCATGTTATATCTGTTTATTTATTTATTTATAAACTCTAAACTGTACACCAATAAATAACAATATTAATCAAACAATAATTCTAAAGAAACAGAATGTACAATTGGCGGCCTTATCGCTTAAAACGATTTCTTCTAGGCAACCATAGGATGGAAAATATAAGAAAGTATATTTAAGTGACATAACAAATAACAGAAATCGTACTGGGCGGAAATTGAACCCACGACGTCAAGAATAGCAATCTGCTAGATAATCATTGCATCATGAGATTGCATCATAAAATTTTTTATTTCAAAGTCTAGGTACTTAGCCCATAACTATTTTAAAATATTGAAATGTTTATTTGTTTCAGAAAATGTCCAACGCGGCAGGTTTTTGTTAGAGGCGGTAGATCCCATTGTATTAACAAATGCAGTGCTGACACAATGTGCGGTGAAGTCAGGGTCCCTGAAGAGCATCTTAGTGTAAGGATAATATTTAGTAGCTTTGTAGCGACATCTCATAGATAACATCCATCACTAAATAGTTCAACATTACTCCGACAGATGGCGCGGAAAAATATTTTGCACGACACTCGTACTTTTAAAGTCGGAAAAAGCGATTTGTTTAGGTGAATTTTATTAAATGCCACTTTAAAACAAAGACTTTTCATTATTTATATTAGTCTGTTATTATGTGAGCTTAAATCTAAAAGTACGCAGTGGATTTTGATGTGGATATTTTAAATGATAGAATGGTTCAAGGGGATGGCTTTTTGTACAATATTTTAAGATTTTGTTTCTAAAATCTACGAGTACAATGTTAGCTATTTATATATAATTCACGTCATCAGTGGTCCCTTTTGTTAATTTAACATTACCGCTTGTAGCTATCAATTGCAGATCATTATTATTTTCATTAAAATCAACAGTTTTTATATTGGTGCCGATTCTGAGTGCAGAACTAAACTTAACTTAACTAAAAAATTAAAAGTGATAGCGTCATTATCACAATTCGGCAATGTTTACTGAACTTTCTTATTATTAAAACTGTGTATTATAGACTAACGATTTTAATTAATATAAATGTGTACAACAAAATAGCAGGTAAATAGCTATATTGACACTACCAAATTTCATTTTTTAGTTAAGTTAAGTTTAGTTGTGTACCTAGAATTGGTACCATTATCTTCAAATTCTTTCATATCACCAGTATCTTTTATGAATACTTGTGGATTTTCTGTCTTAGAATCTATAGAATGTTCTAGATTTAAATTATTAATTCCTTCTGAAGGTCCGTATTTGCTAGAACCTTCTAATTGACTAAAAATAGCGTCTTTACTCTGACTTCTAAGTTGTATGTTTCCAAAACTTTCTTTATTATTGTAATCTTTTTCGCTTGAATCAATTTTAGGACTTATAATATATATTTTCTTTTGACACATCTTTGTGGTATTCTTTTGATTTTGTTATTTCTTTAGTTATTTGTTTTATAAATGTTGATATTTTTATGATACCTGAAAATATTAAACTTTATTTAATAAAAAACTAGCTCTTGTCCATAACTTCTCCTGACCCAATGCGTCTATTAAAAAAAAAAACAAATTAAAATTTGTTCCGTTGTTTCGAAGAAATAAGCTCACATAGGGACATACATACAAAAATAACGATTTTGTTTTATAAATAAGTAAAGATAGTATGGCTGTTAACGGTGAAAGTAGACAAGTAACTTTATTTATTTTTTTATATATTTAAAACTTTTTGCACTAACAAAATGTACAATGGCGGACTTAATGCCAATGGCATTCTCTACCAGCCAACCATCAGTGGTGCAGAGATAATATATGGGGCAGGTGCAACTTTATCACTGAAAGGTGAAATTAGAAAATAAGTTTTTTAATTTTTATACTATTTATAATGAATAAGTATAATATCTACATTTATACAAAAATAATATAAACATACTTAGTAATTAATACATATACTACATACACAATATACTACACATACCTATACATATATAAAAACTGAAGAATTACTTATTGACTAGATTCCGCCAATAACCTAGTGTAATGTTGACGAACTTTAGTTTTAAATGCTTCACGCGTCCTTGCCATCCTGATTTCAAGAGGAAGGGCATTCCAGAGAAGAATTGCTTGAATGTTGAAGGAAGAATGTACTAAGCTAGAGGTGTGAGGTGGACATGTTAGAAGAAGAGTGTGAGACGAACGTAAATCTCGATCATGGGTGGAATAAAGATATTGAAAAAGTGATTTTAAATACGAGGGAGAGTTAGGACAGTTTAATATAGAAAAAAGTGTAGTCAGAGCTCGAAGGTTACGCCGTTGCCTAACTGGAAGCCATTTCAAGCGGGAACGGAATGCCGACACGTGGTCAAACTTACGGAGATTAAAGACGACTATACTTTAGACTTTTTTTTAGACTTTAGCCTGGCTAAATCGTACTTCATACAATAATAATGTTTCATATGACGTATAGCCTGTATCATAGACACACATAGATACATATTTCACTCACACATAGATATGTAAGTGACTTTTAGCCGGGTGAGATACTTTATGTGGTAAACCTGTGTTTTATAATTTAATTGGATTTTTAAGTATAAATTTTCTTCTTACACATATGAGGGATTTTTCGCGTCTCCATATTTTACATAAACATTTCAGAGGAAAATGTAATTTATCGTGTATTATATTTTATCGTTAAACATTTATTGCATTTGTTATCATTTTTTTACTATTATGATTATTGCTTTTTCGATAACGATATCTGTTTATTGTATTAACGCCATCTTTTGAGTGAGTGTGAGTAACTCATATTTGACTGCTTGTAGTCGGATTGATCTGAAATGTTACACACATATTATGGAACGATGATAATGTAATAATTTAAAATAATATTTAGGATTCTGAAATATGTTTGTTAGTTATTGAACTAATTATTTTACATTATATATTTGTTTTACAGCCATGTTACGTATGCGATAGTACTGGACATAACTGCCGTGCCTTGCCTGATAAGCGTGATGATGAGTTCTCAACGGAACTGGAGTGGAATGGTATACATGAAAATGTGGAAACTCCTGGTAAGTATCTCTCTATAGAATTTACAGATATACACCAAATGGTGGGTTAACGTTTAAAATTGCTTTTATAAGCAACTTTTAGCCTGGCTAAATCGTAATTGAGAGTTTAATAAAATGTGGTGTTCCGTATTTATGTGACGTGTACTTTTCGCAAACTAGAAAGTAACTTTTACAACCAATAAAACAAGTATATAAAACTAGCTGTGCCCCTCGGTTTTACTCGCGGTGAAAAAGATAAAAGATCTGTTCGATTTTTATTATCTCACGCGAACATTGCATTAAAAAAATGTTGTTTTTTTTAATTGACACTTGTTCTCTTAATCAGGAACGGATTTTTTTATACCAAACTATATAATTAATCTATATTTTTTCAGATTCGGTCCAGCCAGTATCGCCAGGTATAGAAGATACAGATTTTGTTCTATATGTGAGCGCGGTAGAGACTGAACGATGTAAGCGTGGACTTACTGTGGCATATGCATCACATTGTCAACAGGAATCAGCATTAGACAGGTTAGAAGAGCTTATTATAATATTTCCATTTATTTATTATGCTTACATCATCATCATGACATCACGCCTTTTCCCATGGGGGTAGGCAGAGACTATAGAGCGCCATCTGCTACGATCCAAACACACTTCCTTGGCTTCATCCACACTCATACATCATGTCATACATGCCCGACGGCTGTAAGTGATACGCACTCCACTTGTCCAACACCAAATCGCACACTTCATCCATCTTATGCTTACAGTTGTACCAAATATTTTATTAGTGTTTAATAATAAAGACAGTATCTTTAGCCTGGCTAAATCGTACTTCATACAATAATGACGTTTCATATGACGTATAGCCTGTATCATAGACACACATAGATACATATTTCACACACACATAGATATGTAAGTAACTTCAAGCCGACTGAGTGATGTAGTTATAGGCGCACTAGCCAGTAAATCTGTGTGAACTAATATATACCTATTTATTTATGAACGGGTCTCGCGGTCTTATGGTTCAGGTAACGGACTGGCGTTCACGAGGTCGCGGGTTCGATTTCAGCTCGGGACAATCATTTGTGTGATGTTTATAATTGTCATACAAATGTTTGTACTGCGTCTGGGTGTGTTCTATGTATTATAAGTATGTATTTAGAAATGAAAAGTAGTTTTGTAGTAGGTACTCATAACTCAAGCATAATAAGCTTAGCTTGGGACCAGAGGACGTTGTGTGAAATGTCCATCAATATTTATTTATTTATATGTTAAGATTTATAACTGTTTTATTTCACAGGCCAGTAGCAGGTCATGCTAACTTCTGTCCAGGCGAGTTATCCACCAAGTACAGAGATCTACCTTCAGTTCTATCTACCGTCAAACATGAAATGTTACACGCGTTGGGCTTTAGTGTATCACTGTTCGCGTTTTATAGGTAAGTCTGTGTCTCTCTCTCCAGCATTTTGACGTCCCACTGTTGAGCCTTTTCCACTTTGGGAGGAATTATCAAATCAATCAAATCAAATATACTTTTATTTCAGACCAGGAATCCATACAACTCTGTTAGTAAAAATTTAAAATTGATTAATATTGGTTAAAAACCATAAAATTACAACAATTAAAATAGGATAATAACAATAAATACAATAATTAAAATGTCATTCATTATATACTAATTAGGTGCATGTACACCCAACCGTGTAACAAGGGCTTCAGTCCTCTTATTTAAGGGCCTACATCAATATTATCGTATATCATCGCCGACACGTACATATTAACACAGCCAGTAGGCACAGAAAATGAAGAATTAGGGATACTTTTCCTATTTACTCAAAATCTACTAAATATATTTTAATTCTGATTTACGTGTTTCTATATGTAATAGTTACTTATGTTTTTAAAGTTATTTCATTAGTTAAAACGCGATAATAGACCGACAAATGAAAAAAATAAAAAATTTGAGAGGTTGTTTCGCCAAGATTTTCTATCGAGAAAACTTTTTTCAATCGCGTTTCTGAGTTGATGCGATCCTAGATCATATATTGAAAAAACATATACTTAAAAATTAGAGCTCTAGCCATTCAATCTAAAGAATCAATGAAAACTTCGTACATAGAAAAATGCACGAAGCTATTTTGGTATCGTCTTAAAAATGGAGTGTCAACCTTGTCAGCAAGTGTGGCTAGTATGCTGTTAGGGCATCCTCGGAGGCGCTGTAACATAGAGGCAGATCTTTTTCTCATAATGGCATAGAAGTCGTCAATACTGGCTTTCGCAAACATTCTGGACGCTCTACAAAACCGAGGACGCCCCAGCAACATCCTTAGTGCATTATTATATTGGTCTACTGTGTCCATGTAGCGTTGACTAACCGTTCTAGGGAATTAAAACCTTAAGGTTAAGTTTCCATAGCTCAAGACATTTGATATTTAGCGTAAACCAAGTCTATATTGTTGACTAACTTTTGTAAAAAACTAGCCGTTGCCCCTGACTTCGTACGCGTAGAATTAACAAAGTTTTCCTCGTTTTTACAACATTTTTCAATAATGCTTCGCTCCTATTGGTCGTAGCGTGATTTTATTTAGTTTATAACCTTTCTTGATAAATGTACAACACAACACTGGAAGAGTTTTTGAAATCGGACCCGTGGTTCCTGAGATAAGCGTGTTCAAACAAAGAAACAAAATCTTTAGCTTTACAATATTAGTAGAGAAAAATTCAAAAAAACTTGTAATTTGTTATCAGATCATGAAATAATATATTTTTGGTGAATATATAGCTTACATACAAGTAGCGCCACGCTCGTCGAAGCGGCGAGTTACCTACGGATAATTTGCGAACAACGCCATCTACCGTGAAATAATCACGAAATCTTCAGTGTGCGGGTCGACCTCGCTTTGGGCTGTTGATATCTATTATTCTATACTATAATAATAAAACCTGTCAAGAGCGAGGTAAACTCGCACACTTAGAGTACCCACAGACTACAGACATAAAATCGGCCGATAGTTTAGTCGAGTTGGCCTGTTTGTGCGCACAGCACACTGTGCCAACAAAACAGTTGGGTTGGTCGCGAGTGCGCAGACTAGCCAACAAATAGTTTGGCCAATTGATTAAATTTACTAGAGTTGGTGAAGAGATCGGTCGCGTAAAATGTTGCCCAAAAATATTATTATTGCTTTATACTTGATACAAAGGAGAAAAAGAATAAAGAAGAGAAAGCGAGAGTATTGGGTACATCCCATTTACAGTAACAGATTATTGCAAGGGAAGTTTTACACAATTCATTCTAAACTACTAGACTTCCCGGAAAAATTTTTCTCCTTTTATCGAATGAGCATTACTAGTTTCAATGAACTTGTTAAATTAATTGGACCTTCAATATCAAAGCAAGATACACATTTAAGACTTGCTATACCTGCAGAGGAGAGATTGAGCGTTACAATACGGTAAGTAAAACCATTTATTGCTTTTAAGTAATTAACTTTAATTATGTGTAACTAAAATCATAATTATTTAAGCATTAGAAGACATAATTTATAAATCGAACATTTGCGAATCATCTGAAAAATTTGAAATATAAGATTGCGCTGTCTCATTTGAATTACATGGCGATTGAACGTACTGAATGGGAGATGGTGTCGAACTGGCTGCGTAGGTTTGCAATGGCTGCGGTCGTTGATATACAGGAAAAGAGGATAAGTTGTAGTTACTGGATGATTCAGAAGTAGCCTGACGCCTGGCTTGTCTTATCTGTTTAAAAATATTAAGGATAGCAATCTTAGCATCAAGTTTTTCTTCTGGGTTTAAATTCTTAAATGAGGGTACAAGAGATAAAACAAAACTCTTATCTTCATCTATAGTGTCTTCCTTATTTAGTGCTCCTATTAGCGCTTTATCTAAATCTGTTTGAGCCGGTGCTGTGTTAGTTTTGTTATTTCGTTTAGTAAAAGCTGTAGAAGTGGATGGAATAGGTTGGGCAACATCTTCATCCTCTTCATGAATACCCTCCGGTTCTGGGCAACCTTCCGATGTTCCCTTTTCCATGCATGGAAGTAAAAATAGTAACTGCTGAAAGTAGACATATTTACGCCTCTTAGTTGCAGCTTGCCCTGATTTAGTGTTTTTTGTGCGTTCAATTCCCGACGAAAGCAAGTACGTAAATTTGCCCATTTTTTTTGTACTTCGTGACCTGAAAAAAATAAACTTTATTTATATCTTACAGATATCTAGCTACTGGAGCTAGCTTCAACGCGTTGTCTTTTGATTATCTAATGGGTGCATCTACAATACGAGATATTATTAAAATTACATGTGAGCAAATATGGAACATACTCCAACCTTTGTATATGGCAAACAAACAAGAAGATGACTGGATTAAAATTGCTGACGAATTCAACAGTCGCACAAATTTTCCAAACATTATTGGAGCGATTGATGGGAAGCATATACGCATGATACAGCCAGAACATTCTGGATCGTCATATTTTAACTATAAAAAGTTCTTTTCTTGCGTTTTAATGGCATGGACGAATGCAGATTACAAATTTGTATACATTGATGTTGGTTCGTATGGAACATCAAGTGATTCAGAAATATTTAAAAATTCCGAAATGGGTAGACGGCTATCAGAGAATCTGCTCAATATTCCAACTGGAAGGCATTTACCCAACGACGAAAACGGAAACATTATGCCATTCTCTGTCGTAGGCGATGAAGCATTTGGGCTTGGTAATCAAATATTACGACCATATGCAAAAAGAAATTTAAATTACACCAAGCGAATTTTCAACTATAGACATACTAGAGCTCGACGCATGGTTGAATGTACTTTTGGCATTCTCGCTAACAAGTGGCGTATTTTCCACCGTCCCATTGATGTGAATATAAATTTTTGTATTCGAATTGTCAAAGCTTGCTGTGTCCTTCATAATTATGTACGAATCAAAGATGGTGTAAAATTTACAGATACTCTCTACAGTTGTCCCATGAATAACGTAACAATAAATGAAAACAACCGAGGAAGAAATAACATGGATAATGTGCGGCAGTATATGTCATCATATTTTATTTCTCCAGCGGGCGCAATTTCCTGTCAATATAATAAAGTGATTTAAAAAATGTAGTTATTACAATAAAAATGATCGATGTTTACCTTGTTTTGTTTTATCCTCGGCACTAAGCTCATTCCAGTTAGGAACAACTGCTTCACATACTTCCTCCCATAGTTTTTTCTTTTTAGGGTTCCGTACCCAAAGGGTAAAAACGGGACCCTATTACTGAGACTTCGCTGTCCGTCCGTCCGTCCGTCCGTCCGTCCATCCGTCCGTCCGTCCGTCCGTCCGTCCGTCCGTCCGTCCGTCCGTCTGTCACCAGGCTGTATCTCAAGAACGGTGATAGCTAGAGAGTTGAAATTTTCACAGATGATGTATTTCTATTGCCGCTATAACAACAAATACTAAAAATAAAATAAAACAAATATTTAAGGGGGGCTCCCATACAACAAACATGATTTTTTTACCGTTTCTTGCTCGATACTAATAACGTTGCCTTATGTTGCATATATAATGGTACGGAACCCTTCGTGCGCGAGTCCGACTCGCACTTGACCAATTTTTATTGACATCAGAGTACTCTTTTAAGTTTTTTTTATAGAGTGCAGGCCTTTTCTCAATTTCTTGAATCAAATTTTCTACATACGTTTCAATAAGCAGAGACGAGGCGGAATCCATCATGAACGTAAAATACAGCAGACGACCATCCCCGCGTCCGACGCGGAGTGAACTGAAGCCATCGGCCGAGTCGGCCGATGAAACAAACGCCAAGTGTGCGGGCGGCGCTTGAGCGCCATACTGATCAAGCGGTCGGCCGATAGTTCGCCGATGAATCAGTTTGAAGGCAATCGTGAAGCCCATCAAACTTTTTTATCGGCCGATACTGAATGACTATAATGTGCGTATCTGCATACATCTTCATACTGATTAAGAAGCCGACCAAACTATCGGCCGATAGAAAGTTTGTAGTTTGCGGGCACCCTTAGAGTTTCGTACCTACTAGACATATAAACATAAGTAACTGCATTCAAATAATCATTTGAATAAACTCAAAACAACTCACCAACTTAATTTTGTAGTTGAAATATAGGGAATCGCCTACATTTCAGCTACTTCATAAGTTGGTATTAGTATAAACACTTTTTTACTTGTGATGTGATGACAAATTATAAGTTTTTGGATTTTTCCCTATATCAGCACTATATAGACTTGATCTATGCCAAATTGCAAGGCTCTAGGGCAACGGGAAGTAACCTGTGAATTTTGATTCCCTAGCATAAGTCAAAAAATTCCTAAAAAATGGTCGTAATTCGGTTATAACTTTTAAATGCGTAGAGGTGAAATGTTGACTGTATTTTTTGCAGCAAGGGACCGCATAGATCTACATATCGTATGAGTTTCAAGTTGATACCTTCAGCCGTTGCTGAGTAAAAAGTTTGACAGACGGACAGACAGACAGACAGACACCGGAGTGATCCTTTAAGGGTTTGTACGAAACCCTAATAAAGCTGAAGAGTTTAATTGTTTCAACGCGCTAATATCAAGGACCGCCTGGTCTGATTTGAAAAATTCTTTCATTGTTGGATAGTACATTTATCGAAGAAGGCTATAGGCTAAATAACATCACGCTACGACCAATAGGAGCGAAGCATTAGTGAAAAATGTTGAAAAATTTTTAAATTCCACGTTCTCGTCGTTCTATAACAGTACTTAAACGCTTTTTAGTTTAATATTTTCTAACACTTGAGCGACTCATTTGTTTAAATAAAACTACTTTTTACGGATTTAGACGCGTGTATTTGTTTTAAATTTTGTTCTATCTTTATGGTCAATGTAAACTTAAATTGGATGTGGGTAAACCCTGTAATAACTGATCGTAGAAGACGCATTACAGCTCAGTCTCACCCGCGACCATGGTGACTGCAAAGTCTCCAAAACTTCGGACCAATATTTAAAACAAATACGCGTCTAAATCCGTAAAAAGTAGCTTTTAAGTTTTTTGATGTTTTCATTTGCTAGTTATTTAATTATATAATATTTGTTACAGAGATGAAAATGGTGAACCACTGACTGAAAGACGACCAGATACAGGCAATCCGCCTCTAGACGAAGAGTAAGTCTATTTTTATTAACTTGATTTTTCTTACAAACTTATTTATACGGTTAAAATCAAGGCAGTGCAATACATTTCACACACACACAGACCGACAAACAGATAGACAATCTCTCTCTCTCTCCAGCCCATTTACGTTCCACTGTTGGGCACGGACCTCCTCCACTTTGGGAGGGATTATGGTCTACGGTGCCGCGCTGACCAGGCGTGTTGGTACAGGGTTTATTTTCGAGTTTTCTGTCTCTCACAGAGGATGTAATCTGTGTGCAATATCCCTTAGCTGACTTTTACAGCACCCTTGGAAGGAGATGGGTTGGTGACACTTGTATTCTTAATCCGTCACCACACGGACAGATAGACAATAATTGAGTATATATAAAAAAGTTCCACTAACTTCATGTGCCTTTGAAATTTGAGGGTTTTCCTCGATTTCTGAGGAGATAACCATCAGATCCTGACCTGGTGCCAATGGGACCAAAAGGGTACCATCAGCTTTTAAACAAAAAAAGAATCATTGAAATCGCTTCGCCCATTTAAACGTTATGAGGTAACAAACACAAAAAAATATACAGACGAATTGAGAACCTCCTCATTTATTTGAAGTCGGTTAAAAATTGTATTAATACAGAGTGATGGCAACATAGACCGTGCGGTGAAGTACAGGATTGATGCAGGATGGATGAAATGGGGGCAGGTCACAGGAACCATCTGCGATTCCAAAGTGCCCCTTAAATTAAAGGGCAAAATCTATAAATCGGTGATAAGAGCTGCCGGCGTATTATGAGCTTTTTTAAATCATTTAAGTTCCAGGCAGGCCGTAAACTGCATGGCTAAATTAGGTATTAAGGCAAAAATAAAACTTTTAGTTGAAAATTTTTAGTTGTACCTTCTCCTTAAACATATTAATGTATGACTGGTTTAGCGAACTGACTGACTAATAATTTTGTTCATAATACGAATTTGCGAGACAGTTCAATTCACGGCGTAAACTGCCTGTAAATAAAAGCTCATAATACGGCCGCTGCTGTCGTTTATGGCGCCTCATGCTGGGCAACAAAAGGGATGGATGAAAGACGAATGCACGTTGCGGAGATGCGAATGTTGAGATGGATGTGTGGCGTCACGCGAATGGATAAAATAAGGAATAAGGAATATATTAAAGTAAGTCTGAAAGTGATGCCAGTTACCGAAAAATTGAAGAATGAGCGGATGTCCTGGTATGGGCATGTTATGAGACGAGAGGAAAGTAATGTCGTTAGGAGAGTTCTGAGTATAAATGTGGAAGGAAAAAAGTCTAGAGGAAGACCTAAGAAAAGATGGATGGACTGTGTGAAAGAGGACATGAAAGAAAGAGCAGTTAACACAGACATGACGGCTGATAGAAGACTGTGGAAGAAAAAGACATGTTGCGCCGACCCCAAATAATGGGATAAGGGCAGGAGGATGATGGTTAAAAATTGTATATAACATTGTTTTGGCTTCGATTATTATTATTATTTTTTTATTTATTACGCCAATAAAGACCACATATACAGTTTTATAATATGTGTAAATATACATCCTTCTGGTCCGTTATTAAGCTATAAACTTTATGTTACAGGTTACAAATCCACAAATGGTCCGATCGTGTTGTCAAGAACTTCACCAGGAATAACTGGATGATACGAGGTGGTTACATGGAGAGGACCTTCAACATGGTGGTCACACCAAGGGTTGTGAAAGAAGTAAGTTATTTTAACCGACTTCAGAAAGGAGTTTGTTTATTTAAAAGCTGAACGGGAACCCCGTTTGGTCCCATTGGCACCAGGTCAAGATCTGATGGTTATCTGCTGAGAAATCGAGGAAAACCCTCAAATTTCAGAGACATACATACATATAAAGTCGATACAACATTTTAAAAAAAATAACCAATTATTCTACGGGCCTCGTGGTGTAGTGGTTCATATAACGGACTACCGATCATGAGGTCTCGGGTTCGATTCCCGGTCAGGACAATCATTTGTGTGATGTTTTTAATTGTCATACAAATGTTTGTACTGCGTCTGGGTGTTTTCTATGTACTTATTATAAGTATGTATTTACAAAAGAAAAGTAGTATATGTAGTATATCCGTATTCTGGTACACATAACACAAGCATATAAGCTTAGTATGGGACCAGAGGACGTTGTGTGAAATGTCCATGAATATTTATTTATTATTATTTGTTCCAGGTTAGAGATCACTTCAACTGTTCTATATTAGAAGGTGCTGAGTTAGAGGATCAGGGTGGTGACGGAACAGCTCTTACGCACTGGGAGAAACGTGTCTTTGAAGTAAGTCACAAAATCTCACTGTTGGATACCAGGGCTCCATAATAGAAGGGCAAAGATATACCAGATGTATAGTCTATTGGTCTTATTCATAATAACTTATCGGAGGTTTAAAAGTTCGCTAAAATCGGTTCGCGAAAATTGTCAAAACTTGTTATTCACAATAGTCTTTTTACGCTAAAACGTTTATTATCTCTCCGAGAAAATCTCCGTTTAAACCTCCGATAAGTCATTATGAATAAGACCATATGTCTACATCACTCAGTCGGCTTGAAACCACTTAGGTACATATCTATGTGTGAGTGAAATATTTGTTGTTCTAGCATCAACTGATTATACACAATAGAGTTGCCACGAATAGTGATTTGGCCGAATACCGAATATTCGGCAATGCTGTCGGCCGAAGCGCCGAATATTCGGCACTAAGTACATGCTAGTCGAGCGCGTAAACAATAATACGACAGGTTGCGACCTGTCTTCAACGTGCGCGGGCAGTGTGCGGCTATTTGACAGTTTCAATTGCGAGTAAATCACGTCACGGCACGCATTGTCAGATTTATATAAGTAACAAATTAAATAAAACATTACGATTAAAAGTTTGTTCGTTAGTTATTTTTTATCCATCACAACTTACCGCTGATGAATTTCACTTATTAAAGTATTGTAATTTGATAATAAATACAAATCTTGATTAATATGATGTGTCTTGTTTTCCATGATTTGGGATTCGGTATTCAGCCGAATAGTACCTATTATTCGGCCGAATACCGAATACCAAACAAAGTGGCCGAATAGGCCGAATACCGAATAGTAGCCGAATATTCGTGGCATGTCTAATACACAAGTTTAAATTTTCAACTCTATTAACGTTCCAGAGATAACTTGACCCCAAATAATTGTATAACGGCAGGATAATGAAGATTTTTGGTATTTGTTGTTATATCATCAACTAATATATATGTGACAATAAGCACAAAGAGAAACAAAGAAAAGAAAAGAAAGAAAAAGCAAAGAAAAACATAAAGAAAAGAAAATCTCATTCTTTTCTTTTTGTATTTTTTTTTACTTTTTCTTTCTTTTTTTCTTTGTTTCTCTTTGTCCTTATTGTCACATATATATTAACTGTGTAATGTTCATCTCTCTATCTATCATTCGTGATAGACTGTGAAGAGTGTGAAGTGTCAGTAATAATAATCCAAAAATCCTAATCCTTATCCTAATTAGTCTTGGGTAGTTCGCGAACGACCTAGTTCGAAAGAGCGCTCCTTTAGGTGAACTATGCGAACTAGTTCATCATTCATCGATGATCTCGCTCTTAGTTCTTTAAATTTTTTAGCGTCCGCTTTACTAGACTGTGGCGCTCTGTGACAACCGAGTTTATTTACTCTCTTGTCAGCACTTTACAATACATAATCAAATCGATTTAATACTCATACATACTTGAATCGATTTATCGTGAGTATCGAGTACCAAGTATAGGTCGTGTCATGTAAAAAGAACGCTGGCGGTCAAGCTGCGCATAGGCGATTTATCGGTCTATTTGGTGACACGAGATTCGTTCTTTTTAAATATGTATTCTATTATAATTACGCAATAAACTAAGAACGAGACTAGCTGTTGACTAATTATTAATATAAATTATTTTACTTTTTGCATTTTTATTTAAGTTAAAGATTTTATTTATTGTTTTTACCAAATTATTTAAAAAAATAGAACTAATGAACTAATAGAGCGAACAAGTTCGTGATTGGATTATGAACTAAATTGAGCGCTCTCAGTGGTGATCTACTAAGCCCAAGACTAATCCTAATCCTAACTAATCTATAAACGTGAAAAAGAGCTGATGACACTTCACAAATTTTGACAAGCTTAAGTGTTAATGTGTGGAACGAAACTATAGCGCGATTTAAAAAAATTGGAAACAGCGCCATCTATCAAGTGATATAGTAAACTTCTGTTTAAGTATTAACGTTTGATTTCTAAATTTCACGCGTACGAAGTCGCGGGCAACAGATAGTAATAAATAAATAAACATTTATGTACATTTCACAGAATGTCCTCTGGTCCCAAGGTAAGCTTATATGCTTGTGTTATGTGTATGAGAATACGGATATACTACATACTAGCTGTTACCCGCGACTCAGTACGCGTGGAACTTAGAAAACTACTCCGTTTTTGAATCATTTATCACTAATGCTTCGCTCCTATTGATTGTAGCGTAATGTTATATATCCTATAGCCTTCCTCGATAAATGTAGGTACTATCCAACACTGCAAGAAATTTACAAATCGGACCAGTAGTTCCTGATATTAGCGCGTTCAAACAAACAAAGTCTTTAACTTTATAAAATTTACTACTTTTCATAACTTTTTCTTTCAGAATGAAGCTATGACAGGCACTCATACACAGAACTCTGTCTTCAGTCGTATTACCTTCGCGATGATGGAAGATACAGGATGGTATCGAGCTGACTATGAACATGCCACCCCATTGCATTGGGGGAAAGGACTTGGTTGTAAATTTGCTATGGAGTCATGCAAGGAATGGTTTATAACACAGAAAATGAGGTAAGATTTATACAGTTGCTAGCTAATGTTTAATTTCACTCACGTTTGTAGTTATTGTGCCCAAAATATACATCAAACCTTAATCAATTGTACAAAAAAGTCATCCTTTAAAACCCCACTATTTATTAAAACAAAACCCCATCAAAATCCGTTGCGTATTTTTGAAGATATAAGCTCACATAAGAACATATACAGAAATAACGTCTTTGTTTTAAAATAAGATATTTAGCTACTAAATGGGGTAATATAAACAATAAAGGGTTAGTTTTACTGTTAACTGGGGTTAATTTTAACAATGTTCTTAGTTTCACCACTCATTGGGGTAATATTAACAACATAGGATACTTGCTGGCTTATAATAATAACTAGCTGACCGGCAAAACAACATTTGTTTTGCCATAAACTGTTAGGGTTGCACCACCCCTAAAATTTAGGGGGATGAGAAATAGATGTTGTCCGATTCTCAGACCTAACGGTTATGTACACAAATTTACACAAAAATCGGTAGAGCCGTTTCGCAGGAGTACGAGTATAATTACAAACACTGTGTTAAGAGAATTTTATAAATTAAAAATATGAGATTTTTATCACTGCTAACTGGGGCTATATTAATATTAATAACGCGGTGTTACTTGCTGCGCTAAATGGGGTAATTGTAACATGTTACTTTTTTCGCTAACAAGGATTAATTTAACAACACTGGCAGTGGCGGATTTGCAGTCTCGACCAAGCCATTAGCCGCTCTAGGCCCCAGGCCATTAGCCGCCCCTTTCTCAGCATCCACCATTTAAATCACCGGCCCTTAATCTGGCCGCCCTAGGCCCGGGCCTACTGGGCCTTAGGGTAAATCCGCCACTGAACACTGGGTTTCTGTAACCGCTATCTGGGGTAATGTTAACAACACTGGGTTATTAATACCACTAACTGAGGTAGTAACAACATCTAATTGGGGTAATTTTAACAAAATGTGTTGGTTTATTTATTAATTTTAACCTATATCCTTTACATAGATGTTTTTATTGTTTTGATGTAGTTGTCTGTTACAAGTAAAATTTAAAATGATGAAATTTTCTATTTTACAAGCAATGACTCGGATAATTCTACTATAGAGTAAGTATTATTGTAATCTAGCTGTTGCCCTCAGCTTTGTTCGCTTAGAATTTAGAAACTAAACATCCAGCTAGTACAAGATGGCGTTGGCGTCAAATTAGAAGTCGCTATTATTTTGTTACCGCACGTTACCAATGTTTTAGGATTTTCTACTTATAGATAAAACGGGACTGTCTGATAATAATTATATTATGGTTACGAGGCACGAGGTTACCGACGTGTCGCGGCCGTGGAGGACCTTTGGTCCCAAAGAGTCTCTCACAACACCTCGAGAGGCGTCTCAAGCGTCAAAAGCAATTAGAAAGTCGGTGATGATGTCTCAGATGCAGAAAGCCGTCTTGTTAGACAATGCTCGTATATTTGGTCGGTTTCTCTCCCATTAGGCTCCACCACTCCGACCGACTGTTGTTAACCTCGTTTGCGTCCTGCCGCCGCATGAGGCGAGACAGTGTTGTATCGAATGACAATATGCCAATTCTAGATGCATAACTAAACTTAACTAAAAAAAAGACGTGTATCACTCGGGGACTGCCGCGGTAAAGTATAGCATAGTATTTTTATCAACTTATGCAATTATAATTATTTATTTATTTTATTTAAGTATGCAAGAATCTAAATACCATAAACTAAAATAAGATTAATAATCCTTATTTACTGATGCTTACATCTGTCCATTGTTTATGGTAATTATGATAAAATAGCGATTGTCAATCAAATGTCAATAAAATTAAAACTAACGCCAAAACTGACATGAGACACCAGCTGTCGTAATAAGCTCTTATTTCCAGGCAGCTTACGCCGTGAATTTTATTGAACTGCCTGCCAAATTCGCAATATGTACATAACTCCCAGCCAGTCAGTTCGCTAAACCAGTCATAGATTAATATCCTTATAGAGAAGGTACAACTAAAAGTTTAAGTACTAACTAAAAATTTTCAACTAAATGTTTTATATCTGCCATAATACGTAATTTAGCCAGGCAGTGTACGGCCGGCCTGGACCTTGCATGATTTTTAAAAAGCTCATAATACATCCGCAGCGCATTTTTTACGCTATTTCGTTACGTACGGAATTTAAATTTCGAATTTTGTGGATTCGGTCTCCACGCTCAATGCCCGCGATGGAAGCTATGCAATAGCTTAAAAATGAAAACAAATATGGCATATTTCGATTATTTGTCTATTTCGATGTACATATTTCTATTAATCAAAATCGTTAGTCTATAATAAACAGTGTGGAGGAGCGTGGGTGATCGGGCTCCTCCAACCACAAATGGAGAATTCTCCGACCAGGCTAGGTGATCAGCACTGGCCAGGGCTTTCGCCCCGCTGTTGTACTCGTATGTTCAGATGTTGTAGCTATCTTAACTCGTATGCAAATCTTGCTTTCGCGATGTAGAATTAATTGTGACGTCATATTTTGACATTTAACGCCATCTGTTGTTATTGTGCTGTACTATGTAGTGACACCTATTAGTCACTAGATGTCGCTACAACAGTTTTCATAATAAGAAAGTTGACGAATTTTAGTTCCTTGTTGAGTTGTGCACTTAGTATCGATACCAATATTAACTTTTCTTAATATTCTTATAGAAGAAAACCTTCAGCAGCGCCATTTTGTGAAAGAATCAAAGGCAATCCTCTCCGCACTGAATGTTCTACCCGACGTGATGCAGTAGTACTATGTAATCTTGTCAGACATGACACTATTCTACCCAGAGCTTACCAGGTAATTATCTCTCTCTACAGCCCTTTAAGAGTTAGCACGATCTGATGACTGTTGGGGACGGAAAGTCCTCGAGTGGCGACCACGAACCGGACGACGCAGCGTGGTACGGCCCCCAACAAGGTGGACTGACGATATCGTCAAATACGCCGGGGGGCGCTGGATGCAGTTAGCGCAGGACCGCGCGTTGTGGCGTTCTATGGGGAAGGGCTGTGTTCAGCAGTGGACTGAGAAAGGTTGATGGATGGATGGATGGATGGATGACAGCCCTTTAATGTCCCACTGTTGGGCACGGGCCTCCTCCACTTTGTGAGGGATTATAGTCTACCATACCGCGCTGACCAGGCGTATTGGCACAGGGTTTATTTTCCAGTTTTCCGTCTCTCACAAAGGATGTTATCTGTGTACAATATTCCTTAACTTTTACAGTACCCTGGGGAGGAAATGGGGTGGTGACACAAGGCACAATCATCTATATTTATATTATAAAGAGGAAAGATTTGTTTGTTTGTTTGAAATAAATATACTTTGAAAGTAGTGTGGCCCAAGTCTGCTATTACTATTACAATCTCTCTCTCCAGCCCATTTACGTCCCACTGTTGGGCACGGGCCTCCTCCATTTTGGGAGGGATAGTGGTCTACTGTGCCGCGCTGACCGGGCGTGTTGGCACAGGATAATTGTCATATTGTCATTACAATCTATATACATATAAATCTGTAAAAAAAAAATTGTACATTGAATATATTTTCAAAAAACATAGTCATATGGTTAAAGGATAACCAACAGAACCAACAGAACAGTTACTGACGTTATTATGGCGCCATTTATGACAAAAAATGAATAGTAGACTACCAAACTTGATAAAATTAGAATAGAATAGAATAAAATTCTGTCACGTAGCTACACTATCCCTGAGTCACAGATATTTTACATGTCCTCTGGTCCCAAAGTAAGCTATATTTCTATGCTTGTGTTATGTGTACCAGAATACGGATATACTACATATACTACTTTTCTTATGTAAATACATACCTATAATACATAGTAAACACACAGACGCAGTACAAACATTTGTATGACAATTATAAATATCACACAAATGATTTTCCCGTTGGGGAATCATACCCGCGACCTCGTAAAACGGTATGTTTGTTCCAGCACTTCGACATCCTTCCCAACGTGGCTCCAGGTGAAGAAGCCCATTACGGTGGTTCTGTATCCTTGGCTGACTACTGCCCATACCTTCAGGAATTTACCTGGAGACATAAGAGTGTACTTATCAGAGGCAGTCGATGTTCCTATGAGGAAAATACTCCAAGTATGTCTTAGATATCATTACTTTATATAACGCCATCTATTGGTACTTAAAATACAACTCTCATTACATAAATAATTATAGATGGCGTGGAATAAAATTTCTAATAGAGAATTTTCTATTGATGGTATTAACATCCACGGCCTGCTATATTATAATCTTGATTTTGTATAAAGTTGAAGACACCACGGATCACAACAGCCCACCCAGCGCCCCGCCTGTTGTTGCAGGCGTCGTCGGAAGCTACTGAAAAGACGATGTCTTACCAGTTTCCTCGGGGCCCTTGCGGGCCCGCGAGACGAGTCGTGTGTTTGTATATATAAAGCCATGCTAGTTCTAAACATAACGCCATCTTTTGCCAGACGTTCGCTTGTAAACATAAGAGTATACACATTACAGGTAGTCACTATTCTTTGAAGCAAAAGTAAAAATAGCGTCATCTATTTCCAGTTTTAGTTTCATACAACAACTTACAGCACCGTTATCTTTACGTGAATAGATCTTTTATTTATTTATTTAAATATCTGGTTGACTGAGCGTATCTCGGGATGGATTTTTGGGAAATTATTCATAACTATTTAGCGAAGTCGTCTTAGTATCACATTTTTCATTAGTACGGAACCCTAAAAACGTTAATAAAACCAAAATAATAAACAAAAGAAAGTAAGTAAAAATAAAGAAAAAGAATTAAAAAAAAATCCAAATAATAAACAATAATGTAATCTTTACACTTAGAATCGAACTCCGGGTCTTTGATTCAGTTACTACCGCACTCTCAACCTTTCGGCTATCTTAATCTGACAGTTAACGGCGAAATTATGTATCATATTCCAATAATTAATTAAATATTATAAATTTTTTGTCTATAAACTATGTTCTAGTGATATTTCGTTGCTTACCCACCCTCTTGAGGCTATAGGATTGATGATAAATATATTTATTTCAGAGTCCGACGTTAACTTCGCGCTAGAAAACTACGGCATCCATTCTAAATGCTTCGATCATAGTGATAAAGTGTGGGAACAGAAATCTTGTAGACAGGTAATCTTTATTCTCATCTTACTAATATTAAAAAGTGAAAGTTTGTGAATATGAATGTTTGGAGTTTGTTACTCTTTCACGCAAAAACTACTGAATGAATTTTAATGAAACTTTACAATAATGTAGCTTATACATCAGAATAACATAATATAGGCTACTTTTTATTCCGAAAGAATGTAATGTTCCCGTGGGATAGTAAAAAAAAAAACTATTTTTTGTCCTTTTTACCGCGTGTAAACGAAAGAATGTAATGTTCCCGTGGGATAGTAAAAAAAAACGATTTTTTATTCTTTTTAACGTATTCGTGTAAACGAAAGAATGTAATGTTCCCGTGGGATAGTAAAAAACGATTTTTTATCCTTTTTACCGCGTGTAAAACCGCGGGGCACAGCTCATGGCGTGACTCATTTGTTCAAATAAAACCACCCTTTACCGATTTAAACGCGTGTATTTGTTTTAAACTTCAACCCGACGTTTCGGGGACTTTGCAATCACCATGGTCAATTAAATTTCTTAATTTCTTTTATTCGTTTGCAGATAAGAGAATGGCAACACTGGGGTTCGGGTTGCTACAAATATAAATGTGAAAGTGGACGATTACATATTGTGGTAAGTTATGTGCACAAACTTAACTAAAAACAACTACACTCATTAAGGTACTCATTTAAATAATAATAGACTTAAGTAATAAGTATGAATTGTTAACTACTTGTACAGACTGAGATAATTTAGATTAGTCCCAGAGGTGAGAGCCTGGTTATCTGTAACACAGGTTTTACCTATCACGGACACCAGTCTCTCACAAAGGTATTCGAAAAGTATACCTAATATTGTACATTGCCTCTGTATTTGTTTATATTTGCTGCCTTTGTGAAAGAAATCAATAAAGAATTTATTATTATTTGAAATATTTGAATATACGTTTTGTATAGCTCGACTCCAGGTCGGTTTCTTATTTAAATGGCCAGGTACGGGCTTGTGCCAA
This sequence comes from Orgyia antiqua, assembly GCA_916999025.1. NCBI lineage: Eukaryota > Metazoa > Arthropoda > Insecta > Lepidoptera > Erebidae > Orgyia > Orgyia antiqua. The sequence goes on from OU779872.1 coordinate 1,600,265, forward strand.
GTACTCTGGTTACATAGTTGTATGGTGTGTGTTTGATACTGTGTTGGATGTATGTGGATGATGTGTAGATGTTGTTTGAGATGTGTGTGTGTTTCTTTGTGTAGTTTGGAGTGGGAGTGATGTAGGGTTTAGGAATCGTCTAACTATTGAGCATGTATCGATGACTACTGATTTTTGCAATGGAATGTGGGTGTTTTCTGGGAGTTGTAGAGTATTCAATGCTATTTTAAGTGTTTTCGGGATTACACCGGTTGAAGAGATAACAATGGGAACTATTTTTACTGTTTCTATTTTTATTGTTTTTTTTTTCTATAATTATTATTATTAAAAAATCAAAATTGATAATGTCAATAACACAATTCGTCAATAAAATAAACAAAATTATAGTGGCAAAAATGATAACCATGAGCGGGACTTGAACCACTTGGGACTTGACTTGAACATATGCGGGAACCATGATAGCTCAGATGGGAGAGCAACGGAACGTTATTCCGAGGTCGTGGGTTCAAGTCCCGCTCATGGTTATAATTTTTTCCACTATAATTTAGTTTGGCATTGTTCATAATTTTTGACCTGCTGTTTTTATATTTTTTTTAGAAAATATAGACTATTTTAAGCAACTAATTTCAATATTATTGAAATATTTACTATATAGAATTTAAAAAAAATACTTAAAGATATTATTTTAAATGTTGTGACGTCATCGTTGTACGTAATCTGTGTATTGACTTTTCCTGATAGACTTAAGACAGATTGCAATACATCTTTTCAAAGTTGCCGAGTTGATATAATAGACCAATTTCAACTCCACCACAGAGTAGCATATCACTAAGAACGCCTTAATATTTTAAGTCCTTTATTTCAAGGGCAAATAGAGATCATTTGCTTTTTTGGAAAAATTATCGTTAATATAGCAAATTTTCCGAAAGAAACTAATGGATCATGATCAGAAACTCTATTCCCCGAAATGGTTTTTGAATTAATAGTTTTAAAAAAATATGAACAATGCCAATTGCAAAAATTAATATATTAATATACAATTCGTCAATGTTTACTAAACTTTCTTATTATGAAAACTGTTTATTATAGACTAACGATTTTAATTAATATAAATGTGTACATCCAAATAGACAAATAATCAAAATACACCAATAGTATTTTTTTATGTTAGTCAGGTTAAGTTTTAATGAATAAGGTATGAAACAAATACATCTCTCTCTCCAGCCCATTGATGTCCCACTGTTGGGCACGGGCCTCCCCCACTTTGGGAAGAAATTATGGTCTAATAAGCCCTGCTGACCAGGCGTTGGCATAGAGTTTATTCTATTTCTCTATCCCTCACAGAGAATGTTATTTGTGTACAATATTTTTGACCGGCCTCGTCGTAACGGATTGCTGTTCACGAGGTCGTGGGTTTGATTACCGATCGGGACAATCATTTGTTTGATATTTATAATTGTCATACAAATGTTTGTACTGCGTCTGTGTGTTTACTATGTATTATAAGTATGTATTTACAAAAAAAAAGTAGTATATGTAGTATATCCGTATTCTGGTACACAATGACATAATACAAGCATAGAAATATAGCTTACTTTGGGACCAGAGGACGTTGTGTGAAATGTCCTTGAATATTTATTTATTTATTATTTAGCTTTTACAGCACCCTGGGAAGATGGTGACACTTGTAATCTATCACCACAGGGACAAGAGTATAATCTACTTAAATTATATATTTTCAATTATTGCAGGTAGGTAATTACTCATACACTTGTTTCCACGCAAACCAAGTGTTACAAGTACGAGTTATAAAGAAGGGTTGGCTTCACAAAGGAGGGGTAGTCTGTCCTCCCTGCAGAGAACTGTGTGCTGAGGAGTTTGCTGTAAGTATTCTGTTACCTTAATTTATTACAGCGACATCAAGTGATTTCAATGGGTACTATATAGTGAAGGAAATAAGAAAATAGATGGCGCTGATCATGATTTGTACACAGTTTATGGCCTCTGTACATGTAGCGTCTTATAGTTCTTCTAATCAGTCCTGTATATTTAAGGGAATGTGTTTATAGATGGCAGTGATCACAATTTACACCTTGATAGTAAGCTTATGGACTCTGTACATGTACGATCGGTATTATATAGTTAAAGAAATGCGATAATACATAGCGATGACGACAATTTGCACCTTCTCGGACATCTAGTGGTTTCAATCGGTACTATATAGTTAAGGGAATGCGATAATAGGTAGCGCTTATCACAATTTGCACGCTTATCACAGTTTACTGTTTATGTGCTTAAAGCTACAAAAATGGTTTAAACTGGTACTTTAAGGCAGGCTAAAGTTACTTGTCCTGAACTTTATACGTCAACCCACCATCTGGTATAACTGCGATTTATATATTATTTCTTTCATCTCTTATTTCATTATTGTTAAATACACTAAAGTTATTGTTTGGTTCCACACAGTCAAGAAACGAATACTGCAAAGGCGGAGAGGAGCCATTACCGCCAAATTTATACCCAAACGATATACTCACGTGCCGAGGGACGACGTTTTCGCCGTTTTCGACAATAATTTTAATAGCAACATTAAACTTTTTAATCTATTGAAACCTAATTTTAATTTTTATGTAACTTTATTTGAGAATTATGAATGTGTGAATACATAAAATAAATAAATATTCATGGACATTTCACACAACCCGCGACCTCTTGATTGAGTCACATAAACCAGTCCGTTACATAAACCACTCGACCACCAAACCCGTTAATTTCATATTACACAGCTTAAGTATTCTACCCGTATTCTGGCACATATAACACAAGCATATAAGCTTAGCTTGGGACCAGAGGACGTGTGAAATGTCCAGGAATATTTATATTTATTTATTAGATTTTAGAATGTCAAAACACCACGTTTTTGTGTCGGAGGTTAAAAAAAATAATGTGTAAAAATATTTCTTGCTAAATTAATAAATCTTCTTTAATTAAGACTTTGAAAGAAACTTATTGTAGTCCAAGTGGTGACTTAATCAGACCAAATTTGTAAATAATTTTAGTAATTAAGTAATTTTATACTTGATAATAGTCCAATTTTAGGTCAAAAATATTTAATATTGATGTAGTTCTCACAGATTTGCCACAAGTGTCACTATCCCTTTTCTTTCCCAGGGCGCTAAGGGACAATTTAAGCAGCTAACGTCTACTGTGAGAGACGGAAAACACAATAATAAACCCTGTGGCAACACACTTCAATTTTGCTATTCAATTTTGTCACACACACTGATCAGTCAATGACGCTACATGATACGTCATTCAAAAAATTATAGGTAGGGTATTATATACATATATTACTAGCTCACCCCCCCTCCCTGACAAATGTCAGGGAGAAGGGGGATGCATTTGAAAATTAGATGTTGTCTGATTCTCAGACCTAACCGATATGTATATAAAATTACATAAAAATCGGTCAAGCCGTTTCGGAAGAGTATGGTAACTAACACTGTGACACGTGAATTTTATATATAAGACTAGCTGACCCGGCAAACGTTGTTTGCCATACTAAAAAAAAAAAGATTTGAAAAATAGATGTTGGCCGATTCTCAGACCTACTGAATATGCATGTAAAATTTCATAAAAATCGGTCAAGCCGTTTCGGAGGAGTATGGTAACTAACACTGTGACACGTGAATTTTATATATAAGACTAGCTGACCCGGCAAACGTTGTTTGCCATACTAAAAAAAAAAAGATTTGAAAAATAGATGTTGGCCGATTCTCAGACCTACTGAATATGCATGTAAAATATCATAAAAATCAGTCAAGCCGTTTCGGAGGAGTACGGTAACTAACACTGTGACACGTGAAATTTATTAAATAGATTAGATTAGATAGATTAGTCTACAGTAGGTACTTAATTTGTTTTAAGATATTTTTTTTCCATAGTCAATCAGTGACATGCTTAAAGCATCAATTCAATAGGAGTTGACAATGGTACCAATTCTACATGCACAACTAAACTTATCTAAAAACAACTATGGCGTATTTTGATTGATTGCATAGCTTCTATCGCGGGCCTTGAGCGTGGAGACCGAATCCAGAAACTCCGTAACGAAAATAATATAATGAAACCTTACATTATTGGCGCTACTGCGCTTGCGGGTGTAAAACGGCCGGCTGTCCAAAACCAAAACAAAAAGTGATATGAGTCATTGTTTCGGACACGGAGACTAGAAGAAAGGAGGAATATCTTGTATGGGGGATCAGTTCAAAAAGTGTCCACTTGTTAACAGCAAATAACACTCACCGAAATAGCGCTAGTGTAGCAAGATGAATGATATGAATGTAGCAGTTATAAGCAGAGTGAAGTGTGCTACTGTTGCGGTAATTCTTTAATACTATTTTCTAAATAAAACTACTTTTTACGGATTTAGACGCTTGCGATGTTTTAAATTTTGGCCCGACGTTTCGGAGACTTTGCAGTCACCCGTGACCATGGTGACTCGTGGTGGTCACGGGTGACTGCAAAGTCTCCGAAACGTCGGGCCAAAATTTAAAACAAATATACGCGTCTAAATCCGTAAAAAGTAGTTTTATTTATTTATTTTATTTATTTATTTATTTATTTCATAAGAATAACAACAGCATGTTACAATACATTATAAAAGTCAGTGTTACAAATATATAAGCCAATAACAGTTATTCATGTCTTAAGCATTTACATTAAATAAACCCACTTAAAAAAAACTATCGGACGGTGGAACTAGCACTAGAGCAATATTACAATACACATATACGTACATACACATACATATTATGTACACATGATACCTAAACATAGAATACACATCAAGCGGATACAAAAATAGATACAAATATACCATATACATATATAAATAGAAGCATATACATACATAGAACTAAAACAACATACTCACACATCCATCCAGATCTAGATCTAGCAAAATTTTAAGATTTAAGTTGTTATTTAAACAGATGAGTCGCGCAAGTGTTAGAAAATATTATACTATTTTCTATTTGCTATTTACAAATATTTGGGGTACTTAAAAACACCGTATAATTATAATAATAATTAATATAAATTTATTTCATAGTCATGTTTGTCTATATAATATAATAATTAAAAAAACTGCGCTGTAACAAAGCGGAAGTTTTTCTTTCCTTTCTAATAATTTGTGGCGCTCTTTTTAGAATTCTTACACTTGCTACTATGGCGCCACCTTAATTTGCTGCCTTTCAGCGGACACTTGTTAATATACTGAGATATTCCTGTTTTCTTCTAGTCTCCATGGTTTCGGACAGATTTAAGACCTTATTATAACAGATTGAAATTTGATTGACAATCGCTATTTTATCATAATTACCATAAACAATGGACAGATGTCACAGATTTAAGCATCAGTAAATAAGGATTATTATTCTTATTTTAGTTTGTGGTATTTAAATTCTTGCTTAAATAAAATAAATAAATAATTTTAATTACATAAGTTGATAAAAAATACTATGATATATATTACCCGAGTGATACACGTCTTTTTATTTATTAAAATCTTTAATATACAGATTTTCTATTAGAAAAGTTTACTTATCATTGACGAATTGTGTTATTGACTAATATCAATTTTCATTTTTAGGGTTCCGTACCCAAAGGGTAAAAACGGGACCCTATTACTGAGACTTCGCTGTCCGTCCGTCCGTCCGTCCGTCCGTCCGTCCGTCCGTCTGTCACCAGGCTGTATCTCAAGAACGGTGATAGCTAGAGAGTTGAAATTTTCACAGATGATGTATTTCTATTGCCGCTATAACAACAAATACTAAAAATAAAATAAAATAAATATTTAAGGGGGGCTCCCATACAACAAACATGATTTTTAGGGTTCCGTACCCAGTATCTCAAGAACGGTGATAGCTAGACAGTTGAAATTTTCACAGATGATGTATTTCTATTGCCGCTATAACAACAAATACTAAAAATAAAATAAAATAAATATTTAAGGGGGGCTCTCATACAACAAACATGATTTTTTTACCGTTTCTTGCTCGATACTAATAACGTTGCTTTATGTTGCATAGATAATGGTACGGAACCCTTCGTGCGCGAGTCCGACTCGCACTTGACCAATTATTTAGTTAAGTCTAGTTTAATTGACTCTCTGTGTGGTGACGGATTAAGAATACAATTGTCACCACCCCATCACCTCCCAAAGTCAATTAAGGGGTATTGCACACAGACATCTTCTGTGAAAGACGGAAACCTCGAAAATAAACGCTGTGCCAACACGTCTGGTCAGCGCGGCACAGTAGACCATAATCCCTCCCAAAGTGGAGGAAGCCCGTGCCCAACAGTGGGTCGTAAATGGGCTGGAGAGAGAGAGAGAGTTTAATTGGCCACGTAGAATCGGTACCATTGTAGTGGAGAAAGTTGTTATCGTTAGCACGGCCGCAATTGCTCAGTTGGCAGAGCGACGGAACGGTATTCCGAGCTCGTAAGTTCAGGTCCCGCTTGCGGTGATCACTTTTTCCACTATAATTTAATTTGTAATACAATTAAGACTAAAATTGGACCTATTATATAACTTAATTTTATATCTAAATGCCATAAATTATAATCTTTATACTTAAGATTATGACTTAATTTATACTTTTGTCTTTTTATTGTAAATTTATATTCATAATTTAAGAATTTTATTGTCTACGCTACAGATAATTCAGATGTATAGTCTAATGGTCTTATTTATAATGACTCATCGGAGGTTTAAAAGTTCGCTAAACTAGATTCGCGAAAATTGTCAAAACTTGTTAGTTATAATAGTCTTTCTTTTTACGCTACAACGTTTATTATCTCTCCTATAAAATCCTCGTTTAAACCTCCGATAAGTCATCTTTACTTCCTATAAAACAAAGTCGTTATTTTTGTATGTATGTCCCTATGTGAGCTTATATCTTCAGAAATACGCAACGGATTTTGATGCGGTTTTCTTTAACAGATAGAATGGTTCAAAAGGCTTTTTTCGCATAATTTGTTGGGGTTTGCTGTATATTGGATGAGATATGATTAAATTTGCCGAGAAATTCGGACGCGCGGGAGCTATAAATGAAAACGCTGCCTTATCTATGTGAGGTACAACAAACTAATGTATGGAGGAATTGTTTGTTACCTATAGTTCTTCAAAAAAGTCCGCGAGGGCATATATATGTCTATCTTTTAAGGGAAACCCGCTATACCCTTAATAATTTCAATAAAATCTCAAATTCAATAGGGTGTCTTCAAAAGCTATTTATGTGTATATAGTAATATCTTTTATCAAATTAAATAGTTTAGTTAGCTTACGCAATTAATATAGATTATTACTGCTCTTTACAGCATGCAATTTAAATGAATATCTTAGGAGATATGACGAAAAAAGAATTACGCGCGACAAAATAAAATACTTAACTGTTGGCTGAGCAACGCGAACGTTTCCTCGGTCTTCTATCCATACTCCAATGTTTGGATATGTAAGGATGTTTATTGTGCTTTCACGTAAAGACTACTGGATGGATTTTCATGAAACTTTCCAATGGAAAGTGGAATATAAAACGAACTTATTTTTAATACTTTTTACCGCGGGTAACACCGCGGGGCACAGCTAGTTATGAATAAGACCAAATGTCTACATCACTCAGTCGACTTGAAGCCACTTACATATCTATGTGTGAGTGAAATAATGTATCTATGTGTGTCTGTGATACAGGCAATACGTCATATGAAACGTCATTATTGTATGAAGTATGATTTAGCGAGGCTAAAGTTACTTACCCTCAAGATTTATTTACTATCTGGAAGATATGTGTATCTACCTAAATTAGATCAGTGTCACAGATTAATTCGCAAACACAAATATGCCAAGAAGTGTAATCTTATAGAAACGTAACTTTAGCCTGGCTAAATCGTACTTCATACAATAATGACGTTTCATATGACGTATAGCCTGTATCATAGACACACATAGATACATATTTCACACACACATAGATATGTAAGTGGCTTCAAGCTGACTGAGTGATGTAGACATATGGTCTTATTCATAATAATGACTTATCGGGGGTTTAAAAGTTCGCTAAAATCGGTTCGCGAAAATTGTCAAAACTTGTTATTCATAATAGTCTTTTTACGCTAAAACGTTTATTATCTCTCTGATAAAATCTCCGTTTAAACCTCCGATAAGTTATGAATAAGATCAATAGACTATACATCTGATATATCTATGTACGCGAAGTTAATCGTGCTATTAAAAGCACATTGTTTATAGTACTTAAGAATTCGGTGCTTTAAAATTAATTAAATATTGTAATTCCTATTATGTTTTTATCAAATTATTTTATTTACTTTCATTGCGATTTTTTAATATATGTCGTAGGAGACTTGATTAAAATAGTTTACTTAAGGATTTTTAGTTTTAACTTAGGATCCAAGATAGTGATGTGTGTCCTTAAATGGTGTGAATGGTGAGTAATTCGTTTATTTACTGTAGTTGGTGAGACTGAATGGTGACCCGTTGAAATTTCATAAAAGGATCCTTCCAAACCAGCTACACGTGTCGTAAGCCACGGATCAATCTCATCGTAGTTAATAGAATATCGTAGTTAACGTAGTTAGCTTATTCAGTATTACAGGGTGTTTGGATTGGAGACTACCCTGGCAATAATTACAGGTGATGTTTACGATACCTTTTCTCCGATATCAGAAGTGGGATCGAATAGTCGTTATTCGATTTTGTTTTGAAAAAAAAAACTAGAACAGTATAATTAACCGTAACCGGCGTTCTAGTAAAAATTTAAAGTTTTCGCAAAGTTTCTTTTTGGAGAAAAATTACTTCGATTATATTAGCAAGCAAAGACTGATAATAACAAGTCATAGGTAATTAGTTAATTACCCTATAACTATAACTACGTAACAAAAATTAAATGACAATGATTTATTAGTAATTTTATTAATCTACAGTGTTCACTTGCTTAATTTATCTCGTGTATCAATAAATAAATAATAGTAAAATCGTTTTACTTGATTGCGGACAGAAATATAGTGTGGCTTTATGAACATTCAACACTTCCTTTTAAAGTGTTCGGTTTCCTTTTTATAAAGTTGGTGCATGATTTTCTGCGCTTATTTATAGGCGTACTTGATAACTAAAATTTTAAAGAAAAACAAAGATTTAATCTCTGCCGTGTAATAATGTGTTTTGCATATTCTAACGCGTTACTAGACTTTGTTATTTGTGATTAGCAAATAAAATCGTAAGAAACTCACCTAGATGAGAGGTAGTGAGAAGAAAATCTAAATGATGGTTAACTAAATACTCGAGATTAGACCTGCATGTAGTTACATGTAAAAGATAGAGTTGTGATAAAAAGAGAATGACGAAATATGCGTTTTAAATTTTTAATTCTTTGACAGCGAAAGAAAGTTTAAGAGATCTATATACGTGCGTCGTCGTTTTAGAAACCTTGTTTTGAAAAATCTTCTTACAATTATGTTCTCGTCTGTACTATTGACGTATGCAGACATCCAGTGCGTCGTAAATAACATTGCCAACGTAACTTATTGTAGTGTACCTATAATATGCGGTTAAAATCCTTTCTCAAATATCTAGCTATAAATACGAACCTGACGGTGCTATTGACGTATGGAGACGTCTAGTAACCATTAATAATTATTAACATCACTTTTTGTGGTGTATAATAAGTTTTTGAAATCTTTAACTTACTGACGTGTGAGACGTCTAGTGAGCCATTAATAATATTAACCACATGCTTTAGTGTGGCTTACTTACTTATAATCAGTTCGTGAAATCTCCTTTTTAAAACATCTACAACTATGATCTTGAATAATCTTGATAATGCAGAGACGTCTTGTAAACTATTAATAACATTAACCACACGCTTTATTGTGGTTTACCTATAACATGTTTATAAAATTTTCATAGAGATGTCCAGTATAGCAGGTTCATCTTATTACAAATATTTAATTCCAAAATGCCTTTAACGCCCATACAATACTTCAGTTGTATTTTGATTTAAATCTATGCGACTAATAAGATTCTACTTGTTAATTAATTGTCTAATAAATTATTAAAGTAAGAATTTTTTTTTTATTAATTGGTCTATGCAGGCTGAAAAAAAAAAAATAATCACTAGCAATCTGCAACTGTTTCGCGTGGTTCTCTTTATAAATGAAGTCTACCGTTTGTTTTTAACTTTATTACTTTCCGTTTATTCGCGCATACGACCCTTATTACAAATTATCGAGGCGACAGGAGATCACCTCTGAGTATTCACGAGCATAACTTTTGACCTTATTTACTTGAACAAGAATCTGTTGTAGTGGATTGACTATAGCAGATCTACATACCGTAACAAATTATCTACCTCTTAAATTTTAATTTCCGAGCGTTTTTGGTGTACAGAGACGTTCAGTGAACTATTTATAGTATTAACAACGCAGTTTACCGTGGTGTATCCACGAGTAAACTAATTATTATTATTAAAAGAGCTGTTGGCGCGTGGAGCGTTACAGTAAGCCAAAAATAAAAGATGCTATTGTCGTGTGGAGCCGACCAATAAGCCTAAAAAAAAAAATGAAAATAAATCAATAAATAAAAGATGCTATATTGGCGTGTGGAGCCGACCAATATAAGCCACTATAACTATCCTATCCTGAAAGAATAATAGTCCCCTGTGTACGACGGCGAACAGGACCGCCTATGGCACAGCATCAACCTATCCTTTTATTCCTAGGGCCCTTGCCTACGCGGCAACGTCGACCTTTCCCTTACCTATCCTTCCCAAACCCTTTATCCTTCCTAAATCCTTAATCCTTTGTATCCTTCAGACGCTATACGCATAAATATACCACGTTACGATACTATGCACCAACGGTTACTATTCACGATTTAGGTGTTTAGTAGCAACAGCTAAAAGAGTTATGTAGGCTTAACTTCTACTTGAGCTACAAGTAGGAGGTAAAGTAACAGTGTTTATTCGTATGCCAGTACGAAAATTCTAAATTCAACTTTTTATTCACTGATAGTTTAATCATTAGCATTTAAACTAAATTAGAAAATCATTCCTTTTTTGTTGAATCCGTCTAGATCAGCAGGATAGGCCAAACGGAAACCCTTCTATTTTGTTTCAAGTAGATAGGGAACACACGAGGACGTGTGCCTTTGCAGAATGGCCGTGTGACAGTTAAGAAAAAGAAAACAAAGTAAAGAAAGGAAAAGAAAAGAAAGAAAAAGAAAAGAAAGAAAAAAAAAAGAAAGAAAAAGAAAAAAAAAAAATTTTTTTTTAATGTATTTGCCAACGTAGCTAAAAATCTTTTTCTGAGTAGTTTACGATTAATTAGCTAAATTCTAAATAATTCGTTATCAAATTACAGCCGAGTGGTTGTCTTTATGAAAACACAATTTTAATGTGTAGTGGATTTGATGATTAGAAACCATCTATTGAATGCTACAATTATATTGGTTCGATAAGTCGATACGAACCCACTACAACTTAAAGTTCGTTAGCAAAAATGCGAAAAACCTGACAACTAGAGCAGTCAGTATTATACAGGTCGTTACGCTGCCCAGTTCTATAACTTAAACAATTAGAATATCCTCCAAAGTGTTATTGCTTAGTGTGTATTTGTGAGAACGTGCAAAGTAACGATAATGCGGAATTAATGTAACTGACCGAGTGTGAATGTTGAATTATTGTGGAAATTGTTGTAACTGACCGAGTGTGAATGTTGAATTATTGTGGAAATTGTTGTAACTGACCGAGTGTATGGAAAAATCTTAGTTGTGGATTTCTTTATTTTGCGACTTTATATTTGGTCAGAATTAGCCGAGCGGAAAAACTTAGTTCTATTGCAGATTTACACACGAGGACGTGTGTATTCGCAGAATGGCCGTGTCGTAGGAGACTTGATTAAAATAGTTTACTTAAGGATTTTTAGTTTTAACTTAGGATCCAAGATAGTGATGTGTGTCCTTAAATGGTGTGAATGGTGAGTAATTCGTTTATTTACTGTAGTTGGTGAGACTGAATGGTGACCCGTTGAAATTTCATAAAAGGATCCTTCCAAACCAGCTACACGTGTCGTAAGCCACGGATCAATCTCATCGTAGTTAATAGAATATCGTAGTTAACGTAGTTAGCTTATTCAGTATTACAGGGTGTTTGGATTGGAGACTACCCTGGCAATAATTACAGGTGATGTTTACGATACCTTTTCTCCGATATATACTATTTCCATTTATTTTTCTTAACACGCTTTTATTAATTCGGTACGTATCTATCAATGTATTAATCTTTGTAACAGAATCTTTGTAAGTGATGGTTCACTCACTTGCAGTAGTCGGATTGATCTGAAATGTTACACATATATTAAGTACCGATGATAATGTAATAATTTAAAATAATATTCAAGACTTTCAAACGTGTTTTTTAGTTTTTGAATGAAATAAGTAGTTTAATATCTTTAGTATCAAATTTATCCTTTTATCACTTACATATCTATGTGTGTGTAAAAATCTATCTGTGTGTCTATGATAACGGCTATATGTCATGTTAACAGGTTAAACATTATTGGTCTATAAAGTACGATTTAGCAAGGCTAAAGTTACTTATCTTTGTCCAATACACTATCTGGTATAACTTTGGAAATAAGTCTATTAATGTATTTGCAAAAAAAAATAATACAAGAAAACTTGCTTTCATATAGACACATTAGGTATTTTAATTATTTGTTTATTGTATATTTTTTGTTTAGAATTGTACATTACAAAAGAATTTGTATAAAAATAAAGAATATTTTTTAATTATATTTGCTGTTTTATTTTTATTACCTAACGTTTTATGAATCTTAGGGCCGACTGTTCAATCATTGAATAACTGAACAAATAACTAAATAGTAAATTAACTTACTTTTTAACACCCTTGTGCGTAAAGCTGATGTAATTCCACCGGTTTTAAATAGGTAAAGCGGGTCATAAAAAACGCGTGTATTACCAAAGCAAATAGTTAAGAGGATACCAAAATAGCTTCGTGCATTTTTCTATGTACGAAGTTTTCATTGTTTCTTTAGATTGAATGGCTAGAGCTCTAATTTTTAAGTATATGTTTTTTCAATATATTATCTAGGATCGCATAAACTCAGAAACGCGATTGAAAAAAGTTTTCTCGATAGAAAATCTTGGCGAAACAATCTCTCAAATTTTTTATTTTTTTCATTTGTCGGTCAGTTATCGCGTATTAACTAATGAAATAACTTTAAAAACATAAGTAACTATCATATATAGAAACACGTAAATCAGAATTAAAATATATTTAGTAGATTTTGAGTAAATAGGAAAAGTATCCCTAATTCTTCATTTTCTGTGCCTACTGGCTGTGTTAATATGTACGTGTCGGCGATAATATACGATAATATTGATGTAGGCCCTTAAGTTATAGTCCATACAAATTTCATAAGTATTGGTGTCGATTCTGTGTCCAAGAACGTAACTAAACTTAACTAAAAATTGATTTATTCCTGTCAAATCTCACTTTCTTATTCTGAAAGTCACAACTTCACTTAAATTAAGTTTGACAGGACCAAAATTAGTCAATCTATACAATTTAGTGATAATGCTATTCTGGTGTACATCATAAATGTCAAAAATTCACTTAATTTAGTGAGTTCTCGACTTATTTAGTCGGGATATGAGTAGGTGCCGACTTAAATTCACTAAATTTTATCATGGCTTTTTGATCATTAAAAATTGATTTTCTGATTAAATATTGAATAATAAATGTTTGTTAGCAAATAAAAAATATTTATAAATTAAAATTATACTTGATAAATTAAATATTGGCGCCAAAATTGAGGTTAAACAAAGCGCGAAAAACAGACGAATCACAGTCAAGTGCGGAGATTCGTAGAACTAATTATTTAGGTATTTCTTTGTTTACTTAATTTTTGTCGAAATAGTTTTGTAATTTACATACATAATATAATACGTATTTTTACTCAGCCATAGAATTCTAAGACATCATATATTATGTAAGTATACAAGTTATCGTAAAAATATTATAAACATATTTATTTTAATACAAAGTGAACGATTTTGAGGTTAATGGCGTCTAATGATAAATATAACTTTTTTCCAGGTCATGCAGGGGAAAATAAATATCCAGTTGGTGGCCTAATGGAAAATTGTGGTCCAGTACCTATAAATGCAGTTGCTACCAATTATATTAAGTGAACTACAGGAAAAATCTAGAAATCTTTGGAACCATAGTTTGGAACATTGAAACTAGTGATAAAAAATGTGTATTTGTGTGTCTGCCTAAAGTTATGTAAATATCATTAAATAGTAGAAATAATAATTGTAGCCAGTCTTAAAACTATACCTACCAAATGGTGCTACTTGAACTGTGATACTTAATAAGGTTTCTAACAGTTTGTCTCTAGAACAGTGAGCTATATTTTTTATCAGTAGGTTTCTAAATTTATTATTAAAAATAACTAATGAAGAAATGAATAGAATCAGCCAAGCCAAGCCAGAGAGTTCAGTGGACCAACATTTATTTATATGTACTCGGAAAACATTCAGATTTATTTAGTAAAACATGTATTTAAACAAATATTGCATTTTTATTTGTATAATAAGTAAGTATTAAGCCTCTTACTATATCAAAAAGTAATGTGTTATGCATATATGTAATTTATTGGAATTCTTAACATTCTAATAATCCATATAGATTGTTTGTAAGAATTCATAGATACATAAATACTGTTTTGTAGCTTATAGCTAGATCAGAATACATAACACATAGGCTATATTATAGTAACCACTAGCAGGCTTAGCTAAGTTAGAAATAAAGTATATAATTTATTGGAATTCTTAACATTCTATTAATCTAAATATGTTTGTAAGAATTCATGGATATATGTTGCCCTTAAGAAAAGACTATGATGAATTAATTACTGTTGTGTAGCTTATAGATCAGAATACTTAACATATACAACTACATACTGAACTTAACACACTTTTATAAGTTATAAATAAAAGTAGAAATAAATTATTAGGTTCATTTAATATCTCTTGCATAATTATACACCACATGATATCACAAATTTTTATAAATACAGATTTTCATGTTTCCATAAATACACTTTTTGGCTTTTGTCATTGTTATCTTGATAATTATGAGTTTCCGTCATCAGTTTATGGTAGATGAGAAGTAAATATTTGCTTATAAGCATATTTTTCCTTAGTTGCTGTAATTATTTACACTAAACACCTATTAAAATAAATAATTAACGAATTTAATTGTTTGTTTTTTGTATAAAGTAATCATAACAAGGAAAGTAATATAGGCATACCACAGAGTAAAAGTAGTGCTAATCACTCCACAGATAACCTAAAAGATTTGATGCTCACTATGCTCATATCTAAGATGAGAAATACACTGAAATAAGGCCGCCAACTAATTAAATTATTAATAAATGTTCATAACAATGATGCAGAAATAGTTGTAAATATTTATAAATACCTATATTGCTCAAATAACGTTTGAAAAGGAATTTTATATTAGTTATTTTTTTATTCATTCATTCATTCGTTCACTATAAAAGGCATTTTTGTCTGTTAGTGGGCAGCTTTAAATGATTATGTCAAAATCAAATAAGTGCTGTCAACTAAAATTTTAAGTTTAATTTCTGTTTGAAACAGAATAGGTTTATCACTAAAACCAAATTAAAAATAGTTTATTTATGGTTAAGTTTAGTCAAGTTGGACTTGCACTGGAATCGACACCATTATTTGCCATTTCAAAATATTTCAAATATGGAACACATCGCCGCCGCACGACTTGAGCAGCGCGCTTTTGCTATTCAAATTTCGAACTAATCGCCGCGCGGCGCCAGTCAGTAGGCACTAGGCAGCGCTAGCGCGCTGTTAAAATGGCGGGAAAGCAACAGTGTGCATTCACAGATTGAGTTTATTTAATGTTTTTTTCTGTTTCCTCGCAAATGTGTTAAAAAACGTCGTACGTGCGTATTGGTTATAACATGCTCGGCTCAAAACGGACTGAAATTCCGCCTCGCATGTTATAACCATCTTTACGCACTAATATCGTAATGTACTATTCCGTGTGGTGACGGATTTAGAATACAAGTGTCACCTTCCAAGGGTCCACGGGTCCAAGGGTCAAGGCTTCCACCATCTCCTCCGAAGGGTGCTGTAAAAGTCAGCTAAGGGAAATTGCACACAGATAACATCCTCTGTGAGAGATGGAAAACTCGATAGTAAACCCTGTACCAATACACCTGTGCCTCAAGTCCCGTATTTCAATGGTCTCACAATGGCATCACAATGACACATTATAACCTCGAAAAATTAACAATAGACTACCAAACTTGATAAAATTCGCAACTAAACAATTAGTTATTTAGCGTAATTGCAAAAAAATGCAATAACTGATTGCTTATTGCTTAGTAGCGAATTTTATCAAGTTTGGTAGTCTATTGTTAATTTTTTGAGGTTATACACATTATAACCTTGTGATGCCATTGTGAGACCATTGAAATACGGGACTTGAGGCAGTGGTCAGCGCGGCACAGTAGACCATAATCCCTCACAAAGTGGATGAGGCCCGTGCCCAACAGTGGGACATAAATGGGCTGGAAAAGAAGAAGTCTATGAAGTACGATTGAAGTTAGGTGGCTCCAAACGCGAATGCACTATCTTCTGATGACATATATTTATATGAAACAAAAAACAATCACATAGAACATTTATTATTCTATCAAAATGTGATCACTCGTCTTTAAACGCGCAATATACAACAGCTGCCTGGTGAATCAAATTGTCAAAATTACGAGTGAACGCTTCCGATTGAAGGAAATCTGAAATAACTTGTGAAATACTTGTCGGATTGATTTCAATCTTTAAAGATGGCTTACCACTCCGGAAATGTACCACCTCGGGATCTGAAAAAGTGAATTTTAGGAAAAAAAAATTTTGTTACTTACAAATAAATAATATTAATAATAAATATTTATGGACATTTCACACAACGTCCTCTGGTTCCAAGCTAAGCTAATTATGCGTGTGTTATGGGTACCAGAATACGGATATAATACATAAACTACTTTTCTTTTGTAAATACATACTTATAATACATAGAAAACACCCAGACGTAGTACAAACATTTATATGACATTTATGAATATCACACAAATGATTGTCCCAAGCAGGAATCGAACCCGCGACCTCGTGAACGGCAGTCCAGTACATGAACCACTACGCCACGAAGCCCGTCGGCAAAGAATCTAAAAGCACAGATTTAACAGATGTATGGTCTTATTCATAATGACTTATCGGAGGTTTAAACGGAGATTTTATCGGAGAGATAATAAACGTTTTACCGTAAAAAGACTATTATGAATACCACGTTTTGATAATTTTCGCGAACCGATTTTAGCGAACTTTTAAACCTCCCATAAGTCATTCATTATGAATAAGATCATTTGTCTACATCACTCAGTCGAGTTTGGTCGACTTGAAGCCACTTACATATCTATGTGTGTGTGAAATATGTATATATTATGTGTGTCTCTATGATACAGGCTATACATCATATGAAACGTCATTAATGTGCGATTATTGTACGATTTAGCCAGGCTAAAGTTACTTGTACACAATTTTAAACGTCAACCCACCATCTGGTATTATCTGTGCTCGAGAAAATTAATTTGACTCATGGTAGGGCTTGATCTTTTACGATTTAAGAAAAAAATTGTAAAGGGTAGATTTACTGCACCCTTTCTTCTCTTTCATTCCAGCCTCACGCCAGCCATTCCAGCCACACGCCTACACTAAGGCTAATCGCCTCTGGCTATTGCCAGAGGCGATTAGCCTTAGTGTAGGCGTAGGCGAAAATTTGTAGTAGGTAGTACCTTATTTGAGGGAAAAATATTTTAGCAATATCCATTGATAAAGATACTTGTTTCAAATGAATTTGTTTTAAAAGAAATTGAATAAAAATTCAAGACCGGTCACGTACGAGTTGGACTCCCACACGAAGGGTTTCGTATCTATTTCGTAATATATATTTGTCATAATTATTTCCAACCTCAAATAACGAGATAAGGGCAAGAAGATGATGATGATGATGATGACAAGCATTTATTGTTGTAGCATCACTGATATACGCAAACTGTGAAAATTTCAGCTCAGCTAGCTAGCTATCACCCTTTTAGAGATGCAGCCTGGTGACAGACAGTGGTGCCATCTCTACGTGCAGAACTAAACTTAATTTAACTAAAAAATGAAAACAACTATGTATTGCTGCATTTCGGTTAATTGGCTATTATGTTGTGCGCATTCATATTAATTGAAATCTTTATTCTACAACGTGTTGCAGAAAGGTGTATTCATATTTTAAGGTTGCATTAGATAGGCCTTAAATATTATAAATATTACAGTTACACATAGAAAAATACAGTTGGTAAGTTTTTTTTTGTTTATTGCCAAATGTTATATAACTAACAGAAGCGCATCAATTATGAGATGTTTACGCTGTATTGAATGCGATTGAACCTTACGATAAAAGATCACCTCACAGTAGTGTTGTATTTAAATAAGATCGATTAATTTAATAAATTAATTAAACTTTTATGAACACACAAAAGGCATAATATAACTAGTATTTGTAATTTCATCCATGCCTAGTGCCTAGTCACCGGCCATGTGTAACGATGGTCAAATATGACTACACCTTTCTGCAAATCGTTGTATAATGAACAGATTTTATAACAAGAAAGTTACCTTATTATTGCCGAATTGTGTAAGCGACACTATCAAAATTATTTTTTTAGTTAAGTTTAGTTTAGTTGTGCGTATAAAATTGATACTAGTTAAGTCTCATTAATAAGGTGCAATTTCATCTTTTGTTAAGTAACCCTTAGAATAGATTTGTTAGAAAAAAATTATATTGGCAATATTTTATAAAAAAAAATTTGTTTCAACAAAAATTCAAATTACGAAGTTGGACTCCGAGTAACTTGGCTGGAGGTACTTACTAATATTATATTTTTCACTGGCAGCCCTGAAAAGTGGTTCGGTATTGCCTTTTAAATATTCAACTACTCTTTTAGCGTATCTATCCAAAAAATCTGCTTTTACATTATGCTTTTTTAACACCTTTTTAACACCATTTTTAAAAGCATAAATTACTTTTTCGACTGACTTGTCCGCCATTTTTTTGCTAGATCTCGCCATATTTTTATTTTCATCACTTTCTTGGTTTTTGTATTCGTAATAATGCCTGCGCGCTACGTTATTGGAAGAGGCGCGTTCCGCTCCATAATAGTAAACTTTAGGAGTGGAATCTTTTTGGACATCATTCAATACGTAAGAATTTACGTGAAAAATATAAATGACTGTAATTAAAAAAAAATTAACTGTCATCAATTTTTAGGGTTCCGTACCCAAAGGGTAAAAACGGGACCCTATTACTGAGACTTCGCTGTCCGTCCGTCCGTCCGTCCGTCCGTCTGTCACCAGGCTGTATCTCAAGAACGGTGATAGCTAGACAGTTGAAATTTTCACAGATGATGTATTTCTATTGCCGCTATAACAACAAGTACTAAAAATAAAATAAAATAAATATTTAAGGGGGGCTCCCATACAACAAACATGATTTTTTTACCGTTTCTTGCTCGATACTAATAACGTTGCCTTATGTTGCATAGATAATGGTACGGAACCCTTCGTGCGCGAGTCCGACTCGCACTTGACCAATAATTTTTTTTAATCCGCCATACACATAATTGGGGATTTAGTGGCACCGGAAGATGTCATTCTGCCTAGACCACCGATACCTTAATAAGTACTAGCTGAACGAGCAAATATTTTGAGACAAATGCATACATTAAGAGCTTAAAAATAGAAAACTTACAAACAATACCGATCAAACTCTTCCACAAAAATCGTAATCGGCTTTGGATACATATAAGATCCAATGATTAAATAATAAACTAATAGACTTAAAAATATTTGACAATGGAAAATACAAAAAATAATAGTTACCAAATACTAAAGCGATGAAACGGTACATTTTATATGAAATACCTAATCTTACTGTACTGTTCAGATTATTTTATATGAGATATAATAAATTGTAATTAATAAATAATTAATAAGATCTATTAAAAATATAATTAAGAATTTACAATCGTAAATCTCGCCACTTAATTGTAATTGAACTGGCAACACCATAAAATTAAAACAATATTTATCACATACCTAGTTAATAATTAAATTTGAAAATAGTCAACGCGTTCTTTTTCTGTTATCATAACAATATATAAATATCAGTATAATTGCTAATTTGTGGCATTGATTTAAAAATGTATTCAACAAATAGCTAATAAAAAAGTCCTTTTTTTACTAGATTTAGGTGTTCCAGAATATGGAATATACCTATATCTTCGTATTCAGTCTCACACGTCTTTAATCTCCCACTGTTGGGTACTGGCCTCCTCCACTTCGAAAGTATATTTGTATGCTGAGGCTTGTTGGCATAGAGTTTAGTTTCGAGATCACCATCTTTCACAAAAGATGTTATTTACTTATACCCTAGCTTCTTCTAGCTGGCTTTTACAGTATCCTTAGGAAGAATTGGGGTGGTGACACTTAGTATTTTTGACGTGCCTCGTGGTGCAGTGGTTCATGTAACGGACTGCCGAT
Organism: Orgyia antiqua; assembly: GCA_916999025.1. Taxonomy (NCBI): domain Eukaryota; kingdom Metazoa; phylum Arthropoda; class Insecta; order Lepidoptera; family Erebidae; genus Orgyia; species Orgyia antiqua. The sequence continues at coordinate 1,621,050 of OU779872.1, forward strand.
CACGAGGTCGCGAATTCGATTCCCGCTCGGGATAATCACTTGTGTGATCTTTATAATGATTGTCATTCAAATAATTGTCTTTCGAATTGAAAAATTCATGCAGTGTTGTGTTCATTTATTGAGAAAGGTTATAAAACATCACGCTGCCACAAATAGGAGCGAAGCAGTAGTGAAAAATATTTAAAAAACGGGGAAGATTTTCTAAATATCACGCGTATGGAGTCATGGGTAACAGCTGGTCATTTATGTTTTAAAATCATTACAAAACCTTTTATTTGAATATCGCATTAGTCTATAAAACCAGAAAACTTATTAATTCATGGTGTTTGTCAATATAATAGCTATAAAAAATTACGATTATTTAATGTTTTTAATCGTTAAACCTACTGAAAATGTTTCGTTTGGTTATCGTGGGTAAATATTTAATTTTATCACTTAATATGCTATCCAACACAGACTGTACCTGGGGCCCAAGTCTGCAAATACAATGATGTCATAATGATCAGTCACTGATTGCATAATGGCGAATTTTATCAAATTTGGTATTTTTTTGCCATAAATGACGCCATTATGGCGTCAGTGACTGATCATTATGACAACATTGTATTAGCAGACTTGAGGTCCCTGTCTAGTTAATTAAATAAAATACTGGGCCCTGAGTCGGGTATTTCAACGGTGTCACAACTGTACCATTATTGTACCATTATGGTGCAATAGTAAAGTTTTTGGTAGTCTACTATTAATGTGTCGTCATAACGACTTCATCATTGTCTTACAATTGTCAAAGTGACATAAATTGCTAGTCTCGTACACAACTGCTTCACAATTGCAATTCAATGACTGAAATGTTTCGGTAGTCTGCTATTTTGAATTTGACAGTAATATTTTTAAATTGTCCTGTGTCGACAGATTGCCATAAATAAAAAATAGATAGATAGAAATATTAGAAATTGTTCTTTGTAATTTATTGCAATTTACTAATCTCCTAAACTTCACATTGCTTTTTATACTAATAAATAGTATGTACAAATATATTTAAACGAAGTCTAGCTTGATTAAATGTTTAAATTTATTAGTATATTTTCGAAAATCACTTCAACTAACTCATTTTTTAAAAACGGCAACACATACATACCATTCTAACACAATCCATAGATAAAAGAGACCGAAAATTCAATGCATAGATAAAAGAGATCGACAATTCTATTACCATTGAAAGACCGTTATGACGGCATATAGCAGACTACGGATATTTGACTTCAATTGCAACGGTATCGTGCCGGTATTGTGCCGGTATGACAATTGTTCCAAAATAGTGGACTTGAGCACCAGTCTGTCAAGTATAAGTTGGTGCGTGGCAAAAAAGAGAACTAATTTTGACAGTTCACAGTGGCTTGTGTCGGGTACACGGTAAGAGTTGCTAGTTCAAAGTTTTATATATTACCCCAAACTTAGGGGTAAAATGTACATGGTTGCCATAGAAACTCGATGTGAGTTGGTGTCATAGAAATGTTTTCTCTATATTTATAAATATGAATAATGTAATTCAAGGTGTTTATGTTCTGTAAAGATTTTCACAAACATGGGGCTTAGTGGGTAGTCCGGATTTCATAAGGCCGGGAGCCCTACACGAAACCGTCTCGGCTACTCCGCAGGGATGTTGTTCCCGCCTATTTAAGGTCCTCCCAAAAAAAACGAACGATTCGAAAATGAGATAATTGTTTAATCTCGCAAAACTTAAATGTAACAAACAATGCACTTATATTTCTAATGTTCTTAAGATTCTAACAATAGCTCGATTAAGAAAGCGACAACGCCATCTAGTTTAACTTCAAAACATGAATCAATAAACATAACCGCCCGCCAAGGACATCTTGAGGTCCTTAAAAAAAATTAAAATGACTAATCGACGGGTAGACAACAGATCTTGGCGATTGGTCTCTTAACAATAGAATTTTTACACTTCACAGTAACCACTCTCACTAAATTGTCTGTCCCAGGATGAACACTCAGTATTCTCCCAAGAGCCCATTTGGCTGGTGGAAGATTATCTTCCTTCAGTAGGACCAAATCTCCTATTTTGATATTGGGTTGTTTCTTCATCCATTTAGGTCTTTGCTGTAGTCGAGATAAATATTCGTTCGACCATCTCTTCCAGAAGTTCTGCATCAACATCTGGGTTAGTTGCCATCGGGTAAGTCTATTTATGTTTGAATCTAGGTAACTCTCTTCGGGAATAATAGTAGGTGATTCGCTCAAAAGAAAGTGTCCGGGTGTTAATGGCAGTACATCTGATGGATCATCGCTCATTGGTGATATTGGTCGACTATTTAAGCATGCCTCTATTTGTGATGTTACTGTTGTCATCTCTTCATATGTGAGGGTTGTATTTCGAAGAATTCTTTTAAGATGGAATTTAATGCTCTTCACGCCTGCCTCCCAAAGGCCACCAAAATGCGGCGCTGATGCTGGTATAAAATGCCATGTAATTCCATCGTTTGCCAGTTGATTTTGTATTTCAGATGACCAACTCTTAATACTCCCTTCAAGCAAAGATTTTAGTTCTTTATTTCCAGCAGAAAAATTTGTTGCATTATCGCTCCACATGTGAGAGCAATGCCCTCGTCTTGCAACGAAGCGCTTGAATGCAGCTATGAAATCATTAGTGTTTAGAGATGTAACTACTTCAATATGGATTGCTCGGGTCACCATACAGATAAATATAGAAATGTAGCCTTTCTGTGTTTTGCATCCTCGCCCCTTAGAGAGCCTCAAATCAATGGGTCCTGCAAAGTCTACACCACAGTTAAGAAATGGCTTACTAGGAGTAACTCGTGCACCAGGTAAGGAACCCATCATCTGATTTTGTGTAGCAGCATTGTATCTAGCGCATATTATACACTGATGTACTATTTGTTTAACTCTGCTCTTAGCATGTGTAATCCAATATCTTTTTCGCAGGTTACTCATCATCAGCATTGGACCTCCGTGTAATGTATGGATATGACAATCGGTAAGTATTAGGTTAGTAAATGGATGATATTCAGGTAAGATAATTTGATGTTTTGTATGATCAGGTAAGTTACTATTTTGCAATCTGCCTCCAACTCTTAATACACCCCTTGCGTCAAGAAAAGGGTTAAGTGTACGGATTTTACTATCATGATTAACGTTTTTTCCTTGTAAAACCCTTTCTATCTCCTTCTCATACTCCTGTCTTTGGCATAATTTAATACATATTTCTCTAGCTTCATTTATTTCAACTCCATTTAATTGTTTCTCTTTTGGTTTGTGATTTTTAAATATTCTTAGTATGTATGCAGTCACTATTAATAACTTTGTTAAATTAGAATATCTCTTTAATAAATCAAATTCTTCTGTAATTGTGTTTGTCATTACAGTAATCCTTTCACCTTTTCCTTCCAAATCTGTTGAATTATCCTTCAGTTGCTTATATTCTATGTGCTGTTTTCTAAGTTCATATGGCCCATTCCACCATAAATAATGCTGCAAAAGCTGTTCAGGTGTAGTTCCTCGTGATGCAACATCTGCAGGATTTTCAGCTGACTCAACGTGACTCCAACAGTTTGCTGGTATGTTGGTGAGTATCTCTGAGGTTCTATTTCCTACAAAGGTTTTCCACCTTGATGGATGGTCTTGTAACCAGGCCAGGACAATCTTGGAATCAGTATAAGCATGTATCTCCCCCTGAGATATTTGAAGATGAGTTGCTACATCTTTCAAAAGACGTGATAGTAACACAGCACCACAAAGTTCGAGTCTTGGCACAGATATTGTTTTGATTGGTGCAACCTTAGATTTTGCAGTAACAAGTTGTGTATGAATAGTTCCATCCATCTTAATGACTCGGAGAAAAATGACTGCAGCATAAGCTACTTGTGATGCGTCGCAGTAACCATGCAATTCTAGTTTATGATCTCCTTCATTGGTATGCAGCCATCTGTCAATTTTAATGTATTTAGCCTTGTTCAAATCTTCACGAAATTGTATCCATTCTCTTTCAATGTTTTTTGGAACTCGTTCATCCCATGTAACTCTTGATAACCATAATTTTTGAATGATTATCTTGGCATTGATGATCACTGGGGCAAGCCATCCCATAGGATCAAACAGACGAGAGATTTCCGAAAGAATAACTCTTTTTGTTATTAGATCTGATGAAGACATAGTCTCAATATCATATTGGAAGGTATCTGTATTTTTGCTCCATTTAATACCTAGAGTCTTGACTAACTCATCAGTTTTAATAGCATAAGTTTCATCTGTTCCATAACCTTCTACATACTTCATAAACTCATGACTATTACTCGCCCATTTCTGCAATTCAAAGCCTCCAGACTTCATCATGTCTGTCATTTGTGTATAAATTTCATAAGCATCCTGGATATTCTCTGCACCAGACAATAAGTCATCCATATAAAAATCCGTGTGTGTAATCTGTGAAGCCTTAGGAAATCTCTTTTGTTCATCAATTGCTAACTGTTGTAATGTCTTTGTGGCGAGGTAAGGTGCACTCGCAGTTCCAAAAGTCACTCTTTTTTTTTTTTTTTTTTTTTTCTTCTTAAACCATCTGCAATCGGCTATATAGCCATAATCAGATTTTTTCCAGGAAATTCAAGATGCTGACAACATTACATTAAATGCCATCAATTACGTTAATTTTAAATTCTCTGGTCTATATCCAAAATGTGCCATCTTTTCAGACGTCTTAAGTCTCCAGTTGTGTCTAGTAGGCTTCTAGCCAGTTCATTTGAGTGTTCATTAAGTCTCGCTTTGTAACTCTTGCTGTTCCTATTGACTTCTTCCCTGACAGATGGAATTTCCAAATATTCATGAATCTCAGTATTTCGAATAAACCAGTGTGCATTGCAAATAATTCTTAGTGCTATGTTCTGAAATCTCTGTAGGATTTCGATATTAGAGTTACTAGCGGAACCCCACAGTTCTATTCCATAAGTCCAGATAGGTTTTATAATAGTTTTGTAGACCAGGAGCTTGTTGCTCAGTGATAATGGGGATCGGCGCCCCAGTAGCCAGTTCAGAGAGAGTAACTGCAGGTTCGCTTCTTTCTTTTTTCCTTTTATGTGATTCGCCCAGGTTAATCTTCTATCGAGGTGAAGTCCCAAATACTTGACGGTGTCAGCTCTTGGTAGAGTGTTCCCTTCCATGTAAACAGCGGCACAGTTGCCTTTTCGAAGAGTGAAGGTTACCTGTGTAGACTTAGTTACACTAGGTTTTAGTCGCCATCTCTGCAGCCAGGCATCTACTTTATCAAGCTGTACTTGTAGTTTTAATGATGCATAATATGGATCTGTGTCACTTGCTAGGCAAGCTGTGTCATCAGCATAGGTTGCGGTAACAACACCTTGTGATTGAGGTAGGTCTGAGGTATAGATAGAGAACAGGACTGGACCAAGAACTGATCCCTGGGGAACGGAAGCATTGATGTCATACAGCTTCGAACAGTCTTCTCCGTGCTTGACTTGAAATTTTCTGTTACTTAAATAAGATCTCAGGATCATGAAAAATGGGTTTGGTAAGAGAGTTTTCAATTTGTAAAGGAGGCCCTTATGCCACACCTTATCAAAGGCCTGCTTTATATCAATGAATGCTGCAGAGCAGTATTCCTTCTTTTCTAAGGACTGTCGAATCTTATGAACCACTCTGTGCACTTGTTCGACCGTAGAGTGTTTAGCCCGAAATCCAAATTGATGATCCGGTATTATCTTCTCCTGGTCAAGAACCGGTTGCAATCTTTTCAGCAATACTGTTTCAAATACCTTAGATAAAACAGGCAGAAGACTTATGGGCCTATATGAGCTCGGATCTGAAGGAGGCTTTCCAGGTTTTAAAACCATGCAGACTTGTGCGATTTGCCAAAGTTTTGGATAATAATGTATTCTGAGGATAGCATTGAATAGCATTGTTAAGAATACTATTACTTTTTTAGGCAATTTCTTGAGTACTTCGCCAGTTATAAGGTCAAAGCCAGGGGCTTTTTTATTTTTAAGCGTCTGTATACATTGTGCTATCTCTCTGGGTGTTACAGGTTTAAGAGGCATGGTTAGTTGCTGGTCACTGGTAATTGTGATATCGACTTCTTTTTCAAAGTCCTCCATTAATGACTGGTTAGGGGTGAATGTGTCATATAGGTACTCTGCAAACAATTCAGCCTTTTCGGTTGAACTCTTAGCCCAAGCGTCTGTTGCAGATTTCCTCATGGGTGGAATGTGATTTTTTGGCCTTTTGAAGTTTTTAGTGACCTTCCATAGGGAATAATTATCTTTCTTACAAGCTGAAAGGCCTGATACTTTATGATGAAATATTTGATTTATGGATTCATTTATTAATTCTTTTAGTTCTCTGGAGGTTTTATTGAATTCTTTTCTGTCCGTATTGGATCTAGTCATATGGAGTTGTCTTCTTAGCTTTCTCTTCTCTTGGAGCTTTTGTCTTATTTCTAAAGGTATATTATTTTTGTCAATATAGCTACTTAAGGTTGGAGTGGAATGCCAAGCGGCAGTTTGGATGAGGTTAGTGATATAAAATGTTGCATCATCTATATCATCCTCCGTTTTAAGTTTAATTCTCAGGTTAATTTCATCCTCTAAGTAGTCACCGAATGAGCTCCAGTCTGTTTTATGATTATATAAGACTTCTTTTCGTTCTTTTTGAATAGGCGAGATACTGAATGTTGCTATAACAGGAGTATGATCGGAGACGGAATCAAGAGATGACTCTACATCGAAATAAACAGATGATAGACCCTTTATTATGAAAAAGTCCACTAGGTCTGGTAGCCTGTTTGGGTCAGTTGGCCAGTATGTGGGTTCACCTGTTCCGAGAATTGTTAGGTTGTAATCATCAACACTCTTTTTCAGTTCACGCCCTTTTGTGGTTGTCAACCGTGACCCCCAGTATTTATTTTTGCAGTTCCAATCGCCTCCACTTATAAATTTGTTACCCAAGCTTTTAAAGTACCTGTTGAACATATCTTGCTTTGGATTGTGTTTGGGAGGACAATAGATTGCACTGATGTTAATGGGTCCAAACTTCTCGTTTATAGTTATGGTAGTGGCTTGGAGCCATTCCTCTCTAAATACACTATGCAGATGGTGCTTTATGTTTGTTTTAATAATAACGGCTGATCCTCCGTGTGAAGTCCCATCAGGATGATTTGTGTTATATATTATGTAGTTGTCTATCAAAATTTTTTTGTGGTCATTAAGATGGGTTTCTGATATCAGTGCGATATCTATTTTATTAATTCTGAGCAAAATTTCTAGCTCCGGTTTGTTTGGTGCCAACCCATTGACATTCCAAGTAGCAATGCGTAGGGAGAGCATTATGGATTTTTACTCATGAGTGTAATGATGAGATTCATCATTCTAAAAAAAAAAGTCACTCTAAGTAAACGATATTCCTTTAATTCACCATTAACTCTCCATAATATTCTTTGATAATTAGCGCTTTCCCTTGTGACCTTTATTTGTCTATACATTTTAACACAATCTGCTGTGAATGCTATTGGATGTAAACGCCATCTCATAATTAATAAAATAATAATAATAAATAAATAATAAATATTCATGGACATTTCACACAACGTCCTCTGGTCCCAAGCTAAGCTTATACGCTTGTGTTATGGGTACCAGAATACGGATAGAATACATATACTACTTTTCTTTTGTAAATACATACTTATAATACATAGAAACACCCAGACGCAGTACAAACATTTGTATGACAATTAGAAAAATCACACAAATGATTGTCCCGAGCGGGAATCGAACCCGCGACCTCTTGATCGGCAGTCCGTTACCAGAACCACTAGACCACGAAGCCCGTCAACTAACAAAATTATGTACCTTAAATCTTGTTGCAGCTTTGGTCCAATTAGCATGTTTTCATTAAGGGATTTGCCATTTGTTCCCTTACACGAGGCATCAAAAACGATTCTTACTTGTGAGGTTGTTTTGTCTCTCCTTATTACAGGGTGATGAGGCATATAAAACGTGTTTTTTATTGTGTCTTTCTCTTTATCTATCTCTTCCATATGCCCGACATCAAGATATTCCATCAAAACCTTTGTATATTCTCCTTTTAACTCTTTGTCTCTATTCAATCGTCGTTCGAGCTGTATTAACCTATTCTCTGCTATTGCTTTTGTATCTCCATAGACTAAATACTTGTCTTTGAATGGTATCTCTACTGTGTATCTTCCTTCACAATCTCTTGTGTGTGTTTCCTTAAATATGTTTTCACATTGTAACTCTTCTTCTGTCATCTTAGATTGTGTAAAGAATTCTTCTGATTCTAATTGCCAAAATTTCTGTAGTTGATCTAAGTCCTCTTCTGTTGTTGTAATGTGCATATTTATGATTTTATGATGTAAATTATTAGTAGAACTAACTCCTCCAGATAAAATCCAACCAAGGGTCGTTTTTTGAGCTAATGGACAACCTGGTGGTCCAGATATAACTCCATCAAGCATAATTCTACTATATACTTCGGCTCCTAAGAGTAAATCTATTTTTGCAGGTTTCCAATATTCTGTATCAGCTAATGCCAGACCGTGTATATGATCCCAGTTCCTATCGACTTGTCTTGAAGGCAGCAAGTGTGTAAGTGACTTTAAAACACATGCGTTGACAGGAAGCTCATCCTTGTTATCCTTAGAATATAATATGAATGACACAGAATGTTTAATGTGCATTACTATATTTTTCCCAAGTCCACTGATAGAGCCATTGATTGTGTCTTTCTCTAAACCAAGAATCTGTGTTGCAGCTTCCGTTATAAATGATCCTTCGGATCCTTGGTCGATCAATGCTCTCAATTGTAGTGTACGGCCATTATGTGCTTTAACCTTGACTAGTGCCGTAGCTAATAAAACTTGGGTTGCTTGTCTAAACTCTGATTCTGCTGTGTAATGTGAAGCCACATTATTACTATACTCTTCTTCTCGTGAAGTTTTGTTATCTCTTTGTGTTGTATCCTTTCGTTCATCTTTTTCAGGAGTGTTCATCTTGTAAGCTTCAGTGTGTATAAGCGTATGGTGGCGTTTTCCACAAATGTGACATTTTGTCTTCTGTCTACAAGTTTTCACACCATGGTAAGGAATTAAGCAATTATAACATAGCCTTTTGTTTTTAATACATATATTTTTCTCTTCCACAGGCATCTGAATAAACTTATCACATTTATGGATGTAGTGATCTTCACCACATAGTATACAAGATACTGAACCTTGATTAGGCGTATTGTGAAAAACTCTTTTTTCCGGAATATGTTTCATCGTGCGTGTGCTGTTTCCTCGTGCTGATTGAACTCCTTCTAATGCTCTAACTCTAGTCTCCAGGAAATCCATAAGCATAGTGTATGTAGGCAAATTATCCTCACAGTCACGGCTAGTAATTTCTTCCCAATATCTGAGTGACTCGTTATCTAATTTACTAGAAACCAAATAAATAATTACTGAATCCCATGTATCTGTACTAACTCCAATTCCTTTTAATCCATTAAGACAATCTGTTGTATTATCTATTAAATTCTTGAGACCATTTGTGTTTTCATTAGCAATACCTCTCAGTGACATAAGTTTTTTCAAATATGAGTTAACAATCACACGTTTATTACTGTATCTTTTTTTTAGTTTCGCCCATGCAGGCTCATAGTTATTTTCTGTTATTACAACGTTTTTAAGTAGAATAGCCGCTTCGCCTTTTAAATTTTGTTTCAGGAGATGTAATTTATTAACATTACTTATGGTATCATTTTGGTGTACCAATGAAATAAAATGATCGTGGAATGACATCCAATCTGTGTATTGTCCATCAAAAGAAGGTATTTGTATCCTTGGTAATTTAATTTGTTGTGACAATGTAACGTGAGTATCTTGTGAAGATTTGTTTGCTGACTCAGTATGTTGTTGAGGAGGTGGAGAAACCTCGCCAAGTTTTATCAACATTAAATCTCTGGCTATTGCATATTCCTCTTCAACTTCAAAGTATGAATTCAAATACGTATCATCTTGCACCAACTTAGCATCTTCACAGCGTAGCATTTTATTATGGTTTTTTTGGTAGGTCTTCCAATAATCGTCGAGTAATTTTAGTTTAGTTTGAATATAGTTCCATGTTAGCCGATCTCTTGGTGATTTCTTAAAGTTCAAGTGCGCTCTTTGTATTTGTTTACTTAAACTTATCTGAATATTGTTTATTTTATTTGAATCGAAAAAGGTTTCAGAACTATCTGAGACACTCATTTTTCTTGTAATAAATGCACAGACTAGGAAATGTACTTGCAATTGTCAAGTTCAACACAGATTATTACGGTACCACAGTTTCTATGTACTGAATCGTTTACTCTGTCTATGACTGAATCAATATTTTCATACACTGGCAACACTTTAGTTTACTTTAATTTATTTTGCTAAATGGCAATCTGCGAGCGGTACTGTCACTGATTTGACTCAATGCTGTCACTGTCACTTCAAGAACCAAACGTCACTTAAGTAGGTACTCAAAACTATTTACGAATTTACGACTGACTCGACTATATTTATTATTATTATGTTGATGCACTATTTCACAATATTCCTTCTAGTTTTGATCACTTCAAAAATTAACTGATTTCACTCACACACGACACGACTTTACTTCCGAAAGCTAATCTATCTACCTATCTATCTATTCGCGTATCCGACTCGGGAGGACCATGTTCCCGCCTATTTAAGGTCCTCCCAAAAAAAACGAACGATTCGAAAATGAGATAATTGTTTAATCTCGCAAAACTTAAATGTAACAAACAATGCACTTATATTTCTAATGTTCTTAAGATTCTAACAATAGCTCGATTAAGAAAGCGACAACGCCATCTAGTTTAACTTCAAAACATGAATCAATAAACAGATGTATTCAGTCTTTTAAATATTTACGCGTACGAAGTCGCGGGCAACAGCTAGTGTAATATATGTTTTATGTTATTATTACTGTGAGTTTCCACTGACGAAACATGCACAAAAAAACACGTTGACAACTCTGTTTTCTGTCAATGTATTGAGCCGCGTTCGCATTGATACACAACTTGTGGAACCTAAACATATTTGACGTTTCACAATCTAGACAATACTCATAGAAATTGCGCTCTGGATTAGTAACGCGACATTCTATATTGATTTGTTTATAAACGTTGTTTTGACGTTTCGCTGAAACTGTCACAACAGACGTAGGTACTTGGTTGGTTTACTACTATTATCATATATTAAACCATGGATTCCAGCGACGAAGAAGATTTATTGTTTTTAACTACTATTATTTAGATTGGGGTATATCATCTAATCCAGCACCTGATTTTGTTCGTAATTTATTTATTTCCCGATTATATTGGGTTTTTAAAGAAATAACTTTCTTGTCAATTGCAAAGGTGTCAGTGCCCATCTCCTGTGCTAAATGTGACGAAGCATCACGACGCTTTTGTCTATGTTTGTAATTTACGTCTTTTGTATTCCACAAACATGGAAAGCCTTGCCAAAGCTCAATAAATTTTAACGTATCTGCTTTCGTCCATCCCATATTTCACTTTAATTAACTCATATTATTAATTATGTAATAAAAATCGCACTAATATCACAGTTGTTTACCGACGGTGCTGGGAAACAATATATCGAGATTTTAAACAAGTTGCGAGGCAAAGTTTAACAGCAGTGTGAACGTCAGCCATGTCAAATCTTTAAACAAACCTGTCAAAGATTTTAATTTTAGTCAGTGCGAACACAGACAACAACAAATCTTGAATGCTGTCAAAGATTTTAACTAGTTTTCTTGAGTGCGAACGTAAACTCGACAAAACCAGTTGTGTGATTGGTTTGACAGTGTTAAGTTTCGATACATTGCATGTTTAATGTTTTTAGTGGAAACTCACAGTTATACATATACGTCAAGAAATATTTTGTTAGGCAGATGTAGGGAATATAAAATAAAGGTGGCAATACCCAAAGCGTAGGAGTTTTTTTTAATTTATTTACGGCAGTGGGGGGCGCCCCCACTGCCGTAAATAAATTAAAAAAAATAAATAAAAAAAGGAGGCGCCCCCGCTCAAACGCCAACTGCCAACTTATACTTGACAGACTGTATCGTCATATCAATTGTAAACTGCACGAAGTATAGATACAAGGAGTCCGAACGTAATGTTGAACGAATGGTCTCAATTTACGGGACAGATTTTTGCCGGTAGAGCGCGCCATTTTTCAAGAAGTACTCGTTTGAACTATTGACACTTGTGGAAAAAAATATTCTGAGAAACGTGGATATAAATATAAGTTTTAGGAAATTTTTCGAGTGCTTTAAACCCAACAATACAGAGAAGGTCAAGAGATATTCTGATATTCTATACTAGCATCGGTACGTCCTGAATACTTGCGCAGCCAGTGGCAGAAAATAGAACTATGATTTGGGTTGATTATTGTGTACACGAAATATTATGGAAAAGCCTATACCGTTCGGACTCCTTGTACTTCGTGCTTCCTTGTACTTATACTTCGTGGTAAACTGTTAATGATAATTTCAGTTTCCATTATTGTACTACAAGTACATGGATTTGTACTGCTACAAGTTAAAAAAGTAAATGATAGCGTATCAAAAATAGACGCCTTAATACATAAAACAGTGGCAAATGAAAAGATTGAAGAATTAAAAAAAAAACTAGGAAGAAACGGGCACGACAAAACAAAATTAGGCCGCAAAATGACATTAGAAACAGCACAGACTAATAAAATAGTAAACCAAACCATAGACCACGAAGTATAGATAGAAGGAGTCCGAACGTAATGTTGAACGAATGGTCTCAATTTAAGGGACAGATTTTTTGCCGGTAGAGCGCGCCATTTTTCAAGGAGTACTCGTTTGAACAACACCTTCCCATTTTATTTATTACAACTAATTTTAAATAAATAAATAAATAAAATAATATTATGTATTTAATTAAATTAAATTCAACATTCACGAGCCAGCGCGTGTTTACATGTAATAATAATAATAGTATCGGTACGCCCTGAACACTTGCGCAGCCAGTGGCAGAAAATAGAACTATGATCTGGGTTTATTAATGTGTACACGAAATATTATGGAAAAGCCTATACCGTTCGGACTCCTTCTATCTATACTTCGTGCCATAGACGATAGATCAATGGAAAGCGTAGTGTTGTCAGGTGTAAAAAATATAATAGCGGAAGATAAGTCGCCAAATTTAGTTGGTAATATAGCGAAAAAAATATTGGATTTTGTTTATAAAAATGCCTGGTCCAATACTAAGGACGAAAGAAACCGATAAAGATATAATTAGTAAGTATAATACAGTTACTTCTGGTTATAAAGTTTGAAAAATAAAACTAGAAAAAAGGCGGTTCAAAGCGACTTCTGACTTAACTCCAACGCCATTTATGGATAATAAACTAAGAACTATACATATTTTAGCTGTTTTTTCTTACCGAAAGAAAGATTTTTCGCAGTCTTTGAAAGCACCCGTGTGTATTTTACAGTTATTCTAACATGAAGATACATATATGTATTTTCTTTTCTTTTAGCCCCTATTAGTGGCCATAATTCAATGGTATTTCAAGTCGATGGAAATAAAGTACTAAATGAGCTAATGGAGGCATTGCAATCAAATACTTTGCATAAATATGTTAATAATTTCACAAGAAGAGCGGCAAAGGCTTATCTTACTTTGGAAGAAAATGTGGTAAAAGAAAAAAGACACTACCAACCGAAAACTTCATAAGTAGTGGCGTGGCATAGAAAAGGCGATTCAAATCGGTCCAATAATTCCATAGCTTTATATTCGTTAGAAAAAAGACTAAAATATAGAAAAAAATACAAGTGTTGGAATTTATTTTATAAAACTCATTCGCTCACAAAAGAATTCCATTTTTTTAAATATAAATATCACAGTTATTTTTTTTAATACATTCTACCAACATCACGTAAAAAATTTCACCAATTAAACATGTCTTTTATTTCATTTTTCGAAAGTTTCTTTTTTAGACTAGCATCATCACTATTTGAAATATTTCGCGTCCTTTTTGAAGGTATTCCATTTTTAAAATGACTTTTTTCTTCTCGCTCCTCAACATTTTGTATTTTTTCAAAAGGTTTTGGAAAACCAACTATCCTTTTTGGTCTAAAATAATTAATAAAATGTAATAACTCATCACGGCCACAATGCGTTGAAAAACACACATCAATTTCATTCTTTCCTTTAACATTAATAAAATAGTCTTCATCGACAACTGACCGCCATTTTAACGCGGAAAAATAAATAAATAATGTTTCGGCATTTTTTGCATAAATTCCTTTGTTTTTTGTAATTAAATGTAGTCTCGAAGTTGGGTCGTTTGTGATTCCATACATTTCTTTCGGAAATTGGCTGTAAAAAACATATTATTTAAACTTATTAATCAAATACCTACTATTTTTAGACATATCATAGGAGCTTATTTTATTTATTTTTTGCGAAAAGAGAATATGCCTACGTGAATATATGATTTTGATATTATAGTGAAAAACTGGTCAAGTGCGAGATGGAATTGTACACGAACGAAGGGGTCTTATAACGTTATTATCATTGTATATTCATTAGATTTCCGACGCCATATAACTGGAATAAGAGCAGTATACAGAACCTGTAAAAATTTCAGAACTCTAGCTATCACCGTTCCGGAGATACAGACAACGAAATCTCAGTAATCCCATTTTATCATTTGGTACGGAACCGTAAAAAATAATAACCATGATCGGGACTTGAACCCACTACCTAGGAATACCACTCAGTTGCTGTGCCAACTGAGCTATCATCCATCCATCTATTCAACAGCCTTTCTCTGTCCACTGTAAGACATAGGTTTTGTGCCGCTAGCATCCAATGACTCCCGCGACCAGATGCGTATTTACCCTTGGGCTACAGGGGCATGGCCCGGGGTGGCCAGCCTGAGAAGGGCGGCGAAAGCCTTCAAGTTTAAAATTGTGCTCTATCTCTATTAATTTATAGGGCGGCTAATTAAATTGGCCCAGGGCGTCAAATCCAATTCCCCAAGGCGCCAATTTTCAAAATACGCCTCTGGACCTAGACAATATCGTCGCTCCGCCTTGCTGGCTGCTCCACGCTGCGTCCTCGAGTGGTCGCCACTCAAGGACCTTCCATCCCCAAAGGTCACCCGATATATTAAACTTACCTAAATATATTCCATTTATCAGTTATATAAGTCTTGATCTCAGTTGCAATATACATTTCATTGCATATACTTTCATAACCATATCCCGCAGAAGTTACAAATACAACTTTATGATTTTTATTTAAATTTAACCAATTTTGAACATGTAATATTATATTTCTCACAACTTCTGATCTTCTGGGGAATGAGGGCACATTTTGAAATGTTGTATCTATATATAAAGTATCTATTTCAATCGCTTCTCCATTTTTATGTAGGTGTGTGTACTTTTCTATACCTAGAATAATAATTTATTAATTTTTGCAATAGACTTGCTAAGCTTTTTACTTAATAAATTAAATTGTAGTGGTAAAATTGATCACCGCAAGCGGGACTTGAACCCACGACCTCGAAATATCGTTCCGTAGCTCTGCCAACTGAGCTTATTGTGGTCGTGCTAACAGTTTGACCACTACAATGCTACTCGATTGAGTCTACATCGCATTTTGATGTACAACGCCATCTATCGAGAATGTTTTGCAACAATCTCGACCAGCTAGGTTCGAGCACTAGGTTAATACTAAATGGTATTTTTTTTTAAAGATAGAGTGATTTAACAGGAAAGGATTTTGTATAACTTGTTTGGTTTTAAATACCACACGTACAACGTTGGGGGCAACCGGTAGTTAAATTATAATTTGCTTAGATCCAAAATTAAAAAACACGCTTGAAAATCTTGAATATTATTTTAAATTATTACATTATCATCGGTCCTTAATATGTGTGTAACATTTCAGATCAATCCGACTACTGCAAGTGAGTGAACAACAACTTACAAAGATTCCGTTACATAGTGTCGGCGACGCAATTACCCATGTGCGACAAAAGTACCTACCTGCCACTGTTACTATGTAAGGTTATATGTTTTGTGTTATGTATAGGGTTTAATAAGAATTAATAGTGTTTATTAATATGTTTAGTTTATACAAATCGATGTCGCTCAGTAGTAATCCAATAAGAATATTTTGTACTATCATAATTACGTAACTTGAAATTATGATTGTTTATTATTGAATGTGTAGGTACCTTTTGTGTTTTATAGTATTGAGTAAGGCCTAGAAATAAGAATAATGTTTAAATTATAGAAATCGGACCAATATTGTTGAAGTTATGGTAGTTTTAAGTTTATTTTTTGTAATTTAAATGATAATTTTTTAGGTTTTAGTTCTAGAAAGTTTTTATATTCTAATTTTATGATTATTATTATTGACCTATATGATGTAATAGGATAAGACCTATTAAATAAGGTATCATATGTTAAGATATCTTTAAAAATAAATATGAAAGGAGGGGGTCTAAAGATTTCGATTAAGTAAAAATTAGGAACGAAAGGGCTCTATTTTGCATGGTCGTCGCTACGGTAAAAGGCCGAGCCACCTAAGCGAGGCAATTTATCGTAGCGATATTCGCAGTCCGAAGCATAATCACCGAGCTCTACAATAGGAAGGAAATCGAAATCTGAAGACTACAACATCTCAGAAAAGAACCGGTGTTTTATTTGAAGTGGAAGTTTTCGCCTTTTACGCATTTAGGGGTGCGTGGGATACGGGTCAACCAGCGAGGTACTTGTACCTGTAAAGGCCCGTATCATTACGTTTGGCAAAAATCGGCTACGGGTATTGGTCGTGCCCTAGTCGAGTTCTGCCCAACATTTGGTCCTTCGAGAACCGGATCCCTAAGAAACCAGAAGAAGTCCAGAAGTTTGCAAGATGCCAGTTACCAGGTCACAGAAGGATGCCCCCTCACGTCCATCGTCCCGTCCCTTGGTCACGGACGGGGCTGAGGAACCGTTAGGGTCAGAAGGGGTCACGTCTGCGTCAGCGTCAGGGTCATCAGCAACGATATGGGACAACAGCTCTTCAGGAACAATAACGTCGGAAACAACCTCAACAGTCACGACTGCGACGACGCCGGCATCAAAGAAGAAAGAAGACGCCGCAGAGAAGAAGACGACGGAGAAGACCCCAGAACAGGCACCGGCAAGGCACGTCCGCGGCTCCGCTGCGACTAGCAAGCCGACGGGGGTCAGTCATCAAGCCAGGTCCACGAAGACTAAGAGTTCGTCCGCCAGGCGACGCGAGCTGGAAGCCAAAGAAGAATTGGCACGCCTGGAGCTGAAGCAAGCGGAGGCAGCGTCGAAGCTGGCACGCGTCCGGTTAGAGATGACGCAGCGTGAAGACGATGACTCCGTGGATGAAGACCTGGAAGATCGAACAGCACAGGTGCAGAACTGGATCGAGACATCACTACGGGAAGGCAGCACCAGGGAGCAACCAGAGCAGCGAGGTCTACCCCCTCCAGAAGAGCAGCAGAAGGTCAAGCCTGAAAACAACTCCACATCAAAGGGAGCTACGGTCGAGATTCAAGCATTGACAACAGCATTGAAGGAAGCCTTTTCTGCGATGGGAGGACAAGTAGCGCAGCCAAGCTACATCCACGAGCTACCCTACTTCGACGGCAACAGCGGCGAGTGGCTGGCCTTCAAGGTGGTCTACGAAGATACGGCACCGATGTTCAGTGACGTGCAGAATATGGCGCGTTTAAGAAGAGCAGTAAAGGGCAACGCGAGAGAAGCTATCAAGAGTCTGCTGTACTCCGAAGCCTCTCCGAAGGAAGTAATGGAAGCCCTCAAGAGAAGGTATGGAAGACCTGATGCGCTGGTGCTGGCAGAATTGGAGAAGATCAAGACTCTACAGAAGATTTCAGAAAACCCAAGGGACATCTGCGTCTTCGCGAGCCAGATCAACAACAGCGTAGCAGCCATAAAGGGGTTGAAGAAACCACAGTATCTGCATTCACCCGAGATAATGAAGCAGATAATTGAGAAGATGCCGACGGTTCTCAAGTTCCGATGGTACGACTTCACGGCAGCGTCAGGCGACTGCGATTTTTCCGACTTGGGAAAGATAAGCAAGTTCCTGAACAGCGAAGCGGACAAATGTGGGGCCTTCGCGACATTGGAAGACAGAAGCGTGTTCAAGCGAACTCCACGACAGGTGACGCATATTATAAACGAAAGGGACTTCAAAGAAAAGGATGCAAGAAGATATGTGAAGACTTGCCCTATGTGTGACGGCGAGCATTTCTTGCTAGATTGTCAGAAGTTCAAGAAGGCGTCAGTCCAGGAGCGGTGGGCAGCAGTCAAGAAGAGCCGCGTCTGTTTCAAGTGTCTCCAGGGGACTCACCGGAAGGAGTCCTGCAGAAGACCGCCGTGTAAGGAATGCAAAAGATGGCATCATCATATGCTGCACGTGGTACCAGAAGAAAAGATATCGGAAGAAAAGGATAAGGAAAAACCACAAGAAATTATGAGTGCTACGGCATCCACTAACCCAGTTAATCATGCAAGGGCGTACCTAAAGATAATTCCAGTGGAAGTCTACGGGACGCAAGGATCTAAGAAGATATTGGCACTTTTGGATGAAGGATCAACCGTGTCACTCTTGGATCAGAAGGTGGCAGAAGAGATCGGCGCTCAAGGATGCAAGGAAGAACTTGTCATCGAGACGGTCGGCGGCAGGATAATAAGGAAGAAGGATTCTCAGACATTGGACCTTACTGTGAAGGGGTCACATGAAGGAACCAAGAAAATCCTCAGGAGAGTCCGGACCATCGACGAACTGAAGATGACACCGCAGTTCGTAGATAAGAAGAGAATACAAGCTTGCCAACACTTGAGGAAGATCGCCGACTCTCTGTATTACGAAGGGGAGTCGCCACAGCTGCTCATCGGTCAAGACAACTGGGAGCTGATCGTGACTCAAGAAATAAAGAAAGGAAAACCAGGAGAACCAGTAGCTTCGCGAACAGAGCTTGGGTGGACACTCCACGGGTCAGACACTAGAGTGGCCAAACCAGTGCACTTCGTAAATACGTGTTTTCAAATCAGTACGCCAGAAGAAGAGATGCATCAGGCCATCAAGGATCACTTTGCGATCGAAGCGCTCGGCGTGCAACCAAGAAGACTTACTACGGATTCAGAAGGAAGAGCACTTGCCATTCTAGAGAAGACTAGCAAAAGATTGGAAGATGGTCGATTTGAAACTGGACTGCTGTGGAAGAATGAAAACGAACAGATGCCAGAGAGCTACACGTCTGCTAAGAATCGTTTAATTAACATCGAAAAGAAGATAGATAAAGATCCTCAGCTGAAAGCAGAATACAACAAGCAGATCCAGCACTTAATCGACAGTAACTACGCAGAAGAAGCGCCTGGTAATGAAGAAGATTATAAGAAAACCTGGTACCTCCCTCACTTCTCAGTGGTACATCCGTTGAAGAAGAAAATAAGGATTGTCTTCGACGCTGCAGCCAAGTCAAACGGAAGAAGTCTCAATGATGCTCTGCTGCCGGGACCTGATCTACTGCAGTCACTCTTCGGGGTACTAATGCGATTCCGTCAAGGACCATTAGCAGTAGCGGCCGACATAAAGGAAATGTTCCTGCAGATTCGCATACGAGAAGAAGACAGAAACAGCCAGAGGTTCCTGTGGCGAGGAGATCTTCGCAACGTGCCGCCAAAGGTATACAGGATGTCATCAGTCATCTTCGGCGCATCATCATCTCCAAGCACAGCGATCTACGTTAAGAACCGGAACGCAGCGGACTACAAGGAGCAGTTTCCTGAAGCGGCCAGAGCAGTCGAGCGAAACCATTACATGGACGACTACCTGCACAGCTTCCAATCAGAAGAAGACTTCAGAAAAGTAACAAAACAGGTAGACTCCATACACAAGAAGGCGGGCTTCGAACTCAGGGGATGGGCATCAAATCAACCTGAGCTGCTGCAAGATGTAAAGACTGAGGCAATTGAGAAAACAGAAGTGGACCTTGGCGAAAAAGAAGCGAAGACACTAGGACTGCGCTGGTCTACAGTAAGGGACTCCATCGGCTTCAGAGCGAACCTTCGGAACACACCAGAAGAAATAACCCAGGGGTTAAAGGTGCCGACGAAGCGAGAAGTCACCAGCGCCGTGATGTCAACTTTCGACCCATTAGGGCTAGCATCACCAGTTCTCGTCCAAGGCAAGAAGCTGCTTCAGAGCGTATGGAGAAGCGGCGTTGGTTGGGATGAAGAAATAGAAGACAAGGAGTACGAGACATGGATGAACTACCTAGAGAAGATAAAACTGTTGCAAGATCTACAGATTCCAAGATGCATGGCGCCACATCGCACCGAGGGGGAGTTGCACACATTCTCGGACGCCAGCGAGACTGCATATGGAGCAGCGGTATATTGGAGGTCAGAAGAACCGAACGGAACTTATCGTGCTATCTTGATAGCAGCAAAAGTAAGAGTCGCTCCGTTAAGACCGATATCGATACCGAGACTCGAGCTACAAGCAGCCCTCCTAGGAAGCAGACTGGCACACTCGGTGGAAGAAGAAATGGATCTGAAAGTGCCCAAGAAAACATTTTGGACAGACTCTAGCATCGTACTCTCTTGGATCAAGACCGACCCCAGAACATTCAAAACATTCGTGGCACATCGCTTAGCGGAAATTGAAGATCTCACGAAGCCACAAGATTGGAGATGGGTGCCGACAGCGCAGAATCCAGCTGATGATGCAACGCGCGACGTACCAGAACACTTCGACTGCAATCACCGATGGTTCACCGGACCGAGTTTTCTCAGTAAGGATGAAGTTCATTGGCCAGCGGCAAGAACTTTTAAGAAGGAACCCACCAGTGAGGAAAGGGCAGTAGACGTCGCCACAGCAGCAAGCATCACCCATCCATCACCAGATCCGAAGAAGTTTTCGTCATGGAAAAGACTTCTACGAGCCACAGCAAGAGTTCTGCAGTTCATACAACTCTGCAGAGCTAAAGAAAGGGTTAGTGTCGGAAAGGAAAAAGATCCCACCTGGAAAAGAACGAAAGGAAAGAAGACTAAAGTGGTAGAAAAACGACGACAGTCTTCCAAAGTAGAAAGGAACTACATACCATTGGACACAGATCTACTGGAGCAAGCTGAAAATCTACTGCTAAAAGGAAGCCAAGAAAGAAGCTTCAAAGAGGACATCAGACGTCTGCAGCAAGGAAAGCAGGTAGAAGGCAGCAGCAAATTGAAGAGACTCGACGTCACAATGGAAGAAAGTTTACTACGCTTGAAAGGAAGGATCGACGCGATACAGGGCGTGACAAGAGAATACAAGCGACCCGTCGTGCTCGACAGCAAGGATATAATAACGAGACTTATAATAGAAGATTTTCACTGCCGTTTCAATCATGGTAATCACGCAACGGTAATCAACGAAGTAAGGCAACGATTCTGGGTGCTAGGACTACGATCAGCAATCAAAACGGTCCAGCATCAATGTCAGTGGTGTAAAACAAGAAAAGGAAACCCACAACAACTACCGACGGGCAACTTACCTGCAGAAAGGTTGATGCATAGCAACCCACCATTCACATGTACTGGTATCGACTACTTCGGCCCAATGACAATCACCGTAGCAAGAAGACACGAGAAGAGATGGGGCGCCTTGTTCACATGCTTGACTACAAGAGCTGTGCATATCGAGATCACACCTTCACTCTCAACCGATAGTATGATCATGGCGCTACGGAGATTCGCCGCAAGAAGAGGCATGCCAAAGATAATCTACACCGATAACGGCACGAACTTCGTCGGAGCAAAGAAGGAACTAAAAGAAGCTATAGACGCCATGGACCAAAAGGATCTCATTTCAGAGGCAGACAAGATCGGCGTGCAGTGGAAATTTATACCACCTGGAGCACCAAACATGGGTGGTGCCTGGGAGCGAATGGTGCGATCAATCAAAATCGCACTAGACGCCACACTCAACGAGAAGCATCCACGTGAGGAGGTACTACACACCCTTCTCCTGGAGGCCGAGCATATAGTCAACTCTCGGCCCCTCACTCATCTCTCCGAGTGCCTTGAAGAGGAAGCACTCACACCAAACCACTTCCTCATCGGGCGGTCATGCGGCGCAGCAAGGATCGGCAGCTTCGAGGACAACGAGCTCGTCGGGAGGCACACCTGGAAGGCCACGCAGCGACTTGCCGACCACTTCTGGCAACGTTGGCTGCGAGAGTACCTGCCTACCCTACTGCCACGAAAGTCTGCGGGAAGAACCAGCGCCACGGACCTGCGTGTGGGAGACATCGTGTTAGTCGTCGATCACAGCTTACCAAGATGCACCTGGCCACGCGGCAGAATACAGCAAGTATATCCAGGACCAGATGGACGGATCCGGATCATCGACATTGAGGTGCGAGGAGCAGTGCTGAGAAGACCCAGTTCGAGAGTGGTGCTGTTGTTGCCGGAAGCATCGCCGAGCCAGTAGGATGGTGCAGAGCACGAGGGGGAGAATGTCGGCGACGCAATTACCCATGTGCGACAAAAGTACCTACCTGCCACTGTTACTATGTAAGGTTATATGTTTTGTGTTATGTATTGGGTTTAATAAGAATTAATAGTGTTTATTAATATGTTTAGTTTATACAAATCGATGTCGCTCAGTAGTAATCCAATAAGAATATTTTGTACTATCATAATTACGTAACTTGAAATTATGATTGTTTATTATTGAATGTGTAGGTACCTTTTGTGTTTTATAGTATTGAGTAAGGCCTAGAAATAAGAATAATGTTTAAATTATAGAAATCGGACCAATATTGTTGAAGTTATGGTAGTTTTAAGTTTATTTTTTGTAATTTAAATGATAATTTTTTAGGTTTTAGTTCTAGAAAGTTTTTATATTCTAATTTTATGATTATTATTATTGACCTATATGATGTAATAGGATAAGACCTATTAAATAAGGTATCATATGTTAAGATATCTTTAAAAATAAATATGAAAGGAGGGGTCTAAAGATTTCGATTAAGTAAAAATTAGGAACGAAAGGGCTCTATTTTGCATGGTCGTCGCTACGGTAAAAGGCCGAGCCACCTAAGCGAGGCAATTTATCGTAGCGATATTCGCAGTCCGAAGCATAATCACCGAGCTCTACAATAGGAAGGAAATCGAAATCTGAAGACTACAACATCTCAGAAAAGAACCGGTGTTTTATTTGAAGTGGAAGTTTTCGCCTTTTACGCATTTAGGGGTGCGTGGGATACGGGTCAACCAGCGAGGTACTTGTACCTGTAAAGGCCCGTATCATTACGTTTGGCAAAAATCGGCTACGGGTATTGGTCGTGCCCTAGTCGAGTTCTGCCCAACACATAGATTAATATTACACGCCAGATGGGATACACCTAAATTGCCCTTAGCTGTAATTCCTCGACAGTTTCCATATAGGTTGTCTGGAAGAGATCGCTACCAGCGATAAGACCGCCGCTTGTACATACCTTAAGCTGTACTATATCCAATTATGTAGTTTGTCTTTTCTTTGGTGTACAATAAAGAATTTTGTATTGTAACGTATTGTATTAATATATTGATAGATACGTACCGCGTCAATAAAAGCGTGTTACTTAAAAAGCTTGTTAAAATACTTGTATTGAGCAGAAATCGAACCCACAACCTCTTGAACAACTTATAAAAACTAGCTGACTCCCGCTACTCCCCGCTTATGTGTGGAATTTAGAAAAAAATCCCATTTTGGCAACAAGTTTCACTAATTCTTCGCTCCTATTGGTCGCAGCGTGATGTTATATAGTCTAAAGCCTTCCTCGATAAATGTATTATCAAACACTGAAAGAATCTTTCAAATCGGATCATTGGTTCCTGAGATTAGTGCGTACAAACAAACAAACAAACTCTTCAGCTTTATAATATAGATTTAAATTAACCATACTGTGGCTGGTCGAGTGTGATGCAAAAAATTCTTGATAGATGGCATTGTACGTAAAAATAACGATATAAACTCAATCAAGTGACGATTATGGTGGCCTAATTTACTAATTTGATTACTGAAACCACGACCGCAATAAGCTTAGTTGGCAGAGCTTGCGATGATCACTTTTTCCACCATAATTTAATTTATTAAGTAAAAGCATAGCATGTCAATTGCAAAATAATTAATTACTAAACCATACCATTTTGAGTAATCCTAAAATCACCGGTGTATAATATTGTATGTTTGTATTCGAAGAGAAACATAACAGAGCCTAACGAATGTCCGGCCGGTAGAGTTGTCACATTTAAGTATATATCTACATCATTTTCTTGTATTGTTATTATATTTTTACCTGTAAATAGTTAATACATAATTAATTTAAACACTCTTTCATTATTCTCTAACACTTGTGAAACTAATTTATACTATCAAAAACTAAAAAACACATTTGAATATCTTAAATATTATTTTAAATTATTACATTATCGTCGTTTCTTAATATGTGTGTAACATTTCAGATCAATCCGACTACTGCAAGTGAGTGAACAATCACTTTCAAAGATTCCGTTACATAGATTAATACATTGTTAGATATGCTAATACAGGCATGTTAATTAGAACTACTTTTTACAGATATAGATGCGCACGTTTGTTTCACAACCACTTGTGGTATTTAAAAAGTGTCCAAACGTCGGGCTTAAATTTAACACAAATATACATACATAGCTACACTTTCCAAGAACGCTATAGGATAAATAAATAATATTATGCCTTTAGGTAGTGGTGATTACAAAATTCGCAGGCAACAGATGGTGAAAGAATATGGATCATTATGTAGAATATACATACCTAGGCCTAAACTTTTAAGATAAGGAGCTAATTCAATAATTTCATGTTTAATAATAGCATTAGTTACTTCTGAAGCGTAGATAAAAGCGTTGTTCATCTTCAATTTCTCAGGGAAATCTTTCGCTTTCAAACCAAATACATGATCACCATGAAAATGACTCAAAAAGTAAGCGTTTTGATGTTTATTCTCAAAGTTATCGACAGAAATAAAAGGTATTTCTGGTATGTAACCATTAAAGGCGCTTGACATTTTATGATGAGAACACATCGTTATTCGTTTTCTTAAATTCACAATGGTTGTATGTTAAAACATAAACGTAAATAAATAAAATCAAAAATTTTCGGAATCCAATTCAACTGATTATGACAAATTAACAAGCAATTGAAAACTTTATTAAAAGGAACTAGAGTTTAATATTGAAGATCAAAGCAAATTGTGATTGTTTATCTTTTTTGACAGTTTTGACATTTTATCAGCTTAGCCAACTGTACGGTTTTCGCCACAGACTAATGAACTATGTTTTGGTCAATGATTTAGTAATATAATATTATTTTCTTTTTCACGTTCGTTCATAGAATTAAATGCTGAATATTATGAGTAGGTAGCTAGTAACAAATGTTGAATCTAACGCTTGAGAAAACGCTTAACTTTTTGCTTGAAAGCAAATTTAGCAGGCAGTTTTATGTAATTTTATGACCTTTTTTATAAACTATCGTAAAAATTAATTGCCCGTATCGATAATGACGGTAATTAACTTATTAATTGCCAATTATTGAAATTTATCTAATCAGCCTTTAATTTTCATTCCAAAAAGTTGTATATAATGTTGAAATTAATATTTGTTTTCTTTTTAGGGTTCCGTACCCAAAGGGTAAAAACGGGACCCTATTACTGAGACTTCGCTGTCCGTCCGTCCGTCCGTCCGTCCGTCCGTCCGTCCGTCCGTCCGTCCGTCCGTCCGTCTGTCACCAGGCTGTATCTCAAGAACGGTGATAGCTAGAGAGTTGAAATTTTCACAGATGATGTATTTCTATTGCCGCTATAACAACAAATACTAAAAATAAAATAAAATAAATATTTAAGGGGGGCTCCCATACAACAAACATGATTTTTAGGGTTCCGTACCCAGTATCTCAAGAACGGTGATAGCTAGACAGTTGAAATTTTCACAGATGATGTATTTCTATTGCCGCTATAACAACAAATACTAAAAATAAAATAAAATAAATATTTAAGGGGGGCTCCCATACAACAAACATGATTTTTAGGGTTCCGTACGCAGTATCTCAAGAACGGTGATAGCTAGACAGTTGAAATTTTCACAGATGATGTATTTCTATTGCCGCTATAACAACAAATACTAAAAATAAAATAAAATAAATATTTAAGGGGGGCTCCCATACAACAAACATGATTTTTTTACCGTTTCTTGCTCGATACTAATTGTTTAGTTAGGTCATTTCTGTAAATAATAATCTTGAAATAATTCTAACTTGTGTATTTCGTGGACTGTACAATGATTGGTATTTATCGTATATATATAATCAATACGACGCGCGGCTGATCCGTGCGCTTGCATATTCTTGAGTGCAGTCGAGTGGTGTGAGGTCGCGCCCCGCGCGTCCCCGCCGCTGCGTCCGCGCGCGCCGTGGTCGCGGCGTTGGTGTTCCAACATCCTCCCCGGGTTGATGGCATCAATTCACTGGAAGCGGGCAAATGTTGGGGAAGGTACGCAGAATTACCCCCTTTTGTGTTTTTATTTCAGCAACTCTAGTGAAGCCATCCTTCCCAGGCATCACCTTTACGATTCTGCCCAGCGGCCACAGTAGAGGCGGTTGACCCTTGTCCTTAATTAGAACCATGGCGCCTATGGAGAGTTGCTGCTCTGAAGAATGGTTCCATTTCGTCTTGGTTTGAAGTAGAGAAACATATTCTAAGTGAAAGCGTTGCCAAAAATGTTGTTTAATGAGTTCGATTCTCTGATAGCGTTGCAGGCTGGTGATCTGGTGCACTTCATGTGTGATGGGTGGCTGCGGAACAGACATTAGTGGCCGTCCAATTAAGAAATGAGCAGGAGAAAGGGCTACCAAATCATGAGGATCAGGGGACATAGGCGTGAGAGGACGCGAATTTAAAACTGCCTCAATCTGAGTCAAGCATGTTGCCATTTCTTCGTATGTGAAGTGTGTAAGTTGGAGCAACCTTTTGAGGTGGTGTTTGGTAGAGCGAACCGCTGCTTCTGCAAGACCATTATTATGAGGTGAATAGGGAGGTACGAATGACAGCTCAATACCCTGTTGAGCAATGTCGTAAGCAATATCGGATTCTTGTAAGAAACGCTGTAGTTCATTGCATGTACCTACGAAGTTACTTGCATTATCAGATAAGATACTTAAGGGCTTACCACGACGAGACACAAATCTATTTAGGGCCGCAATATAGGCTTCCTTAGTTAGTTCTGTAACGAGTTCGATATGTACACATTTTACAGCTTGACAAATGAAAATACACAGGTAAGATTTTATAAGCTTACATCCTCTACCCTTGCGGTCCGCTATAAGCACAGGTCCAGCATAATCTACATTGCAGTGAAGAAAAGGAAATTCTAACGCTGTCCGAGTACTTGGCAGTTGACCCATAATAGGCTGCACGGTTTGACATTTGTACCTAAAGCATTTGACACATTGTTTGACAGTAGTTTTTGACAAATTCCTACCACCCAAAGGCCAATAGGTTTGACGTACGTTTGCTAAGAGCAGTTGTGGCCCTGCGTGCAGCAGCCCGACATGCTCCCTGTGAAATAAACGTTTTGTGAAATGATGTTTGCTGCATAATAATAGGGGATGCTTTACGTTGTAATCATAAGGAGCACTGTCAAGTCTGCCGCCTACGCGAATGAGACCGTCACCATCGACGAAGGGACTAAGTGCAATCAGTCTATTTTTTCGTGGTAATAATTTGCGTGAGTTCAACAAGTGATGTTCAACTGGGAACATTTCTTGTTGAGCAATTTTAATAATAATGTTTAATGAATTAGTAAGCTCAATTACTTGTAGTTTTCCTTGTCTATTTTGTGTTGTTTTTTTGCAATTGTGAATGAATCTAAAAATGTAGGCTAAAACTCTTTGTGACCGATCTATGTCAGAATGTTTGTGCATTAAATTTGAAATCAATGAATCATTGTTTATTTGTGTTTGATGATATGATTCTAACTGATTATTGATTGGATTTGATTTTAATTCATTAACATGGGTTGAAACGTGTTCTGAAAGATCCTGTTTAAAATTGTCATTAGGCATTCTTGGCCAATGACTTTCATCTTTTAATAGAAATGGTGGTCCTGACCACCAAAGAGAACAATCAGCGATTAAGTCAGGCCTTAAGCCACGAGAAATTATGTCAGCTGGATTTTGCTTAGTATCAGTATACCTCCAGGTATGACCTGCAGTCGTATCTTGTATCTCGCTAACACGATTTCTTACGAACGGCTTTAAAAGGTTCGGTTTTGTATTAAGCCAACACAAAACAATTGTTGAATCACACCAAAAGTAAGTCCTAGCGATCGGAATTGTGAGGGAACTCGAAACCTTAGTGTGCAATCGCGATCCCAACAATGCGCCAGAAAGTTCAAGACGAGGAATAGTTAAATGCTTGATGGGAGATATTCTGCTTTTAGATACTAATAATTGAACATGGTAATCTCCGTTGCTGTGGATCGATCTCGTATAAATGGCTGCTCCGTATGCTCGTTCACTTGCATCGGTGAAAATATGAAGTTCATGCATGGCGTAGTCAATAAACACCCATCGGGGAATTTTTAAATAATTTAGAGATGTCAATGAATTTGCAAAGGAAAGCCACTCGTCACGAAATTGTTTTGGAACTTCAACATCCCAATCATAATTATCGATCCATAACTGCTGTATGATCTTTTTTGGTTCGATTAAAATCGGTCCAAGAAGACAAAGTGGATCATAAATTTGACTGATAACAGACAGAATATGTCTTTTTGTTACCTTTTTGTTACTTTCGATGTCTATTGAGAAACCCAGAAGATCGGATTCGCAAATCCACTGCAAGCCTAGCGTCTTATTAGAGACATTTTGATTGTCGACGATCTGCAATGACTGGGCCTGCTCTGATGCACCTGGAATTTGTGACAAAATTTCTTTGTTATTAGATTTCCATTTACGAAGAAAAAATTTAGCTGATGCTAAAATGGACGAAACATTATTCGCCAAACTAACGACGTCGGGTAACGAATCGCAGCCACTTAGATAGTCGTCAACGTAGAAATCATTTTGAATTGATTTTTTGACGATTTCGTCTGACGTAGTATCTGCAAGAGTGACTAAACATTTAGTAGCCAAGTAGGGGGCAGCTGCAGTACCGTAAGTTACGGTATTCAAGCTGTATGTTTTTAGAGGTAATTTGGGTTCATCTCTAAATATTATTTGTTGCAAGTGGCGTTGCGAGGGGTTAAGAAGTACGGCTCTATACATTTTTTCAACATCGGCAGATATAACGTACTTATGTTGCCGAAAACGAAGCAGTATAGATAATAAATCATTTTGTACTGTGGGACCTACCATTTGTAAGTCATTGAGACTCTTTCCTGAAGTGGAGGTCATTGACCCGTCGAAGACTGCTCGAAACTTTGTCGTGGTTTGTGTTTGTTTTGTAACACCATGATGGGGTAAGAAATATTCAGTAGTGGCGCCTGTATGAGGCTTGTTCGTAGTCACATTCTCTGTCATGTGACCTAGATTCTCATATTCATACATGAAATCAACGTACCTTTTTTTAAAGTGTGGATCACGTTGAAATCGACGTTCGAGTGACAAGAAACGAAGTCTAGCCATGTTGTATGAGTTTCCTAAGACATGAGGATCGTGTTTGAGAGGCATTGTGACAACAAATTGACCATTTTCATCACGATATGTGTTTTGAGAAAAATTGTCCTCGCAAGCACGCTCCTCCTCAGACAATGTGTATTTTGACGGAATAGAATCTAGCTCCCAAAACTTATTTAAAGTAGAATCTATTTGATTAATAGTGAAAAAACAATTATGCGATTGAAATTTAACTGGTGAACATGCTTGTGACAAATGCATGACTGGACGTGTTATAACCCATCCTAACTTAGTATCGCGTATTTGTGGTTGATTCTTGCCTAAGTTAATCGTTGCATTTCCGAGGACAGACCAAAATATTTCAGAGCCCACCAAAATGTCAATATCTGATGGTACATAAAAGAATGGGTCTGCATACTGTAAGTCTAATGGAAGCGGAATTTTGTTTACATCAATCAAAGAAGGAGGTTGCTTTTTTGTGATTTCCGGTAGAAAATAGCAAGTTATATTTGCTTTAAAAGAGCTAGTATTCGATTCAATAGTGATATTGCATGTCTGCGTACAGGAAGATAATTGATTATTGATACCTGATACAGTGGAGTTTGTAGGCGATTTAACTAATCCTAGTTTCTCACAATACGCGTAGGAGGTATAATTGAAAGAGCTGCAGTTGTCCAGCAATAGTCTAGCTTCGAACCTCTCGCCTCTCTCGTTCACTGCTTTCACCAGAGCTGTGGACAGTATAAGATGGGCAGGAGTAGAACTCTGTTGGATGGTGTTATGCATGGGAGCCTCATTTTGTGATGAATGTTTAAAATCCACAGATTTAACATAATTCTTTGACATTCCCACGGACAAGGCAACATTGGGCATAGGGTCGAGCACATTCCTCGGCTGTTCAATATGTAGAAGTGTATTGTGTTTAATTTTGCAATATTTGCAGTGTGATAGCTTACATCTATTAGAGCTGTGATTAGAAGAACGTAAGCAATTAAGACACACTCCAAATTCTTTGGCCTTAGTTATTCGTGACGTAATTGGAAGCGCACGAAAAATATCACATGAATATAAGAAATGCGTTTTAGAACACATCGGACAATTGGGCAAATTATTGTTGTGTTCTTTGTGTGAGTTAGTTTTGTTATTTGTTTTATGTGAATGGTAGTCTATTTTTATTTCTTTATTAATTTTATCTTCAATAGTTTCTAATAAATCTGCCTTATTATTTATATACGAGCAAAATTGGTTTAGTGTAGGCGACTTCTCCAAAGAGCTTCGGTATTCTTCCCAGTCCCTACTAGTGGTAGTATCCAATTTGTGTGACATCATATAAACAATCATCGTGTCCCAGTGTTCGACAGGTTCATTTAAAGTTTTTAATGCTCGAGTGTTTTTATTTATGACATCCACCAAGCTACGTAAATTAGAACTGGATTCTTTTGTAAGAGATTGAGCATTAAATAAAGCTTGTAGATGATTATTTATTAGAAGTCTATTGTTATCGTACCTTTGACATAGCAAATTCCATGCTGTCTCGTAATTGGATGCCTTAAAATCTATATTTAATATTACGTGATGTGCATTTCCTTTTAAGGAAGCACGAAGGTAATGAAATTTGCTTATGTCGTCTATGCATGCACTATTATGGATCAACGACAAAAATGTATCTTTAAATTCTAACCAGGACTCAAGACCGCCAGAAAAGATTGGTAGGTCAATTTTAGGTAAGCGTATAAAGTTCTTTGAAGCACCTGTTTGACTCGTCGAACTCGCTACAGACTCGTCGTCGCCATTACCAGCGACGGGAGACAGCAAGGCACGAGCCTGCGAAGCTAGCGCATGAAATCGTTCCTCAAACTTAGCTCGCTCCGCATATGCCTCATCGGGTGGCTCAGACATTACTTCAATCTCCAGCTGTAATTCGTCGAAAATATCGTATATGACATCAAATTTTGAAAAACGTCCATCCAATTCAATGTGCTGTATAGCAGACAATGATTTACAAGATTGAATTACGCTGAGATAGTTACCAAAATTAGTTACTTTTGCTTTCAAGGCACTGCGTTTCTTGATAAGAACTTCTAAGCTAGCCATGGTAGAAATAGAATAGTTTAAGCTAAATACATACTATGTTTAAAGTACAATAGATTAAGCAGTAAGCACTTAAGTATCTTTGATAATAAATGGAAAAAAAATCGTTAAAAAGAAAGCATAGGTACATATAAAATTTTATTTATCAGAAAAAGGCAGGTACTTTTTGTTTTTAACTATTGAGGAAAACAATAAGCGATTGATTGTAAAAAATAGGCAAAGTATATTTAAAATGTATTTGTAAAATGTATTTGAATGTGATCGTAAGTAATTGCGATATTAAGATTATCTGAGTTGAAGTTAATGAAATATCTATAAGTTTATGAACGTCAAGTCGCCGATGAAAGAAAGGATTCAGCGAACAAAAGCAACGTATGTGGGTATAAGCCGTAGGTACGTCTAGCGCACCGCGATGGAAAGTAATAATGCATATAAGTAAGACGCGGTAAGCATATAGCGTGACGTAACAGCTAAATACATAGATTTCAAGTTAACTGGCAGAAAATGACTCGCAATGATTCAGTTGTAAGGCAGTAAAAAAAAATAGGCATTAGAATTTGACACCACCGTAATATCGGTAATTTGTTTGGACAGGATTATAGGTACATAGGTAGGTTATATTTGGAACGAACTCACATAATGTTACGTCCTTTGCCCGAGCGATGAAATTCCTTATGTAAATCAATAACTCGGCGTTACTCGTCGATATTTTATTTGTTTGAATGTTTCTTTCCTCTCTGGTTCTTGAAGGGAGAAGGACCAATGTTTAGTTAGGTCATTTCTGTAAATAATAATCTTGAAATAATTCTAACTTGTGTATTTCGTGGACTGTACAATGATTGGTATTTATCGTATATATATAATCAATACGACGCGCGGCTGATCCGTGCGCTTGCATATTCTTGAGTGCAGTCGAGTGGTGTGAGGTCGCGCCCCGCGCGTCCCCGCCGCTGCGTCCGCGCGCGCCGTGGTCGCGGCGTTGGTGTTCCAACACTAATAACGTTGCCTTATGTTGCATAGATAATGGTACGGAACCCTTCGTGCGCGAGTCCGACTCGCACTTGACCAATTATTTATAGACATATATTTGTATGTTCGTAAGTATATCTATACATTTATTTTTACATTGTATTCAAATGTATAATTTTTGGTTTTTCTACATGTTACCCACATTTTGGCGACATTCAAATAAGTGAATTTTAAAATTGCAGCCGTTGTATCGCAGACTGAGTAAGTTACTTCTAAGCAGTTTATATTCACTATTATCAATTAAATTATTAGTAGATTATAATAACATATAGGCTTTAAATCACCAAGCTGTTGACAGTAACTAACAACGCGGATTTGACCAAGCATAAGCTGTACCTATTGTTTAATTAGCTGTAGCCAGCAACTTCGTACGCGTGGAATTCATAAAATTTTCCCCGTCTTTTGCAACATTTTTCACTAATTTATTTATTTATTTATTTAACACTAATGCTGTTACATGCATAGGCGGGCTTAATGCCTGAGGCATTTTCTACCAGCCAACCATAGGGTGGTG
Organism: Orgyia antiqua; assembly: GCA_916999025.1. NCBI lineage: Eukaryota > Metazoa > Arthropoda > Insecta > Lepidoptera > Erebidae > Orgyia > Orgyia antiqua. The sequence continues at coordinate 1,654,492 of OU779872.1, forward strand.
CAGAATTAAAGGAGGCAGGTGTGAATACAGAGCTGAGGAGAAAAAAAAATTATAATAATTAATAGGAAAATGAAAGTTACAGTTTTTATTTATTATAAAATGGATAGGGGTATAGACATAGATATATTACATACAAATATACACATTACAATGTTACTTAATAAATACCACACGTACATAAACATACATAACACATTATTAAACCAAATATGACAATATCAAATGAAAAATTAACAAGTCAGGTGCTCAAGTCCACTATTTTGGAACAATTGTCATACCGGCACAATACCGGCACGATACCGTTGCAATTGAAGTCAAATATCCGTAGTCTGCTATATGCCGTCATAACGGTCTTTCAATGGTAATAGAATTGTCGATCTCTTTTATCTATGCATTGAATTTTCGGTCTCTTTTATCTATGGATTGTGTTAGAATGGTATGTATGTGTTGCCGTTTTTAAAAAATGCGTTAGTTGAGGTGATTTTCGAAAAACTACTAATAAATTTAAACATTTAATCATGCTAGACTTCGTTTAAATATATTTGTACATACTATTTATTAGTATAAAAAGCAATGTGAAGTTTAGGAGATTAGTAAATTGCAATAAATTACAAAGAACAATTTCTAATATTTCTATCTATCTATTTTTTATTTATGGCAATCTGTCGACACAGGACAATTTAAAAATATTACTGTCAAATTCAAAATAGCAGACTACCGAAACATTTCAGTCATTGAATTGCAATTGTGAAGCAGTTGTGTACGAGACTAGCAATTTATGTCACTTTGACAATTGTAAGACAATGATGAAGTCGTTATGACGACACATTAATAGTAGACTACCAAAAACTTTACTATTGCACCATAATGGTACAATAATGGTACAGTTGTGACACCGTTGAAATACCCGACTCAGGGCCCTGCAAGAATGTCACTTTGCAAGGTTGGTACAACAGTTTATTAAAATATTACTCTGTGATATTAGCTCTTGCTCTTGCCCGCGATTTTATAAATAGGTAGGTACGTCGTGTTAAATTTGATATCACTACGTACTTATTGCTTCTTTACTTAATTTAACTGATAATCAGATATTTTGGTACCAACTACCAAGTCTACGTGCAGAACGAAAGTTAAATAAAACTGAAAAAACTATGGTTCATTTTATTTAATTAAGGCTATTTCGTTACGCATATTTCTATATTTTTAAATCGTTAGTCTTTAAACAGATTTTCTTATAAAAAAAGTTTAGCTAACATCGGTACTGATTATAAGTGCACAACTGTGGTGCACAACTAAACTAAAAAATGAAAACTGATAGTGTCAATAACACAATTTAGCTATGCTAGCAGAACTTTTTTATAAAAAAATCTGTACCTATATTACAGACAGACTAACGGTTTTAATAAAATGTGCGCAACGCAAGGAGGTTATAAGTAGGGAGGAACAACTTGGGAATATAGATTTGTCCCAAGGCCCGCCCCGTTTACGGTTTAAAAAAGTAAAATAGTAGCCTTGCCTTCTCTTTTCTTCGTACTAGCTTTCTCTTTTACTCCAGCTCAAAAAGAAAGAGTTAGAAAGGCTACTAAATAGGCTCTTTTCATTTATTTTTCTTAAGGGCCTACATCAATATTATCGTCGACATGTACCTATTAACACAGCTAGTAGGCATAGAAAATGAAGAATTAGGGATATTTTTTTTGTTTACTCAAAATCTACTAAATATATTTTAATTCCGGCTTACGTGTTTCTATATATAATAGTTACCTGTTTTTAAAGTTGTTTCATTAGTTAATACGGAATAATAGACCGACAAATGAGAAAAATAAAAAATTAGAGAGGTTGTTTCGCTAAGATTTTCTATCGAGAAAACTTTTTTCAATCGCGTTTCTGAGTTTATGCGATCCTAGATTAAATATTGAAAAAACATATACTTAAAAATTAGAGCTCTAGCCATTCAATCTAAAGAAAAAATGAAAACTTCGTACGTAGAAAAATGCACGAAGCTATTTTGGTATCCTCTTAATGTGTTCAACTAAAAAAAGAAGCAGGCCGGATTCGTTGTACCGAGTGTTACGTCTAGATCTATATCGTAAGTCTATGGCGCAACGAAATAGCAAATTAGTCGAAATACAACCATAGACTTACGATATAATAATATTAATCTTTATTGGGACTAATTTACATGTGATCTCTCCCCGTTTTCCAATGGCAGAGCATAATGCGACTCAGTGCCGCACAATGCCGCACAATGCTGACGCTTAATGGGAACGTGAACGTGGTTTTAAAATGCGCCAGCAAAGTGCGCTAAGTTCAGTGTTGAAAAAAAAATTCTAAAATAAACATTGTATTCACATTATATGTGTGGAATATAAAAAAGTCATTGTTTATACCTTCATCCATATTTATATTTATTTATTTTTTAACACAGCTTGAACTAACTTTGAATATTTCTAGAAAACTCCGACGAAAAGAAAGCCTTAAAATTTTTTTTAACAATAAATAATATTACTAACGATAATATTTAAATAACATTTCAATCAATGCCAATTTAAAGAAAAAACACTTGTTAATTTTCTGTCGCTGAAGTTGGTATGGATTGCACGCATCACTTTTGAGAGTGCTCGATCGATTGTGCGATGCGATGCTGTAATTGGAACACTCAACGTCGAGCATTGTGCCGCATAATGCGCTATTGTGCGCTGATTGGAAAACGGGGTCTGTCTCCTAAATTAGGTTATTACCTGTGTCTCAGAAGACAGATGTTCATAGTGTGCTAACAGTTCAAATTGTTTATGAGTTACAGTTAGTTTAAATATATAATGAGATTATAGTACATTACGATATTAGTGCGTAAAGATGGTTATAACATGCGAGGCGGAATTTCAGCCCAAGCCGAAGGCGAGGGCGTAATTGAGCCGAGCATGTTATAACACTTATAACCAATACGCACGTATATCGTACGACGTTTTTAGGGTTTCGTACCCAAAGGGTAAAAACGGAACCCTATTACTGAGACTTCGCTGTCCGTCCGTCCGTCCGTCCGTCCGTCCGTCCGTCCGTCCGTCCGTCCGTCCGTCCGTCCGTCCGTCCGTCCGTCCGTCCGTCCGTCCGTCCGTCTGTCACCAGGCTGTATCTCAAGAACGGTGATAGCTAGAGAGTTGAAATTTTCACAGATGATGTATTTCTATTGCCGCTATAACAACAAATACTAAAAATAAAATAAAATAAATATTTAAGGGGGGCTCCCATACAACAAACATGATTTTTTTATTTCTTTTAGTCTCCATGTTCTGTCGGACTAAAACGTCAAAACACGAATCAGAGTAGAGTAAAGCACAGAGTACTTTGAAGTACCTAGCTTCTATCCCCGTTTTCCAATCATAGCACAATAGCGCATTATGCGGCACAATGCTCAACGTTGAGTGTTCCAATTACAGCATCGCATCGCACAATCGAGCACTCTCAAAAGTTATGCGTGCAATCCATACCAACTTCAGCGACAGAAAATTAACAAGTATTTTTTCTTTAAATTGGCATTGATTGAAATTTTATTTATATATTATCGTTAGTAATATTATTTATTGTTAAAAAAAAAATTTAAGAATTTCTTTTCGTCGGAGTTTTTTGGAAATATTCAAAGTTAATTCAAGCTGTGTTAAAAAATAAATAAATATAAGTATGGATGAAGGTATAAACAATGACTTTTTTAGGGTTCCGTACCCAAAGGGTAAAAACGGGACCCTATTACTGAGACTTCGCTGTCCGTCCGTCCGTCCGTCCGTCCGTCTGTCACCAGGCTGTATCTCAAGAACGGTGATAGCTAGAGAGTTGAAATTTTCACAGATGATGTATTTCTATTGCCGCTATAACAACAAATACTAAAAATAAAATAAACTAAATATTTAAGGGGGGCCATACAACAAACATGATTTTTTTACCGTTTCTTGCTCGATACTAATAACGTTGCCTTAAGTTGCATAGATAATGGTACGGAACCCTTCGTGCGCGAGTCCGACTCGCACTTGACCAATTTTTTAACACATTTGCGAGGAAACAGAAAAAAAATATTATTTATACTCAATCTGTGAATGCACACTGTTGCTTTCCCGCCATTTTAACAGTGCGCTAGCGCTGCCTACTGACTGGCGCCGCGCGACGATTAGTTCGAAATTTGAATAGCAACAGCGCGCTGCTCGAGTCGTGCGGTGGCGATCAGTTCCATATTTGAAATGGCAAATAATACTGTTATGAAATTTGTATGGACTATAGCTTAACTATTTGCTTTGGTAACACACGAGTTTTTTATGACCCGCTTTACATATTTAAAACCGGTGGAATTACATCAGCTTTACGAGCAAGGGTGTTAAAAATTTAATTTCTTTCTTCTTTTTTTCAAAAAAAATATTACGTAAAAAAAAACAAAACACAAAAGAGAATTAAAAGAAAATTAAATAAAACCAAATAAAAAAAAACCACTACAAATAATAGAAAATGGTAAATTAACGAACTTCTATATTAATAATGAACATGTATGTGTGTGTTTGTGCGAGTGTGAAAGTGTGTGGGTGGGTAAGTGTGTAGTGTGTGTTTTTGTTTGTGAATACGAGATTTGAAGGGGCAATCAACTTAGCAAAATTAGGTAATAGGACTAGTGGGGTAGACCACAAGTGATTCAACTTCATCATAGGACATGTTAATAAGTAGACTAAACATAAGCTTTTTGAATTTTCGGTTATTCAACTTTTGCATATCCAATAAATAAATTAAAATAAATACTCTCGGAGCCCTAAAATCATAATGGCGATATAGATCTAGACGTAACACTCGGTACAACGAATCCGGCCTGCTTCTTTTTTTATTTGAACACATTAAGAAAAATAAGTGACAAAGAGCCGATTTAGTAGCCTTTCTAAGTCTTTCTCTTTGAGCTGGAGTAAAAGAGGAAGCTAGTAAGAAGAAAAGAGAAGGCAAGGCTACTATTTTATTTTATACCGTAAACGGGCCGGGCCTTGGGACAAATATGTTCCCGAGTTGTTCCTCCCTACTTATAACCTCCTTGAATACAACATTGCTGTTTTTATTTTTTAGTTTAGTTTGTGCACGTCACCAACGTCACCACGTCAATCGTTACCAATGTAAATCTACTCAATCGCAATTCGGCATTAATTTATTATTTGTGATTTTCAGAATATGAACCAGTTCACATGCAATTATGTTTATCTTTGCTTCGAGCTTAATGAAATATTTTTTAAATTAAATGATTAAATCTATTTCATAGCGTTTTATTTAACTTTTACTCTCCCGCTTATTAACGTCTCAAATAAACAACGTTTTGTTAGGTATGGGAAAATCTGTTGTCAACCCGCCCATACATGAACTGGTTGAACTGGTGGAGCTGACTCACAGATTATTATATTATGAACTGACTGGATATAAGTTTAGATATCTCTATTTTTGACAGTGGCTGTACCCCGCCATCTAATATCTAACCGTCAAAACTATTTAGTGACAATAATCTCCACCTGATGTCACTACATGTTTGAACGGAAAAGGCGGGCTTTATTTGAATTAAAATCTTTATTGCTTTGAATATTTTTTTGTTGATTAACGCTTCGATTATTTTAATTAACATTTGTTTTGTTAATAATTTCATTGTTACATATATGGGCAGTTGGTAAATAGAAATATGCTGAAGAAAATTAATTAATTTTTTTTTGAAAAACACATTTTTATGTTTCGTGTCATCGTCATCAATAAAAATGTTTATAAAATATGTGATTTTTATATTATTTATTTGTAAGTATCAATTTTATTGTAATTAACATGACTTGATTACTAAAGTAATTTGATTAACTCTTGAAAATAGATTTCCTTTTTTTCTTGAAATCTGCAAAAGTGATTTTCACACAGTTACAGTAGTGGGGTTGGTATGAAATTTTACACACATAATATTATGGATCGATGACCATACGTTTATAAGAAATTCAGGATTTTTATTATATTTTATGATGAGTAAGAGGGCTCGACATCAAGCCATGCTTTATACAAAATATGGACAACGTACTCTACTGCTACGATCTAAACATACACACTTAGCAGGGCTGACCCGCCCCTATGTGCGAAGTGCGCGGCGCACACAGGCGCCAAGACAATAGGGCGCCGCGGCTGTTATCAAAATTATATTTATTTTATTTTATAACACATATTCCGTTCTGAGCATAAAGTGACGATCTTTCAATAGGCAATATTCCTCAAGAACAACTCTTATCTCAAATCTCTAAAAAGTCAAATCAAAATCTCTATAAAAAAATATACAGCCGAACTTGGATCTTCCTCCTTTTTTAGCAGTCGTTTAAAAAAGAGGCGCTTCATAGGTATCGTACACAGGCGCTGCAAGGTGTCGGCGCGGCCCTGACACTTAGCATCACTTAGACTCATATGCAGATTTGGTCTCACTATGAGTCATTTAAATAATTAATATGTTATTATTTATATTATTATACGTTATACCTATAGATTTCCAAAAACAGATACAAACTCAAGACTACGAAATAGCTGAGACTGTGAACATAAATGACAGAATAAAACTTCTTAAAAAACAACTTTTGAGGCAAATAAAAGAAAATAAAGATGAAACTGAAGGAAAATCTACATTTGATCATGATCCCACCCATCTTGATCGTTCAATTGGTGATGATTATGATTATATTGACACGAAAGATCGGCCAATCACTCCAATTATGGATTCTGACGTCAGAAAGTTAAAAGGGAGGTGGAAACATAAACCTTTGATTACAAAAAGACCTAAAACTACTGCTAGCACTGTGTCTTCAAGGAATTTTTCTGTAAAACCTTTTGTGTAAGTAATGATTAGATAGATTACGAAAGGTACTTAATTCATACAGTGTACTGTCCTTTTAACCGACTTCATCTGTTACTACTTCTAACATTAAAAAGCTAAAGGATTTGTTTGTTTGAACGCGTTAATGTCAGGAAGTTGTTGAAGCATTTGGTTTACTTTTAAATTTAGCTGTTGTACACAACTTCGTGTGGTGACGGACTAACAATACAAGTGTCACCACCCCATCTCCTCCCAAGAGTCAGCTAAGTAAAAGTCAGCTAAGGGATATTGCACACAGATAACATCCTCTGTGAGAGACGGAAAACTTTCCCGTTTTTGCAACTTTTTTACTAGTTTCTGAGATCACATCGTCGTTTTTAGGGTTCCGTACCCAAAGGGTAAAAACGGGACCCTATTACTGAGACTTCGCTGTCCGTCCGTCCGTCCGTCCGTCCGTCTGTCACCAGGCTGTATCTCAAGAACGGTGATAGCTAGAGAGTTGAAATTTTCACAGATGATGTATTTCTATTGCCGCTATAACAACAAATACTAAAAATAAAATAAAATAAATATTTAAGGGGGGCTCCCATACAACAAACATGATTTTTAGGGTTCCGTACCCAGTATCTCAAGAACGGTGATAGCAAGACAGTTGAAATTTTCACAGATGATGTATTTCAATTGCCGCTATAACAACAAATACTAAAAATAAAATAAAATAAATATTTAAGGGGGGCTCCCATACAACAAACATGATTTTTAGGGTTCCGTACGCAGTATCTCAAGAACGGTGATAGCTAGACAGTTGAAATTTTCACAGATGATGTAGTTCTATTGCCGCTATAACAACAAATACTAAAAATAAAATAAAATAAATATTTAAGGGGGGCTCCCATACAACAAACATGATTTTTTTACCGTTTCTTGCTCGATACTAATAACGTTGCCTTATGTTGCATAGATAATGGTACGGAACCCTTCGTGCGCGAGTCCGACTCGCACTTGACCAATTATTCACACGTCTTGTGCGAATTCAACTTGTAATTGTGTAGTTTTTAATTTACGTAATCTTATATATAAAATTCACGTGTCACAGTGTTAGTTACCGTACTCCTCCGAAACGGCTTGACCAATTTTTATGAAATTTTACATGAATATTCAGTAGGCCTGAGAATCGGCCAACATCTATTTTTCAAACTTTTTTTTTTTAGTATGGCAAAACAACGTTTGCCGGGTCAGCTAGTAATCTTATATCTTCTAATATATAAAATTCACGTGTCACAGTGTTAGTTACCGTACTCCTCCAAAATGGCTTGAACGATTTTTATGAAATTTTACATGCACATTCAGTAGGTCTGAGAATCGGCCAACATCTATTTTTCAAACCTTTTTTTTTAGTATGGCAAAACAACGTTTGCCGGGTCAGCTAGTTAATATATATATTTACTTTTAATACTTAATAAGTCAAATTATATTGGAAAAATATATCACTCCTTTCCGTTGCTCTCCCAACTGAGCTGTAACGCACAACGGTATTCCGAAGTGGGTTCAATTCCCGCTTGCGGTGATCACTTTTTCCACTACAATTTAATTTATTAAGTAATAGCATAGCAAGTCAATTGCAAAAAACAAGAAATTAATTTATTTTTAACACGCTTTTATAAGTTTGGTATGTATCTATCAATGTATTAATCTGTGTAACGGAATCTTTGAAAGCGATTTTGAGCCACTTACAGTTGACGGATTGATCTGAAATTTTGCACACCTAACAAGGACCGATGACAATGCAATAATTTAAAAGAATAATCTCAATTCCTTGATCAGAATTACTAGAATAGCATGTTGAAGTATCACTATGACCACACTTGTATTTTTAATTATACACGTAATAGTTTAATTGTATATGAGTAGACTCACCTATATTATTGTGTTTCTACGTATGCCTTTCATATTATTATACAATCAGATAATTTCACATAAAAACGCTTTGTTTATAGAATCAGGTAAAAATATCATAATTGTTTACTTGTGTTTACTACGATTGTGACAACAGAAACTTATTTCTCTGACAACATAAACTGTCAACGTTTTGTAAGTAGGTAGCATAGAATTTAGTATTGATGACAAAGACAGTGCAATCATTTAAAAAATATTCAGGATATTTAAGCGTGCTTTTTAGTTTTTAAACTAAGTAGATTATTATATTATTCTAGAAATAAAACTGTTACGAAAAAGAAGTTGACTATAAACAATATGCCGTCAGAGATATTTTATAGAAGATGGGAAGGTATCGATAAATCAAGGAATACCCGGTTGAAATACACACACTGCTTAGATCTCCTGACTGCGTATTTGATGTTTGGAGGAGACAGGGGGAACAAAACTTCTAAGGTTATTGGTCCTACAGACACAGTGGTATTAAGGTAAGAGGTAAAATTAACTGTAGTTTATATGTAATTGACTAGCTGTTACCCGCGTGAAATTTAAAAATCCAACCTTAACAAACAGAAGTTTACTATACCGCTCGATAGATGGCGTTGCACAGTTTTTTTAAACACGCTATCTATAGTTTCGTTACACACATTAGTCCAGTCAAATTACCGAAAGAAATAATCACTAAAATACCTAGGTTGGGAATTATGAAGGATCGATCGGGGGGTGTATTCTGAGCTTATATTCCAATTTGAGGGAATCTAGGGAGGTCAGCTCAAGGTCATTTCGATGAAAATGCGTTTAATTCGATATCTCGAGAACGGTTAGTGTTAGGCAAAAAATTGTAGACCTTTTCTCTTCTAAATTAAATTTACTAACTTTTTTATCCGAAACTTTTTTTTTATCATCAATATTTTTCAATTTATTGCTTCCGAAAGGCAAAAATTTTACTTTTTTTCCTCCCTTTTTTTTATTTTTCGCCATTTTCTCCCCAACCGTTCAATTTTATTAAATTTTACCCGAATATGAAAGTGTTGCTCTTTTAATTATGAACAACTTTATGTATAAACTTTTTTCTGTAATGCCAATACCTTCGGAGTTATATATTACTTTACCGAGCGAAATCCGTGCCACTGTCGCGACGCGTATTCACAGACACACTGTCGCGTGCATTAGTGTGGGCCTTTAATATTGACGATTCACTTCCATCGACCTCGCGTACTTAATTTTACCAATTTTATGACCTATTTTTTATCAATAAATGTGTGAAACAGTTTCAATTATTCGTTTACTTCTTTTTCTAATCCTTATTCACATTTTTATCCCATTGAATGGAATAAAAAATACCCAAATTGAAAAAGTACAATATATAAATAAATAAATAATAAATATAATAAATATTCACGGAAATTACACACAACGGCCTCTGGTCCCAAGCTAAGCTTATATGCTTGTGTTATGGGTACCAGAATACGGATAGAATACATATACTATTTTTCTTTTGTAAATACATACTTATAATATATAGAAACACCCAGACGCAGTACAAACATTTATATGACAATTAGAAAAATCACACAAATGAATGAAATCGAACCCGCAACCTCTTGATCAGCAGTCCGTTACATAAACCACTCAACCACGAGGCTCGTCAAATTGTTATTTTATTTAATTAAATGATATTTCAATTATTACAATATTTAATATTTAAATGAAGTTCAATTTTTTAATAGTTTAATCGATTCACCTTTTGATACAGGTAAGTTGGCTAATAAATGATCATGGAATACTTTAATATTACCACTATATAATTGCCACTTATCTTTTTAGAGTATTACGCGGTAAGGTTCATAACCCTAATGTTCTGCGCACAATTCACCTGTGTGTGCCGGATGAGTGCGTTGGAAGGAGGCGACGACCGCCACTACTGCTGGTACCCCACGCTCGCACCAACTTGCTGCAGAGAGCACCACTTACGCGCGCGCTGCGTGCGCTCAATGCGGTATCTCATACAATAGATATATTCTCATGCACACTGAACGAATTCGTAAGGACTACTTATAAATATTGTAGTTATTAGTTTTATTTTGTGTTGTTTGTTTAATATAAATGTAAAATTTACTACTCTATTGCATTAGGTACATATCCTGTAAAAATAGATGTATGTGTGGATAATAAATAAATAAATAAATAAATAAATAAAAAATTTCTTTCAAATACTAAATACCCACTGATGTCGATGATATTGCGACAGTGGCACGGATTTCGCTCGGTAAAGTAATATATAACTCCGAAGGTATTGGCATTACAGAAAAATTGGTCAAGTGCGAGTCGGACTCGCGCACGAAGGGTTCCGTACCATTATCTATGCAACATAAGGCAACGTTATTAGTATCGAGCAAGAAACGGTAAAAAAATCATGTTTGTTGTATGGGAGCCCCCCTTAAATATTTATTTTATTTTATTTTTAGTATTTGTTGTTATAGCGGCAATAGAAATACATCATCTGTGAAAATTTCAACTGTCTAGCTATCACCGTTCTTGAGATACTGGGTGCGGAACCCTAAAAATCATGTTTGTTGTATGGGAGCCCCCCTTAAATATTTATTTTATTTTATTTTTAGTATTTGTTGTTATAGCGGCAATAGAAATACATCATCTGTGAAAATTTCAACTCTCTAGCTATCACCGTTCTTGAGATACAGCCTGGTGACAGACGGACGGACGGACGGACGGACGGACGGACGGACGGACGGACGGACGGACGGACGGACGGACGGACGGACGGACGGACGGACAGCGAAGTCTCAGTAATAGGGTCCCGTTTTTACCCTTTGGGTACGGAACCCTAAAAAAGTTTATATATAAAGTTGTTCATAATTAAAAGAGCAACACTTTCATATTCGGGTAAAATTTAATAAAATTGAACGGTTTGGGAGAAAATGGCGAAAAATAAAAAAAGGGAGGAAAAAAAGTAAAATTTTTGCCTATCAGAAGCAATAAATTGAAAAATATTGATGATAAAAAAAAGTTTCGGATAAAAAAGTTAGTTAATTTAATTTAAAAGAGAAAAGGTCTCTACAATTTTTTGCCTAACACTAACTGTTCTCGAGATATCGAATTAAACGCGTTTTCATCGAAATGACCTTGAGCTGACCTCCCTAGATTCCCTCAAATTGGAATATAAGCTCAGAATACACCCCCCGATCGATCCTTCATAATTCCCAAACTAGGTATTTTAGTGATTATTTTTCCCATTCTCAGCCGTAATTTGACTGGACTACATTATTTATCACTTAAACTCGTCAAAATCCTGTCATCTCGTTTTCAGACTTTTCAGTACATAGTAAATACGAAACCCTCAGTCATCAGTGTGCGAGTCCAACTCGCACTTGACCGATTTTTGAATTTTTTATTGAGTGAGATGCTTCCTAAACTTTCCTAAAGAGGTTGGATTTGGATGGATTGGATTGGATGAATTGGAATAGTTAATTAGTTAAGTATCTAATGTATCTATCCTAATCCTTACTAATTTATAAATGCAAAAAGGGGAATGATAACTTACAATTTTAACGAGCTTATGTGTTAATGCGTGTAACCAAACCATAGCATAGTGCGATTTAAAAATCTTTACAACTCCATTTATTGAACGGTACTAGTAAACTTCTGTTTGTTAAGGTCTGATTTCTAAATTCGACGCGTACGAAGTCGCAGGCAACCGATAGTATTCTATACTACCTCGATTTTTTTTTTTTTTAAGAGGTTTAATTTTAGGTTAAATCTATTGCTTAATGCTACTCTTACGGATATACCACATGGGGCCACCAGGCTATTGGTCTTATTCATAGCCTATACATGTGGCATATCTGTAAGAGTAGCATTAAGCAATAGATTTACTTTCACTCAGTCGGCTTGAAGCCACTTACATATCTATGTGTGTGTAAAATATGTATCTATGTGTGTCTATGATACAGGCTATACGTCATATGAAACGTCATTATTGTATGAAGTACGATTTAGCCAGGATAAAGTTACGTGTCTTTAAGATTACATTATCTGGCATATCTGTTTGCGAATTAATCTGCGACAGTGGTCTAATTTAGCTAGATACACATATCTAACAGATAGTAAATAAATCTTGAGGGTAAGTAACTTTAGCCTGGCCTTGACACAATTTTAAACATCCGTTACATAAACCACTGGCCCACGAGGCACGTCAATGAAGAGTGTATGAGATAACTTTTCTTTTTCAGATTATTACACCTTTTATCTATGGATGTAAGACATGACAGCCAAGAAGAGATATATTCCATTCTCTATCAGATCAGCAACTTGAAACTTAGATTATTTCAATGGAATGAAAAAGCTATTGCGCTTTTGTTAAATCAAATTACACGAGGTTTGAATATTAACTAATGGCTAATGCCCACAATATTCTTAAATATATAGCGGAAAAACTGTCCGTGTGGTGACGGACTAAGAATACAAGTGTCACCACCCCATCTCCTCCCCAGGGTGCTGTAAAAGCCAGCTAAGGGATATTTTACACAGATAACATCTTCTGTGAGCGACGGAAAACTCAAAAGTAAACTCTGTGCCAATACGCCTGGTCAGCGCGCCACAGTAGACCATAATCCCTCCCAAAGTGGAGGAGGCCCGTGCCCAACAGTGGGACGTCAATAGGCTGGAGGGATAGAGAGCTGGAAAACTAACAAACATCCTTAGAACTGATCAATTAATTGTCAGATAACAGCGTATTTTAGATTTTATTATCTAAAATAATGTTTATTTTATTTTATTGACAATCGCTATTTTATCATAAACAATGGACAGATGTAAGCATCAGTAAATAAAGATTAAATATTAATCTTGTTTTAGATGGTCTTTAGATTCTTGCGTAAATAAAATAACTAACTTTTACGTTTTTAACCGTATTCAAAAAAATTGGTCAAGTGCGAGTCGGACTCGCGCACGAAGGGTTCCGTACCATTATCTATGCAACATAAGGCAACGTTATTAGTATCGAGCAAGAAACGGTAAAAAAATCATGTTTGTTGTATGGGAGCCCCCCTTAAATATTTATTTTATTTGTCGGGTTGGGCATCAGAAGTGAAACAACAGGGAATTTATATTACAACATTTATTACAAAATGATGGCTTAACTGTTATACAAAACTAGATTTTACAATAATTCTATAGTAATTGACTACATTTACATAGTACGACCGAACCGACAATTATGCAGCCCTAAGTAACGGGCGACGCGGCGACGGGTCAACGGGCAGAGTAACGACGTGGTTACAATTATTGATCACCACTAATCTCTTCATCATCGGACATGGAGACCGAGCAAAGGTCTCCCCATGTCTTGCGACAGAGAGGCTTCGCGAAGGTCTCCGAGCCTAACGACTAGGAGAAGGCGACGATTCTCCTTGACTTGCGTCAAGGAGGGGGTTTCGGTTTGTCCATGACAGTAACCGAGGTCAATCGTCGAATCTCTAGGACTTGCATCAGGGAGAGATTGGTTTAGGGATGACACGTATATACTGGTACAGGTATAAATACCCAGTATGAGTATACCAGTACGCAGATTGGGTATGTATAGCAGAAACCCGGTCCGTACCCGATAGATACAAATGTACTGCCGAAGAGATCTTGCTTACTTTTGTGGATAACGATCTAGGCCAGCTACCAGTATTAAGCGTTACCTACAATTTTTTTTTTTTGATTAATTATTTTCACAACAGTATTGTTGTATATGAGTGTGTAAGTCACTAATTGTAATATTTTAAGTTTAGTTTGTTTCTGATTGTACTTTTTTTTAATCGTTTTGTCTTTTTGTTTTTGTGTCTGCATCTCGACTGTTAAATAAATATATTTTTCTTTCTTTCTTCTTTCATATTTATCACTAAACTCTTAGTTGACAGTCCTTTATGTACTGGTCCTATTTTGCTTTACAGATTTTATAATCTGTAAAGCAAAATCGGACCAGTTTTTTGAATTTTTGAATGAATACCAAACCTTACAAAATAATTTTTGGAAGGTTTGGTGTTCATTCAAAAACTCTCATCTAAATGTTCCAAACGTCGTTCAATCGAGTTTCTAAAAGGAAAGAGTACGAGATCCGACCGCGTGATTTATACGTTCATATGTTTGATTAATAAAATATAATTTTTATCGATATTTATAACTAAACCAATGCAGATCCGCAAAGGTGGCCATCCAAATTTGGCCGCAATTAATTTTAATTAAAATGTAATTAATTATTTATTTTTGAACAATTACGTTCACTTGTAATTGTTAAAAAATATATTTCATTAGAAAGAAATATACCTGAGATACCGAGAAAGTTCAAGGTGCCATCCCTCACTTGGCCGCAACCTAATGTCAGCCAGGTGTAAACAGGTATAATTTCGTTAAATATATACGTTCATAATGTATTATCATGTTATACATACCAAATTGAAGATTAATTCTTTCCCTACATGATGAGATATAGGTGCCTATGCAAAAATGCCCGCAAATAGTGACTGCCAACGATTAAAGATAAATAAAAGCGAGAGAAACTTAAGATAAACACCCCATGTCGAATAAAGATAGAGCATCCCAGCTGCTTGTCGTTTTTATGCTACTGCGCATGCGTCCATAGATAAGGTGCTCAACTAGTAGCTCGCGTATTTGCTTGGAGTTTAAAATACTCCAAAAATTGAGCAGTAAAAATAATATGTCATAATAATTAATCTACCAAACTAGTGTTTTCAATATTTTTTTAATTATATTCAACTAAAACAATATTTTTTAACTGTGAAACGTCATTTTAAATATAAAATTTATCTTTTAAATAAATTTTGTTTTATTACAATTTTTAACAATATTAAGTTTCGTTTATTTTCGGTCTTCATAAAAAATGTCATAAAAATTACTATCCAAACCAGTGTTTTTAATTTTTTTTTTAATTATATCCAACTCAAACAATAACTTTGAACTGTAAGACGTTAATTTGAATCTATATTAAAATTTATCTTTATACACAAATGTTTTTTTTATTTTTATTTTCATCAATATAAAGTTTCGCTTATTTTCCTTGAATCCTTGATTAAAGAACTGAATTAAAAACAATGGTAACAGAATTAAACAGAATTGATTTTTTAATTCTGTTGAATTCTGTTTCCATTGCTTTTAATTCGGTTCTTTAATCAGGGATCTGATTAATATAAATTTTTCAGTTTTATTTTTTGAAAACAAAAAATGTTGGAATCATTTATTTAACAATTATTATTTGTTTAAAAAAATTATTTGTTAATTATATATTTTAAAAGAAAAATGCACAAACCTTTTTTTCATTTGATAGGGATAGTGACAACAAAAAGTGAATTATTTATTTTTGATTTAAAATGCAACTTTTTTTTTATTATAAAAAATGATAAAAAATACAAACACTTCTTTATTAAAAAAAAATGATAAAAATTACAAAAATGATAAAAAAGATTTTACAGTTAGATAATTATCAATACATATCGGAGTACTTGTAACGAAAAAATTTTCATTTACGTACTATCGTCACTTGAATCATCAGAACTGTCACTCTCATATGTTGAAACGTCAGAATCTTTATCGTTTGTATCTTCTGAAGATTGTTCAATTAAATCACAAATAACATCTTCTACTTGCTGTGGCATTGAATCTCCAATGAACCATGTTGGTTTTAAAGTTTCATCTAAAATCCAACCATTATTTTCAGGTTTAAATCTGATGCAATCTGGATTAGTGGCATTTTGCCACATTGAATTAACGAAGATCGTACGCAATAATTTTTGTTGCAAGGATTTCAAGCATGGTGGAATAGTGCTTGAATTGAAACCTTTAAGTTTTTTCATAAATTTGTCATTAATTGTAGTCATGGCATACATTTTATTAAACATTAAAAGTCTTGCAGCGTTTACATTTTGACAATTTTTAATCCCATACATTAGAGCTATAAACTCCTGAACTACTATCATTTTGTTATCATCAAGAATATCCTCCGGATTGCTTAATGATGCAAATGTCTCTTGAATGTTCTGGTGTTTACAAAATATCTTGAAAGGGCGGACTTTTCCTTTGTTAAAAAATGCTGCTGTATAGTCGCAACCAGTAAACGCGTGGAATGCTGGTAGTGCAAGACATAAGGTCGGACCTAATTCCACTGATAATTTTGTGCAGTTAATGCAAGCTTGATCTTGATTGGTAGTTTTTTTTGAAGTACTGTTTGCCAACCAAATTTGTAAGTTGGCAAATTTATGTATATTTCCTAATAATATTATTAAGATGTCAGTGTCAGTTGCCTTAACCAAAATTTTTGCGCCGTCATGTATTTTACTGATGTGAAAAATAATCCTGGTATCAGCTTCCTCATGTAGGCATGCTAATTCAGGTTCTTCGTTCTTGAGTACGATATTTCCAACCGAAGAAAATGAAAAACATAGTTCGTCGACCGTAATGAAAACTTTTTTATTTTTTAATATTGCAGCAAAACTATTATCACTCCAGTGATCAGCTAAAAATTTTACGAGAGCTTCTTTAAAACGATAATTTTTTAAACTTGCTAAAAAATCCTTGGGTCTAGGCTGTAATGGACCGCTAATTGTATATGGAATATCAATTTCCGCTCTGTTCAATCTTTCACAATCTTTGATAGAAGGAGTAAGGTATCTATCAAATATTATGTGTATTTCTTGGCTATTTGTTGAGCATAGCTTTATCAGTATTGCTTCAGCTACTTTTCCAAAACTTTGTGGTAGAGTAGAACCTATAGAATACAAATAATAGAAACCATCTATTATTTCTACATCAATATGTCCAGGATTTGAAACTTCAATTTTTGATTTTAGATGTTTACTTAGAGTAGATTTGTCTGTCTTATACATATGACCAGTACAGTGGAACAGTGCCGGAGGTACAGGTGCAAGTGGATACGACAGGCAGTTCTCAATATCAACTTTATGTTCGATAGCAATTGCTAAAAGTCGTCCGAAAATATCGCGTTCCATTTTTAATAGAGCTTGGTTGTCTTTACTTTTATTCTTAATTGTTCTTTTTGCACAGTCAGATGCAAAGTTAGAAATAACATTACGTTTGATAGATTTCACAAACCTTGTAGGATCTTCAGAACATTCCGAAAAGAAACGTAATTTTTGTTCATGACCTAATGTCTTACAATTCAATAAAAAATCTGAAACGTGTGAAGATGCTGCTTTACCAGTTGACATATTGAATAAAATATTCTTATCCAAATTTTCGCTGAAAGGATTCGTTGTTTTTTTCATTGTTTCAATAATTCTATTCAGCGTTTTATTGTCTTTCTCTATTTGATTCTTTTGCAGTGAATGAGAAGTATCATCTGCCCGTGATAGGCCAACTTCCGCTTTTACAGCTGATAAAATTTTGGTTCTTATGCTATGGCTAAGAGCCCACCTTTGTCTTGCAGCTATAGAGTTAGTGAAGTGGCTAACACCAGTCAATGTGTTACCAGCATCTGCATTTATCGTTTGCTCCAATGTTAGGTCCACAGGTGATCTACCTAAACATGAATTGGTACGCCTAACACCAAATGCACCTTGACGAAATTCCGCAATCAAAGCTGAATCGTCCATTTTCAGCTTAATTAAATTATTTAAGTACAAAGCTGCCCATTTGGAATAATTTGGTAGATTAAATGCAAAGAAATAATCACATATTTCAAAAATGCTATTTAGGTAGAGCTCTAAGTTACTGCAACGAATACTTCTGGAAAATCGATGATAAATATTAATCATTTCCGAGTATAGCAAGTAATATTGAGCGGTCTTTCCATGGCCACCCTGAAGCGTTGTTTCTCGATACTGTTTGTAATCTTCAAGTATTTGTTGTAGTGAGTCCTGTAAAATTATACGTTCATTGTCTTCACTCGGGGTATTTATTACAGCAGCTAAATCTTCATTCAATGTATCTGGATCATATTGTTTTTCCGATAAATACTTTTCGAAATGAAGAACTTGTAAGGCACCAGATGCCAGCGGATGCAATCGCTTACACCGATTAAAATGTTTGCTGTCTAAAAAGCTAACCATTGATCCTCCCGCTAGTGCTTCAGCTTGAACCAAAATCTCCACTAATCCACTGGAGTCAATGTACTTACCAATGGCTTTGAAATATGCCATTTGCATATGGAATGCTCCTAAATTTACAAACACATTATCGAATTCAGGCTTCTCATGTAATTGTATTTGCATAGCTAATTTTGCAATTGCCAAATCATAAGTGACGATAATCTGTTCTTGATCACAATTTTTCGCAATTTCCTTAGCAGTACAGAGAGTTTGATAAACAACTGCTAATGAAGTAGGAGACGAATTAATAGGAGGTAAGTACTCGACTGTTTGAGTTTTGCTACAATCAATACAAATCTTACAATTGTATCCCAACCACATGGGGAGAGAATCAATCCGTGATAGAGACATACTCCAAATATAATCTTTATCCATAGCTATTATTTTCGCAAATTGACACGCATCGATAGTCTGTGTAATTGAATCGACATGAACAAAAGGCATACTGGTGAGAGGTTTTTTGTAGTAAGTTCGAATACTTTGTGGAATTCCTTCGTAACGCCGTCTTTTACGAGGCGGATGAGATTCAATGTTGTCATCGTTAGATTGTGATGTAGAGCAATTCAAGATTTCCATATCACCACTTTCTTCATTAATCCTATGATTGAACTGGTATATAATACCAACGGTATCATGTAAAGTGTCTTTACCAGTAGCAGTGTCGACAAAACGATCGAAATTGTCAAAAGCAACATGCGTACTTAATCCGTTAACTTTACGGATGCCGGATGGTACTAAACTTTCGTCTTTTTGCGTTGCGTATGTCATTTCCGTTTCAATTTCTTCGGCTAGATTATAGCCGATAGTATGACCATACCTATTCAATATTGAAAGAACTTTTCTGGAACTTGTTATTGACTTCATTGCTAATCCGAGAGTAAGATGCTTAGATGGTTTTACTCGACCTTTAGAAACTATATAAATAAGGTCACTGCACACTGATTTAATTTTAACTAAATCCTCGTTTGAATTTTTGCGACGAATATCCGGCCCTTGAACCTAGTCACAAACAAAGTTAAACAATTCTTCTGGAATGGTGCACTCTCCACGAATAACGTCGTCCACGCTAAGATCTGCTGGTAACTTCTTATTTTCAACAGAGGTGATGCTATTTCGTAATTCATAAGCAACGTCCCTATGGCGATTTTGCTGTTTCTCTTCTAAATTAGCAATTTCACCAGCTAATTGAGAGGTATCTTAAATTGATAAACAATTTTTTTTCTGTGTGCTGCAGAAGATGGCTCTATGATCAGTCGATCGCCAAAGGAATTTATTATTTTATTTTCTAAATTTTCAGCACGGTAATCGTGAAAGTCTTCGGCTTTTACTTTATTCTCACCAAATTCTAATAATAAAGCTTTGTATTGAGAAAATAAATCACAAAGGAACATGACTCGATTTTTTTCAATTATTTCCATGGTGATAACATCTGAAATAACAGCAAATGCTGACTGGTGCAATTGCCTATTCGCATGCCAATGTCCTGGTTCTGCCTTCTCTTTATTTTGACGTTGCAAAGTTGTCTTCAAAGCTGTAAAACAGTTGGAATGGTAAGCGACAGTCGGAAAGTCCTCTAAATTTTTAATTAATGACGAATTTCGCGATGATTCAGCCATTTCTTTGATTTCGGTTACAGTTGCCTCTTTTTGTGGAATCGTTACATAAAGTCGTCGCTTACCAACTTTCTTCTCAACGTGGCCGCAAAAAACACAAGCTAATTTTTTATTTCTTGTTGTTGATTCAGATGTCGTACTTGGTTGTTCTTCCAATGTTTCCTGCTGAGTAGATGAGCTACTGATGTCGTCGTTCGGAGCAGATATACGATTGGTCTCTTGGTCAGAGACTGATGCACTCGGTTGTTGATTCGCAACAGATGTACTCGGCTCAGAACATTGCGATGAAAGATTTGGTACCTATGAATTGAAAAAAAAACTTCGTTAAAATTAAATTGTCTGTCATTGATCATTTATAAAATATCAACAATAAAAATTTTTCAGTAATGAGACTAATAGTTAAGTACTTTGAGTATTTATTCGACAATAAAAATTTAAAAACAGCTATCCCATAGACAATATCGACAGCTCGAAACTTTTATAATCAAATGAAATATTTTTATTTGTTTACTGATTTTCAATAACAAAAAAAAACAGAAAAAAATTTTTTTCCCGAATTTGAAACATACATTTTAGTACTACTGTCAGTTCAAAATCATGTACAATGTTCATCTTGGAGTAACAAAAAAAAACCTAAACGATACTCGATAGATAGTATTGTTCTTTTTAAAGAAGGTCTGGCTACCGGAGTTCGTTCTTTAAAGGTTTGCCTACCTGAGTTCGTGGAGAAATAAGTATCATTGGAATAATTTTCAATTTTAGTATTAGATGAAAAACTAGGTAGTTGAAAATTTCTGTATATATCGCTGTATTAAACATTATTTTATACATTATTAAATATAAAAAGATAGTCTACTATTATACAAGTTTTATTAGATTAAAAACATCGTACTATTAAACCTACACTCAACGCAATAATATTTATATTTAGTAGCTATAAAATTATTCATTTATCCTGTGTGATTAAAAATTGTACTTACATTTTGGGTTTTACAAAATTCTTCAAATTCTTCCTTGTATTTACTTTTTACAGTAATAACTTTTTTTAAACAATTCATGTGATAACCAAATTCATTTGTTGATTCCACATTAAGTTTTAGGTTATGATACATAAAATTTTTGTGACGTCGAAACAATATCATTAAAAAACACTTTTTAAATGATACATCACTAAAGTTAAGCACTTCTTGCTTTTCATTACACAACAAAAAACACTTCTTCATTTTATTCTTACGTTTTAATAACGTTAAGAATGAAATATATCAATATTAATATTAACAAAGTTTTATAATTTTGGACTTGAAAAAAAACAACGTGGCGCATAAGACTGTCAAAAACATATGATTGCAATATTCAGTACGGTATTTAGTTGAGCACCTTGCCTATGGACGCATGCGCAGTAGCATAAAAACGACAAGCAGCTGGGATGCTCTATCTTTATTCGACATGGGGTGTTTATCTTAAGTTTCTCTCGCTTTTATTTATCTTTAATCGTTGGCAGTCACTATTTGCGGGCATTTTTGCATAGGCACCTATATCTCATCATGTAGGGAAAGAATTAATCTTCAATTTGGTATGTATAACATGATAATACATTATGAACGTATATATTTAACGAAATTATACCTGTTTACACCTGGCTGACATTAGGTTGCGGCCAAGTGAGGGATGGCACCTTGAACTTTCTCGGTATCTCAGGTATATTTCTTTCTAATGAAATATATTTTTTAACAATTACAAGTGAACGTAATTGTTCAAAAATAAATAATTAATTACATTTTAATTAAAATTAATTGCGGCCAAATTTGGATGGCCACCTTTGCGGATCTGCATTGGTTTAGTTATAAATATCGATAAAAATTATATTTTATTAATCAAACATATGAACGTATAAATCACGCGGTCGGATCTTAGACTATAAAGGAAACCTCTAGACAAGGTTTGAAAATACCTATAGGTATTTTAATACTGGGTTTTAGTACTGGGTATACGGCCATACCCATACCTTTGAGCCCGGGTATAGAATATCGGAGGTATATCTCATGCCTAGATTGGTTTCTGTTTGTACTTTGTACCATGACAGGGACAGAGACAGAGATAGCGGTAAGGATTACTACACGAGACAGTGATCCATATACCAGACGCAACCATTAGAGAAGCGTGCCGAAGCTTTGATACATCGAGTTAATACTTAGACTACACGATAATTTCAATAGCTTGTTTTCTAAACGTACAGCGCCATCTATTAGCCTTGTGCGTCAAACTTGTGTTGGTCCGGTATATGTTCCACTGCGCTGGTTAGGCGCTGTCTCACTCATAATATGCCAATGCGCCGTCATATTTTATTTTTAGTATTTGTTGTTATAGCGGCAATAGAAATACATCATCTGTGAAAATTTCAACTGTCTAGCTATCACCGTTCTTGAGATACAGCCTGGTGACAGACGGACGGACGGACGGACGGGCAGCGAAGTCTCAGTAATAGGGTCCCGTTTTTACCCTTTGGGTACGGAACCCTAAAAAGGAGAAGGTTCTCAATTCATCTGTATGTTTTTTAGGGTTCCGTACCAAAAGGGTAAAAACGGGACCCTATTACTGAGACTTCGCTGTCCGTCCGTCCGTCCGTCCGTCCGTCCGTCCGTCCGTCCGTCCGTCCGTCTGTCACCAGGCTGTATCTCAAGAACGGTAATAGCTAGACAGTTGAAATTTTCACAGATGATGTATTTCTATTGCCGCTATAACAACAAATACTAAAAATAAAATAAAATAAATATTTAAGGGGGGCTCCCATACAACAAACATGATTTTTTTACCGTTTCTTGCTCGATACTAATAACGTTGCCTTATGTTGCATAGATAATGGTACGGAACCCTTCGTGCGCGAGTCCGAAAGACCTCAAATTTCAAAGGCACACCTAGTTAAAAGTTATGAGGTAACAATCATATCAAAAAAACATGCAGACGAATTGTGAACCTTTTTCTTTTTTTGAAGTAGGTTAATAAATAAATATGTTTCAGATAAAAATCACAGTTTTCGTTCATTAAAGACTGGTGTTAAAGAAATGTTTCATAATTGGCACTTAGACTTAGGCAACGCTTCCAACTTGTTAGAACAGTCTAGAATATTTAGACCTCCTTGTATACAGACCTCAGAATTTTCAGGTAAACATTTATACATCATAATTTTAACATAACGTCATCTAAATAAAATTCTAGTGTCACAATGTTCGTTCCCAAACTGCTCCGAAATGGCTTGACAGATTCTTATGAAATTTTAAGCTATGGTATAGCTTCTATCGCGGGCCTTGAGCGTGGAGACTGAATCCAGAAATTCCGTAACGAAAATAATGTAATGAAAAAGCCTTACATCATAGACATACAAGACAGTGCGTCTACGGCTAAATCAATGACCCGGCTTGAGGTCAAAAAAATATTAATGTGTGTGTGAAGTACAACGTGAAGTTGCTCGGTTGCCTGGGGCAACATTATTGACGTCCGTCAAAACACAATTGTCATTAAATTGATAAATTATGTTTTTATGTGAAAATGAATTATTTGAGTTAAAATTACTTGTGAAATCCTATGTTGTGGCATTTTTTAATTATTCTGATACAATAGAACACCCAAAGACTGCGCATTTCGTTATTTTTCTTTTATTGTTCGTGGTTGCTTTCACACTACAAACTGACAATGGTGTCAATTAAATATGGTGTATTAAAACAGATGTTGATTTTAAATCCCATACTTACTTGTATCAGTGTGTTCAAAGGTGACGTTTGCAGATTGCAAAAATAAGGCAAAAATGACTGTCATCACGGTATGTCGCTTACATTATAGTTCCATATAATTTTGGACCATGAAATTCAAGTTAGCCCAGGCTAACTTTACTTGTCCTCAATTTTAAACGCCAACCCACCTTCTGGTACTTCTTTGCCTTACACTATCGACGTTACTGCGCCTACCCTCTTCGCCCCGCAATTTATTTCATCCTGTTGATACCAAGGGTAAACGCCTTCCTCAAATTAAACAACGTATTAAAATAAGGATTTTGAATCGACAACATATATCCTAAATGTTCAGATAAGAGCGTATTTTAGATTTTAATAATGTAAAATTATGTTTATTTTATTTTATTGACATTTGATTGACAATCGCTATTTTATCATAATTACCATAAACAATGGACAGATGTAAGCATCAGTAAATAAGGATTATTAATCTTATTTTAGTTTATGGTATTTAGATTCTTGCATAAATAAAATAAATAAATAATTATAATTGCGTAAGTTGATAAAAAATGCTATGCAATAGCTTTACCGCAGCAGTCCCCGAGTGACACACGTGTTTTTTTTATACATATGGAACATATATACTCTTTCTCGCCTCATCTTTTTTCTATACACATCTCTCTCTTTCTCGCTATATTAATACATATTAATATGCCGTTTGTGGTGTTCTTAATTTTTTTTTTCAGGTTCAACAAAGACATCTCGAGTCGCTTTAGGATGGTATTACACAAAGTCAAGTGCTACTAAAAAGTTATGTACCGGAGATGAAATAGAAGAAGATAGTTGTGAAATGTAATAAAATATAATTTGTACGCAATTTTATTTCGAAACTAGTTATTGCTTGCGAATCCGCACGCCTGGAATTTCAAATCTATACTCAATATTATAAAGCTGAAGAGTTTTGTTTGTTTAAACGCGCTAATCTCAGGAACTACTGGTCCGATTTGAAAAATTCTTTCAGTGTTGGATAGTACATTTATCGAGATAGGCTATAGGCTATATAACATCACAGTGCAACCAATAGGTGGGCCTCCTCCAGCCCATTTTGGGAGTGTCAGGTAGTCTACAGTGCCACGCTGACCAGGCGTATTGGCAAAGGTTTATTTTCGAGTTTGCCGTCTCTCACAGAGGAGATCTGTGTAAAATATCCCTTAGCTGACTTTTACAGCATCCTTGGGAGGAAATAGGGTGGTTACTCTGGTATTCTTAATCCGTCACCACACGGAGATATTGAATCGTAACTCGGCAGCAAAATTAGTAATTAAGTAAAAATATAATTAGAATTGAAACTTTTATTTAAAAAATCCTAAGCTTTAATCCTAAGCTTCTTTTACTTTGCCGTTAATACTAGATGGCGGTTTTCCTATAGGTTCTAAGATTTCCGGCTCCCTATCTTCTTCTGGTATGGGCTCATCGAATTTATATTTTTCAACGACAATAGGTATGTAATATTCCTAAATAATCTGGGGTAGATAATTTATAAAAATCCCTTTTAGGTATATCAGTACCAGTTTTAGAAACATTTTTAGTTGATATTTTTGTGTCTTTCGTTATTTTAGGCTCATATTTTTGGGCGCCATATTCGAAATTCAAACTTTCTGTACGCGCTTTTAACTCGTCCGTTACAATTTCAGAATTATCTTCATAATCTGTGGTAGTTTTTTTTATCTGTTCGTTAAATTCATCACAATTTTTATACTGCCTAGTCGTTGGAGCCAAAATTGGCGCCAAATTATCAACTTTAATACTACCTTGCCTTTCAACGATTTTGTTACCCATTTGTTTTTGAATAACGAATCTTTTTTTTTTATTCCAATTATGTTTAGTAGTCTCTATGGATATTTTTTGTTTTTTATTTTCATTCGAATCTATTTCATAGTTGTATTTGTCATATTTATGATCAGATTGTAAATAATCTTGATATTTTTTAATGTTTTTGCCAAGTATTTCAAATTTCTTAATTTTTGTAGTCCTTTCTTCAGAACTGTAATCTTTTTCCAGTGTAACATAATCTTCGTAACTATCCTTTTTATCTGTCATATCAAATTTATCAAAAAACTTATGACTTTCGGATTCTGTTTTTAATAAAAGATTGTTGTTATTTGTTGTTATTTCAATATTTTCATATTTTTTAATTTTATTGTCTAAACTTTTTTTATTTTTTTCTTTTTTATTCCTTTTTTTGTTACGAACTTTTTCGTAAAAAGTTTCAATGCGAATTCCTTTTTTATTTTCTTGTTCAAATGAATATTTAGGCTTTGTATCTAATTGTTTAGGTATTTTTAGCCGTTTTGGTTTGATCTGTTTTGATAAAACTTTTAATTGACTAGGTATGTTTTCTTTAGATAAATATTTAGCTGTTGTTGCAACGAATAACTCAGCAACATATTTACTATCCTGTATGCGTTGTTTATGATGTTTTTTACGTTTCATTTTAGTATTATCTATAAAATCATTAGAATCTTTTAAATAGCTGTCTTTTGGTGTATCTACATTTGGTTTTTCTTTATAATTGTCTGTATCTTTTAAGATAAGTTTATCTTTTTTATGATTTTCAGTATTATAATCTTTTTTTATATTTTTTAAATGTTTTTTCTTTTTTTGATGATTTTTCGTAAATACAGCTAATTCTTTTTGTATTTTATCTTTTATTTTTTCAACTATTTCATCTAGATTTAGTTTAAGTTTGATTTTATCTCCCTCTTTAGCTTTTATATACGGTTTTGTTTCTTTTGATGTATCTTTTTCATATTTATCTTTTGAATCATCTATTATCTTTTCATTTGAATCTGTATCTATAGTTAATAGTTCTTCATTTATGTCATCTGGGATTATTTTCTTGGCTAAAGATTTAAAATCTTCTTTGTTTGCTGCTAGTAACACATACGAGTTGATATGTGGTATTGCTAAAATAAAATCTGTAAACATAAATATAACATCATTCCTTTTTTCGATCAGGGTAGACAGACTATATTCATCCATCTGCTATATTGATTAAAATGCAATTAGTTTAATAACGAAATAAAAATTGTTGTTTAAAACAAGATAATAATAATAGATAAGAAAGAATGTGAGATAATAATTTTTTTTAATACTTTACATATTTCCTTTTTTATATTTGGTTTTAATTGTATATAGTTTTTAAAGGTTAGTTTATTTCGTACTGGAATATATCTTAAACAAGACTCTATTATTAAGACTTTAGTCTCTGTCCGTTTGTGTGTCATCAGGGTGTATCCTATAGCTAAACAGTGTAATTCAGTTGAAGCTACAAACGAGAAAATACTCATCATCATTTACCTTCCGTTAACTCGTTTTTTGGAGTCCCATTATTTGGTGGTATTTGGGCTCGGTATGACAAGATATTAAACGTTATGGAACAGTTAACTCTAGGTCGCAACTCCTAAATTAATATAACATTCAAAGTAAAATTATTAGGTACTTACACAGTGTCAAACGTAAAAAATACATTTTCCATTTGTCGTAAATATTTTCTTATCTGTGCCAATATTATATAAACTATAAATTGAAATAATAATTTTTTTTGCAATATTTTGCCAAACAGCGTTTGATTTGACTATCGTTTAAGTCAATGGTATGTCTATACTCATATTACGGACGGAAACTTTGCATTTTTGTATCTATTACTGCTATTACGAATAAACTTAAAACCTATTACGGTTGGGCGGCACTTTGGAAGGAATTAGAGTCTACTATGCCGTGAAGACCAGGGCCCTGAGTCGGGTATTTCAACGGTCTCACAACTGTACCATTATTGTACCATTATGGTGCAATAGTAAAGTTTTTGGTAGTCTACTATTAATGTGTCGTCATAACGACTTCATCATTGTCTTACAATTGTCAAAGTGACATAAAATTGCTAGTCTCGTACACAACTGCTTCACAATTGCAATTCAATGACTGAAATGTTTCGGTAGTCTGCTATTTTGAATTTGACAGTAATATTTTTAAATTGTCCTGTGTCGACAGATTGCCATAAACAAAAAATAGATAGATAGAAATATTAGAAATTGTTCTTTGTAATTTATTGCAATTTACTAATCTCCTAAACTTCACATTGCTTTTTATACTAATAAATAGTATGTACAAATATATTTAAACGAAGTCTAGCATGATTAAATGTTTAAATTTATTAGTAGTTTTTCGAAAATCACTTCAACTAACGCATTTTTTAAAAACGGCAACACATACATACCATTCTAACACAATCCATAGATAAAAGAGACCGAAAATTCAATGCATAGATAAAAGAGATCGACAATTCTATTACCATTGAAAGACCGTTATGACGGCATATAGCAGACTACGGATATTTGACTTCAATTGCAACGGTATCGTGCCGGTATTGTGCCGGTATGACAATTGTTCCAAAATAGTGGACTTGAGCACCTGGCGTGTTGGCACAGGGTTTATTGAGGTTTTCTCGTGAACGGAAGTCTGTTTACATGAGCCAACTGAGAAGGGTATATTTCAGTATATATCGAAATTCTATGGGACCACCAAAAAATGAAGGCCTTTCTCTTTATTAAACCATAGATAAATAATACTCACACTAATACTTGTTCCCCCAATTTTATGGCATAACTAGAGTTATTGCTAGCTATTTGACGGTAGATGGCGCAAATTTAAAACAACCTCTTTTTCTTTCGGAGTGGCCCGCGCGATTTGCCCATTGGTCACGAACAAGGGTAGGGAAACAACAATTTAAAATTTAATTCACATTTAAAAACAACCAAAATTAGGTAGATCAAATCATTTAATTCAATGCCTTATATTATCTAGTAAAACTTATTAAACTATTTCGTAACATTATTTCGTCCAAAATCTATTTAATTCATAAAAAGTTCATTTTGACATTGCGTTTTGTTGTTGCCTTAGAATTATGTTGATTGCGTTTTGTTTGTGCTCCGAGCGATTCTTACTTTCTCCGGGTACATTTCTGAAACAAAAAATTTATGAACTAACTGCTGGCCGTGACTCCCTACGCGTGTAATTTAGTGCAGTAGTGGTATATTTTTTCAACATTTTTCACTAATGCTTCGCCAGTGGCGGATTTGCAGTCGCGACCGCCCTAGGCCCCAAGCCATTAGCCGCCCCTTTCTCAGCATCCACCATAAAGCCTACATAATGAAATTACTTCATTGCCGACTTTTATCTGCATAGATTTAGAAATTTAGGAGAAAAATTCTGATTTATTTCGCAAGAATATTTTCTTTTGTTGTAAATATGAAACTTTTTTGTAAATCACCGCCCCTAAATCTCGCCGCCCTAGGCCTGGGCCTACCGGGCCTTAGGGTAAATCCGCCACTGTGTTTCGCTCCTATTAGTCGCAGCGTGATGTTATATAGTCTATAGCCTTTCTCAACAAATGTACTATACCACGCTAATAGAATTTTTCAAATCCAATGGAGATTAGCGCGTTCAAACAAAAAACTCTTCAGCTATATAATATTAGAATATATTAACTTAATAATTACCATAAGCCAGTTCACGTCCTAGTCTTGGAGAGAAGTTCATGGTTCTGCCGAGTCGTGGTGAGAAATATTTGGTTCTGCTGTCGATTTGTTCAGGGTCTGGACGATAACTGGATGGAAATACAAACATATTTAGTACATCATCAACTTTAAGAAACAAATATAATTACATTAATTTATTAATATTTTGCGATTGACTCGCTATGCTTTTTACTAAACAAACTAAATTATAATGGAAAAAATGATAACCATAAGCGGGACTTGAACCCGCGACCTCGGAATGCCGTTCCGTCGCTCTCCCAACTGAGCTATTATGGTTCACGCAAATGTTTACCAAATTTTCCACTACAATCATCTCATCATTAGTTTGTTTAGTAAAAAGCATAGCGAGTCAATCGCAAAATATTAATAAATTAATGTAGAAATACATGTACAGCCATTACTTCGGTCCAATTGTGTTCTGTAAAGAACGCTATCTGATCGATTGATGGAGTTGGTGCAAGCCGCTCAATAGATGGCGTTGTACGAAAAAACATCGCACGATGTTAAAACTCGCATTGAGATGATTGTAGTGGAAAATTTGGTAAACATTTGCGTGAACCATAATAGCTCAGTTGGGAGAGCGACGGAACGGCATTCCGAGGTCGCGAGTTCAAGTCCCGCTTATGGTTATCATTTTTTCCATTATAATTTAGTTTGTTTAGTAAATATAATCACATTTACGCATTTAGATGATATAAGTAAATAAATAAATAAATATTCACGGACATTTCATACAACATCCTCTGGTCCCAGGCTAAGCTAAGCTATGCTTGTGTTATGTGTACCAGAATACGGATAGTTTGGATCGTAGCAGATTGCGCTCTATAGTCTCTGCCTACCCCCATGGGAAGAAGGCGTGATGTTATGATGATGATGAATACGGATATACTACGTTTTTTTTTTGTAAATTCATAATTATAATACATAGTAAACACACAGACGCAGTACAAATATTTTTATGACAATTATAAATATCACACAAAAGATTATTCCGTGCGGGAATCTAAACCGCGACGTGCGTGTGAACGGCAACACAAACCACTCGACCACGAAGCCCGTCAAGATATAACCGAATTACGACAATTTTTAAGAATTTTCAACTTACGCTGGGAAATCAAAACCTACAGGTTACTTCCCGTTGTCCTAGAGTCTTGAAATTTGCTATAGACCAAGCCTACATAGTGCTAATATAGGGAAAAATCACATGAAAGAACTGTTTAAACTAATACCAAAAATAAAGTAGCTGAAATGTAGGCGATTCCCTATATTTTAACTACAAAATAAAATTGGTGAGTTGGTTTAAGTTTAAATAACTAATTATTTGAATACAGTTATTTATATTTTAAGCTATTGCATAGCTTCTAACGCGGGCCTTGAGCGTGGAGACCGAATCCACAAAATTCGAAATTTAAATTCCGTAGGTAACGGAAATAGCGTAAAAAACCTTACACATCGGCGCTACGCCGTTTCGCTGTTCGCGCTGGTGACTCGTGTCAGTTTTGGCGTTAGTTTTTATTTTATTGACATTTGATTGACAATCGCTATTTTATCATAATTACCATAAACAATGGACAGATGTAAGCATCATTAAATAAGGATTATTAATCTTATTTTAGTTTATGGTATTTAGATTCTTGCATAAATAAAATAAATAAATAATTATAGAAAGAAAGAAAGAAAGAAAGAAAGAAAGAACTTTATTATAATTGCATAATTTGATAAAAAATACTATGCAATAGCTTTACCGCGGCAGTCCCCGAGTGACACACGTCTTTTTTCGGTTTAGTAGGTACGGAACCCTGAATGTGCGAGTTTACCTCGCTCTTGACAGGTTATTTTTATACTTACTATTCCTGATCAGGAGGTGTGGCAGGCATATCGTCTGACAGTCTTCTGCCCAACCTGGGTGTGAACTCCACGTTATCATATAACTTCTCTTCGTATGGAGACAAACTTCGACCAAGTTTGGGCGTAAATATTACTTTCTTTGTCACTGGGAATAAAATATTCATAACATCTTAACATTATGCTGTTACTTTAGTACTACCTGCTTGCTCGCTACGAATTTAGACAGTTAAAATCCTTAAGAGGGTACTGTACCCCTAATTTAGGTATTTGCCTTAGGTATTGCTATCCCTATTCCCGAGCACCGTGCTGAATGAAAGGGACAAATATAGCTGAAACAGATTTTACCTACAAATTCTTTAAAAAAAAGACGTTTCGTACTCCCCTTTTTTCTTCGCGAAAGTTAAACCGATTTTAATTGTTTTTACGCTATATTATAGATGAAGAGTATATCTATGCCTGTATCACTTTTTTTCTTGTAAAATATTACCAAACATGTGTGATAGACGCTGCAACTTTACCTAAAGAAAACCAAAAAAATCGGGATTTTCGGATGATCATATTTCTTTTAGTTATTATGTATTGAAAAAAAGAAAGTGACAGAAGCATAGATATACTCTTCATTTATATTATAGCGTAGAAACAATTAAAATCGGTGTAACTTTCGCGAAGAAAAAAGGAAAGTATGATACCCATATTTTTGTATGGAACATAATTTGGTATCGTGCCCTCTTAACAAATTTTACAAAAAGTCATCTAGGTACATATGTACAATACTCAAACTCATTACATGAAAGAAGTTTAATCTTAATCTTGCAGGGACATAAAACTTACAACTTCTTGTCTTATCTTTACACAAGCTGTTGCCCGCGGATGGAATTTAGAAAATTTTCCCCGTATTTGCAATATTTTTAACTGCTGCTTCGCTTCTACTGGTCGTAGCGTGATGTTATATAGCCTAAAGCCTTTCTCGATAAATGCCCTATCTAACACTGAAAGAATTTTTCAAATCAGCCCAGTGGTTCCTGAGATTAGCGCGCTCAAACAAACAAACTCTTCAGCTTCTTAGTATGGATAATATAAAACAAAGTTGTTATTTTTGTATGTATGCTATGTGAGTTTATATCTTCAAAATGACGCAACCGATTTTAATGCCTTTTTTTTGTGGTTCAAGAGGGTGGCTGTTTTGTATAATTTGTTAAGATTTGGTTGTTAAAATCCACATATTATATACGTAATGCGGAAAACAGCTAGTTTCTTATGTATATTGTAAGTACCTCTTGTTTCCGGTTCATTGGCTTGTCGAGTTTCTATGTATGGAAGTTGATCGTAATAGAATTTCAGTGCATCAGCCGCTTCAAGTAGTTTGAAGAAAGCTTGCCTGATAAAAGATATAATTAAATATTAGTAACAATTCTACGTTCACAACTAAACTTAACTAAAAAATAAAATAAATAAATAATAAATAATAATAATAAATATTCAGGACATTTCACACAACGTCCTCTGGTCCCAAAGTAAGCTATATTAAATTTCTATGCTTGTATTATGTGTACCAGATACGGATATACTACATTATACTACTTTTCTTTAGTAAATACATACTTATAATATATAGAAACACCCAGACTCAGAACAAACACTTGTAAGACATTTATTAACATCACACAAATGATTGTCCGAGGCGGGAATCAAACCCGTGACCTCGTGATCGGCAGTCCGTTGTACAAACCACTAGACCACGAAGCCCGTCATAAATGACGATTGATAGTATCAATAAGACAATTCTTCAATGTTAACATAACTTTTTTATTAGAAAATCTGTATATTATAGAGCTGCAGTGGTATTCATTCAGTAAGAAAAAGTGAAGTGAATTTTCGGTGAATCTTGATCACGTGACAGCATTCCTCCAATAAAAATAGAGGAGCGCTGTCACGTGATCAAGATTCACCGAAAACTCCCTTCACTTTTTCTTACTGAATACCACTGCAGGTGTGGCCAGCTTTTGTGCACATAAGATCTACTTTTTATTTTAAAATTGGTCGCGCGACTGACTTGTTGGCCACTCCTGTTATAGACTAACGATACTAATTAATAATTAAATGTGTCCAAAGAAATAGATAATTACTTAAAATATACCATAGTTGGTTTCATTTTAATTATTTACTTAGTCTTAAATTGGGATAAAATAAGACAAGATGTTAGTTCGTATCTCCCACCTGTTCTCTTCACTAGATAGCCTGAGTGATCGTTTGCCCAACCTGGGACCGAACCACAACTGTCCACCTCTATCACTGTGAGCTTCTCTGTCTTGTCCGTCATCCTAAACAAATAAACAGTTCAAAATTTACTTAACTTTCTATCCTTACTAATATTACGAAAGTAACTCTGTCTGTCTAGCTGTGACAATTATGTAAAACACATGTACAATATATAATACTGTCCCTACATGTATGTTCTCCGTGTGGTGACGGATTAAGAATACAAGTGTCACCACCCCATCTCCTGCCAAGGGAGAAGGGTGGGAGGGGTAAGAGTCAGCTAAACACACCCTGTGCTAATAGGTGAGCCTGGTCAGCGCCGCACAGTAGACCAGAATCTCTCTCTCTCCGGTCGTACGAAGTCATGGGCAATAGCTACTTTCAAATACATAATTAAGTAAGTATACTAAAGTTTTAGAAAATGCAATTGGTACCTACCGACTGGGACCAAAATATATCTTTGAAAAAAAAAACCAATAAAATGCGCGATAACTAGTACGCTGAGGGTTCTGTATCTGCTTAATTACCTACACCTTTGTGTGATCATGGTCTAAGCGCTAGTAGAACCATATCGAACACATCGCCATTACAGCGTTATGACTCTGCTCCGAATCTTATTAATATTGCCACCACTGGGTTATCAGAGCGTAAGAAAAGGAAATATGATCACGATGAAGGTAGTATCACGGCGATGATTCAGGATATGTTTTCGCGTTTTTCTAAAGATCAGGACAACCGCTTTCAGCAGTTCTATAGTACGATGAAGAGTTTGACAGACCAAAACATAGAACTTAAGGAAAGTATGTCTCTGATGTCTGATAAGTATGATGAATTCCTTAAAACTATATCGGCTCTTGAGTTTGAACGCAAGGAACATAAAAAAACTATTAAGCTCCTAGAAGATAGACTTGAAATGTTGGAACGAAAACATAAAGTGTGCTCCATCGAAATTAGAAACATCCCGAAATTAAACAATGAAACAAAGGAAGATTTGTGTAATAATATTATTACCCTGGGAAAAACACTGAATGTTCCAATTGATGTTTCTAATATAAAAGATATTTACCGAATAAGCTTAAAGGACAAGTCTGATCCATTAATTGTTGACTTTAACTCTGTTCTAACGAAAGAAAGAATGATTAAGGGTACGAAGAATTTCAACAAGTTGAAAAGTAACACTGATAAACTAAATACTACGCATATTGACGCTCAATATTTAAAAAAACCTATCTTTATATCGGAATCACTAACCATGAAATCCCGTAAACTTTATTATTTAGCAAGAACATTTCAAAAGACCAATGGTTACAAATTTTGTTGGACCTCTAACGGAATTGTCTATCTCAAAAGAGATACGGAGTCTGTGCCAATCCGTATTACCAGTGAACTGGAATTGGATAAGTTGCGGATCTCGGAATGAAAACTTGGCCTACTTCTTCGCCTCTTCATTATGTCCATTACTGTATTTATTAATTTGTGCGCTTTGTTATTTTACTATTGTCCACTTTGATGTTTTTAGAAAACTGCATATAATTTTGAGATTTAATTCTCCTCACTTCATTGTATATCACGTTATTTTATACACTATACTCTCTCTCACTTACTCACGTCAGATTAGCTATTCGAACTACTTTGTACTCATGCAGTGCGCTCCAAAGCTCTGCATAATAAAATTTATCTTATTGAAATATGATTGCTCCGGCCAGGGCTATGGATCGGTAAGTTGGTTTTGTGGCATTATCCTCCTCGATTCTGAGGATCACGTGACTTATAATCTTTTTGATAGCTTTATGCTATCATTTAGACATTTACAGCTTGTGACAATTAGTTATGTGTATCTAAATTCGATCATATAGCGCAGTCTACCTTAAGTAACAATTTAGACGAATTTAGTGTTGCCGAAACAAAGACATGCGATATAGAGGACTGTTCAGATCTTCTGTTCAGAGGCCCTAACTCCACGAATATCCTAGTTCAGAATATTCGTAGCGTTCACTGTAACATTAATGGACTTCATGCCCTCATCGGGCGTTCGGCGACGGAATGGGATATGATAATTCTGAATGAATGTTGGTTACATAGGAATCAATCTGTGCCTCAAATTCCTGGCTACAAAAGCTCACATACTAAAAATGTTCGTACACAAAATGAAGGTGTTATTATCTACTATAAAGACTCGTACATTTTTGAAATAACTGAACCTAACCTTATAGATGCAAATTGTCTCATTATTATAATCAACACCCACACTGTGTTAATTGCCATTTATCGACCACCAGGTGAAAGAAATGTTTCTGCCTTCTTAGAATCATTGAATTCGCTTCTAACCAAATTAAAATGTTATCAAAATATAATACTAACAGGGGATCTCAATATTGATATCTCAAGATTATCAGCTGATACAAGAGCGGAAACATATCTTAACCTATTAGCCTCACATGGTATGTTACCTGCACATACCACGCCCACCCATTCACTTACGTGCCTTGATCATGTTATTGTCAAAACTAAGATTACCTTAAAAACATTTGTAGCCCATACAACTTTAACCGATCATTATAGCACCGTTATCAGCGCCTCGTTTAAGAAGCCCCTACCTCAATGTGAAATTAATATAAAAAAAGTCGATTTTCTAGCCCTGAACAATATCATTAAAGGTATTAATTTTGAACAAATGTATGCTATGACTGATCCTAATGACGCAACAAATTTTCTCATAAACGTTCTCGCCGCAAGCTTGGATAGTTGTACTATGATAAAAACGGTTCCTAGGCGTAAGCGTATTATCAAACCGTGGATTACCTCGGGCTTATTGCGATGTATGCGTAACAGAGACCGCCTTCACATTAAATGTAAAAAACACCCAGGAGATGAGGTAATTAAACTGACATATACTCGCTACCGAAATTATTGCAATAATCTTCTAAAAGGCATCAAACGTGAATACGATAAAAAACTAATAACTGCTTGCCATCATAATACTAAAAAGCTTTGGGATACAGTGAAAACTATCGCCTACTCTTCTAACAAAGATACTTCTATGCCTGCCGAGCTTCTAGATATGAAAAACCCCTTAATGTCAGTCAATACTATCAACTCCTTTTTTAGTAACATTGCTACTTCTCTAACACAAAAAATTATTACAAACAATGCGCCTAGCCCTCATTCTTTAACACCGCAACGATCTAATCCTGTTTCTTTCGTTCTTTTACCCACTGACCCAGCTGAAATTAAATTGCTTATTGATTCAATTAAAACAAGTTCAGTTGCCGGATATGATAATATATCTAGTAAAATTATAAAAACATACTCGTCTACTCTATCTGAACCTATAGCTCATATATGTAACTCTTCTATGTCAACTGGAATCTTCCCAGAAAAATTTAAAAAATCTCTCATCCTCCCAATCCACAAACATGATAGTCCTAGCGAGATCAATAATTATCGTCCAATATCAATTTTGCCCACGATTTCAAAATTACTCGAAAAAGTGTTAAATAAGCAGTTAGTCAAGTTCCTTGATCAATATAACTTATTATCTCCTAATCAGTACGGTTTCCGAAGTGGTGTATCTACATCTGACGCTGTTTTACATTTAACTAATAATATAATCAATAAACTTGATGGAAAAAAGAAAGTAATTACAATCTTTTTAGACATAGCTAAAGCCTTCGATACGGTATCGAAACCATTGTTACTAAATAAACTCGAATCCATAGGGGTTCGTGCGTCACAACTCCAGTTGTTCGCTAACTATTTAAGTGATCGAACTCAGCATGTAAAAGTTCAAAACTGGATAAGCAAAGAATGCGCGGTTAATATCGGCTTGCCTCAAGGAAGTATTCTTGGTCCTACGCTATTTTTAATCTTTATAAACGACTTATGCCAAATTAATCTTACAAATGGAAAAATAATATCTTTTGCTGACGACACAGCCCTTTTCTTTTATGGAGATTCCTGGAATGAAGTCTACAACTATGCGCAAATGGGGTTTACGATGGTGGCATCTTGGCTGCAAAATAATTTATTTACTTTAAACGCGAACAAAACTAAATACATGACTTTCACCATTTCAAATTTAAAATGTGCGCAGGACCTTAATATAAGATTACACTCATGTAATACTGCCTCCTCATGCTGCTCATGTCCTGTATTGGAAAGAGTTGACTACATAAAATATCTAGGAGTCGTTATAGACCAAAACCTAAAGTTTGACAAACACATTGATATCTTGTCTAAAAGAATAAGGAAGCTTATATATATTTTTAAAAATCTGCGGGATGTCGCTGGTTGGGACGTCCTTAGACCTATTTATTTATTTATTTATTTATTTATTTATTTACTTATTGGTAATAATCATTACAAGTCATCGATACAGAAATGAGGGCACATAATGTGTCCATGTTACATTATACATTATACAATTGTACATTTATTTGATTATTAAAACTATTTTATTAACAATATATTATATTATTATATCGACTATTTTAACATTATGGTAATTTTTTTTTTTTTCTATCAACTTATTTTTAGTACAGTATTTACCCACGTCAAGTAAAAGGTAGTTTCATAAAATCCTGATTTATGTCATATATTTCCATCTCTATAAGCCAAGTTTTCAGTCTTCTCTTAAAGATCATAATGGAAGCCGCATTTCTGACGCCCACAGGCAGCCGATTATAAACCGAAGGACCTACGACCCTCATGGTATTTTCGGATTTTTTTAGTTTGTGTGGGACAGCGTGTAGTCTTTGTTTGTGTCTAGTGTTATAGTTGTGTGTGTCTTGTACTCTAACATATTTATCGAGGTTTGCCCGGACATACATGGATATTTGGTATATAAAGATGGACGGTAGTGTCAAAATCCTCAGTCGTTTAAAATGTTTCCTAACAGATTGATCATCCGCTATACCGACCACCGCCCTTACTGCGCGCTTTTGCATGCGGAAAGCGCGTAGCCTGTCCGCTGCACGGGCCCACAATTCGGTACCGTAACACAGTATTGCATGAACTGTCGCAAAATAACACGATCTCACCACCTCAGCAGATGCTGTTTCCGCCAGCCGCCGCAGAGCAAAGCAGGCTCCACTCAACCTCGCGCAGACGCTATCAATATGTGCTTCCCATGTCAGTGCACAGTCAATGGTGAAGCCTAGCAACTTAGTCTCACCAACTTGTGATATATTGGTACCACCTACATTTATGTCTAGAGCAGGGGGTGGTCGTCCTGCCAGCTGGAATACCATATAACACGTTTTACCAGCATTAAGAGCCAGACCGTTTGAGTGAAACCATTTCGCGAGCTGCCCCATCACGTCGCTCACCTTCCGGGACAATTCCGCATGTGACTGTGCTGATACAACAACAGCCACGTCGTCTGCGTACATGTACACTTGCGCGTCAGGTATGGCGGATGGTAGGTCGTTAAGTAGGATACTGAAGAGCGTATTTGATAGGCACGATCCTTGTGGTACACCGATCACGACCTCCTGCTCTGAGGATCTCGTAGTGCCGGAGTTGCCATCCACGACCTGGATCCGATTGCACATAAACGACGCTAATAACGCGGCTGCGGGGCCTCGTATTCCGTAGTGCTGAAGTTTGCTAGTGACCAGATTGGGGGCTGTGGTATCGAAAGCGCGTGACAAATCGCAGCAGATGAGGGATACCTGCCGTCCCAGTTCCCGCGCCTTACAGACCTCCGATATCACCTCCCTGACCAGATCGGAGGTAGAATGGCTCGGTCTATACGCATACTGCCTAGGCGACAGAGACGGCGCTATAAATTGAGAGATGCGCTGATTTAACCCGACTTCGATTATTTTACTTAATGCGGGGACCAACGATATCGGCCTGTACGAACTCATAACTGATTTCTTTCCTTTGCCTTTATAAAGAGGTACGATTTTAATTTGTTTAAAGCTCTTGGGGAAGGTGCCGTTTCGTAGGCATGTGTTATAAAGAGCGCTCAATATCCCGCTAATATGCGATATAATCGGTTTTAGGAGCTCAACGGATAAGCCATATATGTCTGTACTAGCCTTTATAGCGACTCGCGATGTTAGTATGTTGGCGACATTAAATAATTATAGTTTAATATCAAACTTTTGTAGGAAAATTATTAACCATGGTGGAAGCTGTATTTACGCACGCAACGGCGTAAAAGTCCTAAACAGACAGGACTACTGTGACTTGTCCGTGGAGCATGTTTTTGAGGTAAGCGCCGTGCAATTGCTCGACTGTGATTTGCTGGTTATAGGTATATATCATTCAAACCAATCTAGTGACACCGATTACTTAATTAAATTTAATAGCCTATTAGCCAAGATTAACGAAGATGAATTGCAATCAGTAATTGTAGGCGACACTAATATAGATCTGCTTAAAAAGTCATCAATAAGTAAACACTTAACAGACATCCTACACTCACACAATTTTCACCAATACATAGATACCCCAACTAGGTTTCATGTCCCCGGTTCATCTCTGTTAGACCACGTATATTCAAACAAAAATACGAATAGCATATCAGCTGTCTCGACGGAGTATTTTTTGAGTGACCACCAAGCACAGCTCGTGTGCGTGGACTGTCGCAGTCGACACGAGCCCGTTGCAAATATATACCGAAACATGAAAAACCAAATGAATAAATTAAATTTTTGCGCCGCGATTATGGCCGTCGATTGGACGGAAATTTTAACTAAACATGAGTATGATAGTAATCAGCTGGCCGAAACCATTATAAAAATACTAATAAATAAACTAGAAATTTGTTTCCCTAAAAAAGTATACCACCAAAAGAAACCTAACAAAATGTGGGTGGACCGCGAAGCTATAGACTATAAGTTATTACTTCACCAATTGTTAAAAATAGAACACGATAATCCATCGAACATAAATATTTCTCAAGCCGTAGAACTAATGAAGTCGCGATATTCTAACATGTTAAAATGTAAAAGAAAACAGTATTACTCAGATATAATTAGTAGAAACCCTAATAAGGTCCGTGGTGTTTGGCAATTCGTTAACAAAGAAACAGGCAAAACAAACGAGCAACGTATTGACTTCACGGAGCTAATAAAAAATGAACACAATTTACCGTATAGCTGCAAAGAACAACTGGTAAACGATTTAAATACGGAATTCATAACTGCAGCCGCGAGATGCGGCGCACCGCCGCCGGACATACCGTGGTGTATGTCATCGCTATGCGCAAGCTCGCCGCCGAATGAGTCATCTATACGTTTGTCTCATTTCACAGCTGACGAACTACGACTATTATGCCCTATGTCAATCTCAAATAAGTTACTGTATATCAATCTGGGGTGGTGCTCCTAAGACATCCTTACTAAAACTGGAACGTGCCCAAAGAGCCGTTCTAAAAGTATGTCTTTCATTGCCCTTCTTTCATCCTACCTCTGACTTATACACCAAATGTAAGGTACTCACCGTCCGTCAAATCTTCATCCTAAAAACTATCCTTTATAAACACTCGCAAGTCATCTATGATCCAAATCTGAATTCCCACAAACGAAATAAACATAAAGTCTGTCATACTAAACTGCATAAAACTAACTGAGCTCACCGTAATTACACTTTTCTCAGCGGCATTTTATACAATAAAATTAATGCGGTACTAAATATATACCACCTACCTAAGACTAAATGCAAGAAGATAGTTTCTGAGTACTTAATGAAGTTGAGTTATGAAAACACTGAAAAGCTAATCAATATTATAAAATGATACATCCATACCACCATTCCGTAACATCACACTTATCTCATACTATAAATCCACACATACATTCACACGTCATCTATTTCACACACACGTATAGGCTACTCTTTTGTAATTAGATTTAAGTCTGGACCATTTTGATATGTACATTTAATTGATGTATGGGGGCCTGGTAATCTGCGTGACAGGGTAACCTAGTGCAGATACCAGTCTCCCACAAAGGCTTTGTCGCTGTTGTATTTGTACGAGTATTGTAACATTTATATTAGTATAATTGATTTAAGTAGTATAATTGATTTAACTATGTTTCTAGAAACCTAAGTTACCTTGTGGAAGAGAATAATAAATAAATAAATAAATAAATAAAAATAAATTGATTTAAAGTATCATAAACCTAAAATAAAAATATTTATGGACATTTCACACAACGTCTTCTGCTCCCAAGCTAACCTTATATGCTTGTGTTATGTCTAATCTTATATATAAAATTTACGTGTCACAGTGTTAGTTACCGTACTCCTCCGGAACGGCTAGTCTTATATATAAAATTTACGTGTCACAGTGTTAGTTACCGTACTCCTCCGGAACGGCTAGACCGATTTTTATGAAATTTTACATGCGTATTCAGTAGGTCTGAGAATCGGCCAACATCTATTTTTTGAAACTTTTTTTTTTTAGTATGGCAAAACAACGTTTGCCGGGTCAGCTAGTCTTATATTTAAAATTCACGTGTCACAGTGTTAGTTACCGTACTCCTCCGAAACGGCTTGACCGATTCTTCTCAAATTTTATATAAATACATATTCAGAAGGTCTGAGAATCGGCTAACATCTATTTTTCAAACCTTTTTTCTTTTTTTTAGTATGGCAAAACAACGTTTGCCGGGTCAGCTAGTATCTTTGTTTAAATAAATTTTCTGTACGTGTGTTTGTAATTGAACTCCTCCTAAACGGCTGGACCGATTTTGATGAAATGTGTTGTGTATATTCAAGGGGGTTTGAGGATGGCTTAGATTCACAATTAGCTGGACCGATTTTGATGAAATTTTTTGTTGTTGATTTTTACACAGAATTGTATGGCAAAACAACGTTTGCCGGGACAGCTAGTCTAATATATAAAATTCACGTGTCACAGTGTTAGTTACCGTACTCCACCGAAACGGCTAGACCGATTCTTCTCAAATTTTGCATACATATTTAGTAGGTCTGAGAATCGGCCAACATCTATATTTCAAATTTTTTTTTTTTTAGTATGGTAAAACAACGTTTGCCGGGACAGCTAGCAAATATATATATATATATATAGTATGGAGAAAGTAAATAAGTTACAAACTAGTGGTGAACAAACATTTGTATGACAAAAAATACACTAATGATTGTACTGTGTGTGATCGAACCCGCGACCTCGTGAAAGGCGGTCATTACATGAACCATTAGACCACGACGCTCGTCATAAAGAGCTGAAGCCATCGCCCACCATTGGGACTCTAGATTAAGAAAACAGTACTAACCTTAACATCATTCCCAGTAGCTAAAACACAGCTTAAAATAGCAGCTACTAGTATGAAACTGATTCTCTCCGATGCGCTCATGTTGACAGTCAGTCGCATACTGATGGATTGGAGATCTCAGCGTTCGTTTATATACTAACGCGTTGATGGAAAATTTATGCAAATGAGGGTAGCATGGGCACACGTGGGTGAGGAAACACAAATACTGATTTAAATGGATTAGTTCTATTGTGTTTTTGTTTTACAGTGATGATTTTTAAAGAGTCTCTCTATCTCTCTCCAGCCCATTTACGTCCCACGGCCGGGCACAGGCCTTCTCCCTTTTGGGACGGATTATGGTCTACTGTGCCGCGCTGAACGGGGGTGTTGGTGCAGCGTTTAGTTTCAAGTCTCTCACAGTAGACGTTATATGCTTATATTATTGTCTGGGACGTTTCTATATTTTATGTATCTATGTATTTACAAATGAAAAGTAGTATATGTATTATATCCGTATTCTGGTACACATAACACAAGCATAGAAATATTTCTATGCTTGT
The DNA here is from genome assembly GCA_916999025.1 of Orgyia antiqua. Lineage (NCBI taxonomy): Eukaryota > Metazoa > Arthropoda > Insecta > Lepidoptera > Erebidae > Orgyia > Orgyia antiqua. The sequence continues at coordinate 1,698,227 of OU779872.1, forward strand.
GTTATGTGTCACAACCTCTAGTCCCAAAGTAAGCAATATTGCTTACTTTGGGACTAGAGGACGTTGTGTCAAATGTCCAAAATATTTATTTATTATTTTATTTATTAATTATTAGACGGGACTCGTGGTCGAGTGGTTTATGTAACGGACTGCAATTCCCGAGGTCGCGGCTTCGATTCCCGCGCAGGACAATTATTTGTGTGATATACTTATATAAATGTCTTACAAATGTCACTTCTGCGTCTGTGTGTTTTCTATGTATTATAAGTATGTATTTATAAAAGAAAAGTAGTATAATATGGAGTATATCAGTATTCTGGTACACATAACACAAGCATATAAGCTTAGCTTGGGACCAGAGGACGTTGTGTGAAATGTCCATGAATATTTATTTATTTATTTTATGTATTGTGCCTTATCTGGCTTTTACAGCACCCAGGAAAGGAAATAACGCAGTGAAACTTGTATTTTAATCCATCAACACATGGACCATTTAAATGACATAATTTAATTACTAAGGCATGCTCCCAAGAGATTAGTTTATACACTGTGTTTATACAGCAGATAAATGGGGGATATACTAGACACACGAGACAACTATAAATAAATTCCTTCCATACTAATACTAGCTGACACGGCAAACGACGGGCCTCGTGGTCTAGTGGTTTATATAACGGACTGCCAATCACGAGGTCTCGGGTTCGATTCCCGGTCAGGACAATCATTTGTGTGATGTTTTTAATCGTGATACAAATGTTTGTTCTGCGTCTGGGTGTTTACTATGTATTATAAGTATATATTTACAAAAGAAAAGTAGTATATATATTCTATCCGTATTCTGGTACCCATAACACAAGCATATAAGCTTAGCTTGGGACCAGAGGACGTTGTGAGAAATGTCCATGAATATTTATTTATTTATATATTTATAAAAAAACAAAAAAAAACGTTGTTTTGCCATATAAATGTTAGAGGTGAGCAACGGGTATGAAATATAGATAGTAGCCGATTCTCAGACATACTGAATATGTATATGAAATTTCATAAGAATCGGTCAAGCCGTTTTGGAGGAATATGGGAACGAACATTGTGACACGAGAATTTTATATATTAGAAGATTATAAAGCTGAAGAGTTTCTTTGAACGCGCTTATCTCAGGGACCAGTGGTCCGATTTGAAAAATTCTTTCATTGTTGGATAGTACATTTATCGAAGAAGACTATAGGCTATATAACATCACGCTGCGACGAATAGGGGCGAAGCAATAGTGCAAAATGTTGCAGCCGGGGAGAATTTTCTAGAATCTACACGTCACTCACGGGCAACATCTACATAAATACGAAAGAAGTTAAAAAGCGTATAAAATATGTTATTTTTTCAATACTATACCGTATTTGCCCTATCTCCTTTATGTGTTAAAGTATTAGGAACAAATTGATACAAATCTAAAAACGTACAAACGATTAGATGCCAATTTGTACTGTCTGTCAATTTGTAACTCTATGTTCTATATATAGAGGGTGAAATGTACACAATATACATACATAATTTACTTATAAAACTGGCCAAGAACGAGTTGGTACCGTACCATTATTCTCTAACTCTCTCTCTCCAGCCCATTTACGTCCCAGTGTTGGGCACGGGCCTCCTCCACTTTGGAGGGATTATGGGCTACTATGCCGCGCTGACGAGGCACAGGCACAGGGTTTATTTTTAAGTTTTCCGTCTCTCAAAGAGGATGTTATCTGTGTACAATATCCCTTAGCTGACTTTTACAGTACCTTGGGAGGAGATACCCCATCTCCTCCCAAGGTACTGTAAAAGTCAGCTAAGGGATATTGTGACACTTGTATTCTTAATCCGTCACCACACGGAGGACCGTAGCATTATTAGGCTGACGATCGATACTCTATACTCTAATACTCTAATATTTATAAAGCTGAAGTGTTTGTTTGTTTGAACGCGCTAATCTCAGGAACTACTGGTCCGATTTGAAAAATTCTTTCAGTGTTGGATAGTACATTTATCGAGGAAGGCTATAGGCTATATAACATCACGCTGCGACCAATAGGAGCGAAGTATCAGCGAAAAATGCTGCAAAAACGAAACCTTTTTCTTAATTCCATTAGTACGAAGTTGCGGACAACATCTAAAATTTTATGAACATTTCAAGTGGTTATCTGTTGCCGTTATCAAAATCGAGCAAAAACACCGAAAATAATGTAATATATTTAAATATTTTGGACATTATATAGTTATATAATAATATACTTAAACTACTTTTCTTTTGTAAATACATACTTATAATACATAGTAAACACACAGACGCAGAACAAACATTTGTATGACAATTATAAATATCACATAAATGATTGTCCCGAGCGGTAATCGAAATCGCGACCTCGTGAATGGTAGTCCGTTACATAAACCACTAAAACACAAAGCCCGTCATAATGTATGGGAGCCCCGTCAGGTACAGGGTTTATTATCGAGTTTTCATCTCTCACGGAGGATGTTATCTGTGTATATATCTTGTAGTTAGCTTTTACAACACCCTTGAAAGGCAACGGGGTGGTGTCATTTGTATTCTGATTCCATTTCCATATAGATTAAAAAACACATTAGACCAACTTAATTGTAAATAGACATAAATTCTTATAAAAGGCAGATTAATACAAATTACTTTATATAAGTTAATTATTTAATTAAGTTTGGCCAAAAAATAGTGTACGCAACTAAAGTATAATTAAAAGTATCTGAGAAACTTCTTTGAATAAGATTTTCGTTTATTTCATGATTCTCCTACCCTTATTCCATTATTTGGGGTCGACGCAACATCTTAATACGCTTTTATTAATTCGGTATGTATCTATCAATGTATTAGTCTATGTAACGGAATCTTTGTAAGTGATTGTTCACTCACTCGCAGTAGTCGGATTGATCTGAAATGTTACACACATATTAAGGGACGATGATAAAGTAATATTTTAAAATAATATTCAGGATTTACAAATGTGTTTTTTAGTTTTTGATCTTAGTAGATTATTAATTTTAGTTAGTTATTTTGTTTCAGAGTTCTTCTGAGAAGAGAGGGAAGGGCCCACCAGGTGGCCTCAACATGTTTGGCCTTAGAACTTGAAAGTGAAGAAAATTTACAGACTTAATTACATCTAATCTATAAAATTCTCCTGTGTTTGTAATCATACTCCTCCGAAACGGCTCGACCGATTTTCGTGAAATTTTGTGTAGGTAGGTACATATCCGTTAGGTCTGATAATCGGACAACATCTATTTTTTTCATCCCCCTGACATTTGTATGGCAAAACAACGTTTGCCGGGTCAGCTAGTCCATCTTTAAAAAGCTGCTGTTTTTTATTCGTGTTGAGATTATAATAACACTCCCATAGATAAATTATATCCCTAACTGGCAACACTTTTGCGTAACTGGTATTACTGTGTTGGTTAAGAAAATGGTGATTCATGTTTAATAATTATTAATGTTTTGTATAATTGCTCTGCTAATAAAATATGGAGCCCAATGCAGTGTTTTACTTTAATGTTAATAATAATAATGACTTAAATAATCAATAATTCGCATGTATAATATGTCCGTGTGGTGACGTATTAAGAATACAAGTGTCACCACCCCATCTCCTCCCCAAGGATGCTGTAAAAGTCAGCTAAGGAACATTGTACACAGATAACATCCTCTGTGAGAGACAGAAATAAATAAACCCTGTACCAACGCGCCTGGTTAGCGCGGCACAGTAGAACATAATCCCTCCCATAGTGGAGGCCCGTGCCCAACACCAAGAACCAAGGGACCAAGAAGTAGGGCAGTTATTACAACAAACTTATAACACCTATATTTTCTATTAAGAGTTAAAACCAAGTAAAATCGTTTGCTCTAAGAGGGCACTATAGCAAACTATGTTTCATCCAAAAATATGTACATCCTAGACCGTTGTTTTCTCCATGAATATTGTCTCCAGAGGAACGAATTTTTCTCACAATATCTAGATTTTAGGGTTATAATGTCGTGTCGTCGGTTAGAGGATAAAATGAAATACGTCCGGACTTGCATGGCGTTTATTTGCGACTCCCATATATTTGATTATAACAATAACTTATATAGGTGGCAAGAACAATCGCCTCTATTCATTCCTGAATTGCTGACACACGTCATCTTGCATACAATGAATCTATACACAATATATCTCTAATATATAAAATTCACGTGTCACAGTGTTAGTTACCATACTCCTCCGAAACGGCTTGACCGATTTTTATGAAATTTTACATGCGTATTCTATTCAGTAGGTCTGAGAATCGGCTAACATCTATTTTTCAAACCTTTTTTTTTTTATATGGCAAAACAACGTTTGCCGGGTCAGCTTGTTTGTATATAATAACTTAGGCGGCGAGAACAACCGTCTTTATACATTCGTAGACCTGTTGACATACGTCTACTTGCAAACAATAAAATCAGTATTTTACAAAGTATAGTACAAAGAATACTTGTCCCAAGGTCTTATATATCTATTATGTATTTACAAAAGAAAAGTAGTATGTGTATTATATCCGTATTCTGGTACCCATAACACAAGCATAGAAATATGGCTTACTTTGCGACCAGAGGACGTTGTGTGAAATGTCCAAAAATATAATAAATATTTCGCACTAGTAAAAGAAGGACGTAAGTGAACTTGCGTCAAAAATTTTTTATTGCATAAATAAATAGAGCTTCACGGCTTACACCTTCTCTCAAAATCTGGTAAAGCTATCGACAAAAATGAAGAAGTAAATGCCAAAATACTAAAAAGTTGCGACTTTAGAAAAAATATAATTCCAGTTAAAAAAGAGGTAAGTATGCATATTTACACTTATACGCTTTAAAATTTTTCCCGCTCATAAAGTCATAATTACGTTTACTTACGTAAATTTTAACAGAAATTTACAAAAAAAAAATGTAACAGTACTTGTTCCCATGTTTAAGTATCTAGGATTTTTGTGTAATTATAGTTACGTACTTTCTAACCAGCATAACTTCAGAATGCTTAAAGTGTAGTTACAGTTACTTCTTTATTACACGAAACATTTCACACGATTGATGTTGGATAATTTTGAATACTTACATGTTTTTATAACGAATAAGCCATAATTGTAGTGACTCCTGCAAGTATATTTTGCGTTTCGTGAAATACAGAAGTAACCGTGTTTTTTTAGATTATCTCGAAGTATATAAAGCTGTTCCTAAATTAAAAAGACTTGAACATTTTTGTAATAATTATAAAGACGTGTGGCACTCGGGGACTGCCGCGGTAAAGCTATTGCATAGTATTTTGTATCAACTTATGCAATTATAATTATTTATTTATTTTATTTATGCAGCATTTCTTTTTCTTTGATATTAATTCAAGTTACACTTTTTGAGCGTGGTGACCGATAAGAAAACAATTTTTTTTCTTTTATTAAATAAATAAAAAGTTAATATTGTTTGAAATATTTTTATTATTTTACAATACATGTGGGTTTTATTATCTTACAGTAGCTGTTGGTTATTCAGGAATATTTATCATTGAAACTATAGGTTTGTGATAACTGAAATAAGAAACATAAGTTTGCGACTTAATATCCTCTAAATACCTAGAAAATACCGCGTCAATGGTGGTCCCATATTTTGTTGTGGACTCTTGTGGATCATTATTCATTTTCAAATTCAATGTTTTTGATAGAAAAGTTGTCAACCGCTCTGTTTTTTTATCAGCGAAGTTAATGTTGAAATCGCCAGCCAAGATATGGGGAATTTTATAACCATTTGTACCAAGTATTTTCGACCCTTCTTCAGTGTACTCCAGTAAAGTGCGATGAATAAAATGCTCTACCTCGTCCAATTTTGGATTCGGAGAAATGTAAATTGCAACCATAACTATTTGTAGGCCATTTCTAAGTTTGCATAAGCACGCACAAATATCTCCAACAACTGAGCGCCTAACATTAACATCGCTAACGTGTGCAATATTTATTTCAATATTCGGAGTCATAATATTAGTAATATCATTTTTATTTTGGTAAATAGCTACCCCACCTTTTGGAACAGTATCTCATTTGAACTGAACAATACAATTAAAATTAGGTATTTCAATCGGATTATCATGCGTCATGCAAGTTTCGGTAAGAAGTAACACATTTGTTTGTCTCGTAACTGAATCTTGTAAATCCTATTTATGACTATTTAGACTTTGACAGTTGAAAGTCATTATTGAAATGCCATTTCTATTACTAATGAAATCTAATACACTTTGAGCTATCGTCTGAACACTATTTAAAGACAGTCTTTTGAATTCTTGCAACAAAGATGCAGTCGATGCAGCTTGCTTTCGATTATGTTATAACTTGAATGTAGAATTATCTTATATATATATATACTTTCTCATAAACAGCTGCTTATGTATTCGTCCGATTTCGGAGCAGCTCGTCTCGATTCGTGCGAGCTTCGTAGAGTCGGACAATACGGCTAGTTGCACGCACACAAACATGTCGAAGACTGCCGAAAAGAAACGACGCGGCGACGTTAGACAATGCACGGCCTTCAAGCCACACCTCCGTGCCCGTCGGAGTGGGGAGCGTGAGGTTTTTTTTTCGTTACGGGGTTTCTGGATTCGGTCCCCGCGCTCAAGGCCCTCGATAGAAACTATGCAATAGATTAATAACACATGTAGTTGGAGGCAAGTGTTACCTACGATTTTCTCTTTGCAACTTATTTATAGAACTCATACAAAAAAAATAGGACAGTTCTTTTACGCTCCTGAAAAGTTGGCGAAAATCACTTACTGCTTTCTTTCAGGAATAGTGCGATTTGTCCCTTTCAGCGCGGTGCTCAGGAATAACGATAGTAAGTAATACCTACTGCAAATACTTAAATTAAAGCTGTAGTCGTCTCTTAACTAACAATAAATAATAAGTAATAATAAGCAATGCACATTAACAAAAGAATACAATATATAAATAATAATAAATAAATAGAAAATGGCGTATGATTTGTAACAATAAAATTGCATTTTAAACTTATATAAAATAAATATTATAATTTATTCATTAATAACACTTGTTCAAATACGCAGCTGTTTGACTTAGAGTAATAAACGGCCAGGAGTTGGTACGTAAAAAGTCTAGAGGAAGACCTAAGAAAAGATTACAAACGAGGACATCACAGAAAGAGGATTTGACGCAGATATGACGGCTGATAGAAGACTATGGAATAAAAAGACATTTTGCGCCGACTTCAAACAATGGGATAAGGGCAGGAGAATGACGATGAGTTGGTACATTGTTATTTGTTTTGTGGAAGTGGAAATTAGTAAGTACCATGTTTTTTTTCTATTATATATTATAAGTGGTCCCAAGCTAAGGATATGCTTGAATTATGTAGTATATCCGTATTCTGGTACAAAAGAAAAGTAGTATATGTAGTACATATTTATACTTTTTTTTATACTATTTTATATACATATTATACTACTTTTCTTTTGTAAATACATACTTATAATACATAGTAAACACACAGACGCAGTACAAACATTTGTATGACAATTATAAATATCACACAAATGATTGTCTCGTACGGGAATCGAACCCGCGACCTCGTGAACGACAGTCAGTTACATTTATAAACCAATAGACCACGACGCCATTGACAACTCCAGTTATATTAATGCTTTGAATAAGTTATTTATAATTATAATTTTTTTTTTCACACACGTACTTACTTAGCAAGTTTTTTTATATGGCAAAAGCTAACACCGAAGCCAAAAACAAAAAAAAATAAAAAATACTTAGCAAGTTTTGTAAAAAGCACCATATTTTTGCCCAAATGTCATGGAAAGGTATGATTTCTGTACTAGCTGTTGTCTGCGACTCCGTACAGTCCGTACGCGTTGTTTCGCTTCTATTAGTCGCAGCGCGATGTTATACCTATAGCCTTCCTCAATAAATGTAATATTCAACACTGAAAGAAAAGGAGAGGATGTATGATAGTCGATTAACAAAAGGTATATATATACACGGCGGAGGTAAGTGGGAATGCTGGGAGAGGACCTAAGATAAAACTATACTCTGATGTCATCGCCCGGTATAATTGAAAAGGGTCAAGTGCGTAGCACTTACAATCGTCGAGCATGTATGACCAGATGTATGAGTGTGGATGAAGCCAAGGAAGTATGCAGATGGCGCTCTATAGTCTCTGCCTACCCTCATGGGGAAAAGGCGTGATGTTATGATGATGATGATGAGAATTTTTCAAATAGGACTAGATGTTTCTGAGATTAGCGCGTTCAAACAAACAAACTCATCGCCTTTAAAATCTTATCTAATCTAATATATAAAATTCACGTGTCACAGTGTTAGTTACCGCACTCCTCCGAAACGGCTTGACCGATTCTTCTCAAATTTTACATGCATATTCAGTAGGTCTGAGAATCGGCCAACATCTATTTTTCAAACCTTTTTTTATTTATTTTTTTAGTATGGTAAAACAACGTTTGTCGGGTCAGCTAGTCTAATATATAAAATTCACGTGTCACAGTGTTAGTTACCGTACTCCTCCGAAACGGCTTGACCGATTCTTCTCAAATTTTACATACATATTCAGTAGGTCTGAGAATCGGCCAACATCTATTTTTCAAACCTTTTTTTTTTTTTAGTATGGCAAAACAACGTTTGCCGGGTCAGCTAGTATTAGTATAGAAGTACTCCCAGCCCGACAATGGTACCAATTCTACATGCGCTACTAAAGTTAACTAAAAAATGAAAATCGATAGTGTAATTATGTCTATTTTTTGCTATTTCGCTGCTCATATCTTATATATAAAAATCAATTGCTGTTCGTTAGTCTCGCTAAAACTCGAGAACGTCTGGGCCGATTTTGGTGATTTTGGTCTTAAAATATTCGTAAAAGTCCAGGGAAGGTTTAAACGGTCCAAATATATAGGGATCTAAAATTCCACGCGTACGGAGTAGCGGGCATCAGCTAGTTTATAATAATTATTAAAATAGTTAGCCACAGTATACACAGTTTTTATAATAACAAAGTTTATTTAACATTAATAAACTAAATTATGGTGAAAAAAGTGATTGCCGCAAGCGGGACTTGAACCCACGACCTCGGAATACCGTTCCGAAGCTCTTTCCAACTGAGCTTATTGCGGTCGTGCTTGTAGCATTCAAATTTACCACCACAATCGTTACTCGATTGAGTTTATATCGGGGCGTTTATGACGGGCTTCGTGGTGGAGTGGTTTTTGTAATGGACTGCCGATCACGAGGTCGCAGGTTCGATTCCTTTTTTTTCCGCTTATTTTTCAGGACGACCTTTTCCACTACTCAGGGATTTTGGTATAGATTTTAGTTTTAAGTTTTCCGTCTCTTTAACTGCTCAAAGTATCCCTTAGCTCACTCTTACAACACCATAGGGAAGACATTTGTAATAAATAAAACTACTTTTCACGGATTTAGTCGCCCGGATTTAGTTTAAATTTTAGCCCGACGTTTTGGAGACTTTGCAATCACTCTAGACACGGGTGAGACTGAGCTGCATCGAGTTGGACACGAAGGCTTAGTGTTACATATTATGGTCATCATACCGACCCAAAAGTCGAAGTATTTTTATGTTCAGAATAGGACGGAAAATTAATTTGTTTTTTTTTCTTGTATTTATTTTAATAATCTGCTAACAATGTCCTTTAAAGGTCTAAACATCAATAAATTATTTTATTTATTATATTTACTGTTTATTCAAGTGTTGTCATAGAAATACTATGATATGTTGGGGGTATAAATAGGGGAGTATTTCATAACTGATCATCATTCAGATCTGTATCACAGGTCCGTCAACATGGTCCTGATCAAACCTTTCTTATTGGTCTGCGTGCTCAGTGTAAGTACATTTTAATATTCACTTTTTAGCCAATTCCATTCATCAGCCTTTTTCCATCCACTGCTGGACATAAGCCTCCATACATACACGCAGTCTTGCGCTATCTGCACCCAGCGGCATACAGCAAGTTTGAGGGAAACACAAATCGATACCGACCCAGAATGATTCGCGAGGCTATTGAAATAAAGAAACATAAAAACTTTAATAGAGAAGACGGTTGGGATCTGGCACCTAGTTGGGATCCTGTAATTAGTTTAGTAAAATCGAATGTGGGTAAACCCTGTAATAACTGATCGTAGAAGACACATTACAGCTCAGTCTCACCCGTGACCATGGTGACTGCAAAGTCTCCGAAACGTCGGGCTAAAATTAAAACAAATATACTAAATCCGTAAAAAGTCGTTTTATTTATGCAAATGAGTCGCGCATGTGTTAGAAAATAGGGGTTTTACCATTTTGGAAGGAGGTTTAGTCTCTTATGCCGCCAGGCGTGTTGACTTAAATGATATTTTACTTGGTCCTTATGTCCTTTAGTCCCTTTTACAGTAACCTGGGAGAGAAAATGGGAAATGTTCCATTATAAGGCATGGTCTCTTACACTTCAGGAGTGTAGCACTGACCGGGCGTATTTTATACTTTCTTCGTCTTCTTTGGCCTATAAATGTCCCACAATTAAGTAGTAGGCTTCTTCTCTTCAAGATGATAAATAGTCAACTATTAGGATCAAATTATACCATGCTGACCAAGTACGTTGGCGTGGAGTTTGGTTTGGAGTTTTCTGTCTCTCACAGATGTTTCATTATTATACTGTTCCTTAACTGATTCTGACTTACTTTGGACAAAAATGGAGTGGTTTCACGTTTACTCTTTATCAACACACGGATACTAGGAGGTCCGTGTGGTGACGGACTAAGAATACAAGTGTCATCACCCCATTTCCTCCCTTGGGTAAAAGGCCCAGCTAAGGGATATTTTTTGCCTTTACATTTGTTGCCTGATGTTAACTTCTTTAATTCAGTTTATTTTTTTAATTTATTTTATGGTTTAATAATCTTGGCTTCTGTGTTATTGTATATTGGATAGTGTTGGTTGGCGGGTGGTGCGGGAATGTTTTTTTTTTCTTTCTTTTGAGACACGGTGTCTTTAATTGGTATGTATAGTATGAATGTATAGTATTTATTCACATTGATATTTATTTATATTTGTATTTATTTATATAGGTATTTGTAATCATATTATTAATTATTATGACTTCCGACGATGATTGTTCTTTCTATTCTGCTAATAGCTCAATCGATAGCTTATTAGACAATAGTTTCAGTTCAGTAGGTAACACACTTGGAGACTGCATACGTAATAATCTTTTGCCGTCTAAAAATTTACTAAACGTTTGCCATATTAACGCGCAAAGTGTGCCTTCTCATTACACCGACCTTTATTACACTTTTTCAAATAGTAATGTCCACGCCATCCTGATTTCTGAGAGCTGGCTCAAACCTCATCTTCTCTCGACCTCTTACTCTCTTCCTGGCTCTTCTTATCCGTAATGATCGTATTAATAGGCAGGGAGGTGGAGTTGCAATTTATCTCTGTGGCAACCTTCCCTTCAAAATTATTACTAAATCTCCCTCCGAGTATTCCGCTTCTGTAGAGTTTCTTTTTCTCGAGGTTTGGGTCAGGGGGGCTAAACTTGCTCTTGGAGTAGTATATTGTCCTCCTTCAATTGATTATTTCACTGAATTCGAATCAGTTTTAGAGTCTTTAGGGTCCGAATACGCACATCACATCATCATGGGAGACTTCAATACCAATCTTTTGTTAAATCGATCGTCTCGTTCACTTAATTTGCTACGCATTATCGAGTCTGCTAGCCTCCACGTCTTGCCACTTCAACCTACGCATCACAATCACAACGGGATGGATAGCTGGTTGGACTTAATACTTACCTCTGCTCCTTTTCTTGTATCCTCTCATGGCCAACATTCCGCTCCCGGTTTTTCCCTTCACGATCTCATTTATTTATCTTACATCCTTAAACCCCCTAAATCTTTGCCTAAAATCTTAAACCTTCGCTCTTTTGCTCATATGGACGTCACAAAGTTACAGAGTGATGCAGCAGACATTGATTGGGGACCCTTGTAGGCTGCAGATACTGTTGATGACATGGTGCGTATTTTTAATGATGCTGTGCTTAAACTCTATAATATTCATGCTCCTTTCAGACAAATCAGGCTATAATATCCTCCGGCACCTTGGTTATCAGAAGAGATTCGAACTCAAATGAAGCGTAGAGACCGGGCTTTTCCTAAATATAAACGCAATCGAAACGATACTAACTGGAGCCGCTTCAAGAGTTTGAGAAATCAATGCAGTCGGATGGTACGAGACGCTAAACGTCGCCACATTCACGAGAATATTCGTTCTGCCCATTCACCAGGGGAAGTTTGGAAGTTTCTGGGTGGTATGGTAGTTTCTGAATGCAGATCTGCTCAACAAACTTGACCGCCTTCTCAATAATTGCATTCAATTCGTTCATAACCTCCGAAAATATGATCATGTGTCCCATTATCGCCAGCAGCTCAGATGGCTGCCTATCCGTCAGCGTCGTAGCTTACATACACTAACCATGCTGTGCTCGATCCTCAACTCCCCAAATACCCCGCATTATTTATCAACCTTTTTCAATTTTCATACTGCTAGTTACAACAGAAATCTTCGCCCCTCGAGAAATCTTCTACTTCTTTGTCCCTCACATTCATCGGGTTTTGTTCATTCTTCTTTTCGGATACAGACTGTCCTTCTCTGGAATGCACTTCCTCTCGAAATCAGGTTGGCAAAAAGTCGGAAAAATTTCAAGAACAAAGTTCATCAATTTTATTTCGATCTATCGGTTGCTGATTCGACACTCTAGGTTTTAAGATACCTTCATCGTAATATAATTTATGTATGTATACCTACTTATTATTTATAATTGTATGTATATACGTATAGATATAAGTATGTTTAAATAAACAGTATATGTGTAAGTATATTCAATTAGAGTGATTATTTTTATCTTATTTTTAATGAAACACCTGCCATTTGTCAATCTCTGCACCACCCAAAGGTCGACTGGTAGAGAATGCCTTAGGCATTAAGTCCGCCTTTGTACCTACTATGTACATTAAGTGTTTAAATAAATAAATAAATAAGGTAAGTAATAAGTAGGTAAGGCCGAAGGTAGGTCTCTGGTAGGAGACCTGTTCACTTTAAGATCCTTGTACTGTGATATTATAGACGCTATTATAGCCTCTAAACGTGTTGTGAGGGGCCCTTTCAGACCAAAATCATTCGCTGAAACTTCAGGCTCATTTCTGTTAATTCCCTTCATGTTATTTATTGTTATTTTATCATTTTTCAGACGCTGAGTATCAATGCTGCACCTTCAGGTAAGAACTGAGTATTAGATTATATAGAAGAAATGATAATTATTATTAAAGATCATTGAATGAACAAATACTAATACAGACATTTTATTTGCAGGGCCAAGTTCAGTGGTTTCATCAAATACGGACGATAGTGACAGCGACAATACTTCTAGCAACTATGTGGTGACTGACGCAGAAGGATCGCGAGGACAAAGCAAAACCACATCAAATGCATACGCAGAAAAAGCAAGCAATATTGCTATCAATACCGCTGATAGCCAATACAGCAGCTCGAATACACAAGGAAGCGCCCAATCAGGTGACTCTGAAACTGGATTCACTAAAAGCGCAGATGGTTCAGTAGACAACAGCTATTCCAGGTCTAATGACGCTAGCAGCAGCCATGATGCCAAAAGCTACGAATTAAGTAACGCATCAGAATCACAGGGCCGAAGTAGCTCCAACTTAGCATTGAGTTCGAAGAAATCAAATAGTGTTCAATCTAAATCGGCAGCAGGTGAATCTTCTAGCTCTAATTCGGAAGGCAGCTCTTACACAGGTAGCAACAACAGTGGTTTCTATAGAAGTGCAGATGGTTCTGTTGACAATTCCTATGCCAATTCCAGCAAAGCAGCTAGTAGCAATACTGTTAACGATGTCGTGGTGAAAGACGCAGCTGGAGAAAGAAGTCAGAGCAGTTCTACTACAAATGAAAATGCAGAGAAATCTAGCAATGTTGCCATCAAGTCAAAAGAAGTTGACTACACTAGTGCCAATAATCAAGCTAGTGCACATTCAGGAAATTCCGAAAGTGGCTCTTCTGTATCAGCAGATGGTTCTGAAGAAAGCAGTTACGCAAGAACTAATGATGCTAGCATCAGTCAAGACTCCAAAAATTATCAATTATCAACCTCAAAAGGATCTGAGGGTCAAAGTAGCTCCAACTTATCATCAAGTTCGCAGAAATCCAGCAATCTTCAGACTATAACAGCCACAGGCAGATCTTCCAGCTCCAATACAGAAGGCAGTACTTATACCGATAGCAATAATAGCGGATTCTTCAGAAGCGCAGATGGCACTGTTAAAAATTCTTATGCCAATTCTAATAAAGCAGCTAGTAGCAATACTGCTAACGATGTCGTGGTGAAAGACGCAGCTGGAGAAAGAAGTCAGAGCAGTTCTACTACAAATGAAAGTGCAGAGAAATCCAGTAATGTTGCCATCAAATCTGGTGGAGTTGAATATACTAATGTTAGTAACGAAGGAAGCGCACACTCAGGAAATATTGATAGTGGTTCCTATAGGGCAGCAGATGGTTCTTCAGAAGGCAGTTTCTCAAACAATAATGATGCGAGCAGCAGTCATAAATCTAATCAGAGGTCTTATGTTGATCCAAATGGAAGTGTTACTTCAAGCGATACTGTGAATGATGAAGCTGCAGATACTGGTTCCTCGTCTACGTCAACTGTTGTAGATCCAACAGGTAAGACCGGTTAAATCTCTTTTAACATTGACTCTAAAGCTTATTGAAGTTAAAGTAAACAATGAATAATTTCATTGAGTAAAGGCAAGTCAATTGCAAATATATTTAATTTAGAAATAAATAAAAGTCGTGTATTTCCACGATAGATAGCTGATCGTAATTGTGCAAACAGTCTCGATAGATGGCGTTATACATCAAATGCCATGTAGACTCAATCGAGCAACATTGTAGTGGGGAAATTGGAAATTCGTTACCGTTGGCACGGATCCCAAATTTTGAACCCACGACTACAACGTCCCGCTTGCAGTGATCACTTTTTTTCACTAAAATCTAATTAATTAAGTAAAGTTTAGTCTTGCGGGTTTAATTTTATTGAATTATGGTGACATTGCTCTCTAAAATCAAAGTAAAAGTAGAGAATTCTCCATAAAAAAAGGGAAATATTTAATGCAAGATATATCACATCTAGGTATCACGAAAAGTGCAAGTACTTTATGACAACTTTAGATTTTACTTCTACAGGTCGTAAATCTACAACAACAGCCACTAATTCTCGTCACAGTTCTCATCACAGTTCACAGTCATCTTCAAGAACTACTTCTAATCCAGGTAAATATTCAACTAGTTTACTAATTTCAGGATCGCTAATATTTTTTAAAATTTATTCTAAGTCATCACCCAACCAGGTTTACAAATCAGACCTCATCAATTCCAATCGACTAGCAGTTAACGTCTTTGTGAGTATCTAGACAAAAATTCGCATAGTAAAACCAAGAAATGATCCCACAAAAAGATAAATGAATTCCATCTATTTTAAGTACATTTAATTAGATATTATAAGTGCTATACAAATAAGATTAAGGAAAATAACACAGTCTTCGCAGACCTATGCTTCTGTAAACTTAAACTGAGTACTTGCATGCATGTAGGATGCCGCACTGATACGAATACTCCTTTTTTAGGGTTCCGTACCCAAAGGGTAAAAACGGGACCCTATTACTGAGACTTCGCTGTCCGTCCGTCCGTCCGTCCGTCCGTCCGTCCGTCCGTCCGTCCGTCTGTCACCAGGCTGTATCTCAAGAACGGTGATAGCTAGAGAGTTGAAATTTTCACAAATGATGTATTTCTATTGCCGCTATAACAACAAATACTAAAAATAAAATAAAATAAATATTTAAGGGGGGCTCCCATACAACAAACATGATTTTTAGGGTTCCGTACCCAGTATCTCAAGAACGGTGATAGCTAGAGAGTTGAAATTTTCACAGATGATGTATTTCTATTGCCGCTATAACAACAAATACTAAAAATAAAATAAAATAAATATTTAAGGAGGGCTCCCATACAACAAACATGATTTTTTTACCGTTTCTTGCTCGATACTAATAACGTTGCCTTATGTTGCATAGATAATGGTACGGAACCCTTCGTGCGCGAGTCCGACTCGCACTTGACCAATTATTTGTGTCTGAGCAGCTGACACCCAAAGGAGCTAGACTTCACTTCTTATCGCGCGAACTGGTCAAAACTAAAAAATTTAAATTCTGCTGGACAGCTTACGGCAAAATTTATTTAAAAAGAGATAAAATTTCGCCGAAAATAACTATTCATCGTTGATATCGGTTCATCAACTCATGCAAGCTTCGTGACTACTACGGCGCATTACTACTACAAACATTTATTCTAATTTTAAGATAGTTTATAACTTAGTGAACTCATTTTACTATTTTTTGTTAAAATTTGTTTTAACTTTGATCTTTCTTAATTATGCTTTGCAACTATACACGACAATTCTACTTTTTAATTATCCTACTTACGTTATTATCACAAAAAGCTTACACTTACACACTAAGACTAAGACATGCTATTCTAATCTACTAAATGCAGCTACTACTTCAGGCAGTTTCACATTCCATACAATAAAATACCCGTGCTTACACCTCACCTATGTTTCTTACTTGCTACGACTTCTTTTTGAGTGTAATATACTGTTAGAAAAGAAATACGTACATAGATTAAACTTCAGCGTTAAAAAGTTTATAATTAATGGATAGCCCTTTAAATACCATAAATGATATAGACAATTCAAGCACTGTCCAAGCTTTTCAATGTGACATTGAAGACTTAGCAAATCTTATCCGTGTTAAAGCGACTGATATAAATATTTTTTGTCAAAATTGTCCTGGTGACGCTCGCAAACCTAAAATTTGATCCCGATATATTGATTTTACAAGAAAGTCAAATAAATCCTGATAAACGCGTACCCACAATGCCACAATATTCTGTTTATCAAACTAGTAACCACTTGAATAAAAATGATGGAGTGGTTGTTTATATTACAAACAATATTAAAGTAAAAGTCAAAGAAATTAAACTAAGTCAGGCCTCACCCCTACAAATTCAAATCGACAATACTATTATCTTAGGAATTTACAGGCCACCATTTAATTCTAATGCTGATCTATTTATTGATTCCCTTGACTCTCATTTAGATACTATAAAATCCTTTGAGTGTATCATTGTGATGGGGGACATTAATATAAATCTTAGACCTACACACTTAGAGCAGCCACAAGAGCGTAATAATAGGCTAAACTACTCTGCCATGTTAAGCATGCATGGGATTATGGCAGGACATACATTACCTACTAGAATACATAATTGTCTTGACCACGTAATGTTAAAAATGAATAAACATAAATCTTGTGCTCATATCGGAATTCTTTAATACGTCTATTACAGATCATTTGTTAGTGTACCTAAATATAACAAAAGTAAAAACGGTTCCAGTTAAATGTCAAAAAGTAATAAAATCTATAGATTACAATAAAGCACTTCTGAGTTTATCAAACAAACATTTGGAAGAACTTTTACTCATTAATGAACCTGAACTTGTAGTAACTCATCTTTTGATTAATAAAATATCAGGAGCTTTAGAAGAAAACACACACATAAAAAACGTCCCTAAAACTCAACGCATGATAAAACCATGGATGACAAGTGGCATATTAAGATGTATTCGTAACAGAAATAGCCTTCAAAAGAAATTGAGAGACGATCCATTTAACGACGTACTTAAAATAACGTACAAAAGATATCGAAATTTTTGTCATAAAGTTATAAAATAGAATAAACAGAAATATGAGAGAGAGCAATTAGAAACATCCACTAGTAAACGACTTTGGCAAAATATAAAAAAAAATTGCCTACATTAATCAAATTAAATCAAATAGTACATCACTTTTGGATGGAAAATCCTTGCCTAATGAGGCTATTAATTCTGTAAACGATTATTTTGTAGGTATAGGGCAACAACTTGCAGACCTAATTTCTGCTGAGCCTCATTCTAACGATGGTCAGAAACTGAGACCATTATATTCACAATTAAATTCATTTGTACTATTGGATACCGACGAGTATGAAGTTCACTCAATACTCATGAGTCTAAAATCGGGCAGTGCACCTGGCTGGGATAGCATACCAATGAGTTTCTTGAAACTAGCTAAACATGTAATTATTCCAATTATTGTACATCTGGCGAACTTATGTTTTGCACAAGGTATCTTTCCCAAGCTCTTGAAGAAATCAGTTATCACACCTGTATACAAGAGTGGGGCCAGAGACGACGTCAATAACTATAGACCCATTTCAGTTCTTCCGTCGATATCTAAGATCATAGAAAAAATATTAAATCAGCGCCTAATAAACTATTTCAAGAAAAATAATATAATTTCAACATCTCAGTTTGGTTTTCAACAAGGAAAGTCAACAGAAGATGCCCTAGCGTCTCTTACTACCCACATTACCGAACAACTTAACAGTGGTAAGAGATGTTTGACAGTATTCCTTGACTTAAAAAAGCTTTTGATACGGTCTCTGTCCCCATTCTTGTAAGTAGCCTAGAGGCTATAGGCATAAGAGGTACACCTTTGGCGTTGTTGCAGAGTTACCTAGTAGATCGTGTACAAAAGGTTAAAATTAATCAGTTTACTAGTAGTGTACGCAAATATAAATTTCGGAGTACCGCAAGGAAGTGTACTCGGTCCTACATTATTTTTAGTTTACATAAATAACTTGTGTAACCTGGAAATTCCTGGTGCCCGAGTGATCTCGTACGCGGACGACACTGCTTTTGCATTTTCTGGTGATTCCTGGGAATCTGTGCGAGATCTTACACAGGCTGGAATTGCTAGAGTCGCGTCTTGGTTACGCACTAACATACTTACCCTCAACGCTCAGAAGACAGTCTATATGTGTTTTTCCATCAATAATAAGTCTCAACCCAGCTCACACTTTAATATTAAGATACACGAGTGTTCTGATGCGCAATTCTGATGTCAAGTATTTCAAAAAGTTGAAACAGTTAAGTACTTGGGCATTGTACTGGACCAACGTCTTTCCTGGCATGATCATTTACAATTGGTAGGTAACCGCTGCAGAAAACTAATATGGGTCTTTAAATCGCTGCGAAATGTAACCCCTATTATGCCCGTTTTCACCAACGACCCCTAAATTTTAAATAGCCCTTAAGCGAATTTAAACGACACTTTACGCAAGTTTTATTAAATAAATATAAGTTTTATTAGTAAATATAAGGAAGCCCTTAACAGTTTAAGCGTCCCTTAAACGTTGGTGAAAATAAAACTTGCGTAAAATGTCATTTAAATTCGCTTAAGGACTACTTAAATTTAGGGGTCGTTGGTGAAAACGGGCATCAGACTTCTTCAACGAATATAATATGTTGTCCTAGCCCAGCCTGTCCTCACCTACTGCATCTCTGTTTGGGGTGGCGCATCTAAAATCAAATTCTTAGAGGTAGAAAGAGCACAACGGGCACTACTAAAGACTTTGCATTTTAAACCTTATCGGTTTTCCACCAATGAACTATATAAGCTATGTAACCTTTTAACTATTACAAAATTATATATATTACTTTCTATATTAAAAATTAACCCCAAATATTTCGAGACTAGAAGAAAACGTTGTGTCATACCCTATAGAAGAATTCGTACTGCATTTGCAAGGCGACAGTATTGTGCCCAAGTAACCTATTTATATAACTCAATTAATAGAAAACTGTCTATCTATGGAAATACAAAATACGTTTGTAAAAGTATAGTAATGAATTGGCTTAAATTGCTTACATATGATGAAACTGAGGCGGTTCTACATCCCATAATATAAAATACCATATAATGTTCGTAATTTTTCTCAACTCTCCGTTATAGCTGCTCCCTTCTTCCTTCTTCTTCTTTATGTGATGACCTATAGTAGATGGGTCACAGATTTTTTACTAAAAAGCCATTTGGTTTCTTTGCATAACACAATAATACACATACATACATCCATTCACACATTCGTATAAACTTAAATGTTAATGATAGTGGTAGGATTAGTAAGAACTAACTCTGAACTATATTAATTACTAAAATTTACATTGCATATATATATATGTCGGCTAGGCGTAAAGGACATGGGTTTTAAAAGAATATTAAAGTGTTTATAACCAATTTGTAGGTATACGAAATTAGTTCTTGATTTACTTATGCCCAATTAGTTAGTTAAATCTCATTTAGATTAGTATCTGATTAATGTCGAGATATTAACTAAGAATATGCCCTAAAGATATTGAAGATTACATAACTCGTATCATGGCCGTAATGTTAAGATTGTATTATGTCGCAACTCCCCCACTACCCCCACACACAAGTTGCTTTAAATACGATAGGCGAACGTGGCTGAGGCCCAGTATTATTCGAGAATTCGTGCTGTATACATCACGGCGTATTAGTGTGTGTGTAGAAGTTGGTATTGTACGAGTCGTCGCGCTGCTCAATCTCCGACGTGTCGGCGTTGAGCTGGTCCTTATGGGCGTCGGCGCGGCGTGTATCTGTGTGCGCGTGTGTACGTGTATTGTGTAAAGTCGTCATGTACGTGTTTGCGCGTACATGTATTCCTCATTGTGTGAACGTAGTGATGATTCTTCGTTGCGAGGCTTGGGCACTGGCTATAAGGGGTTGATGTGGAGGCCAGTTATCCTTATAAGTGTGCAAGAGTATGATAGACTGAGGTGTGAATATCGGTAAGACAGTTCTTACGCTATGTGCTCGGATTCCTGTTCAGGCCTCTGGTCCATTCTCCGACATATATGTATATATATGTCCAAAGTTTTAAATTGTAAAATAGATCAAGCGCACCTACAGAATACACACTAGTCTCACATACTTGTCAGTCCATCCCTGTTCTCGCGCACACGCGCGCTCGTCACTTTAATCGCTCATAGTTCATCTACAAGTAACACATTCACAAATTTCACACACAGCTAGCATAGCATAAAATAGGTAGGTGGTTGTTAGTAATGTTCGCTCGTTGTCTTGTATTGCATTAGATTAAATTATTG
The DNA here is from genome assembly GCA_916999025.1 of Orgyia antiqua. Classification (NCBI taxonomy): domain Eukaryota; kingdom Metazoa; phylum Arthropoda; class Insecta; order Lepidoptera; family Erebidae; genus Orgyia; species Orgyia antiqua. Next base: position 1,719,451 of record OU779872.1, read on the forward strand.
TAGATTTAATTTCATAAATATGGAAGAGGGAGCCTTCCTGGCACAAGTATCTTTATACTTAAAAGGAAGACTCTGATATGAAAAATGTATAAAAGTTATTGTATGTACGAGTATATGAAATAAAAATTAAATTATTAAAATTATTATTGACGGGCCTCGTGGTGTCGTGGTTCTGGTAACGGACTGCCGATCAAGAGGTCGCGGGTTCGATTCCCGCTCGGGACAATCATTTGTGTGATTTTTCTAATTGTCATACAAATGTTTGTACTGCGTCTGGGTGTTTCTATGTATTATAAGTATGTATTTACAAAAAAAAAGTAGTATATGTATTCTATCCGTATTCTGGTACCCATAACACAAGATAATAAGCTTAGCTTGGGACCAGAGGACGTTGTGTGAAATGTCCATGAATATTTATTTATTTATTTATTAAAATACTTAAAATCTGTTCTGAAAATTTTGAAAGTCCCGTTGGAGCAATCAGCCAATTCAACATGTAATGTTACATGTAAACTGACCTCCTCAAAACCTACTAGCTTACTTCAAACCTAAACCACAAAACAACAATGCTTAAAACGTATATCGTTTTGTTTTTATTAGGAGTCTACCCAGCTATACCATCAGTCCCTGGCATAGTGCCTCCGCAAGTACCAGGGTTAGGACCTGGATCTATCATCATATTACCAGGGTACCCACCAGAAATTCCCGAACCATTTATACCTGAACCACTAATTCCTGGTAAGCATTTAAATCTAACATTTAAATCCACAAAGAAAAAGTATAAGAAAAGGCAGAAAAAAGCGAAATAATTCAGTTTTCATCTCACCATTTCTGCAGAAGTTGCTAAAGTAAAGTTATGAACATTTATTGTGCCATTTTACAGGCCACATCAAAAACCAGTTCTCCCGTGAAAGTTAGGTGAAAATACTTACGTTGAATTGCGTGTAAGTTCATTAAATATCATAAACTTTACAGTGACAACGGAACAAAATGCTTCAATACCAATCGATTCGTCCGCTTCTGGATCATCTACTGCAAATGCATCAGGCCCTAACACATACAGCGGTACGACTTCAAACACGCAAGCCAGTGCTGGCCTTACACCCTCTGCTTCTGGATCGTCTACTGGTATCGCATCAGGCCCTAACACATACAGCGGCACAACTTCAAACACACAAGCTAATGCTGGCCCTAACCCAGGAGCCTCTGGATCATCTACTGGTATCACGTCAGGCCCTAACACTTATAGTGGCACAACTTCAAATACACAAGCTAATGGTGGCCCTAACCCAAGAGCCTCTGGATCATCTACTGGTATCGCATCAGGCCCTAACACATACAGCGGCACAACTTCAAATACGCAAGCAAGCGCTGGCCCTACACCAAGAGCCTCTGGTGCATCTACTGCTTATTCATCAGGCCCCAACACTTATAGTGGCACAACTTCAAACACACAAACTAATGCTGGCCCTAATCCAGGAGCCTCTGGATCATCTACTGGTATCGCGTCAGGCCCTAATACATACAGCGGCACAACTTCAAACACACAAGCTAATTCTGGCTCTAACCCAGGAGCCTCTGGATCATCTACTGGTATCGCATCAGGCCCTAACACATACAGCGGCACAACTTCAAATACGCAAGCAAACGCTGGCCCTAACCCAGGAGCCTCTGGATCATCTACTGGTATCGCATCAGGCCCTAACACATACAGCGGCACAACTTCAAACACGCAAGCAAACGCTGGCCCTAACCCAGGAGCCTCTGGATCATCTACTGGTATCGCGTCGGGCCCTAACACTTACAGTGGCACAACTTCAAATACACAAGCTAATGGTGGCCCTAATCCAGGAGCCTCTGGATCATCTACTGGTATCGCATCAGGCCCTAACACATACAGCGGCACAACTTCAAATACGCAAGCAAGCGCTGGCCCTACACCAAGAGCCTCTGGTGCATCTACTGCTTATTCATCAGGCCCCAACACTTATAGTGGCACAACTTCAAATACGCAAGCAAGCGCTGGCCCTACACCAAGAGCCTCTGGTGCATCTACTGCTTATTCATCAGGCCCCAACACTTATAGTGGCACAACTTCAAACACACAAGCTAATGCTGGCCCTAACCCAGGAGCCTCTGGATCATCTACTGGTATCGCATCAGGCCCTAACACATACAGCGGCACAACTTCAAATACGCAAGCAAGCGCTGGCCCTACACCAAGAGCCTCTGGTGCATCTACTGCTTATTCATCAGGCCCCAACACTTATAGTGGCACAACTTCAAACACACAAGCTAATGGTGGCCCTAATCCAGGAGCCTCTGGATCATCTACTGGTATCGCATCAGGCCCTAATACATACAGCGGCACAACTTCAAACACACAAGCTAATGCTGGCCCTAACCCAGGAGCCTCTGGATCATCTACTGGTATCGCATCAGGCCCTAACACATACAGCGGCACAACTTCAAACACGCAAGCAAACGCTGGCCCTAACCCAGGAGCCTCTGGATCATCTACTGGTATCGCGTCGGGCCCTAACACTTACAGTGGCACAACTTCAAATACACAAGCTAATGGTGGCCCTAATCCAGGAGCCTCTGGATCATCTACTGGTATCGCATCAGGCCCTAACACATACAGCGGCACAACTTCAAATACGCAAGCAAGCGCTGGCCCTACACCAAGAGCCTCTGGTGCATCTACTGCTTATTCATCAGGCCCCAACACTTATAGTGGCACAACTTCAAACACACAAGCTAATGCTGGCCCTAACCCAAGAGCCTCTGGATCATCTACTGGTATCGCGTCAGGCCCTAACACTTATAGTGGCACAACTTCAAATACACAAGCTAATGGTGGCCCTAACCCAAGAGCCTCTGGATCATCTACTGGTATCGCGTCAGGCCCTAACACATACAGCGGCACAACTTCAAATACGCAAGCAAGCGCTGGCCCTACACCAAGAGCCTCTGGTGCATCTACTGCTTATTCATCAGGCCCCAACACTTATAGTGGCACAACTTCAAACACACAAGCTAATGCTGGCCCTAACCCAGGAGCCTCTGGATCATCTACTGGTATCGCGTCAGGCCCTAACACTTATAGTGGCACAACTTCAAATACACAAGCTAATGGTGGCCCTAACCCAAGAGCCTCTGGATCATCTACTGGTATCGCGTCGGGCCCTAACACTTACAGTGGCACAACTTCAAATACACAAGCTAATGGTGGCCCTAACCCAAGAGCCTCTGGATCATCTACTGGTATCGCGTCGGGCCCTAACACATACAGCGGCACAACTTCAAATACGCAAGCAAGCGCTGGCCCTACACCAAGAGCCTCTGGTGCATCTACTGCTTATTCATCAGGCCCCAACACTTATAGTGGCACAACTTCAAACACACAAGCTAATGCTGGCCCTAACCCAGGAGCCTCTGGATCATCTACTGGTATCGCATCAGGCCCTAACACATACAGCGGCACAACTTCAAATACCCAAGCAAGCGCTGGCCCTACACCAAGAGCCTCTGGTGCATCTACTGCTTATTCATCAGGCCCCAACACTTATAGTGGCACAACTTCAAACACACAAGCTAATGGTGGCCCTAATCCAGGAGCCTCTGGATCATCTACTGGTATCGCATCAGGCCCTAATACATACAGCGGCACAACTTCAAACACACAAGCTAATGCTGGCCCTAACCCAGGAGCCTCTGGATCATCTACTGGTATCGCATCAGGCCCTAACACATACAGCGGCACAACTTCAAACACGCAAGCAAACGCTGGCCCTAACCCAGGAGCCTCTGGATCATCTACTGGTATCGCGTCGGGCCCTAACACTTACAGTGGCACAACTTCAAATACACAAGCTAATGGTGGCCCTAATCCAGGAGCCTCTGGATCATCTACTGGTATCGCATCAGGCCCTAACACATACAGCGGCACAACTTCAAATACGCAAGCAAGCGCTGGCCCTACACCAAGAGCCTCTGGTGCATCTACTGCTTATTCATCAGGCCCCAACACTTATAGTGGCACAACTTCAAACACACAAGCTAATGCTGGCCCTAACCCAGGAGCCCCTGGATCATCTACTGGTATCGCGTCAGGCCCTAACACTTATAGTGGCACAACTTCAAACACACAAGCTAATGGTGGCCCTAACCCAAGAGCCTCTGGATCATCTACTGGTATCGCGTCAGGCCCTAACACATACAGCGGCACAACTTCAAATACGCAAACAAGCGCTGGCCCTACACCAAGAGCCTCTGGTGCATCTACTGCTTATTCATCAGGCCCCAACACTTATAGTGGCACAACTTCAAACACACAAGCTAATGGTGGCCCTAATCCAGGAGCCTCTGGATCATCTACTGGTATCGCATCAGGCCCTAATACATACAGCGGCACAACTTCAAACACACAAGCTAATGCTGGCCCTAACCCAGGAGCCTCTGGATCATCTACTGGTATCGCATCAGGCCCTAATACATACAGTGGCACAACTTCAAACACACAAGCTAATGGTGGCCCTAACCCAAGAGCCTCTGGATCATCTACTGGTATCGCGTCAGGCCCTAACACATACAGCGGCACAACTTCAAATACGCAAGCAAGCGCTGGCCCTACACCAAGAGCCTCTGGTGCATCTACTGCTTATTCATCAGGCCCCAACACTTATAGTAGCACAACTTCAAACACACAAGCTAATGCTGGCCCTAACCCAGGAGCCTCTGGATCATCTACTGGTATCGCATCAGGCCCTAACACATACAGCGGCACAACTTCAAATACGCAAGCAAGCGCTGGCCCTACACCAAGAGCCTCTGGTGCATCTACTGCTTATTCATCAGGCCCCAACACTTATAGTGGCACAACTTCAAACACACAAGCTAATGCTGGCCCTAACCCAAGAGCCTCTGGATCATCTACTGGTATCGCGTCAGGCCCTAACACTTATAGTGGCACAACTTCAAACACACAAGCTAATGGTGGCACTAATCCAGGAGCCTCTGGATCATCTACTGGTATCGCATCAGGCCCTAATACATACAGCGGCACAACTTCAAACACACAAGCTAATGCTGGCCCTAACCCAGGAGCCTCTGGATCATCTACTGGTATCGCATCAGGCCCTAACACTTACAGTGGCACAACTTCAAATACACAAGCTAATGGTGGCCCTAATCCAGGAGCCTCTGGATCATCTACTGGTATCGCATCAGGCCCTAAAACATACAGCGGCACAACTTCAAATACGCAAGCAAGCGCTGGCCCTACACCAAGAGCCTCTGGTGCATCTACTGCTTATTCATCAGGCCCCAACACTTATAGTGGCACAACTTCAAACACACAAGCTAATGCTGGCCCTAACCCAAGAGCCTCTGGATCATCTACTGGTATCGCGTCAGGCCCTAACACTTATAGTGGCACAACTTCAAACACACAAGCTAATGCTGGCCCTAACCGAGGAGCCTCTGGATCATCTACTGGTATCGCATCAGGCCCTAAAACATACAGCGGCACAACTTCAAATACGCAAGCAAGCGCTGGTCCTACACCAAGAGCCTCTGGTGCATCTACTGCTTATTCATCAGGCCCCAACACTTATAGTGGCACAACTTCAAACACAAAAGCTAATGCTGGCCCTAACCCAAGAGCCTCTGGATCATCTACTGGTATCGCGTCAGGCCCTAACACTTATAGTGGCACAACTACAAACACACAAGCTAATGCTGGCCCTAACCCAGGAGCCTCTGGATCATCTACTGGTATCGCATCAGGCCCTAAAACATACAGCGGCACAACTTCAAATACGCAAGCAAGCGCTGGCCCTACACCAAGAGCCTCTGGTGCATCTACTGCTTATTCATCAGGCCCCAACACTTATAGTGGCACAACTTCAAACACACAAGCTAATGCTGGCCCTAACCCAAGAGCCTCTGGATCATCTACTGGTATCGCGTCAGGCCCTAACACTTATAGTGGCACAACTTCAAACGCACAAGCTAATGCTGGCCCTAATCCAGGAGCCTCTGGATCATCTACTGGTATCGCATCAGGCCCTAACACATACAGCGGCACAACTTCAAATACGCAAGCAAGCGCTGGCCCTACACCAAGAGCCTCTGGTGCATCTACTGCTTATTCATCAGGCCCCAACACTTATAGTGGCACAACTTCAAACACACAAGCTAATGCTGGCCCTAACCCAGGAGCCTCTGGATCATCTACTGGTATCGCATCAGGCCCTAACACATACAGCGGCACAACTTCAAGTACGCAAGCAAGCGCTGGCCCTACACCAAGAGCCTCTGGTGCATCTACTGCTTATTCATCAGGCCCTAACACTTATAGTGGCACAACTTCAAATACACAAGCTAATGGTGGCCCTAATCCAGGAGCCTCTGGATCATCTACTGGTATCGCATCAGGCCCTAATACATACAGCGGCACAACTTCAAACACACAAGCTAATGCTGGCCCTAACCCAGGAGCCTCTGGATCATCTACTGGTATCGCGTCAGGCCCTAACACTTATAGTGGCACAACTTCAAATACACAAGCTAATGGTGGCCCTAACCCAAGAGCCTCTGGATCATCTACTGGTATCGCATCAGGCCCTAACACATACAGCGGCACAACTTCAAATACGCAAGCAAGCGCTGGCCCTACACCAAGAGCCTCTGGTGCATCTACTGCTTATTCATCAGGCCCCAACACTTATAGTGGCGCAACTTCAAATACACAGGCTAATGCTGGCCCTAACCCAGGAGCCTCTGGATCATCTACTGGTGTCGCATCAGGCCCTAATACATACAGCGGCACAACTTCAAACACACAAGCTAATGCTGGCCCTACCACCTCTGCTTCTGGATCGTCTACTGGTATCGCTTCAGGCCCTAACACTTATAGTGGCACAAGTTCAAATACCCAAGCTACTGCAGGCCCTACAACTTCCACGTATTACTATCCACGTGAACCTATTCCATTAATACAGATGGGCGAAACTGAAGGTTGGGAATTAGATCCACTTGGTCCAGGTACTTGGATAGTTAGACCTTTTGGATACAGTCATTTGATCAATCCCGATGCGTCATCATCAAATTCAGGAGCGGTAAGTAATACTGCCAGTGGAGCTAGAGGCACAGATTCTTACGGAAGAAGTGCTGGCAGCGGTTACGCTTCCAGCCAAACTACAGACGGACGGACGTCATCAAACTCAGGAGCTGCCAGTAACAGTGCCAGTGGAGCTGGAGGCACAGATTCTTACGGTAGTAGTATCGCCAGCGGTCAAGGCTCAAGCCAAACTACAGACGGACGCACGTCATCAAACTCCGGGGCTGCTAGTAACAGTGCTAGTGGAGCTAGAGGCACAGATTCTTACGGAAGAAGCGCAGGCAGCGGTTACGCATCCAGCCAAGCTACAGACGGACACACGTCATCAAACTCAGGAGCTATCAGCAACAGCGCCAGTGGAGCTAGAGGCACAGATTCTTACGGTAGTAGTATCGCCAGCAGTCAAGGCTCAAGCCAAACTACAGACGGACGCACGTCATCAAACTCAGGAGCTGCCAGTAACAGTGCCAGTGGAGCTAGAGGCACAGATTCTTACGGTAGTAGTATCGCCAGCGGTCAAGGCTCAAGCCAAACTACAGACGGACGCACGTCATCAAACTCAGGAGCTATCAGCAACAGCGCCAGTGGAGCTAGAGGCACAGATTCTTACGGTAGTAGTATCGCCAGCGGTCAAGGCTCAAGCCAAACTACAGACGGACGCACGTCATCAAACTCAGGAGCTGCCAGTAACAGTGCCAGTGGAGCTGGAGGCACAGATTCTTACGGTAGTAGTATCGCCAGCGGTCAAGGCTCAAGCCAAACTACAGACGGACGCACGTCATCAAACTCCGGAGCTGCTAGTAACAGTGCTAGTGGAGCTAGAGGCACAGATTCTTACGGAAGAAGCGCAGGCAGCGGTTACGCATCCAGCCAAGCTACAGACGGAAACACGTCATCAAACTCAGGAGCTATCGGCAACAGCGCCAGTGGAGCTAGAGGCACAGATTCTTACGGTAGTAGTATCGCCAGCGGTCAAGGCTCAAGCCAAACTACAGACGGACGCACGTCATCAAACTCAGGAGCTGCCAGTAACAGTGCCAGTGGAGCTAGAGGCACAGATTCTTACGGTAGTAGTATCGCCAGCGGTCAAGGCTCAAGCCAAACTACAGACGGACGCACGTCATCAAACTCAGGAGCTGCCAGTAACAGTGCCAGTGGAGCTAGAGGCACAGGTTCTTACGGTAGTAGTATCGCCAGCGGTCAAGGCTCAAGCCAAACTACAGACGGACGCACGTCATCAAACTCAGGAGCTGCTAGTAACAGCGCCAGTGGAGCTAGAGGCACAGATTCTTACGGTAGTAGTATCGCCAGCGGTCAAGGCTCAAGCCAAACTACAGACGGACGCACGTCATCAAACTCAGGAGCTGCCAGTAACAGTGCCAGTGGAGCTGGAGGCACAGATTCTTACGGTAGTAGTATCGCCAGCGGTCAAGGCTCAAGCCAAACTACAGACGGACGCACGTCATCAAACTCCGGAGCTGCTAGTAACAGTGCTAGTGGAGCTAGAGGCACAGATTCTTACGGAAGAAGCGCAGGCAGCGGTTACGCATCCAGCCAAGCTACAGACGGACACACGTCATCAAACTCAGGAGCTATCAGCAACAGCGCCAGTGGAGCTAGAGGCACAGATTCTTACGGTAGTAGTATCACCAGCGGTCAAGGCTCAAGCCAAACTACAGACGGACGCACGTCATCAAACTCAGGAGCTGCCAGTAACAGTGCCAGTGGTGCTGGAGGCACAGATTCTTACGGTAGTAGTATCGCCAGCGGTCAAGGCTCAAGCCAAACTACAGACGGACGCACGTCATCAAACTCAGGAGCTGCCAGTAACAGTGCCAGTGGAGCTAGAGGCACAGATTCTTACGGAAGAAGTGCAGGCAGCGGTTACACTTCCAGCCAAGCTACAGACGGTAGAACGTCAGCAAACTCAGGAGCTATCAGCAACAGCGCCAGTGGAGCTAGAGGCCCCGATTCATACGGAAGAAGTGCAGGCAGCGGTTACGCTTCCAGCCAAGCTACAGACGGACGCACGTCATCAAACTCAGGAGCTGCCAGTAACAGTGCCAGTGGTGCTAGAGGCACAGATTCTTACGGTAGTAGTATCGCCAGCGGTCAAGGCTCAAGCCAAACTACAGACGGACGCACGTCATCAAACTCAGGAGCTGCCAGTAACAGTGCCAGTGGAGCTGGAGGCACAGATTCTTACGGTAGTAGTATCGCCAGCGGTCAAGGCTCAAGCCAAACTACAGACGGACGCACGTCATCAAACTCCGGAGCTGCTAGTAACAGTGCTAGTGGAGCTAGAGGCACAGATTCTTACGGAAGAAGCGCAGGCAGCGGTTACGCATCCAGCCAAGCTACAGACGGACACACGTCATCAAACTCAGGAGCTATCAGCAACAGCGCCAGTGGAGCTAGAGGCACAGATTCTTACGGTAGTAGTATCACCAGCGGTCAAGGCTCAAGCCAAACTACAGACGGACGCACGTCATCAAACTCAGGAGCTGCCAGTAACAGTGCCAGTGGTGCTGCAGGCACAGATTCTTACGGTAGTAGTATCGCCAGCGGTCAAGGCTCAAGCCAAACTACAGACGGACGCACGTCATCAAACTCAGGAGCTGCCAGTAACAGTGCCAGTGGAGCTAGAGGCACAGATTCTTACGGAAGAAGTGCAGGCAGCGGTTACACTTCCAGCCAAGCTACAGACGGTAGAACGTCAACAAACTCAGGAGCTATCAGCAACAGCGCCAGTGGAGCTAGAGGCCCCGATTCATACGGAAGAAGTGCAGGCAGCGGTTACGCTTCCAGCCAAGCTACAGACGGACGCACGTCATCAAACTCAGGAGCTGCCAGTAACAGTGCCAGCGGGGCTAGTGGCACAGATTCTTACGGTAGTAGTACAGCCAGTGGTCAAGGCTCTAGCCAAACTACAAGCGGCGGTAGTTCAACGAATTCGGGAGCATCCACAACACAAGGTCCAGTAATACCCCGTCCAAGTTTACCCAACAAACCAGTGAAGACAAGAATGTGCTTCTGTTACGACGACTACAGCGATATACCTATATATATGAGGAGCAATTTAGGATAGAAATATAATTCCCTAAATTTGACAGCGACTAACAACGACGAATGCTTGCATTACGAAACTGATATCTGTGTAATTTTTTTTAACATTGAGCATAATTCAAAACACCCTGGCCTTCTATTGTTCAATAATTTTTTTATTTATAACCTGTGGATTTTTGTAATTTTTGTTAACTATGTACTTTAAATTTTTCTTTCTTTCTTTCTTTCTTTCTTTCTTTCTTTCTTTGTTAACTCTATGTAATACCCGATTCATGTACGTATTAAAAATGTTAAAAATGTACTAATTATCACAGCTAATAATGTTTCAATAAAAGGCTAGGTTGAAAAAAAACATTTCAATTACCAAAATAAATATTATTTATTTCTGACATTCTTGGTTTCTTTGTAAGCCCCTTACTTCAAGATGGTAAAAACACTACTAACTCTCAAATTGTGATTTCAGATTCGGCGGAGATTCTGGATTTCCATTCAGACGAAAAATTACCCCGTTATTACAACATTTTTCACAGATTTTTCGCTCCTATTGGTCGCAAGAGGCGTATTTACCCTAAGACCATAGGGGCCATGGCTCGGGACGGCCAGCCTAAGAAGGGCGGCGAAATTCTTCATGTTTAAAATTTTGCTGTATCTCTATCAATATACGCCCGGCGGCCAATTAAATTGACCCGGGGCGTCAAATCTAATGGCCCGGGGCAGTAATTTTCAAAATACGCGTCTAAGTGTGATTTTATATTATACCTACCTTAGTCTTTCTTGATATATGTACTATACAGAATAGAATTTATTTATCTTCTTTTACAAAGGCAGCTTATAAACTATGGTACATTGATTATATATTATCATGCATGTATTACAAATTATATACAGGGTGTGGCGTAAATAGTGGTCCACCGTTCAAGGTTGGATACATCAGGTAGGTACCTACACCATACCAAAATTTGGAACCGGTCCGCCGACTGGTTCCAGAAAAAAAAATATTTTTAATTTTTTTTAAGAAATTCCCATTTTCATTAAGAATTTGATCACAGTTTCAACAAAAAACATTATTTTTGATTTTTTATTCGTGTTTATTCATGCTGAATGTATGAGCTATCATAAAATAAAAAAGATTTGTATTGAAATTGTAGCCTTTACGGGAAAAAGTGATTTCTTCTCAATTCTTAACCTAAATTTTATCGCATCAGTCATGTTCAGGAGCGGTTTTTGAAAAAAAAATGTACTACACTGTTAGTGCCCATGTATTTAAAAATATGCTCATGATGTACTGATTATAAAATGGTATAATAGTACCGCTTTTCAAAAATAGATTTTTTTTTATTGCAATTGTAATTAAAAACGGATAAGTCTTCCTGTTACTATTTTCGCAACATAATATTTAAACAAAAATGTTGTCTTTTTGTTTTTACCCATTTAAATATGGAATTAAATAAAACAAAGTCTCAATCTTACAACTGATATTTGACTCCACGTCTCCAAATAATTCTACATCATGTCGTGTCCTATAAAAAAAGGTCGCTCTGTACCTGAACCATAACAAAAGACCTATTGAAGTGCGCACACTCTTGTAATGCGTAACGTAGCTGGAGTAACTAAACAATAGGATAGTGATAAGGAAAGGATGTAGTTTGTTGTTGTTGTCCCTTTCCTTTCTAGCAATTGAGATCGGAAAGAAATGGTACATAAACAATTAGTACGATCTACGCTCCCGTGCATCGTATACGTTTCGTTTCATTTGTGTTTAACTCCGCTGTTTCTTGCTATTCCCCTGGACTCCGGTTGATTGCCTAAGTGATTTGGACTTGTCGTTTTGGTGACATCTAATAATCTTGCTTACGTTTACCGGACTCTGATTTGCATAACGATTTGGACAAACGTGCAGTGCAGTGATAACAAAAATGTCTCAGTATACACCGCGCGAATATGCTGACATGCATTTTATTTACGGAGAATGTGGAGGAGTCGGCAGAGAGGCGGCTCGGCTTTACAGGGAGAGATATCCCGATCGCAGACATCCAGACCACAGGGTGTTTGGGCGAGTCCACAATGCATACACCGAAGGGAGGATACCCGGCTCAGGCGTAGGCGGTGCAAGAGAAGGACGCCCACGGAGACATGCCTATGATCAGGTACTGAATTTGGCAGAACAAGATCCTACAACCTCAGTCCGAGTCTTATCTCGCACAACGGGGATATCTACCAGAACCGTACATCGCATTTTAAAAAGACACGAGCTACATCCCTACCATTATACAAGGGTACAGACTCTGTTACCAAGGGACTATCCTCCGCGAGTGAGATTTTGCAGAGAAATGCTGCGTAGAATACGAGAGGACGAGCAATTTTTTAATAAAATACTTTGGAGTGACGAATCATCTTGCAGAAAAGATGGATATTTAAATTTACACAACTTGCACAGCTGGCAGTTAGAAAATCCGCACGTCATGAGACAAGATCGATCGCAATACCAATTTAAAATAAACCTTTGGATCGGCATTATTAACGGACAAATAATTGGTCCATTAGAACTGCCAGAAACCTTAACCGCAGAAAGGTACCTTGGGTTCTTACAGACAGATTTACCCGTACTTCTAGAAAGTGTCCCTACAGAGATCCGAGACAGCATGTGGCTACAAAATGATGGCTGTCCCGCTCACTATGCAGTAAGGGTACGAGAGCACCTTAATGTGGCCTATCCAAACAGATGGATAGGGCAGTTAGGCCCAATACTATGGCCACCACGCTCCCCAGACCTTAATCCTTTGGATTTCTTTTATTGGGGATGCTTAAAGGAAGACGTATACAAGGGACCAATAAATAATATTGAAGAATTAAGGACCAGGATTCTGACAGCAGCTGGAAAAATCAATGAAAGCGGGTTTGCTCGACGTCTTAAACGCTCCTTTATTCGACGGTGCAGAGCGTGTATAGCTGCGAATGGGGGCCATTTTGAGCACCGATTGTATTAATCAATAAATAAATAATTATGATGTCAAAGTTGTTTTTTTTTAATACCCTGTCTGTAGTAACTTTTGTGTTCTCATTTGCCAATACAATTACAATAATAATATTGTCGTTGTCACTATGACCAAGTTTACAGTAAGAATGGGCACATAAATAAGGTAGACGAAATTTTTGTTTCAATATTATGTTGCGAAAATGGTAACAGGAAGACTTACTTATTTTCAGTTACAAATGCAGTATTTTTTTTTCTATTTTTGAAAAGCGGTACTATTATACCATTTTATAATCAGTACATCATGAGCATATTTTTAAATGCATGGGCACTAACAGTGTAGTACATTTCTTTTTCAAAAAACGCTCCTGAATATGAGTGATGCGATAAAATTTAGGTTAAGAATTGAGAAGAAATCACTTTTTCTCGTAAAGGCTACAATTTCAATACAAATCTTTATTTTTTTATGATAGCTCATACATTCAACATGAATAAACACGAATAGAAAATCAAAAATAATGTTTTTTGTTGAAACTGTGGTCAAATTCGTAATGAAAATGGGAATTTCTTGAAAAAAATTAAAAATATTTTTTTTTCCGTAACCAGTCGGCGGACCGGTTTAAAATTTTGGTATGGTGTAGGTACCTACCTGATGTACCTAACCCTGAACGGTGGACCACTATTTACGCCACACCCTGTATATCGGAGAAAATCACCGTAGACATCACCTGTAATTATTGCCAGGGTAGTCTCCAATCCAAACACCCTGTAATACTGAATAAGCTAACTACGTTAACTACAACATTCTATTAACTACGATGAGATTGATCCGTGGCTTACGACACGTGTAACTGGTTTGGAAGGATCCTTTTATGAATATTCAACGGGTCACCATTCATTCTCATCTAATAAACGAATCACTCACCATTGACACCATTTGAGGACCCACTTCACAATCTTGGAACCTAAGTTAAAACTAAATATCCTTAAGTAAACTATTTTAATCAAGTCTCCTACGACACGGCCATTATGCAAATACACACGTCCCTGTGTGTAAATCTGCAACAGAACTAAGCTTTTCCGCTCGGCTAATTCTGGCCCAATAAAAAGCCGCAAAATAAAGATATCCACGACTAAGATTTTTATCTCCATACACTAGGTCAGTTACAACCAGGGCTGCAATGATGATGAAATACATGCTTTGTTGTAATTGAAATACAAATTACAAAATACTGCGTTTTCAAGTAACTGAAATACAAAATACTAATTACTTTTGAGTGGAGTAATTGAAATACAAATTACAAAATACAGTATTTTGGCTGTTTGTAATTGAAATACAAAATACAAATTACATTTATACTATAATTATTACCCAACTTTGAAAAACGGGAGGTTTTTTTAATGTTTGTACACGAATAACTTTGACGTTTATCTATTTTAATGCTTCTTTTTTTGTTGGAAAGAAAATGTTTCAGAGGTGGTTCTATGATAGAGAAATTAGGTTTTCGTGATGGCAGTCCAGGGAATTAGATGGCAACTTTTAAAAATCATAGGGCACTGTTTGAGGTCGTCGGCGCTCAATAGCCAGCAGCTTCCCCCAACGAGGTGGTCCCGTGAGTCGCTGAGTACTGATTCGCCGCGGCAAATGTGACTGTCGGCCACGACAACACGACGGGGGGGAACTAATGTTACCGCCGTTGGGTCGGGACCCGATTACCGGGGCCACCTCTCGCTGGATCATGGTAAAGCTCAAGGCATCATCATGGCATGGCAGGGCAGAAAGCGGTTATAAAAAGTAAACAAAACAAAAACCACCCCTCATCTTCTCCTCAGGCTGCTCTAAAAGCCAGCTATGTAATATTCTGCACAGATATCCTCTATGAGAGACGGAAAACTCGAAAATAAACCTTACGCCAACACGTCAGCGCTACACAGTTAACCAAAACCCTCCCATAGTGGAAGGGGCCCGTGCTCAAAAGTAGGCCGTTCATGGGCTGGAGAGAGATAGAGAGAGGACTTATTTCTAAAGGTATTGATCCAATCCTTATATTTTCTGCACTAAATTAGTGAACAGACTTTAAAAAAATATGATGATAATACATACAATGTACTATCATTGCAAAAATACCCGCCGCTCTGTCTCGTCGGCCATTCTTCATCAGATATTAGATGCTAGTCTAGTAAAAATAGCGATAAAATTTAAATTTAAAATATTATAACTCTCTCTCCAGCACATTTACGTCCCACTGTTGGGCACGGGCTTTCTCCACTTTGGGAGGAATCATGGTCTAATGTTCCGCGCTGACCAGGGAACACCCAAATATTCCGAATTTTGAAATTCCGATTTTAAAAAGTTCGAATTTCATAGTACCGAAAAATTGTAATATCTATCATAAAAATCACGAAATATGTTTAACCGAAAGTCATAAATACGATTTGATACTTTTCTGATTTTCGCGCGCCGCTCCAGCTCTCCGTGCCTAGGCGGGCTTAAATTGCACTCTAGTGTAGGGCAAACAAGACTACGTGAAGTCGGTTTTGCAGCGATTCGTTTTAGTCGCAAAATTATATAAAATATCGAAAATCGGAATAACGTTTTACTATAGAGAACTCTTCGAGCATTTGACGCTTCGGACAAATGAAAATCGGAAAAGTAATAAATCGGGACTTTCGGTGAAATATATTTCGTGATGTAATTTAATAATTTTGCAATTGACTTGCTATGCTTTTACTTAATAAATTAAATTGTGCTGGAAAAAGTGATTAATTCCGTTCCGGAGCTCTGCCAACTAAGCTTATTAAAAACTTAGTAAAGAATACTAGATGGTTGCACATCAAAAGTGCGATGTAGACTTAATCGAGGAATGTTGTGGTGGTCTAATTGGCTACTGTTAGCACGACCGCAATAAGCTCTCTTGGCAGAGCTACGGAACGGTATTACGAGGTCGTGAGTTCAAGTCCCGCTTGCAGTAATCACTTTTTCCACCACAATTTAATTTATTGAATATTTCGTGATTTTTTATAATAGACATTACGATTTTTCGGTATTATATTAAAATCGGAATTTCAAAATTCGGAATAAAGCTTTTCGGAATATTTCGGTGTTCCCGGGGTGGTGACATTTGTATTCTTAATCGGTCAACACACGGAGAACCAGCGTAAAAAAACCACCATCCGTAAATGTTACCAGCCTTTAGCAGCATTACCTTCCACCAGTCAGTACTTTCATAAATGCTAATCTTATTATAATTAATGCTTTCAAAGCTACAATGGTTCCAAAATATTTTTTTAACTTGTTTAACTTACTTATATAGGTATTGATTTTAAAATAACTTCATATCTGTATATTAATTTACTGTAGTTACCCCAAACAGCGCAAAAATATAAGCCCCTATGAGATTATCGTATTTGTGGCAAACGATCATTTTCCGCACCGACTTCAAACTAATGTTGGTAAAGTAAAATTTTATGGGCCACCGTTACCTCATAATAGACTTGATCTATGCCAAATTTCAAGGCTTTAGGTTAACGGGAAGTAACCTGTGAATTTTGATTCCCTAGCATAAGTCAAAAAATTCTTAAAAATGGTCGTAATTCTTTACTTATATCTTTTAAATGCGTAGAGGTGAAAGGTTGATTGTATTTTTTGCAGCAAGGGACCGCGTAGATCTACATTTGGTATGAGTTTCAAGTTGATACCTTCAGCCGTTGCTGAGTAAAAAAAGTTTGACAGACGGACAGACAGACTGACAGACACCGGAGTGATCCTATAAGGGTTTGTACGAAACCCTAAAAAATGTTTTTATACGAGTATTTAACGTTATTGACGTTTTTTAAAAATTTATTTAAAATTAGGTAGGTACGTAATTGCATTTTGTTTTTAATAATTATGCTATGTATTATCCTGTTAATAAATTGTTAACGTTACTACGTAGATAGATGGATTTAAATTAATCTTGACGTCAATTAATGAAAAAGTGAATAATCATTATTAAAATTTCAACATTTTTATTAGTTAGTAGTAGACTCTGTGAAATTTAGAATTGAATTTGAATTTGAATTCCTATTGGTCGCAGCGTGATGTTATATAGTCTACTAGCTGTTGCCCGATCTGTCGATAAATGTACTATACAACATTGACTTTTTCAAATCGGACCACTGGTTCCCGAGATTAGTGCGTTTAAACAAACAAACAAACTCTTCAGCTTTATAATAATATAAATTTCACGCGTACGAAGTCGCGGGCAAGAGCTAGTATTGCCCGCGACTTCGTACGCGTGAAATTTACACCCGTATTGACAAACAATATTTACATAAGTAAGTACTTAAGGGCCTACATCAATATTATCGTCGACATGTACATATTAACACAGCTAGTAGGTATAGAAAATGAAGAATTAGGGATATTTTTTTTGTTTACTCAAAATCTACTAAATATATTTTAATTCTGATTTACGTGTTTCTATATATAATAGTTACTTATGTTTTTAAAGTTATTTCATTAGTTAATACGCGATAATAGACCGACAAATGAAAAAAATAAAAAATGAGAGAGGTTGTTTCGCTAAGATTTTCTATCGAGAAAACTTTTTTCAATCGCGTTTCTGAGTTTATGCGATCCTAGATCATATATTGAAAAAACAAATACTTAAAAATTAAAGCTCTAGCCATTCAATCTAAAGAAACAATGAAAACTTCGTACGTAGAAAAATGCACGAAGCTATTTTGGTATCCTCTTAAGTGTTTTGTGTTGTGTTCTGTGCAAAGGGTAACTTCTCAGTGCGTTCCGTTCATCGAGCCTTTGTATTCATAGACAAAACTTAGCTATGTGTTCAGTTTAACAAACGCATAGTGCGCTTCACCACTTAAGTATTGTTTGTGAAATGATTTTGCTACCCCTGTGCGTCCATGCCTACTATGAGACCTCACAGTAACGTTTGTGAATACGGCTGTTAGAAATCAAACCTTATCAAACAGAAGTTTACTATGACAGTCGATAGATGGCGTTGTACCACTTTTTTAAATCGCGCTATAGTTTCGTTCGACACATTAACACTTAAGCTTGTCAAAATTTCTTTACTAAAGATTGACTAAAGAAATTTAAATGTGAATTTAAGGTTTTAAATGTGAAATTTTTTTACATTTATAGTTTACTAGCTGACCCGGCAACGTTGTTTTGCCTAGCGATGGGTTATAACAGCAGAAAAGTGATATCTGTTATTCCTGTTACTGTTATACGAAGAAAACAGGTGTCAATACCTGTTATTAAATAACAGGCTGTTATATTTAGATAGAAGCAGCTTCCGGCTGCATCTTCGAATTTCGACCACAAGTTTCCAAGTCGAATGAATAAAATGAAATGGAACCTAGAAAATCAAAACTAAAAAGAGCTGAAATTAATCCTACATTTTCATTTTAAGTTACATTTGCTTGTAATATAAAATTTGATTAACAGAAACAAAAACGTTCTAAATCGAGCATTTTTCGTCTAGAAATTAAAATTTAAAATATTGAATTGTTATAATTTTATATAAAACTAGCTGACCCGGCAAACGTTGTTTTGCCATACTAAAAAAAAAGGTTTGAAATATAGATGTTGGCCGATTCTCAGACCTACTGAATATGCATGTCAAATTTCATAAAAATCGGTCAAGCCGTTTCGGAGGAGTACGGTAACTAACACTGTGACACGTGAATTTTATATATTAGATTTATTAATTGATCCTTTTTTTATTATCAATTTTCTGTTCGAATTACAAGAAAATTCCGTTCTGGCAACTCATGTTAATCTACTCTATATATATACTCTATATAACTTGCATCTCGTTTTAGCACGTGCCAATGCAATAAGCGTGAACGAGACAGAGTAAATAACAGATAAAACGACCAAGTTTGAAAGTTACTTATAAAGAAGGAATTGTTCTTGATAAGCGACCAACTATATTTCTTGCATTGGCGGGCTGTTCCTGATAACACATTACACGACCAAAGATGGATGTATCATATGTAGAATGATTTCTTCTTGAAAAACTACATTTTACTATATTTTTCGGATAATAATGAACTGTGAAAAAAGAACAGCTGTTCTTTTTTCACAGTTCATGCAGAGCTGTTCTCAGCTGTTTTTTTAGTAATTTGTATGGACGGTTGAATGGTATTGCCTGTCGAAGATTGCCTGTTATTTTTGATCACAGTGATTTCTTAAGTGCAGCAACAGCTAGTATCTGGTATCTTTAATTCACAGTGAAATCTACCTGTTACGATAAATACGCCTCACTCCTTTTTGCCATATTAAAAAAAAAAGTTTGAAAAATAGATGTTGGCCGATTCTCAGACTTACTGAATATGCATGTAAAATTTCATAAAAATCGGTCTAGCCGTTTCGGAGGAGTACGGTAACTAACACTGTGACACGTGAATTTTATATATAAGATAAATAACTAGGAAGTATATTACACGTTTCAACTGAGAATAGGATTGGCAATGACCTTTAGTTGTCAAAAGTTATTAGAAAAGTACTGTCAGCAACGTTGCGATGGTTGCGTATCAATAATTTTTTTTTTCTTTTACCTAAACTCAGTAATTTGAAGCGAAAAACGTGTTAAATTATTTAGTAATAATAGTTATAATATTATTAAAAAAGAAATACAATTTTCGTTCAATAATTTCGTTGTTGGATACTATGATATTAAGTTGAATTGCCAACCGCCATTTTGTTGTTGTTGGTGTGCCTTGTCGAGTATATGAATTTTATAGCATTTTATTTTAAATTCTGTTAATTACGTAGTTGTTTCCCGTTAAAAAAAATAATTTGTTGTTATTTCTCAATGTTTTTGTTTATTAGTGTTGTTATTTTGAAATTGTCGTTATTTGTTATTGTTTTTAGGGCCGATTTTTCAATCATCGAATAACTGAACGAATAACTAACTAAAGAATTAACTTATCTGATTGATAAAAGGACAAATAAAATTGTTGCATTTTTCAATGGCTACTACATAACAAGCGAATAGTTTCTGTGACTTTTATGTTGCCAACTTCACTGCAATATTGTGGAAGCGAGACACGCGTATGGTGAACTGTATGATAAAAGAGGATAGCAAATGTGTTGACACTCGTTTATTTGACGTTTATGGATAAATAAAATTTGTTAACTTTCTCTTTCTCGTGTGGTGATTTTGTAGGTTAGTTTCATTTATTGTCAGTGATTTGTTATTATTTTGCTATTATTGGAATCTTTTTTTCTCTTTTTGACATTAACTTTTACCATATTAAAAATTAGGAAAAGAATTGTTTTATAAAATTTTAACGTTTAATTTGGAAAGATAGGATCAACTCAGGAGAGGTTTCAGTAAATAATAAATTAATAAAATAAAATAAACTAATATTATAATATTTTCTAACACTTGCGCGACTCATCCGTTTAAACAAAACCACTTTTCACGGATTGACAAATAAAGATTTGCGTCTAAATCCATGAAAAGTAGTTTTGTTTAAACTAATATTACTAAAAACTATTATTTACAATACAGAATTTATACAATATTATTATTTACAATGAAATATTAATACTTTCAATAAAGGAATCTAGTTGTATCTATTGAATAAACGTTTATCTGCCGGTCCAAGAGGTAGATAGATTCATTCCTCAGTTAGGGCTGTTATTGACCAGATCGTGCCTATCTGACGATTGAAAAATGCAATATTTTGTTATCTGTCTAATAAGTACTACCTGACTGTTTATCTGGGGATTGAAAAATCGGCCCTTAATTATATTTGTCTCGCTAATTGCTCGATAATTAGTAAACGATAACGACAAAGTGATAGATAAATTATATTATAAAAATGTCTTTTTTTGGTGATCCTACCAAAAATGTTCAAATTGACAACTATAACGTCACAACATGATGCGGGGTCAATCCTATTCTCATTTCAACGGAATAGTAGATGTAAGTGTAGTTCAATCTCCTGCCCTTAACCCCGTTACTAGGGTCGCGGAAATATGACGAATCTCTCTTTAATCTTTATACAACTCATCAATGTCCCACTGTTGGTCACAGGCCGCCTCCACTTTGGGAGGGATTATGGTCTACCGTGCCGCTCTGACCTGGCGTGTTATTACATAGGGTTATTTTTAAGATTTCCGTCTCTCACAGAGGATATTATCTGTCTAATATCCCTCAGCTGGTCTTTGTAGCACATTAGTTGTTGCAAATACATACAAATGATACGGATACGGGATACCATACGGATTTACATACAGACTTTGTTTTTTAAAAAATAAGTAAAGACTGGGAAGGAAATGGGTTGGTGACACTTGACACACTTAATAACAAAATAAAATTTTCAATTTGAAATTCAAATTGAAAATTTTATTTTGTTATGTATAGATTGTATAGTATATAGGGATGACACGTATATACTGGTACAGGTATAAATACCCAGTATGAGTATACCAGTACGCAGATTGGGTATGTATAGCAGAAACCCGGTCCGTACCCGATAGGTACAAATGTACTGCCGAGATAAACGCCAGTACTGAGTACGGCGCCTTTACGGGTCTGAATGTACATCTATAATTACGTACTGTTGTGTGAAGATTATATCTTATTTGTTTTGTGATGTAGGGATCTTACCTACTTTTGTGGGTAACGATCTAGACCAGCTATTGGAGTGCTGTAGGGATCTTGTTTACTCTTTTGAGTAAAGATCTAGACCGGCTAGTGTTGTACTGCCGAAGAGATCTTGCTTACTTTTGTGGATAACGATCTAGGCCAGCTACCAGTATTTTAAATAAGCGTTACCTACAATTTTTTTTTTTTGATTAATTATTTTCACAACAGTATTGTTGTATATGAGTGTGTAAGTCACTAATTGTAATATTTTAATTTTAGTTTGTTTCGTCGTTTTGTGTCCGATTTTGCTTTACAGATTTTATAATCTGTAAAGCAAAATCGGACCAGTTTTTTGAATTTTTGAATGAACACCAAACCTTCCAAAATAATTTTTGGAAGGTTTGGTGTGCATTCAAAAACTCTCATCTAAATGTTCCAAACGTCGTTCAATCGAGTTTCTAAAAGGAAACCTCTAGACCAGGTTTGAAAATACCTATAGGTATTTTAATACTGGGTTTTAGTACTATACGGCCATACCCATACCTTTGAGCCCGGGTTTAGAATATCGCAGGTATATCTCATGCCTAATAGTATAGTCCATTTATTTATTGATGAAAGACACAGTTCACACAGTACACACTAATTGAGATTAACTGAGATTAGTGTGTTCAAACAAACAAACAAAGTCTTCAGCTTTGTAATATTAATATCCTTACTTATTATTTATAAATGCGAAAATCGGAATTAATAACTAAAAATCTTGACGAGCTTAAGTGTTAATGTGTGTAACCAAACCATAGTGCGATTTAAAAGAACTGTACAACGCCATCTATCGAGTGATATGGCAAAACTTCTGTTTGTTAAAGTTCAATTTCTAAATTTCACGCGTTCGAAGTCGCGGGCAACAGCTAGTAGAAGTATAAATTAAATAGGCACAAACAGAACATATAATAGCACAACGCCCAAGCCTCATATTAAAATATGAATTTACAACTTGTAATTTTTATAATCTACGATAGCTAGCCCTACCAAACTGGTTTCGCGCCATTTTTCCTCAGTTCTATACAGTTAAGCCAAGGATAACGTGTTTGTAGATTTAATTTGAGGAAAAACAATATCTTGTTCCTAATAGACCCTGATCATAACAAAAATCTGTCAAGGACGAGTTATGACCAGTGGTCCCATTTTTTATTTGCCCCAGGGTCCTTGGTTACCTAGGTACACCACTGGTTGACTCCAAATAACACAAAATAACGAGACCCTAAACAATGGGACAAGGGCAGGGCCCCGAGTCGGGTATTTCAATGGTGTCACAATTGTACCACAATGGTACCATTATGGTGCAATTGTAAAGTTTTTGGTAGTCTACTGTTAATGTCTTGTCATAGTGGTGCCATTACGACTTCATCATTGACTTACGATTGTGAAAGTGACATAAATTGGTAGTCTCGTACATGAAGGTATAGATAAAAATGGAGTGCAGACTCTGAATACCTACTTGAAGCAAAAATGATGTATGGCTATCTCGCTCACTGTGGTCAAACCCTTTCTTTCTAAGTAGGGTAACCTTTATTGTATTTCTTCCAGGACAAAACTTCAAGTAGGTGTGTTCCATATAGTGTCAACAAAATGTTCACTTCTAAGACCTAGTCCGTATAGATTTTATATTTCGAGATACTTTATGTACTGTGCGTAAAAAAATACTCAAAAAACATACTGTTTGTTATCGCGTGAAAGTTTGGATAATTCTAGTTTTTTAACAGTAACTGGAGGTTCGGTTGTTAAATTTATTATTCTTTTTACATTTTTAAACACGTAAAATTTCCTAGTTTGTATGTACGATGTACCTATAGAATATTGGTGGGAAATAGATAATTACTAGAACAAAGGTGTAGTTCCTACGGCAATACGAAATTAATGAATGATTGTGAGATCTGCTTGAGATAAAATAATAATAATTTACCTTTATTTCAGACCTAAATACAGGTTACAAAGATACAGAAAAATGATTCCAACGAATTGAGAACCTCCTTTTTTGAAGCCGGTTAAAAATAACAAGGTGTTAGTAATTTCTTAGTAAACAAAACAAGTTACACAATAAAATCTATTTGGCATACCTAAGTGGAAACATAACTTTTTGTGTAGGTAGCGTAAAAACGAAAAAGGGTTATTGTACTCATATTTTTAAACATGTACTGTTATTAAGGGACCAACCATGAAATCGCAAAAGATATATGTTTCATTAATTTTGCAGATTAATTAAACATTATGAATACATACTGGACAATAGTTTTTCCTAGATTTCTGGGTTAGCCAATGTATTTCTATTTATTAATGTCAGTTAAAGGGCAAATTCGGTCAATAATACTTCTGAAAAAAAAAATACGTTACGTTGATTAAAATTAGTTTGTCGGAAAATCTGTAGTTAATAGTCATTTTAACTGACAATATGAATGTGGTTAAAAGTGGCTGACGGAAGAACGGAGAATCAGTCAAAATCAATTTTTACGTATATTTCTGTCTACAGCGTTTAAAGGAACCTATCATGAATGGCATGACGGGAGCTAAAAACCTAACCCACCCTTGTCGGGTTTCCCTTGGCTCCCTGTGCCTTGTGTTCCACTACTTGGCGCTAGGCAAGTCAGTTAAAATTACATTTAAACAGCTATATTGGGTAAAATTAGTTTTGAATAATTTCAGTCAAAAGTACTACTGTCGAGAGCTTACAGTCTATTGAGTGGTTATAAGTTTTGACTGTGACATACGAGTATATCATAGGGGGCTATAATAGGAACGATAATAAAGTTACAAAAAAAGGGCAAAAAAGAAACAACAGCACTTTCCAAATTAAAATCATTTAATAACTTTTCTTTTATACATGACTAAATATTATTGTTTTGTGTAATTTCTGTCTCTTACCACGTAAATCACTAAGTATATTTTCTGTATGACTCTTTAAGTGTTAAAAAATGAATTTGCAATTTTCTTAATTAATACGCTTTCATGCAAATCATTGCAATAAATTGAGTCCGTGATGGGATGCTTAAACATTTCTTGCAACAGAGGAGTAAAATGTTGTGATACAACATTAATTAATTTGTTTTCTATATTGTTTTCTCTGAGTTGGCCCATCAGGAAGGATTACTTTCATAAATGCCAGAGCTAGGATTTGGTACACCCAGAGTAGCTACTTGCCCCATAGACTCTTCCTGTAATGAACTGTCTATCTGAAAATTATAATATATTTTACAAAATATAGCCTTTTGCCATATATTCGAACTACTACATTTCTGAAACATAATAATAATGTAAGGCTCTCATTAGGCAGTCGGATCGGGGGGGGGGGCTGGTTCAGAAAGCAGCAATTATCTCTGGAGCCTTGAGCGCCGGTAGTTTGGAAAATGTTCCTGATACTGGTGGGGTATTTTTTTTCATACTAGTTTTTATATTCCTTATAAATTCAAATATTTAACATTGTATAACATGTGAGACAATTAAAGGAGTTTGTAAATAGATACTTGAAATTTTACCTTGCAAGGTGATACTGCTTCTTGATTTGTAATTATAGTAGGAACTGCTGTTTGTTTTAAAAAATCCTTGCACTTTCATAAAATTTCATTTTCAATGGTACAATGGATAACCATAATTTCCTCTGGGTACTATTTTTAGGAAATCTAAAAAAATAATATTGTAGGTAAGTATATTAATGTTGTAAATAATGTGAAATAAAAATTAAATGACTAAGCAAACATGTATAATTTAGTTCAGGTCCCACAGAAAGTCCTAGATATGTCCTCAGTATGGTCACACTATTTCAAAATTACTTCTTGTAAACAAGAAAAATAAAATTGCACTAAGTCCATGAAATTCAATGTAAGACTATTAGATCTTTACATCGTTATCAGTATAGTTAGTTAGAAGTATGCTGAAAACATTGTTTAATCATTTTATGAAGTATTTAATTGAAAATACAAAGAAATATGTTTGCAGTTATTCAATGCCAGAAATCACGATCTAAACACTTACGCGTGAAATTGTATATCACCTCCTGGACACCACGTACTACCGCAACCACGCACTACACAAGTTTGCACCATTTCTTTAATTATAAAAATAATTAGAGTCGAAAATTTGAAACGAAGCTGTGAACCGTAAAGTAAACAACCGACATATTGGCACAATTTTGTCGACAACTTGACATATGGTGACCAATGTTGCCAAATTACGAAATCCTTAGGAAATGGGGAAAATAATTCACTGATTCGTCAACCATGAAAAGCATCCGTGATCTACTATTTTATTATTTTTAATTTCATTCATCGTATTTCAACTAGTTATTTATAGTTACGATTAAACACTATCAAATGACAGTGTTTAACTTGTGATTTGATATGTGTGGTGACTCTTTTTAAGAATTTACTAGGAGATTTTAATAAGGAGATAGCAGTACTAAGGCCACACTAAAAAGAGAGGTCAGACCACAGAGAGTGAGATAGAGATACGTAGGTATTTGCCTCAAACCGATGTTCCAAGTATGGCCTCCTTTTTTTTATCTATACCTTCATGGTCTCGTACACAATTGCTTGACAATTGCAATTCAATGACTGAAATATTACGGTAGTCTGCTATTTTGAATTTGACAGTAATATTTTGAAATTGTCCTGTGTCGACAGATTGCCTTATATAAAAAATAGATAGATAGAAATATTAGAAATTGTCCTGTCACATGTACAACGGCAACTATTGCTCTTATTAGTGTAGTGCTCTTTGGTGTAGTGATCTTTAGATGCGAATAAAATTAGATTTTAGATCTTAGGCGTTATATTAAAACATCCACGAGATGTATTCCGCGCGACGAAATATTTTGCAGTTAGCCAACGCTGTGGATGAAAACGAAAGAAGACGCAATAAATATAGACAACATCGTCGAGCTCGTCGGGTAATGAAAGACAACGTGAATCCGTATAACGATTTACCCGACAATGAATTTGTCAAAACGTTTCGTCTAACAAAAATGTAACAGCTTGACATTTAAAATCGTTACATTTAATTTAAATGTTCTTTGTAATTTATTGCAATTTACTAATCTCCTAAACTTCACATTGCTTTTTATACTAATAAATAGTATGTACAAATATATCTAAACGAAGTCTAGCATGATTAAATGTTTAAATTTATTAGTAGTTTTTCGAAAATCACTTCGACTAATGCATTTTTTAAAAACGGCAACACATACATGCCATTCTAACACAATTCAAAATTACAAAGAACAATTTCTAATATTTCTATCTATCTATTTTTTATTTATGGCAATCTGTCGAGTCGACACAGGACAATTTCAAAATATTACTGTCAAATTCAAAATAGCAGACTACCGAAACATTTCAGTCATTGAATTGCAATTGTGAAGCAATTGTGTACGAGACTAGCAATTTATGTCACTTTCACAATTGTAAGTCAATGATGACAAGACATTAATAGTAGACTACCAAAAACTTTACAATTGCACCATAATGGTACCATTGTGGTACAATTGTGACACCATTGAAATACCTGACTCGAGGCCCAGTTGCATTGGAACAATTGTCATACCGACACGCGGTATGACAATTGTTCCAAAATAGTAGACTTGACCACCACTCTTATAATGGAGTGGGTCTGTAGACCAGAGATTTACGTATATCTGTGGCCATGGCTATGTTCCTAGTGGAGAGGATGAGCTAGGCAAAATTCATCCATTATATTTTTACAGTCCATTCGTATACAAAATTCGAGATCATAAAGACAGTTGATACAATATTATATTTGAAAGTGAAACGCACACTAAAATCTTACCGTTCGACAGGCGAATACAATCATCTTCCACTATCTCCTTTTTTTTGTTTTGGCTTTTTGGCGGGTCAAAATGTTCCTAACTGTACACTATAGAGTAAAGTAATATAGCTAGACACACCCCAGTTCACCCCACTGTCCGGGGAAACAATGGGGTAGTGTGGGGCCCTAACCAAAACCTTTTAGGTAGTATTGTTCTGTGGCCCTAACCCACAAAAGGACCCGCCGTGTGTCTATTTCCTACTTAATCTTTTTTTTAATCCAAGAACTCCAAGTAGATGTTGTGGATGATTTCTTACTAAAAGCTGTTATATCCGTCTCTTTCCCACAAATCTTATCAAACATACTGCTATAGCCTTTTCGTACCGACTGACGCACGAATAATAATAGCTTAGGCTAGTGTTGCCACTGTATTAAATTTCCCTTATTATTGGGAAAAATGTGATCTACATAGTTTTAGATCTTATTGCTACTTGCTAGTGTTGAAATTTTTTTTAGATGGACATGTGTGTATTCCACTTTAGTGTTCAGGATAATTTAATTTAGAACTGTCTTTTAACATTTCATCAATACCTTATTTATTTACCTTAAGGGTATAAAAGCCATGTCCCGAGGCGGTAGTCCAGACGGGGCGGCGCTAGGCTTACTTTTAAGATTTCGCTCTTTTTCTATTAAATTACGTTTAGGTGGCAAATCAAACGGCGCTGGGGTGCCAATTTTCAAAATACGCCATAGTTCCCAATACGTAAAGCAACAAAGCTTTATTCCAATTTATAGTACCTACTTTTAAATGTTTTTTTGTACAAAAAATCTATACGACTAGCTGTGCCATATGCAGTTTCACAGTCACTTGCGTACTTAATGCAATCTAACGCAAAGCCCAATTAAAGAACTAGGAGCATAATGTTTTGGAAAAACTACTGCTACTACTTCCTATTAGTACCTATTATCCTTACTAATTTTTCAATGCGAAATCTGGAAGATGACTTACGAGTAAGTGATAATGTGTGTAACGAAACCATGGCGCGATTTAAAAAACGGTACAACGCCATTTTATAATAAAATAAAATAAAATAATCACTTACGTCAGAAAACTACAAGAATAGCAATTGATATAGTGCTGTTACATAAATAAACGAAATGTTTAGTACATCATCACATTTTTAAAGTACATTTACAGGATTCGGCGAAATTTATATTTAGAAGCTGGCAATTCTGTGTAAAACAAACTGCAAAATTCGCAATCGTGTACATGTACTTTTCTCGACTCGTGCGCACTGCCCGGTATCTGATTGAGGTGTCGCGAATATTATTCAGCATCAACAACATATTTTTGTAGAAATCGCGAGTTGGTTTTATCTTTACCTGCCGTGTTGTGTGGATTTTGTGTTGTGATTGTTAAGACATTGTGCATGAAACATTGAAACTTAATACTGGATTTTTTACAAGTTCTCTATCGTGCAGACTTCATATTCTGAGGTGAGTGCCCCACATAAATAGGCCTTCACTTTTTTATTTCTATTTGTAATGGCTACGAGAATGTCTCGTGGCTGAATGAAATTAATCATCTGTGTCATTATTAAAAAAAAAAGAAAAAGGAATTCTTAAAAACGATGTTTTGGTCTAAAATATTTTTTTAAGTTCTTAGAAACCTGTTATCATTGGTGTTTAGTGCGTCATTTTTATAAATATCTACATATTGCTGATGTGTGTAGCAAACAACACCCAGATTTATAGGAAACTAATACCAATTTGTGTTTTTTATATTTGATCCTTTGTGGCAGTGTAATATGGCGGGCATTGTATTTCAAGGCTGTATTAGTAATTTGCTTATTTATCATAAGATTATTAGTGTTATCATTGCAGTAGGTGGTACTTATGATAATATTATGCATCATAAAATGGATATAAGATATTTAATGCACTTTTACATTAATTTATCTTTGTATATTACATTCATAATACAACAAGTACATAACTAACTTATCATAGATTTGCATGTTGATTGCTAATAGAATATAATACTCTTTATTGCACAACATAAAGTTATACAGAAGTTTAAGGATTACAAGAACATAGATAATACAATAGGCGGTCTTATCGTAGTTGGCACAATGTTAGTCCAGACAACCTTTGGGTGGATATGATCGCTTTGCAGAGGGCTATTATATCTGATATACTTTTTTTATTTTTTTGAGTAGCGGCTATTCAGGCTATATTACGCCTAGTATCACTGCTACCAGATTGATCTATTGTGATCGCCACTTTTTACAGTTCTCGGTCCAAGCCTGTTGCCATAAAGAACTCCAGGATCTTTTTGGCTCCGAGAAGTTTAGTCTCTTCTGGGTGCATGGTGTAATTGCCCAGAGAGGAACATCGCATGTGCATCACTGAAGGGCAATCAGTGAGAATGTGAATGGGCATTTCCTCCGCCAAATGACAGAGTCTACACGTCCCATTGTCAATCAGCCCTATTGTCTGCGCATGCTTATTAAGGCAGCAATGCCCAGTAAGTATTCTTACTAGCCTACTATATACAGATTGTTCCTACTTAATGCCAGAGCTTCAGAAGCAGCCTTTAAATTAAAGGGTCTTATGAGAGCCTTGGACTGTCTCAATCTGGGATTTGTTCTCCAGAGTTGAATTGTTGAGCGAATGCAGTCTGCCTTCAGGGTCAGTCTGGCCAGGCTTTTGGGTATTCCACAAAAGGTTCAGGACCAAACTGAACACCTTTAGCTCCTGCCCGCGCTAATTCGTCGGCTTTTTCATTGCCTCTGATATACTTACTTGTAATAATATCATTCATAAACAGTACACATATAATATTATATAGCCTATAGCCTTCTTCGATAAATATACTATCCCTCACTGAAAGAATTTTTCAAATCGTACCAGTGGTTCCTGAGGTTAGTGCATACAAACAAACATATTCTTCAGCTTTATAGTATTTAAGTATAGATTACTTAATTTATTTAACAAAGTCCATGTGTATTGTATTCAAAAATATGTACATTAATTTAGTATGTCTGTCACTGCTGTAACTATGTGCAATAATATTGTTTTTTAAGAGGATACCAAAATAGCTTCGTGCATTTTTCTATGTACGAAGTTTTCATTGTTTCTTTAGATTGAACGGCTAGAGCTCTAATTTTTAATTATATGTTTTTTCAATATATGATCTAGGATCGCATAAACTCAGAAACGCGATTGAAAAAAGTTTTCTCGATAGAAAATCTTGGCGAAACAACCTCTCAATTTTTTTATTTTTTTCATTTGTCGGTCTATTATCGCGTATTAACTAATGAAATAACTTTAAAAACATAAGTAACTATTATGTATAGAAACACGTAAATCAGAATTAAAATATATTTAGTAGATTTTGAGTAAATAGGAAAAGTATCCCTAATTCTTCATTTTCTGTGCCTACTGGCTGTGTTAATATGTACGTGTCGGCGATGATATACGATAATATTGATGTAGGCCCTTAATTATTATTGTTTTTAATAATTATTGATTTCTAATTATTATTGTTTTTGATTATTATTGATTTTTAATTATTATTGTTAAATTATTTTTTTTTTTTTTTAATTGCTTTGTTAATGTATCCTGTGATTGTAAATTGACAGCATGCACTTAACTCTTTTTGTACTATTACTAACTTCTTCTTATATTTTTTCGTGTTGCTTTATTTATCTGCATCAATTAAAGACAGTCGCTAATGACCGTCACCTGTTGCAGATTAGGACGTTGGAGAATATCAGCATTGTGATTGCTAAATGCTGTCACAACATATATGCTGACCAACGCTCCTTTTGTCTCCCATTTTGCATGCACATAACGCAGTTTTTATATAATTATTACAATTTATACATACTACTTTTTCTGTGTAATATTTTGGAGAGGCAATAAAATATTTCTTTCTTTCAATCCAATTAACATATCCTAATATTATAAAGCTGAAGAGTTTATTTGTTTGAACACACTAATCTCAAGAACCACTGGGCCGATTTGAAAAACTCTTTCCACTGAAAGAGACACAATCAAGTTTATCACAAACAAGTTTCTAACACTTTAGATAGGGTGTTTATCGAGGAAGGCTTTGGGCTATATAACAGGAGTGGCCAACAAGTCGACCATTTTTGGTCGATGACTCGCAAGTTCTATGAGGAGACGCATTCAATGCCAAATGTTTCTAGTACTTGTTAGAGGAATGATCATGTACGCAGCTCATGCTTTGAGTAGGGAGATGTTCAGCGTGACCACTTTTAGTAGATTTCTACTATTTTCAAGAGTGCAGAGCGATATAAAAGCACATTGCATAAATGTCCCCTTCTTACCTAAGAAATAGGTCGATCGCGACTCAATTTTAAAATAAAGAGTCGATCTTATGTGCTCAAAAGTTGGCCACACCTGCTATATAACATCACGCTACGACCAGTAGAAGCGAAGCAGTAGTGAAAAATGTTGCAAAAACGGCGAATATTTTCTAAATTCCACGCGGACGGAGTCGCGGGCAACAGCTACTGAAATATAATAGTCTTAATAACACTATTGCGTAACGTTAACTGAACTTTCTTATTATAAAAACTTATAGAATAATAATTTTAATTAATTTAGATGTACAATAAAATAACTAATTAATCAAAATATACAATAGTTAATAAATTAAATTACAGTGGAAAAAGTGATTACCGCAAGCGGGACTCGAACCCACGCTCTCGGAGTACCGTTCTGTAGCTCTGCCAACTGAGCTTATTGCGGTCGTGCTCGAAGTAATCAATGGGCATTGTTCATATTTTTTTAAAACTCTTAATTCGAAAACCATTTCGGGGAATAGAGTTTCTGATCATGATCCATTCGTTTTTTTCGGAAAATTTAGCAAATTTTCCGATATTAACGATTATTTTTCCAAAAAAGCAAATGATCTCTATTTGCCCTTGAAATGAAGGACTTAAAATATTAAGGCGTTTTTAGGGATATACTACTCTGAAGTGGAATTGAAATTGGTCTATCTTATTAACTTGTCAACTTTGAAAAGATAAAGTGCAATCTGTATTAAGTCTATCAAGAAAAGTCTATACACAGATTGCGTAAAATGATGACGTCACAACATTTAAAGTAATATCTTCAAGAATTTTTTAAAAATTCCGTATATTGAATATTTCAATAATATTGAAATTAGTTGTTTAAAATAGTCTATATTTTCTGAAAAGAATATAAAAACAGTAGGTTAAAAATTATGAACAATCCCAATTAGTCCACTGCAATGGTCACTCGATTGAGTTTATATGGTATTTCTACTTGCAACGCCATCTATCAAGAATGCTTTGCAACATCTCGACCAACCACCTAGCTGACCTAGCAGTCTTTACAGAATACAATTGGGTTAAAAACACAGTTAAAAATAATGCCGCGACGTTCATTACTAAAGTAATTTATTAATTTAATCTATAGGTATACAATAGTTAGTTGTTTTTATTTCAGTCTGTTTGTCACCAGGCTGTATCTCTGGAACAGTGATAGCTAGAGAGTTGAAATTCCACAGATTGTAGTATATCAGTTGATACTATAACAAGAAATACTCATATTTATCATTATCCTTTCCATATCCCAATGTTTGGGGTCTCTTATGGTACGGAACCCTTTGTGTGGGAGTCCAACTCGTACTTGGCCGGTTATATTACTATTCTACCCTTTTAGAATGTAACTATACAGGGATATAATATAATAAAGTCTAATGGTCTTATTCATAACGACTTATCGGAGGTTTAAACGGAGATGTTATTGGAGAGATAATAAACGTTTTAGCGTAAAAAGACTAAAAGTAGTATATGTATTCTATCCGTATTCTGGTACACATAACACAAGCATTATAAGCTTAGCTTGGGACCAGAGGATGTTGTGTGAAATGT
Source organism: Orgyia antiqua (assembly GCA_916999025.1). Lineage (NCBI taxonomy): Eukaryota > Metazoa > Arthropoda > Insecta > Lepidoptera > Erebidae > Orgyia > Orgyia antiqua. Next base: position 1,752,973 of record OU779872.1, read on the forward strand.
ACATGCATATTTATTATGAATAGCAATTTTTGACAATTTTCGCGAACTTTTAAACCTCCGATAAGTCATTATGAATAAGACCATAAGTATATATATTCACGTATTTCCCGCGGCGCAAAACATGTTGCGTATATGTATACGCCTTATGGATCATTAGCATATCTGTATCCATAGATATATATACCAGATGGTGTGTTGACGTTTAAAATCGAGAACAAGTAAATTTAGCCTGGCTAAATCCTACTTCATAGAATAATAATGTTTCATATGACGTATAGCCTGTATCATAGACACACATAGATACATATTTCACGCACACATCTATACGAAGATTATAAAACTGAAGAGGTTGTTTTTTTTAACGCGCTAATCTCAGTAAATACTGGTCCGATTTGACAAATTCTTTCAGTGTTAAATAATATATTTATCGAGGAAGGCTATAGGCTACATAACTTCTCGACTTTTAGGACTTTTTTGCGACTAATAGGAGGGAGGCATGAGTGAAAAATATTGCAAAAACGGGGAAAATTTACTAAACTCCATGCGTACGGAGTCGCGGCCAGTGGCTTCAAGTCGCCGCACACGCAGACGCAGTACAAACATTTGTATGACATTTATAAATATCATACAAATGATTGTCTTATGCGGAAATGAAACCCACGACCTTGTGAATTGCAGTCCGTTAAATGACCATTTGTCCCGTTAACAAAAATAACTTTCCTATCACCTCCATTTAAATTATAACTATGTCAAATTTCATATTTAAGCGTGTATTATTATGAATTGGTTATAAGGAAAATATTCAAATTTTTGAAATTCAAAATGGCGCGCGTTATAACTACTACTGGTTTTCTAAAACTAAGCTAATATTATAAAGCTGAAGAGTTTGTTTTATTGAACGCGCTAATCTCAGGAACTACTGTATCTCAGGAAAGATATTACAAATCGGACCACGATTTAAAAAATTCTCTCAGTTTTGGATAGTATATTTATCGAGGAAGGCTATAGGCTATTTAACATCACGCTGCGACTAATAGGAGCGAAGCATTTGTGAAAAATGTTGCAACAACTAAGACCAACTCGTAATTAAAACACCTACAAACACTTTGTTGTTTTGTTTATTGTGTTTGTGTTATCTAATGTCCTAGCTGTTGCCCGCGACTTCATACGCGTGAAATTTAGAAATCAATCCTTAAAAAAATTGGAAACAACGAAATCTATCAAGTGGCATAGTAAACTTCTGTTTGTCAAACAGAAGTTTACTATGCCACTTGATAGATTTCGCTGTTTCCAATTTTTTAAATCGCGTTATAGTTTCGTTCCACACATTAACACTTAAACTCGTCTGAATTATTTTTGCGTCATCATCCGGGATCATATCCCGTGGGATAGTAAAAATCTATCAGATATTTTATCGTTTTTTCACCGTAGGTATATATATATATACATATCCTTATCCTAATATCCTTACTAATTTATAAATGCGACAATTGAGTTGATGACACTATGGAAATTTTGACGAGCTTAAGTGTTAACGTGTCGAACGAAACAATAGCGCGATTTGTTTGTAGTTAGTTGGACAACACTTCACTGGTTTATTTAAGAGGGCACGATACCAAATTATGCTCCATACAAATATATGGGCATCGTAGTCACCTGTTTTCTTCGTGGATATTGCCTCCAGAGGAACAATTTTTTTTTTCGCAGTATCTAGGTCATAAATATCTATGCTTCTATCACTTTCTTTATTTTTTAAATATAAGAAATATGACCATCAAAAAATCTCGTTTTTTTCGGTTTTCTATATATATAGTTGTAGCGTTGTAGCACATATTTGGTAAGGTATTACCAAAAAATAAAGTGATAGAAGCATTGATAAACTCTTCATCTATAATATAGCGTAAAAAAAATTATAATTGGTTTAATTTTCGCGAAGAAAAAAGGAGATTACGAAACGTCTTTTTTTGAAAGAATTTTTAGGCTTCAGGTTTATTTGTCTCTTTCAGCGCGACGCTCGGGAATAGGGATAGCAATACCTAAGGCAAATATCTAAATTAGGAGTACGGTACTGTCTTAAGACATTAAATATGTCAGCTACACCGTATGCATAATGGCAAACCTCAAGTCGAGTATGAACAATGAAAAAAAAAATCTGCTTCGTTTTTACACGCTTGATACTAGCTTCACTTGTATGTTTGTTTGTATGTTTGTAACCGACTCCTTTGGACGCTATTTTGACCCACTTTAAACAGGTCAGATTCTATTCGAATTTTGCACACCTGTCAAAGACCGATGACAATGCAATAATTCGATTAAAATATCCGATTATCCTGGTTAGATTCGCCAGGATTCATTAATCTTTTCTATTTTTTTTTAGTTGGGTTTTCTATATAAAGCGTGTTTTTTAGTTTTTTTAAACTATTATTTATTCATAAAAAGTTTAAATTTGTTTTTTTTTGTAATCTTTATTTTTGTTAAATGGAATTCCCAGACGTATTTAAAAAATACTTTATATTGTAACCTTGAAATCTATAGTACCGTTATTGAATAAATTATAGTACACTTAATATGTATAATAGAACAGTGATTCATTTTTACTTATTATTAACCGACTACATAAAAGGAGGAGGTTCTCAATTCGTGTGTTTTTTTTTCTGTTTGTTACCCCATAACTTTTAACTGGGCGAAGCAATTTAAATGATTCTTTTTTTATTTGGAAGCTGGTGGTTCCCGTTTGGTCCCATTGGTACCAGGTTAGGATCTGATGGTTATCTCCTGAGAAATCAAGGAAAACCCTCAAACGTCAAAGGCTCGTGAAGTCGATTTCACTTTAAAAAAAAAATACTCAGTTATAAAACTAAGTCGTTATTGTTGCATGTATGTCCGACAGATGTAATCTAAGGTTCTTTTTTATCCAAAACGCAAGATATCAATTGTATCGAGTTTAAGAATCTGCAATTGTCAACCGAATTGTATTGGCCGGTCGTTGCACTGTAACCGCTATTTTAAAACGACTATACATTTTGTCTATGAAAAGGCAGGAGTTTTTTTTTGTTTATGGCATTAACATGGTAGGTAAATCTAGTCCTTTTCTGATCCGTTCCTTTTTCGAAATTTTACGTTCCTTCTATGGTTTCATACTTTCTCCAGCCCATTAACGTCCCACTGTTGGGCACGGGCCTCCTTCGCTTTGGGAGGGATTATGGTCTACTGTGCCGCGCTGACCAGGCGTGTTGGCACAGGGTTTAGTTTCGAGATTTCCGTCTCTCACAGTAGACGTTAACTGCTTAAATTGTCCCTTAGCTGGCTCTTACAGCACCCTGGGACAAAAATGGGATAGTGACACTTGTATTCTTAATCCGTCACCACACGGAGGTAGAATAACATATAGGTTACTTTTTATCCCGGAAGAATGCAATGTTCCCGTGGGACAGGGGTTTTATACTAAAGAGAACTTATTATTGTGATTCTGCTGTCCGTTTGTTTGTCACCAGGCTGTATCTAATGAACCGTGATAAGTTGAGATATTTATTGTATTCTGGATTTTATGGGTCCGTTCCAACAAGTAAAGCGAGACTTTATTACCGAGACGAGAGTTCGAATCACACTTGGTCGACGTTTGTTGTCGTCGATGCAACCATATAAAAATTCATATTATAGTATTATGTAACGCACCTTTGGTTAAGCGGTTTCAATTTCAACTAATAAAATGGCGATCGATTTTTTTTCTTTTGTCTTTTTAGCGGGAATTTACAGGTAGGTTCAGGTAGCATTCTTTTTTCAAATTTCTGTACAGCCCATAGACAATTTTTTTTTTAAGGATGTGCTCCAAATGTGCCCCAAATTACAAAACGGCAATTGGCATTCTAAATATTCGGTTCACGAAATAAGTAAAAAAAAGAAAGTTCTTTTTTTCGTTTTTCGAATAGCTGTGAGCGAACTAATGTTTCGTAGTTTTGTCTAAATTGCAAAATAAAATGTGATTAATGATATTAAAAAGTGGCAGTAATGTAGACTAGTATAGATAACAACGGTACCGACTTCCAAAAAAGGAGGAGTTTCTCAATTCGTCTGTATGTTTTTTCTTTTTTTGTTACCTCATAACTTTCAACTGGGCAAAGCGATTTCAATGATTCTTTTTTTATCTGAAAGCTGGTGGTTCCCATTGGCACCAAATAAGGATCTGATGGTTATCTCCCGAGAAATCGAGGAAAACCTTCAAATATCAAAGGCAAATGAAGTCGGGTCATCTTTTTTTTTTACAATACTCAATTATAGTATGTAAAATATTTCAGTCTTATACAGAGCCCGCAGTGTTCGAATCCAATTTGCTTTTATTTAGGATTTTCTTTATATCGATAATGAGGTGTGACTCATTTGGACACAGTGACTGATCAATTAGTTATAGCAACGTTTTTACGTGCCAATTAAATATGCTGTTTAATAAATAAATAAATATTCATGAACATTTCACACAACGTCCTCTGGTCCCAAGCTAAGCTTATATGCTTGTGTTATATGTACCAGAATACGGATATACCACATATATTACTTTTCTTTTGTAAATACATACATAAAATACATAGTAAACACACAGACGCAGAACAAACATTAGTATGACATTTATAAATATCACACGAATGATTGTCCCGTGCGGGATACACGCGGGATAATATCACGCTGCGATCAATAGAAGCAAAGCATTAGTGAAAAATGTTGCGAAAACGGGGATAATTGTCTGATTTCAACGCGTACGAAGTCGCAATTGCTAGTCTTGTATGAATTAACATTTTGGTAAAAAACTTCACTCTAGATTCTCATAACGGATTAAATTGTCACAGACTAAATATATTTTTAGAACGATTTAAAAAAGTCACAAACCATAGACAAATAAAAAACTATTAAGCGTTCGAGAATAATTACAGTACCAATTAATAAAAAAGTCAAAATAAAAATCGACATTTTATTGTAGCTAAGCCGCTTTAGCGTGGCGTGACAGAAACTGGTTTAAACCAGTTACTTGTAGAAACTGTGTGCGTCATTGTAAATTTTAAAAAGTTGTATTGCTGTAATAGTGTTAATTAACAAATGCGCACAGCTAAATCCTGCCTAATAAATTGTTTACCATACAGAAATATTAAAAACTAGCTGTACCCACGACTCCGTCCGCGTGGATAAATTTTTTTTCGATCGACCAAATCAATTTTTTGATTCTTTTTTTGCCGCTAGATGGCGTTGTAGGTAACCAAATTCAGTAATTTCGTATTATGTAAATATCTCTTGATTAAATGAACCGATTGCGATGAAACAAAGACTAAGTAATACCCATGAGTTGTGCACAATATTTACGTATAATATTTATATTTATAAGTGTTGTACATTTTACGTGATGCGTGCACAGACTAACATCTAAACAGACCAAAATTTCATGCTTCAAATGGATGCATGCTGGAAATGGGTTCTGTCGGTTGTCCCTTAACCATCTGACTATATTTTTAAATACATTCAATGTACAAAATTTTTTTTTCTACAGATTTATTATATGTGTAGATAGACCAGTGTTTTCCAATAAGTAGTAGGTACACGTACCCCGTGAAATTGCATCAGGGGGTATGTGCAGCTATGGTACCAATTCTACGTGCACAACTCAATATAACTAAAAAATGAAAATTGATACAATCAGTAAAACAATTCCGCAATGTTATTTTTATTTTTAAAAAACCTGTGTGTATACAACAAAAATAGTCAATTAAATAAAATACGCCATTTTAATTTATTAATTTTTGCAATTGACTTGCTATGCTTTTACTAAATGAACTAAATTATACTTAACTAAATTATTAATGTAGAAATACATGTACAGTCATTATTTCGCTCCAATTGTGTTTTGTAAAGAACACTAAACGATCGATTGATCGAGTTGGTGCAAACCGCTCAATAGATGGCGTTGTACACAAAACGTTTAACTCACATTGAGAAGATTGTAGTGGAAGATTTGGTAAACATATGCGGGAACCACGATAGCTCAGTTGAGAGAGCAACGGAACCGTATTCCGAGGTCGTGGGTTCAAGTCCCGCTCATGATTATCATTTTTTCTACTATAATTTAGTTTATTTAGTAAAATACGCTATAGTTCATCATCATCATAACATCACGCCTTTTCCCATGGGGGTAGACAGAGAGTATAGAGCGCCATCTGCTACGATACAAACATACTTCCTTGGCTTCATCCACACTCATACATCTGGTCATACATGACCGACGGCGCTATATTTGTTTTCATTTTTTAGTTTTGTTGTGTACTTAGAATCGGTACCATTATCCAATTTAAACTGCAACTGGGATGTGTATTAAAAATGTCTGATTTTAAATTTACATTTGAGAACAACATATTCTGATGTCATCTGCAATGTCCTTCTAAAGGGTCAAGTGTGAAGCACTTACAAATATCATGTTTATAACCAAACTAGCTGTTGCCCGCGACCCCGTCGCGTGGAATTTAAAAAATTTTCCCCGTTTTTGCAACATTTTTCACTACTGCTTCGCTTCTACTGGTCGTAGCGTAATGTTATATAGCCTAAAGCCTTCCTCGATAAATGCCCTATCTAACACTGAAAGAATTTTTAGTGGTTCCTGAGATTAGCGCGTTTAAACAAACAAACAAACTCTTCCGCTTTATAATATTAGTATGTATGTATAATAAATAAAGCCAAGGGTGATTTAAAAATTCCGATTATAAGAAAATACAGACTTTGATGTTGGCAAATGCAATGCAAAGCTAACCCACTATATGGACGGAGAAAAAAAAAAGTATTTCTAGATCCATATTAATTAGGAACTAAAAGTCTGATTTGAAACATTCTTTCAGTGTTTGATAGTGCATTTATCGAGGAAGGCTATATTATAACATTACGCTGCGACTAATAGAAGCGAATGTCAGTGAAAAATGTTGCAAACAAAACCAAGGGTGATTTGAAAACTTCGAATATTATATAAGAAAACTCAGATTTTGACGTCGGCAAATGCAATGCACAACCAACAAAAACAGTTTTATTAGATCGTAGTATAAAGCGCTCAATAGCCTCTATGCCCGTAGTAGAAAAGTAAAATTAATAAATAATAAAATAAATAAATATTCTTGGACATTAACACAACGTCCTCTGGTCCCAAGCGAAGCTTATATACTTGTGTTATGTGTACCAGAATACGGATATACTACATATACTACTTTTCTTTTGTAAATACATACTTATAATACATAGTAAACACACAGACGTAGTACAAACATATGTATGACATTTATAAATATCACACAAATGATTCTCCCGTGCGGGGAAATAACCTGCGACCTCGTGCACGGCAGTCTGTTACATAAACGACTATAGAAAGGACAATTTTGACCACGAGGTTCGACAAAATTGTTCTTTCTATAGTTTTTCAGATACTGAAATGTATGTGTGGGATGTGATCATGTGCGGAAGTTTATGTCTCAGCATTCCGCTTAAATTACGTAAATGTATTAAAAAATTTGTTTCTACAAACTTTGGTCAAAGATTTATTTTTGTTTTTTTTCTAATGTGAGACCCAGTCTAGCCAGCATCAACAGGTGTGAAGAAAAAGTAGAGCGGAATACTTTTTGTTTTTTTTTTTTGCAATAAGCAAGTCACCTCTAGCCATTGATAAAAAAATATTTATTATTTAAATATGACGCGTTATTAAGCGTTGCTTACAGTCGCTGTTATATTTTTCGCTAAATCAAGGTTTATGACACAGATATATCAGATGGTGGGTTGACGTTTAAAATTGAGGACAAGTAACTTTAGCCTGGCTAAATCGTACTTCATACAATAATGACGTTTCATATGACGTATAGCCTGTGTCACAGGCACACATAGATACATATTTCACGCACACATAGATATGTAAGTGGCTTCAAGCCGACTCAGTGATGTAGCCATAGAATATACATCTGTGGTTTATGATTCAATCTTTTTGATAAATGATTGATCTTGGCAACATTTCCTACATATAATTTTTATAAATTTTTTTATTAAATGTCTGCGTACTTGCGTAGTTAATCTGTAGAGGAAAATGGCGGGAAAAAATTACGTGTGGGTTATTTGAATTGCTTTTTTTAAAGAGTTCCAATTATGTATATTGTAAAATATTTTGCTTAGCATAAAAACTAACAAAATGAGCTTAAAAAGCTTAAATATTTTTGTAATCATTGCATAGGTGTCAATGGTCATTAATATTTTTGCAAAATTACAAATAAATTTTACTTTATTATAGTAAGTGGTTTAAAATCACTTAAAAATATTTCTATACATAGTTTAATACACAAATATATTAGATGTATAGTCTATGGCTACATCATTCAGTCGACTTGAAACCACTTACATATCTATGTGTGAGTGAAATATATATCTATGTGTGTCTATGATACAGGTTACACGTCATATGAAACGTCATTATTGTATGAAGCACGATTTAGCCAGGCTAAAGTTACTTGTACACAATTTTAAACGTCAACCCACCATCTGGTATATTAAAATGTCCCAGTGTTAATAATGATGGGATATAAGTACTTAATATATTATTATTCTGTTGCCGGAAACACAAAAATATTACGCTTTATGTTTACTAATAGTTAAATACTATTGTTTTAAACACCGCCCATTCATAAAACCACAAACGTTTTTATTTCTATGGCAACATTGAGTAGAAAAAAATCTTACTGCTGTCGAGTAGTATGATCAAATTGATTTGACGTTCCTCGTGGTCTAGCTGTTCATGTAACGGACTGCCGTTCACGAGGCCACGGATTCAATTCCCGCTCAGGATAATCATTTGTGAGATATTTATAATTGTTATACAAATATTTGTACTGCGTCTGTGTGTTTGCTATGTATTATAAGTATGTATTACAAAAGAAATGTAATATATCCGTATTCTGGTACCGTATTCTACCATAAGCTTAGCTTAGGACCATAAGACGTTGTGTAAAATTCAATGAATATTTATTTATGAATGTCAATGAATATTTGTTTGGAGCGTAGCAGATGGCGCTCTATAGTCTCTGCCTACCCCCATGGGAAAAAGGCGTGATGTTATGATGATGATGAATATTTATTTTTGCAAAATTTAAAAATGGAATTGATTCGTGCTCTCTTTTTTCTTCTTTTAGTATATGGCTTTTGTATTGTACAGTTTTGCTAACAACGTTGCGTAACTGGTTAGGACGCCAAATGAATTTTTTATTACACTAAAAACAACTATATAGGCCGTTGAAACCATAAAATAGTTATAACTACATTCAAGCTCTCATCGACTCTTCTATTTTTAAATTTCGCGCGAAAACGCTCAATATGCGTAACATAGAGTTATCGCCTTACGCCATCTTGTCTATAGTTATGACGTTACTGGGCTATGCAAACATGTTTACCAATTATGATGGAAAAAATTAACGTATTTGTTAACACAGTCTACTAACGTCAATGTTACTGGACGATATGTATTAAAAGATACCTAATATAACACATATTGATTGTATAAAAATTGGCAGCTATTTGTGGTCTATTAGCAGTATAGAAACTGACATTTCAAAAATGGGTAAATACTGCTTGCATAAATAAAATAAAAAAAATCAATATTGATAGTGCCAATAACATATTTCGTTAATGGTACCAATTCTGATACGTTAAAAACTTAACCTAACCAAAATGAAAACGACTGGTGGTGTATTTTGATGAATAGGCTATTTTGTTTTTGCCTTGTTTAATTTGGGGGGGTTATTGCCATAATCGCCACGCATAATCAGAGATCCATTGAAGGACGGGTGTGTACGATATAGCCCTAAAAGTTAGCATGCTGAAGTGGCAATGGACAGGCCACATCGATCGACGACAAGACGTTGGTTGAGGATGGAAGGATGTATGGTCAAATATGCCGGGGGCCGTTTATGCAATTGACGCAGAACCACGCGTTGTGGCGGGAGGCTTATGTCCGGCAGTGGTCAGGAAAAGGCTTACGGATGGATGAATGGCTATTTCCTTGTATAAGTCGTAATTCTATATTATGCTAAAATTTTGCACATAATTTAACTCCTTCGGGGGCGTCCATCAATTACGTGAGGTGTTATAGGGGGGGAGAGGGTCAAGCGAAATCTTTCCAAATCTCACTTAGGACAGAGGGGTGGGGGGGTCTTAGCAAATATCACGTAATTTTTTTTCTAGCAGAATACGTTGAAAAATTATGTGATAAATTACGGTAATATTGACAAATATAAAATCTCGTGTTAGATTAAGGGTGGGGGGAGGGGGTTGAGGAAAATCTTACGAAATCTTACCAAAGGGGGAGGGGGGGTCGCAAAATTCTCAAAAGTGCCTCACGTAATTAATGGACGCCCCCTTAATGTGTGTTATATTTCAGATCAATCCTACTACTGCAAGTGAGTGAAAATCACTTTAAAAAATTCCGTTACATAGATTAATACATTGATAGATGCGTACAGAAGTAACTAATATAAGCGTGTTAAAAACCGGATTTTTTGTATGGTGATATACTTTTCTATATACCACGCGTATTAAATTGCGAATGTATCATAATAACACGTAGGATATGTTATTATATCATCACTTAGACAAAGAGCGGGACAGTAAATTAAACACGGAAAAAATTGCCGCCATTTTCACAAATTCAATTACGATCAATGTTGGTACTTAATGAAGGTTGTAAGGAAAACGTTTCCATATGACTGCGTCTACGCCGCCATATTTGTTGCACACTAAATATGTATATGCTGTCTCTTTTTAATGTATCTGTTAGAACAGGATGGAGAATAGAAGATCAGTAAACAACCTTGATCTTTTTGTGAATATTATTTGCAATTATAGAATAGATATTTAAAATATAACAATATGAATTATTTTTGGTTAAGCCGAATATCCAATTTGTAAAGCTAATGTTATTACAATAGCCCTTAAATTGTACTGTTATTTAGAATTTATTTAAACCACAGATATAGCATATGTACTTTTTGTGTTTATTTTTTTTTTGGCCATATGCAAGTCCTGTCTATCCTTTGATAAAAACATGTTTAATAATATTTAAATTCAGTTATTACAATCGTTGTTATATTTTTCGCTTCATCAAGGTTTATGACACAGATATATCAGATGGTGGGTTGACGTTTAAAATTGTGTACAAGTAACTTTAGCCTGGCTAAATCGTACTACATACATTAATGATGTTTCATATGACGTATAGCCTGTATCATAGACACACATAGATATTATTACATATTTCACACACACAGAGATATGTAAGTGGCTTCAAGCTGACTGACTGACTGACCAATTATTTACATTACAGCTCAGTCTCACCCGTGACCATGGTGACTGCAAAGTCTCCGAAACGTCGGGCCAAAATTTAAAACAAATATACGCGTCTAAATCCGTAAAAAGTAGTTTTATTTAAACGTATGTAAGTATTTATAATTATTTATTTATTTTATTTATGCAAGAATCTACATACCATAAACTAAAATAAGATTAATAATCCTTATTTACTGATGCTTACATCTGTCCATTGTTTATGGTAATTATGATAAAATAGCGATTGTCAGTCAAATGTCAATCTGTTTTAAATTAAATGTCAAATGTCAATCTGTTGGTATACAATTTTAGTTTTGGCATTATTTTACATTATTAAAATCTAAAATACACTGTTATCTAAACATTTAGGATATTTGTTGTCGATTTAAAATCCTTATTTTAATACGTTGTTTAATTTGAGGAAGGCGTTTACCCTTGGTATCAACAGTATTGAAATAAATTGCGGAGCGAAGAGGGGATAAGGTTTTTTTCGTTACCATCGGAATTTAAATTTCGAAATTTGTGGATTTAGTCTTCACGCTCAAGGCCCGCGATAGAAGCTATGCAATAGCTTAAAACCGCATCAAAATCCGTTTCGTATTTTTGAAGATAGGGACATACGTACAAAAATACATATACCTCACATAGGGACATACGTACAAAATTAACGACTTTGTTTTTAGGGTTCCGTACCCAAAGGGTAAAAACGGAAACCCTATTACTGAGACTTCGCTGTCCGTCCGTCCGTCCGTCCGTCCTTCCGTCCATCCGTCTGTCACCAGGCTGTATCTCAAGAACGGTGATAGCTAGACAGTTGAAATTTTCACAGATGATGTATTTCTATTGCCGCTATAACAACAAATACTAAAAATAAAATAAAATAAATATTTAAGGGGGGCTCCCATACAAAAAACTGATTTTTTTTACCGTTTCTTGCTCGATACTAATAACGTTGCCTTATGTTGCATAGATAATGGTACGGAACCCTTCTCGCGCGAGTCCCACTCGCACTTGACCAATTTTTTAATAAGTAAAGAAATTGCTTAAATACGACTTTGATTCAAAAATAGAAATCGATAAACAATTTATAAATTAAATTAGTGTAATATCGCTTTGGCTAATTCACAACAATACAATACCGATTAAAACTACAAGAAATAAAAAGACAAAAAAAAAGCTAAACAAAATTTTAAGTGCTATGATCAGTGCCTGATGTCATCGACAAAAGTTGATCACAACATGGTACTAATTCTACATGCACAACTAAAGTTAACTGAAAGTTAAAATTAATAGTGTCAACAACACAATTTGAAAATGTTAAACTTTTTTTTTCACATGTCCTCTCATCCCGAGCTAAGCTTATATGCTTGTGTTATGTGTACCAGAATACGGATAGAATAGATATATTACTTTTCGTTTGTAAATACAAGCTTATAATACATGACGTAGTACAAACATTTGTATGACCACCAACATGAATGCAATGAATAAATGATTATGATTATGATCATTATAAATATCACAAAAATGATTGTCCCGTGCGAGAATCGAACCCGCGACCTCGTGAACGGCAGTCCGTTAGATGAACCACTAGACCACGGCTCACGAGACTCAACTCTTAAAAGGGCACGATACCAAATTATGCTCCATACAAAAATATGGGTATCGTACTTTCCTTTTTTCTTCGCGAAAGTTAAACCGATTTTAATTGTTTCTACGCTATATTATAGATGAAGAGTATATCTATGCTTCTGTCACTTTCTTTTTAGGGTTCCGTACCCAAAGGGTAAAATCGGGACCCTATTACTGAGACTTCGCTGTCCGTCCGTCCGTCTGTCACCAGGCTGTATCTCAAGAACGGTGATAGGTAGAGAGTTGAAATTTTCACAGATGTATTTCTATTGCCGCTATAACAACAAATACTAAAAATAAAATAAATATTTAAGGGGGGCTTCCATACAACAAACATGATTTTTTTACCGTTTCTTGCTCGATACTAATAACGTTGCCTTATGTTGCATGGTACGGAACCCTTCGTGCGCGAGTCTGACTCGCACTTGACCAATTTTTTTCAATACATAATAACTAAAAGAAATATGACATTCCGAAAATCCCAATTTTTTCGGTTTTCTTTAGGTCAAGTTGCAGCGTCTATCACACATATTTGGTAACGTTTTACCAAAAAAGAAAGTGATAGAAGCATAGATATACTCTTCACCTATAATATAGCGTAAAAACAATTAAAATTGGTTTAACTTTCGCGAAGAAAAAAGGGAAGTACTATACCCATATTTTTGTATGGAGCATAATTTGGTATCGTGCCCTCTTAATACTTTCGCATAACTTTATTATTACTAAAACTGTATATTATAGACTAAAAGATTTTAATTGATATAAATTTGCATAATTAAATAGCCAACTAATCACCCCATAGTCCTTTTATTTTTAACACGCTTAAATAAGTACGGTATGTATCTTATCAATATATTAATCTACTAGCTGTTGCCCGGGACCCCGTCGCGTGGAATTTAGAAAATATTCTTCGTTTTTGCAACATTTTTAACTACTGCCTCGCTTCTACTGGTCGTATTGTGATGTTATTATATCCTAAAGCCTTCCTCGATAAATGCCCTATCTAACACTGAAAGAATTTTTCAAATTGGCCCAGTGGTTCCTGAGATTAGCGCGTTTAAACAAACAAACAAACTCTTCCGCTTTATAATCTTATCTTATCTTCTAATATATAAAATTCATGTGTCACAGTGTTAGTTACCGTACTCCTCCGAAACGGCTTGACCGAGTCTTCTCAAATTTTACATACATATTCAGTAGGTATCTGGATCTGAGAATCGGCCAACATCTATTTTTAAACTTTTTTTTTTAGTATGGCAAAACAACGTTTGCCGGGACAGCTAGTATTAGTATACATATAACGGAATCTTTGTAAGTGATGGTTCACTCACTTGCAGTAGTCGGATTGATCTGAAATGTTACACACATTAAGAAACGATGATAATGTAATAATTTAAAATAATATTATTATTCAGGATTTACATTTTAAAAACCCGCTTTGTTTTTGTTTGTTTTTGAACTAAACAAATTATTTAGTTAAGTTTAGTTGTGCATGTAGAATCGGTATCAATCTTTGAGAGCCGGTTTGTTTATGAATTTTTTAACACCCTTGCTCGTAAAGCCGATGTAATTCCACCGGTTTTAAATATGTAAAGCGGGTCATAAAAAACGCGTGTGTTACCAAAGCAAATAGTTAAGTTATAGTCCATACAAATTTCATAACAGTATTATTTGCCATTTCAAATAATTATGGAACTGATCGCCGCCGCACGACTCGAGCAGCGCGCTGTTGCTATTCAAATTTAGAACTAATCGCCGCGCGGCGCTAGTCAGTAGACAGCGCTAGCGCGCTGTTAAAATGGCGGGAAAGCAACAGTGTGCATTCACAGGTTGAGTTTATTTAATGGTTTTTTTTAGGGTTCCGTACCCAAAGGGTAAAAACGGGACCCTATTACTGAGACTTCGCTGTCCGTCCGTCCGTCCGTCCGTCCGTCCGTCCGTCCGTCCGTCTGTTTAACACATTTGCGAGGAAACAGAAAAAATTGGTCAAGTGCGATTCGGACTCGCGCACGAAGGGTTAGCACGGCAATAGAAATACATCCTCTGTGAAAATTTCAACTCTCTAGCTATCACCGTTCTTGAGATACAGCCTGGTGACAGACGGACGGACGGACAGCGAAGTCTCAGTAATAGGGTCCCGTTTTTACCCTTTGGGTACGGAACCCTAAAAATGACGAAATGCGCAGTTTTTGGGTGTTCTAGTGTATCAGAATAATTAAAAAATGCCACAACATAGGATTTCACAAGTAATTTTAACTCAAATAATTCATTTTTATCTCAAAAACACAATTTATCAATTCAATGACAGTCGTATTTTGACGGACGTCAATAATGTTGCTAGGCAACCGGGCAACTTTACGTAGTACTTCACACACATAAATATTTTTTTTACTTCAAGCCGGGTGATTGATTTAGCCGTAGACGCACTGTCTTGTATGTCTATGTCGGTAACCTTGTGTAACAGGTCCAGATACTTGGTCTTCTTGTCTGCTTCCGCTCGCACGATGTTCTCGTCATTGCCGATGGTGATATTCACTAGAAATGACGGGCCTCATGGTGTAGTGGTTCTGGTAACGGACTGCCGATCAAGAGGTCGCGGGTTCGATTCCCGCTCGGGACAATCATTTGTGTGATTTTTCTAACGGTCCTACAAATGTTTGTACTGCGTCTGGGTGTTTCTATGTATTATAAGTATATATTTACAAAAGAAAAGTAGTATATGTATTCTATCCGTAATCTGGTACCCATAACACAAGCATATAAGCTTAGCTTGGGACCAGAGGACGTTGTGTGAAATGTCCATGAATATTTATTTATTTATTATTTATTTAAAAAAATACCCGAGACTCTCGGTCCATCAGCACGATATCGGGCTTATTTGCAAGAATAGTCCTGTCCGTGATGATGGGCCGGTCCCAGTTCAGCTTGGCTTAATTACTAATTGGCTTGGCTTGGCTAATAAGCATGGAATATTATTATTATTACAATTCGAGTGTATAACTTTATCTCTTATCAAAGTCATTAGCACATATCTACACCATTCCATATAGGTACTTATAACAATATTATTAATTAATTGACTAGAACTAAAAGATAAGATAAGGGAATTGCCTTCCTAATTAGAAATGACACGAGTTTTATATTAGGTATATATGTTGCTAATATACAATCTATACTTAAAAAAAAACAAAAGGGATGGATAAAAGACGAATGCACGTTGCGGAGATGCGTATGTTGAGATGGATGTGTGGCGTCTCGCGAATGGATAAAATAAGGAATGAATATATTAGAGGAAGTCTGAAAGTGATGCCAGTGACTGAAAAATTGAAGAATGAGCGGATGTCCTGGTATGGGCATGTTATGAGACGAGAGGAAAGTAATGTCGTTAGAAGAGTTCTGAGTATAAATGTGGAAGGAAAAAGTCTAGAGGAAGACCTAAGAAAAGATGGATGGACTGTGTGACATGAAAGAAAGGGTAGTTGACACAGCCATGACGGCTAATAGCAGACTATGGAAGAAAAAGACATGTTGCGCCGACCCCAAATAATGGGATAGGGGCAGGAGGATGATGATACAATCTATACTTCCTTACTAATTTATAAATGTGAAAACGGGATAATGAGTATGTTGACACAATAAAAATATTGAAGAGTTTAAGTGGTAATGTGTGGAACAAAACCATAGCGCGATTTAAAAACTGTACAACGTCATCTATCGAGCGGAGTAGTTAACTACTGTTTGTTCAGGGGTCGTCGGCGCGCGGTGGCCGGCCGCCCTCCCCGACGAGGTGGTCATGCACGGTGGGTCGCAGTTCAGAGACCCGCCGCACCAGTCGTGGCAGGAGGGCCACATTTGGATGACGGGAGACCTAGCAATCCCCCCGTAAAGAAAGGGGGCCACCCTTGCCGGGTCGTGGTAAGGCTCAAGGCACTATCATGGCCCGGTAGGGCAAAGAGAGGAGAAAAAAAAACTTCTGTTTGTTAAGGTTTGATTTCTTAATTTCACGCGTACGAAGTCGCGGGCAACAGCCAGTAATATTATAAAGCTGAAGAGTTTGTTTGTTTGTTTGAACGCGCGAATCTCATCAAATCATCAAACTTAGATAAACTAGCGGTCACCGATTATCGAAATGATTAAATTGCGCATGTAATATATTCCATCCATCAACCTTTCTCAGTCCACTGCTGGACATAGCCCTCCCCATGTAATATATTGTACCTTATTATTCTATCTCTTCAGCCCATATTAACATCCCACTGTTGGGAACTGGTGTATTTATAAGTGCAAAAATCGGAATGAAAGCTTTTGACGAGCTTATGACATGTGTTAATGCGTGTAACCAAAGCATAGTGCGATTTAAAAAAAACTGTACAACGCCACGTATTGAGCTGTACTAGTAAACTTCTGTTTGTTAAAGTCTGATTTCTAAATTTCACGCGTACGAAGTCGCGGGCAACAGCTAGTCTATTATATATCTAAGTCTCCGTGTGGTGACAGATTAAGAATACAAGTGTCGCCACCCCATCTCCTCCCAAGGGTGTTGTAAAAGTCAGCTAAGTGATATTGTTCACAGACAACATCCTCTGTGAGAGATGAAAGATTCGAAAATAAACCCTGTACCAACACGCCTTGTCAATGCGGCACAGTAGACCATAATCCCTTCCAAAGTGAAGGTGGCCCGTGCACAACAGTGGGACGTAAATGGGCTGGACAGAGAAAGAGAGAGATAAATATATGTATATCTAAGGCTACGCGTTCTAGTGGTCTTTGTAACGGACTGGTATTCACGAGGTTGTTTGATTCCCGCTCGGGACAATCATTTGTGTGATATTTATAATAATCATACAAATGTACGTGTGTGTGTTTAATATGTGTAGACAGAAAACTCGTTTAAAGATATTAGATAGATTATTATTTATTAGGTATGAATAATTTATTTAAGTATTTTTTTTTTGTTTCATATTTCCTCATTGTATAAAAACAGTAAGTAATACATGCTTTTTGCTCAAATATCGCTAAAGGAAAATATGATAGTTTAATTTTTCCTGCCCTCATCCAATAACTTAACAGACTGCCGTTTCCAAATTCGTATGTTCGATACTCGTCAGGGACAATCATTTATGTGATAATTTAATTATTTACAAAGATAAACCAGTTGGTTGGGTTGACGTTTAAAATTGAGGACAAAAAGTAACTTTAGCCTGACTAAATCGTACTTCATACAATAATATTGTTTCATATGACGTATAGCCTGTATCATAGACACACATAGATACATATTTCACACACACATAGATATGTAAGTGGCTTCAAGCCGACTGAGTGATGTAGACTAACGGTCATAATATTATTCATTCATAATATATTCATAATATTCTTTATAATTCATAATATTTCTTCATAATTCATATTATTCTTTTTACGCTAAAATGTTTATTATCTCTCCGATTATTTGATTGTTTGAACCTCCGATAAGTCATTTTAAATAAGACACCAATAGACTATTGGCCTTATTCATAATGACTTATCGGAGGTCTAAACAAAGATTTTATCGGAGAGTTAATAAACGTTTTATCATAAAAAATTGGTCAAGTGCGAGTCGGACTCGCGCACGAAGGGTTCCGTACCATTATCTATGCAACATAAGGCAACGTTATTAGTATCGAGCAAGAAACGGTAAAAAATCATGTTTGTTGTATGGGAGCCCCCCTTAAATATTTATTTTATTTTATTTTTAGTATTTGTTGTTATAGCGGCAATAGAAATACATCATCTGTGAAAATTTCAACTCTCTAGCTATCACCGTTCTTGAGATCATGAAGGTACAGATAAAAGTGGAGTCCAGACTCTGAATACCTACTTGAAGCAAAAATGATGTATGGCTATCTCGCTCACTGTGGTCAAACCCTTTCTTTCTAAGTAGGGTAACCTTTATTGTATTTCTTCCAGGACAAAACTTCAAGTAGTTGTGTTCCATATAGTGTCAACAAAATGTTCACTTCTAAGACCTAGCCCGTATAGATTTTATGTGTCGAGATACTTTATGTACTGTGCGTAAAAAAATACTCAAAAAACAAACTGTTTGTTATCGCGTGAAAGTTTGGATAATTCTAGTTTTTTAACAGTAACTGGAGGTTCGGTTGTTAAATTTATTATTCTTTTTACATTTATAAACACGTAAAATTTCCTAGTTCGTATGTACGATGTACCTATAGAATATTGGTGGGAAATAGATAATTACTAGAACAAAGGTGTAGTTCCTACGGCAATACGAAATTAATGAATGATTGTGAGATCTGCTTGAGATAAAATAATGATAATTTACCTTTATTTCAGACCTAAATACATGTTACAAAGATACAGAAAAATGATTCCAACGAATTGAGAACCTCCTTTTTTGAAGCCGGTTAAAAATAACAAGGTGTTAGTAATTTCTTAGTAAACAAAACAAGTTACACAATAAAATCTATTTGGCATACCTAAGTGGAAACATAACTTTTTGTGTAGGTAGCGTAAAAACGAAAAAGGGTTATTGTACTCATATTTTTAAACATGTACTGTTATTAAGGGACCAACCATGAAATCGCAAAAGATATATGTTTCATTAATTTTGCAGATTAATTAAACATTATGAATACATACTGGACAATAGTTTTTCCTAGATTTCTGGGTTAGCCAATGTATTTCTATTTATTAATGTCAGTTAAAGGGCAAATTCGGTCAATAATACTTCTGAAAAAAAAAATACGTTACGTTGATTAAAATTAGTTTGTCGGAAAATCTGTAGTTAATAGTCATTTTAACTGACAATATGAATGTGGTTAAAAGTGGCTGACGGAAGAACGGAGAATCAGTCAAAATCAATTTTTACGTATATTTCTGTCTACAGCGTTTAAAGGAACCTATCATGAATGGCATGACGGGAGCTAAAAACCTAACCCACCCTTGTCGGGTTGCCCTTGGCTCCCTATGCCTTGTGTTCCACTACTTGGCGCTAGGCAAGTCAGTTAAAATTACAATAAGTTTTGACTGTGACATATATCATAGGGGGCTATAATAGGAACGATAATAAAGTTACAAAAAAAGGGCAAAAAAGAAACAACAGCACTTTCCAAATTAAAATCATTTAATAACTTTTCTTTTATACATGACTAAATATTATTGTTTTGTGTAATTTCTGTCTCTTACCACGTAAATCACTAAGTATATTTTCTGTATGACTCTTTAAGTGTTAAAAAATGAATTTGCAATTTTCTTAATTAATACGCTTTCATGCAAATCATTGCAATAAATTGAGTCCGTGATGGGATGCTTAAACATTTCTTGCAACAGAGGAGTAAAATGTTGTGATACAACATTAATTAATTTGTTTTCTATATTGTTTTCTCTGAGTTGGCCCATCAGGAAGGATTACTTTCATAAATGCCAGAGCTAGGATTTGGTACACCCAGAGTAGCTACTTGCCCCATAGACTCTTCCTGTAATGAACTGTCTATCTGAAAATTATAATATATTTTACAAAATATAGCCTTTTGCCATATATTCGAACTACTACATTTCTGAAACATAATAATAATGTAAGGCTCTCATTAGGCAGTCGGATCGGGGGGGGGGCTGGTTCAGAAAGCAGCAATTATCTCTGGAGCCTTGAGCGCCGGTAGTTTGGAAAATGTTCCTGATACTGGTGGGGTATTTTTTTTCATACTAGTTTTTATATTCCTTATAAATTCAAATATTTAACATTGTATAACATGTGAGACAATTAAAGGAGTTTGTAAATAGATACTTGAAATTTTACCTTGCAAGGTGATACTGCTTCTTGATTTGTAATTATAGTAGGAACTGCTGTTTGTTTTAAAAAATCCTCGCACTTTCATAAAATTTCATTTTCAATGGTACAATGGATAACCATAATTTCCTCTGGGTACTATTTTTAGGAAATCTAAAAAAATAATATTGTAGGTAAGTATATTAATGTTGTAAATAATGTGAAATAAAAATTAAATGACTAAGCAAACATGTATAATTTAGTTCAGGTCCCACAGAAAGTCCTAGATATGTCCTCAGTATGGTCACACTATTTCAAAATTACTTCTTGTAAACAAGAAAGATAAAATTGCACTAAGTCCATGAAATTCAATGTAAGACTATTAGATCTTTACATCGTTATCAGTATAGTTAGTTAGAAGTATGCTGAAAACATTGTTTAATCATTTTATGAAGTATTTAATTGAAAATACAAAGAAATATGTTTGCAGTTATTCAATGCCAGAAATCACGATCTAAACACTTACGCGTGAAATTGTATATCACCTCCTGGACACCACTTACTACCGCAACCACGCACTACACAAGTTTGCACCATTTCTTTAATTATAAAAATAATTAGAGTCGAAAATTTGAAACGAAGCTGTGAACCGTAAAGTAAACAACCGACATATTGGCACAATTTTGTCGACAACTTGACATATGGTGACCAATGTTGCCAAATTACGAAATCCTTAGGAAATGGGGAAAATAATTCACTGATTCGTCAACCATGAAAAGCATCCGTGATCTACTATTTTATTATTTTTAATTTCATTCATCGTATTTCAACTAGTTATTTATAGTTACGATTAAACACTATCAAATGACAGTGTTTAACTTGTGATTTGATATGTGTGGTGACTCTTTTTAAGAATTTACTAGGAGATTTTAATAAGGAGATAGCAGTACTAAGGCCACACTAAAAAGAGAGGTCAGACCACAGAGAGTGAGATAGAGATACGTAGGTATTTGCCTCAAACCGATGTTCCAAGTATGGCCTCCTTTTTTTTATCTATACCTTCATGCTTGAGATACAGCCTGGTGACAGACGGACGCACGGACAGCGAAGTCTCAGTAATAGGGTCCCGTTTTTACCCTTTGGGTACGGAACCCTAAAAAGACTAGTTTGAATAACAAGTTTTGACAATTTTCGCAAACCCATTTGAGCGAACTTTTAAACCTCCGATAAGTCATTATGAATAAGACCATAATATGTATACATCTGGTTTATCTGTGTGTTTAATATTAAAGTAATCATTAAAACTAAATCTTTTATGTCTGGGTTATTTTTGTTTATTAAATTTACGGAACTTAGATAGCCTGAAAAGGTCAGACATAATTTTTTTATACTTATCAACAAGTCATATCATAACTATGAATATTATAAACGCGTTAGTATGTACTATATACTAATAATATAAAGCTGAAGAGTTTGTTTGTTTAAACGCGCTAATCTCAGGAACTATATACCGCTCCAATTTAAAAAATTATTTTAATGTTGATAGTTGGATAGTAAGGATAGTTGGATAGTAAGTAGTAAGTTAAGGACCAATGACAATCTTTATCTTTACTTCTTATAAAACAAAGTCGTAATTTTTGTATGTATGTCCCTATGTGAGCTTATATCTTCAATAATACGCAACGGATCTTGATACGGTTTTTTTTAATAGATAGAATGGTTCAAGAGGGTGGCTATTTTACATAATTTGTTGGGGTTTGCTGTATATTGGATGAGATATGATTAAATTTGCCGATAAACTCGGACGCGCGCGCGCTGTAAATGAAAACTGTTAAAAATATAAGTTTATAATTATACTGGTAACATAAAATAAACTGTAACTAGTCTATGGTCTTAATGTGTACTCTGTTGTCTTTGGTCTTACTGAATAAACTTCTCTTCTCATCAACTTATCACAAGATAACGTCGTTTTATTTAAATTAAATTAGGTTATGGACCCAGTAACGCTCATTAGGCATTATTTCAAGAATATTTTAGCTAGCATAGGTATAGGCACTGTTTTTTACAAAAGGATTACAGTATACAGTGTAAATCATTGGTGTAAATTGTGAAAAACGAAATTTACGGTAATGGCGTCCAATGCGTTCTTGACAAACGTTCCGAAGCTAAAAGGACGCGAAAATTATCACGAATGGGCTTTTGCTGCCAAAAATCTATTAGTTTTGGAAGGCACAGAAGATTTTATCAAAACAGAATGCGCTGAAGATGCAGTTGCAGAAGATGCAAAAGCGAAAGCCAAATTAATTTTAACGATCGATCCGTCGTTATACGTTCACATTAAAGATGCGTCAAGTACAAAAAATTTGTGGCAAAGACTACAAACTATGTTTGATGATTCTGGATTTTCTCGAAGAATAAATTTACTTAGGAATCTGATCTCAATTCGTCTCGAAAATTGCAATTCAATGACGGATTATGTCACACAAATTATGGATACAGCGCAAAAATTAGCAGGAACAGGGTTTTCTGTGAACGACGAGTGGATCGGGTGCCTAATGTTAGCAGGTTTGCCTGAAAAATTTTTCCCTATGATTATGGCGATAGAACATTCGGGGATCGCCATTACAGGTGACGTTGTGAAGACCAAGTTGATAGACTTTGCGGGCAACGACAATAGTGAAGCCGGAAGTGCATTTTTGAGCAGAGGGCAGCACAATCGTTATAAGGTTGGCAGTATTGCTAAAAGCATAGACAAAAGTAGCTCAAATAATCATGGCGACGGACTATTCAAGAAAACAATAAAATGTTATCGTTGCAAACAGTTTGGACATTACAAATCTCAGTGTAATCAACAGCAAGTAAAGAAAAGTAATGCTTTTTCTGCTGTATTTTTGAGCGGAAAATACAGTAAAAGTTACTTTTATTTGGATAGTGGCGCGAGCGTCCATATGATTGCAGATCAAAAAATGATGAAAAATGCTTCATATTCACCACAAGTAAAGGAGATTATGGCAGCAAACTGTAATGCCATGCCTGTACTATGCTCGGGTGATGTTGATATAGTGACAGTTACGCCAAGTTGCAAATATGAGATTACTTTGAAAGAAGTTTTGTGTGTTCCTAACCTCACAACAAACTTGATTTCCATTAGTCAACTTATTAAAAATGGAAATAGAGTAAAGTTCCAAGAAAATTGTTGTTACATTTATAACAGAATGAACAATTTAGTGGCTGTAGCGAACCAAGAAAATGGTGTTTATAAACTAGTCATGGAACCCAAACAATGTTTGTTTACATGTACTTCAAGTGTTGTTGATAGTGAAGTATGGCATAGGAGATTGGGACATTTGAATGCAAACGATCTAAACAAAATGAGAGATGGAGCAGTTACGGGAATATCATATACAGATAAGTCAATAATTAACAAAAGTTCATGCAAAGTATGCTGTGAAGGAAAGCAGTCGCGGTTGCCATTTCCTCAGTCTGGTACAAGGAGTAGTGAGCCTCTAGGTCTGATACACTCTGATGTCTGCGGGCCAATGGAGACAACTTCAATTGGTGGATCCAGGTATTTTTTGATATTTATTGATGATTTTACCCGTATGGCATTTGTTTATTTTTTAAAGGCTAAAAGTGAAGTATTTATGTATTTTAAAGAGTTTAAAAATATGGTAGAGAACCAACAAGACAGAAAAATTAAAATGTTGAGGACTGATAATGGTTTAGAATTTTGTAGTAATGATTTTGAGAATTATTTAAAACAGGCTGGTATAGTTCATCAGAGAACTAATGTTTATACTCCGGAGCAGAATGGTATGAGCGAACGGTTTAATAGAACAATTGTTGAACGAGCTCGCTGTTTGTTATTTGATGCAGGATTAGATAAAAAGTTTTGGGCAGAGGCCACAAATACTGCTGTCTACCTTAGAAATAGATCTATAGCATCAGGATTAAATAATAAAACTCCATATGAACTCTGGACAAATAAAAAACCTGATTTAAGCCATGTCCGCATTTTTGGAAGTGAAGTAATGGTACACATACCAAAAGAGAAACGTCTTAAGTGGGATACTAAGTCAAAAAAACATATTTTAGTTGGATTTTCTGAAAATGTGAAAGGTTACCGTGTCTATGATTCTATTAAAAGATGTGTAATTATAAGTAGAGATGTCAGTATACATGAAAATATACAAAGAAACTGTACAAATGATGCAGTCGTGTCAGTTTCAGTTGGGGATAAGGAAACGCAAAACTCAAAAACTCAAGATGTGAAAGAAGAGGAAGATGAGTTGACAATAAATCCAGATTCAGTTGATTCTTCAGAATCTGAATATCTATATGCAGATACTGATAATGACAGTGATCCAGATTCTACTTTGAAACAATGTGAAGATGACAATGATAAACTACCAGAATTACCACTAGTGAATTTAAAGCGTACTAGGAAGCCGCCAGAACGTTATGGAATATCAAATCTATGCACTACATCATATCTAAATGCTACAGAAGATCCAGTAAGTGTCGGTGAAGCTCTAAGTCGTCCTGACAGGTACAAGTGGACAGAGGCTATGAAGGATGAGTTGCAAGCATTTGAAAAAAATGACGCATGGATAACTGTGAGTAAATTACCTTCTAATAAAACTTTAGTCCAAAGTAAGTGGGTGTTTAAGAAAAAGGTGGATAGTGATAACAGTGCACGTTATAGAGCTCGTTTAGTAGCTAAAGGCTTCACGCAGAGGTCTGGTGTTGATTATGAGGAGACTTTTTCACCAGTTGTCAGACATTCTACTTTAAAGTTATTGTTCGCATTATCTGTTCAGTTAAATTTGAATGTTACACACTTAGATGTAAAAACAGCTTTTTTAAATGGTTTGCTAAAGGAGGACATCTATATGATTAAACCAGATGTTGATTGTGATTCTAATAAAAATAAAGTGATTGTTAAATTAAATAAAGCAATTTATGGCCTAAAACAATCATCTAGGTCATGGTATGAAAGAGCAGATCAATGTTTATGTGAATTAGGTTTTAAAAAGAGTCTCATAGAACCATGTGTTTTTACAAAGATTAATACTAAGGTTAAAATAGTGATAGCATTATATGTAGATGATTTTTTTATTTATTCCAATAATAAAATAGAGACTGATAAGTTGATTTCTGTATTGAGTTCTAAATTTGATATTAAGAATTTAGGCCAGGTTAAACAATGTTTAGGAATGAGGGTCAAAATAGATAAAGAATTAAATGTTATTACTTTAGATCAGGAAAGGTACATAGATTATTTGTTAGAAAAGTTTAATATGTTGGATTGTAAAGTTGCCAGCACTCCAATGGAATGTAAATTAGATATTAGTAAATCAGAATATTATGATCCAGAAATTCCATATCAACAATTGATTGGAAGTTTGATGTATTTATCGGTTCTTACAAGGCCTGATATTTCTTATAGTATTAGCTATCTCAGTCAGTTTAACAAGTGTCCTACTGTTACTCATTGGAATTATGCAAAGAGGATACTGCGATATCTTAAAAGAACTAAAAGTTTTTGTCTAAGATATGTAAAGGAAACGGCTGAACTTGTGGGGTATGTCGATGCTGATTGGGCAAACAATTCCATAGATCGCAGATCATACACGGGCTATTGTTTTAAGATGTCAGGCTCAGTCATTTCCTGGGAGAGTAGAAAACAGAGGACAGTTGCATTATCAAGCATGGAATCTGAATACATGGCCATTGCAGAGGCATGCAAAGAAACCATTTATTTGAGATCTTTACTCCATGAAATTACAGGAAATGTCTGTACTGTAACTTTGTATAATGACAGCCAAAGTGCACAGAAGTTGGTGGCAAATTATGTTATTAGTAGAAAAAGTAAACACATTGATATAAGATATCATTTCATTAAGGATATAGTTAGTAAAAATATTATCAATTTAAAATATTTGCCAACAACAGAAATGCCAGCTGATGTTCTTACTAAAGCTTTATGTCCTGCGAGGCATAACCAGTGTATAAAGGGTTTAGGATTAGTAAGTAACGAAGAGTTAATTTAAATAATACTAATTTTATAAGATTTTTGTTTATTTTCTGTAGTTGGGGTGTTAAAAATATAAGTTTATAATTATACTGGTAACATAAAATAAACTGTAACTAGTCTATGGTCTTAATGTGTACTCTGTTGTCTTTGGTCTTACTGAATAAACTTCTCTTCTCATCAACTTATCACAAGATAACGTCGTTTTATTTAAATTAAATTAAAAACGCTGCCTTATCTATGTGAGGTACAACAAACTAATGTATGGAGGAATTGTTTGTTACCTATAGTTCTTCAAAAAAGTCCGCGAGGGCATATATCTATCTTTTAAGGTAAACCCGCTGTACCCATAATATTGTCGAAAAAATTATCAAATTCAATAGGGTGTTATCAAAAGCTATTTATGTGTATATTAGTAATATGTTTTATCAAATTAAATAGCTTAGTTAGCTTACGCAATCAATATAGATTATAACTGCTCTTTACAGCATCCAATTTAAATAAATATCTTAGGAGATATGACGAAAAAAGAATTACGCGCTATAAAATAAAACGCTTAAACTGTTGGCTGAGCAACGCGAACGTTTCCTCGGTCTTCTATACATACTCCAATGTTTGGATATATAATGATGTTTATTGTGCTTTTACGTAAAGACTATGATGGATGGATTTTCATGAAACTTTGCAATGGAAAATGGAATAGAAAATGAACTTATTTTTTATCCTTTTTACCGCGAGTAACACCGCAGGGCACAGCTAGTGTAATAATACAAAAAAATATCTGTGATTTTAAAGCGTGTTTTTTATTTTTTTGACTGAGGTACTATTAAATAATAGCTGATGCCTTCGACTTCAGACACAGCGTGATGTTATATAGCCTATAGCCTTCCTCAATAAATGTACTATCTAACACTGAAGTATTTTTCAAATCGGACCAGTAGCTCCTGAGATTAGCGCGTTCAAACAAATAAACAAACTCTCCAGCTTCATAATATTAAGTATGGATAATTACACATAGGATATAAATATATCATCACGATAAGGAGCCAGACAAGGAGCGGGTCAGTCACTATAAATGTAGGTGAAACCGCGGACATTATTTATACTTACTTGTTTTTGTAATTAACCCATGAACTTAACAACAGGAAAATATACGATATATGTCATTATTGTATGTATATATGCTATATTTATATATATTTAAAGGACATACTATAATTATAACACTGATATATTGTTGTTGCCGAATGGCTCCTTAAGCTAACCTATACAGATACAGAGGATCTTTTGAAGATCTTAGACTAAACAATTACATTATCAAGGATATATTAAATTGCAGATTTTTTTGACTAAACACAAAATTTCATACACACGCACACATAGATACAGTCATATACACATTCACACCCAATTAAATTTGCGGATCTTTTAAATAGGTATATAATATATCATCTACTTAGTTATTTGTTCTTGTAACCGGTTCGAGTGGAGACCTGGTGTTCTGTATCACAGGTAACACATTACCTATTTCAGACACCAGCGATCCACGACCGAAATTTAAGTAGTACAAAGTTGTTTTGTTTTTTTACTAGGTATGTGTTTTTAGGGTTCCGTACCCAAAGGGTAAAAACGGGACCCTATTACTGAGACTTCGCTGTCCGTCCGTCCGTCTGTCACCAGGCTGTATCTCAAGAACGGTGATAGCTAGACAGTTGAAATTTCCACAGATGATGTATTTCTATTGCCGCTATAACAACAAATACTAAAAATAAAATAAAATAAATATTTAAGGGGGGCTCCAATCAACAAACATGATTTTTTTACCGTTTCTTGCTCGATACTAATAACGTTGCCTTATGTTGCATAGATAATGGTACGGAACCCTTCGTGTGTGAGTCCGACTCGCACTTGACCAATTTTTTTTATGTAATTTTCGGTTGTGGTGAGAAAATAAAGATTTTTATTATTTATTATTATTATTATACTAGCTGTGACCCGACAAACGTTGTTTTGCCATACTAAAAAATTGGTCAAGTGCGAGTCAGACTCGCGCACGAAGGGTTCCGTACCATTATCTATGCAACATAAGGCAACGTTATTACTATCGAGCAAGAAACGGTAAAAAAATCATGTTTGTTGTATGGGAGCCCCCCTTAAATATTTATTTTATTTTATTTTTAGTATTTGTTGTTATAGCGGCAATAGAAATACACCATCTGTGAAAATTTCAACTGTCTAGCTATCACCGTTCTTGAGATACTGGGTACGGAACCCTAAAAATCATGTTTGTTGTATGGGAGCCCCCCTTAAATATTTATTTTATTTTATTTTTAGTATTTGTTGTTATAGCGGCAATAGAAATACATCATCTGTGAAAATTTCAACTGTCTAGCTATCACCGTTCTTGAGATACTGGGTACGGAATCCAAAAAATCATGTTTGTTGTATGGGAGCCCCCCTTAAATATTTATTTTATTTTATTTTTAGTATTTGTTGTTATAGCGGCAATAGAAATACATCATCTGTGAAAATTTCAACTCTCTAGCTATCACCGTTCTTGAGATAGAGCCTGGTGACAGACGGACGGACGGACGGACGGACGGACGGACGGACAGCGAAGTCTCAGTAATAGGGTCCCGTTTTTACCCTTTGGGTACGGAACCCTAAAAAAGTATGAAAAATAGATGTTGACCGATTCTCAGACTTACTGAATATGTATGCAAAATTTGAGAAGAATCGGTCGAGCCGTTTCGGAGGAGTACGGTAACAAACACTGTGACACGTGAATTTTATATATAAGAATATACCAAAACTAGCTGTTTTGTAATAAGTAAAGATTTCCTGTTTTCGCAATATTTTTCACTGATGCTACGCTCCTATCGGTCAACCCTCTCTAGACAGCTAGAGAGGGTTGTACTCGCACATGAAGGGTCCTGTATCATTATTATATACTTCACTTGCAGTGCCCGCGACTTAGTACGCGTGAAATTTAGAAACGAAAAATTAAATGAATTAACAATAACGCCATTTTACAGCTAATTAATAAATCGTCCACTTGGTTTTCCTTTTTTTTGCATAATTCTAAAGAAGTAACACACATGGCCCCAATGTCATTTTAGTAAATGATATCTCAGAGTTTTACCTTTTTAGGGCTTCGTACAAACCCTTATAGTCTCACTACGGTGTCCGTCTGTCTGTCTATCCGCCCGTTAAACATTTTTGAAGTGAAAACTTCTTTAGCGGCGTTGAGCACTTTTTCTGTAATGGGTATAAAATCTTAACTCGCGTCAGGACACGTGACCTGATCGAAAAAGCGTAAGACGGATGGAGAGTAGACAGCTATCCCCTCTCTACGGCGCGGCGAAAATGTATGCCTGGACCTACTGTTTCGTTTAGGCAGCGCAGGGCGCTTGCGCGAATGTTCGTGTATGTTACAGCGTGCCACGCGCATCCATGGATGGTGACAGCTGATGGCTCGACCGTCTGTGTAGTGATCACATTGTTGTGTATTCGTAAAATTCGTGAATGTAAAGTGCTTAACGTTAATAATCAAGTTTTCACTTCTGCCGGCACTCCCGGAGTGCAACCCGTCTTTTTTTTACTCGGCAACGGCTGAAGGTATCAATTTGAAACTTATACTAAATGTAGATCTATGCGGTCCCTTGCTGCAAAAGATACAATCAATAATTTAGATCTACGCATTCAGACGATATAACCGAATTACAGCCATTTTTGAGTATTTTCAACGTTGGCTAGGGAATCAAAATATACAGGTTACTTCCCACTATCCCAGAGACTTAAAATTTGGCATGACCAAGCCTACATAGTGCTGATAAAAATCCAAAAAACCTGTAATTTATTACCACATCACATGAAAGATTTGCTAAAAACCAACGCCGACGCCGATGCCAATGGCGACGCCGTCGCCGATGCCGACGCCAACGCCGAAGCCGACGCCCGCGCCTATAAAAACCAACTCAACACCGATACGTCGGGATTTGAGCAGCGTAACGACCATACGTCAACGCCGACGCCGATGCCGACGCCGACGCCTATAAATCGGATCGGTGCTGAGTGGGTATTTACCCACTCAGCACATAAAATAACGCGTGAAATTTTGAAATTTTTCCCGTTTTTGCAACGTTTTTCACAAATTCTTCGCTACTATTGGTCGCAGCGTGATGTTATATGGATATTTACTATCCAACACTGAAAGAATTTTTCAAATCGGACCAGTAGTTCCTGAGATTAGCGCGTTCATACAAACTCTTCAGCTTTTTATTATTAGTATAGGTTTGTTATAAACATTTTACACGTAGTTATGTGGTCGCAGGAAACCTAGAATTTGATAAAGAATTATACGTTCTCCTTGAAAATGTACGAATGTTGACCAATAAGACTATAAAACATGATAAAAATGTAATCAGGACAACATACAGATGCAAGGACGTTGTTTATTTTCTGAGAACACAATACGTAAGAGAGATTATTTAAATTTAGACATTGTTTTGACATAAAATAAGTAAACTGGCTTCCCGCCAAAATGCAATGGCGGATAGCGTGCGTTATTCAAATGTTTTAGTTTTTGATATCATTGTAATAAAATTATTTAATATCGGCCTATTTAGAACATAAATGAATAAATATTTATGTACATTTAACACAACGGCCTCTGGTCCCAAGCTAAGCTTATATGCTTGTGTTATGTGTAGGTACCAGAATACGTATATAATACATAAACTACTTTTCTTTTTTAAATACATACTTACAATCATTGCAATACATAGAAAATACTCAGACACAGTACAAATTTTTGTGTAAAAAATATCACAACTATTATTATTAACCCCGCGACCCGCACCCGCGACCTCGTGAACGGCAGTCCTTTACATGAACCACTAGGCCACGAGGCACGTCAAAATTTGTGCACCTCACAAAATCGTCAGAAAATACGAAGTATGAGCATTGCTCTCGTAATTTTTTTACTCGCGGATATAATTTTCTAGAATCAGCTCTTTTCTAGGTCAGCTAGTATAAGTATATAAAAAAAATCTCAATTTAATTTTCTTTGTTTCAGATGTCAACTACAGTAAAAGGAATTTCTTGAAAGTTAAGATATGGGTAGTCCAACTGTAATAAGTGCAAAACCAGTACCAATGGAGAACACAGATAAAAAATCATTAAAAGCTCTCTTCAAATCATTATTCCCTAAGAAGAAGGAGAAACCGAAGAATACTAAACAAATTCAAATTCAGAACGATGTGAACCCCGAAGTTAAACCGAAACCGGACCCGGTGGCCGCCATTTTGGTGAATTTGAATAAATTAAACTTAAAAGAAAATAAAGAGGTTGTAATTGAAACGAAAACGAATGAAGAAGATGATGAATTGGAGAATTTTAGTTTCAAAGTCATTGAGGAACATAGAAATGATAGGATTAATTCACAATCATCAGACAGCGGTTATTCTGACAAATCAGAGAATTCCGAAGCCTCTGAGAAGACGGAGAATTTGGATAATTTGAAGAATGATGATAAAGTTGATGAATTGGCTGATGTTTTAGATGACTTAGTTGTTTTTGATAAAAAGAAAACTCCTAAAGCCGAATCGTCGAAACTACAAACGGTTGTTATAAGCAGGGCTCCTATAAAGTCGAAACTTGCAAATTACTTACCAAATACTACGCCGTATAATAAACGTGTTGCTGATCCATTTAGACAGGTATGTATTTATAATAATCATATTAAGAACACAGTTGTACTAAATAGAGGGTATGCTTTCAATCTTGACGATACATAAAATCGTAATTCATAGACTAATAACGTTCCATATGACGAATAGCCTGTGTCATAGACACACATAGATACATATATCACGCCTCAGATATATCAGATGGTGGGTTGACGTTTAAAATTGAAGATAAGTAACTTTAGCCTGGCTCAATCATACTTCATACAATAATGACGTTTCATATGACGTAATATACTGAGTTATGTAGCCATGGACACTTTATCTGGTAGACCTGTGGTTAAGTAATTAATAAAAGCAATTTGTTTTGTACCTATAGGAACTCGGATGGAAACTAAATAGAAAATTCTAGTCGCCTTTTTCTATTTCTATTATCAATTTCACTTCCCGCTTAGTTTTTGAAAATGGAAGGTTATTATATAAAGTTACATATAGTTTTTTTTAGCGGCCAGTGTAAACTTTTGTCTAAGAAAGTAAAAATATTAAAAATTCTATTTTCAAAAATCTAATTATTTGTGTCTTCAAAATTTAAACTATTCTGTTTTTAAAATTATTCCTTTGTCTTATTTTTACTTTTAGTTATATTTTTACATATAGGTTTTTTAACTGTATCTATAATCTGTGGCAAAGTAGTAGTTATTTTTTATTTTTAATACTTAAAACTAGTTGTTGCCTACAACTTCGTTAGCGTGAAAAGCAGGCTTTTCCTAAGGAAGTAGTTTCTATCCCGGGATTAATACTAGCCTGTACTTTAAGTTAGATCTCTACCAACATATCACTGAAAACGATATTCAATTCCACGCAGTAGTTTTGGCGTGATGCGCTTACAAACATACAGACAATAATTCAATAAACCATTGTTTTGGCTTCTATTACGCCAATCAAGACCACTCAATAATTTTTTTTTCAATATCTCCAAAGTACAGACTCGACATTTAGATTTTTATTAAATGTATGGATTTTGCCTTCAATTTTGTGCAATTACACTGTTTACTCATTACTTTGGTAACTAGATGGCGTTGTATACAAATTATGAATTCCTTTGTCACAAGGAGTTCCCATATCGAACATTTTCCGCGTATCTCTTTGAAAATGTACAATGTAAAAATCCAGTAGCGTTTAGCTATTGAATGCTAAATCGTTTCGCGCATTGTAATGAAGACTTATTTAGAATATGCAGTGGAAATTCTTGTTTATAGTTATACTATTACCTACATATAAAATATCCTTGCCATAGTTTCCTCTGATCTCTATCTTAATAGCTTTGTTCGTATTAATATTGTCCGTGTGGTGACGGATTGAGAAATCAAGTCTCACCACCCCATTTCCGTCCCCAAGGTGCTGCAAAAGCTAAGGGATATTGTAACTATCAAACACAAAAAGATTTTTTCAACGTTCAAACTAACTAACAAACTTTTTTCTTTTTAATATTTTCTTCTCTTCTTTATAATATAAGTAACGTTATATTTTGTTAATTGTAACACTGAAGATTTCTTTTTTAATTTCAGATCAGTCAAATCAATAAAAACACTTTGACAGGCGGTAATGTATATGTAAATGGCGCGGAAGCTGCCACAGACAATCTATCAGTTATCGATATTGCATGCGAAACGGTACAGCAAACATCACACTACCATCAAAAAGATCCTGACAATTATTTAAACGATTTACTAGAATATATATCTGAAGATATCAATCAGAACAATCAAAATGGCGCTTTGACAAGTCCAAATTTGGCAGGAACTTCGAAAAAACCGCAAGATTATTTACTTGAGGATTTGGAATCGAAAGTGATAGAACATGATGAGATTGTGCAATTATTACGAGACAATTACCAAGTACCACAATCCGAAATTATTAATAATATCCAAGAGGACTATTTTCAGTTTAATTCTACTGAATTTAATATGCCAAATGATGCCATGTTGTCGGCTTATCCGACACCGCCAAGGTCCGAAACTGTACCGAGTCCGCTATCCGCATCATCGACATCCTTTTGTCCTACAAATTCTGAATATTTCTTATCACCAGAAAGATCTCCAATATCGAACAGTGATTACGAAATCTATCAGAACATACCCCATTTTGAAGAAGAAAAAGAAAGCATAGACAAACGTACCTCTACATTGTCTATGACAATGAAACAATATAAAGATAAACAAAAGGAGATCGCAAATCGATTTTCAAAAAAGGAATGTTGCCAACTTTCAAGAAAAACTTGTAAAGAATTATTCGAGGAGCATTTGAAGAAGTTAAATAAAGATGAAAGAAAAGATATGTGCTTGAAAATTTCCAATTTAGATGTTAAATCTGCTTATAGGTAAGTTTACAATTAGCTAATTTGTTTTTTTAGCCTTAAAGTTATTCCCCATTTTGGGGATAATCTTTTTTCTTAACGTCAGAGCGTTTTGATTACTCCCTCTTTAGATTGGCATTTTAACAGGTGCCTAGTAGGCGATAGGCAGGGCCTAATGTCCCCTATCAGGCCCTATCTGCGGCGCCACCCCTTTAGCCGGGTCGTGTAATACCTGAGTGACTACCATGGTCCGGTTGCTGGGACACATTATGGGGTTGAGTGGGTAGTCCGGACTCTGCCGGGAGTCCCGCTAAACCACAACCATACAGACCAGATGTATGAGTGTAAATAAATAAATATTCACGGACATTTCACACAACGCCCTCTGGCCCCAAGCTAAGCTTATATGCCTGTGGTATGTGTACAACCATGTGTTCTTTTGTAAATACATACTTATAATAGGTACATAGTAAACACACAAACGCGGTACAAACAAACATTTATGACAATTATAGATATCACAAAAATGATTGTCTCGAACGGAATCAAACCCTCGTTATCGGCAGTCCGTTACATAAACCACACATCCATAATTATTATATCATATAATATAATAACAATTAAGTTTTTGTTATAAAATTACATATTAAATTATAAATATCGATTTTCCTGTATACTGCGATGTTTGCGTCAATGTGTAGTTTTTTTAGTGAGTCTTAAAGGAAAATGTATATAATGATTCATTTAACAAAAGGAATAATGTAATTATAACATTAATCTGTACGTTATAGGGTAGGCAGAGACTTGGCGCGGGTAAAAATATTTTTTTAACCCACGCTAGGGAATCAAAACCTACAGATTACATTGCCCTAGGAACTTGAAATTTGTCATAGACTTACGGTCTTATTCATAATGACTTATCGGAGGTTTAAAAGGATTAAGAATACAAGTGTCACCATTCCATCTCCTCCCAAGGGTGCTGTGAAAGTCAGCTAAGGAATATTGTACACAGATTAAACATCCTCTGTGAGAGACGGAAAACTCGAAAATAAACCATGTACCAACATGCCTGGTCAGCGCGGCACAGTAGACAATAATCCCTTACAAAGTGGAGGAGGCCCGTGTTCAACAGTGGGACGTAAATGGGCTGGAGAGGCAGAGAGAATTTTTTTTTTAAATAATTCCGAATTTTTTCTACAGAGTGTTACATCATATTATTCTGAGTCTATCAAAAGGGTCGAATCAGGAAGACTTGGAGCTGTCACTGTTCTGTCTCATCTGTGAGAGGATACTGGGTGAAGATGTCCAGGTGTTTACTGGAGATAGTAAGTATTATTACTATATATGAATACCTGTTTCTTGCGATTTCGAACGCGTGGAAATATTTTCTCGTTTTTACAACATTTTTCACTAATGCTTCGCTCCTATTGGTCGCAGCGTGATGTTATATAGCCTTTATCCTATCCGTTGTTATCCAAATAGGTCACTATGTTAGTATATTATATAGAGTTTATATGTGTATATTTTTTATGTATTTTTATATGTACGTGTGTTTATAGTTATTTAATTATGTATGTATGTGTGGGTATGTGTGTATTTATGTATCACAATTTGCCAAATTTTTCTTTCCTCTCAGTCCATCCAAAGGTTGTCTGGAAGAGATCGCAACTTGCGATAAGACCGCCAATTGTGCTTATCTAGATAAATTCTAAAATTGTATAATGTTAATTACCTACTGTAATATTGTTAATTGTGCATCACAATAAAGAGTACTTTATTCTAGCCTTCCTCAATAGATGTACTATCCAACACTGAAAGAATTTTTCAAATCGAACCAGTGGTTCTTGAGATTACGCGTTCAAACAAACAAACTCTTCAGCTTTATAATATTAGAATTATATATAGGTAATATTATATAGGTTATGTTATTATACGTACAGATTGTAAAACTGAAGAGTTTGTTTGAACGCTAATCTCAGGAACTATATTATAAAAATTCTTTCAGTGTTGGATAGTACATTTATCGAGGAAGGCTATAGACTATATAACATCACGCTGCGACTAATAGGAGCGAAGAAAAAGTAAAAAATGTTGCAAAGCGAGAATTTTTTCCTGAATTCCACACGTACGGAGTCACGGACAAACAGCTAGCGTCAAAATAGTATTCAGGATTTTCAAGTGGTTTTTTTTTTGCTTTTTGAAACACACAAAATATTTTTTACGGTTGCGGGTTCGATTCCCGCTTGGGACAATCATTTGTGTGATATCCATAAATGTCATACAAATATTTGTCCTACGTCTGGGCGTTTTCTATGTATTATAAATAAATAAATAAATATTTTATAAATATTCATGGACATTTCACACAACGTCCTCTGGTCCCAAGCTAAGCTTTATATGCTTGTGTTATGTGTACCAGAATACGGATAGAATACATATACTACTTTTCTTTTGTTAATACATACTTATAATACATAGTAAACACACAGACGCAGTACAAACATTTGTATGACAATTAAAAACATCACACAAATATTTGTCCTGACCGGGAATCGAACCCGAGACCGCATGAACGGCAGTCCGTTATATGAATTACTAGACCACGAGGCCCGTCAAAGTATAAGTATGTATTTACAAAAAAAAAGTAGTCTCACTCTAGCGTATAAGTAGTCTATCCGTATTCTGATACCCACAATACAAGCATAGAAATATAGCTTACTTTGGGACCAGAGGACGTTGTGTGAAATGTCCTGAATATATTTACTTTACTTTATAATATTATGCGTAAATATTATTAATTCTAAGTTTTCCTTACCACCAGGTGGTGTGAACCTGTTGATGGCGGCTGCACTCCGTTGCCGGGAGAAGCCGCTAATCACAAGATATTTAGTACAATGTATACGTACCGCAATCAAAACTAACCCGAACCTAGTCGCTGATAAAGATTATGTTTTTCACGAGGTAATTATTATGTGTGACTTTGAAAGATAGATTAAGAAATGAAGTTATAAGAGAATGTTGCGGTCTGAAAGAGGATGTAGTGACTAAGGTGGAGAAAAGTATGCTTAGGTGGGGTTTGGTCATGTGGAGAGGATGGATGAGAGACGATCAACGAAAGGCATATACACGGCGAAAGTAAGTGGGAATGCTGGGAGAGGACCTGAGAGAAAAATATACTCCGATGTCATCGCCGGGATACTCCAAAAGGGGAAACTGCGTAGCACTTATAACTGTCGGGCATGTATGACCAGTTGTATGAGTGTGGATGAAGCCAAGGAAGTATGTTTGTATCGTAGCAGATGGCGCTGTATACTCTCTGCCTACCCCCATGGGGAAAAGGCGTGATGTTATGATGATGATGATGATGAATTATTTATTTCTCTCTCCAGCGTTCACATCCCACTGTTGGTCACGGGTCTCCTCCACTTTGTGAGTGATTATGTTCTACTATACCGCGCTGACCAGACGTGTTGGTACAGAGTTTATTATAGAGTTTTCCATCTCTCACAGAGGATGTTATCTGTGTGCAATATCCCTTAGTTGACTTTTACAGCACCCTTGGGAGGAGATGGGGTGGTGACACAATTTGGGATTGTTCATAATTTTTCACCCGCTGTTTTTATATCTTTTTTTTGAAAATATAGAAAATTTTAAGCAACTAATTTTAATATTATTGAAATATTCACTATATAGAATTTTTAAAAAATACTTAAAAATATTATTTTAAATGTTGTGACCTCATCGTTGTACGCAATCTGTGTATTGACTGTTTCTGATAGACTTAAGACAGATCGCAATACATCTTTTCTAAGTTGCCAAGTTGATATAATAAACCAATTTCAACTCCACTTCAGAGTAGTATATCCCTCAGAATGCCTTAATATTTTAAATCCTTCATTTCAAGGGCAAATAGAGATCATTTGCTTTTTTGGAAAAATAATCGTTAATATAGCAAATTTTCCGAAAATAACTAATGGCTCATGATCAGAAACTCTATTCCCCGAAATGGTTTTCGAATTATGAGTTTAAAAAAAATATGAACAATGCCAATCCGTAGTCCTTAATAATCTTAATATTTTCAACAGGTTGATGATTTAGGTGACACGTTAGTGATAGCATGCGCACGCGCAGGTGATTCTTGCTCAGATGTTCTGAGTGAGATCACAAAGCCATGCCCCGATCAACCACCGCTGTTTAAATTGAACCACAACAACGCTGATGGTAAGTGTTCTAATTCTTTTATCACTCATTTATCCTTACTAATTTATAAGTGCGAAATCTGGAAGATATCTATGCTGGAAGATGACTGGCAATGATAATTTTGACGAGCATAAGTGTTAATGTGTGGAACGAAACGATAGCGCGATTTAAAAAACGTGCAACGCCATCTATTGAGCAGAAGAGTAAACTTCTATTTCAAGGATTGATTTCTAAATTTCACGCGTACGAAGTCGCGGGCAACAGCTAGTAAGCTATATTTCTATACTATATCAAATTTTCATAATTTAAAAGTAAATCTATGTATATTATACGATACACAGTGTTACATGTGGCTTGTAGTCAACAGAGCATAGTATCCTCAAGGATACATTTAGTTTTGTCTTTTAATTTTTGTATAAAGTCCTCTAGTCCTTAATTAAGCTATATTTGTATACTATAAGGGAATACGTATTAAAATTTATTAGTTTAAGAATTAAAATCTCTATGTATATTATAGGATACACAGCATTGCATGTGGCCTGTAGTCAACACAGCGTGGTATCTCCAAGGATACATACAGTACATGTGTTGCTGGAACATGCTGGATTTAAAGTTACCGACGGGGTGAGTTATATACATATTGTTTATGTTTCTTTTTCTTAGTAAATATGATGTTGAGGAAAGTCGGAGCAAACTTGTGTCTGAAATCGAGACTATTCTAGCTAGAATATCCGATTGGGGACGACTAAATCTAGTCCAGTTCAATCCCACTAAGACTCAAGTTTGCGCGTTCACCACTAAAAAAGCCCCATTCGCTGTAGCTCCTCAATTCGAGAACGCAGCCCTAACCATCTCAAATCACATAGGGATCTTAGGAGTTGACATCTCCAGTGACGTCCAATTTCGCTGTCATTTAGAGGACAAGGCCAAGCTGGCATCTAAAAAGCTTGGTGTGATCAACAAGGCAAGACGGTACTTCACTCCGGGGCAAAGACTTGCCCTGTACAAGGCGCAGGTACGGCCCCATATGGAGTACTGCTGCCATCTGTGGGCAGGCGCACCGCAATACCAGCTTGGGCCTTTTGACTCGATCCAGCGACGCGCTGTGAGGATTGTCGACGATCCCGTGATTACAGGCGGTATCGAGCCTTTAAATCTTAGGAGAGACTTTGCCTCCTTGTGTGTGTTCTACCGCCTGTATAATGGGCTGTGTTCCGACGAATTGTTTGAAATGGTGCCAACGGCCTCTTTTTACCATCGCACCTCTCGTCACCGGCAGCGAGTTCATCCTCACACTCTAGAACCTATACCATCGCGCACAGTACGATTCCATCGGAAATTTTTACCACGTACAATAAAGTTGTGGAATGAACTACCTGCCGAGGTTTTCCCATTGGACTACAGTATGGGGTTCTTCAAAAAAGGTGTCAAACGATTCCTACAGGGTCGGCGATGCGCGAGTGATACCTCTGGTGTTGCAGACGTTTATAGGCTACGGTAACCGCTTCCCATCAGGTGGGCCGTACGCTTGTTCGCCAACTTAGTAGTATAAAAAAAAAAAAAAATATATATAAATATTCATGGACATTTCACACAACGTCCTTTCGTCCCAAGCTAAGCTTATATCCTTGTGTTGTGTACCAGAATACGGATATACTACATATACTACTTTTCTTTTGTAAATACATACTTATAATACATAGTAAACACACAGACGTAGTACAAACATTTGTATGACAATTATAAATATCACACAAATGATTGTCTCGAGCGGGAATCGAACCCGCGACCTCTTGATCTTCGACCACGAGGCTCGTCTTTTACCAGCTGTTAACCGACTTCACTCTCTCCATGTGGTGACGGATTAAGAATACAAGTGTCACCACCACATCACCTCCCAAGGATGCTGTAAAAGTCAGCTAAGGTATATTGTACACAGATGACATCCTCTGTGAGAGACGGAAATCTCGAAAGTAAACCCTGTGCCAACACACCTGGTCATCGCGGCACAGTAGACCATAATGAAGCTTAATTTCTGTTTTCTGTTTCTTGTAAAGTGTACAATAAAGAGTTAATATATTTATCTAATTGTATGTTTACATTAATTCATTAGTTTTTGCTTTTAAAATTTAATTTATAATATTTCTAAAATGTAGAAATACATGTACAGTCATTATTTCGCTACAATTGTGTTCTGTAAAGAACACTAAACGATCGATTGATCGAGTTGGTGCAAACCGCTCAATAGATGGCGTTGTACACAAAACATCGCACGATGTTTAACTCACATTGAGAAGATTGTAGTGGAAGATTTGATAAACATATGCGGGAACCATGATAGCTCAGATGGGAGAGCAAACGGAACGGTATTCCGAGGTCGTGGGTTCAAGTCACGCTCATGATTATCATTTTTTCCACTATAATTTAGTTTATTTAGTAATTGTATGTTGTTATAGGATTTGAAAGGCAGAGACACAGCACTCCATCTTGCGGTGAACAGCGTCAACTGTGACTTGGAGTTATTATTATTGATGTTTAAACAAGCTGACAGAAAAGAATGGAAGAACTTGGCTCATTGGCCTAATCTTAGGTGAGTTTTAATTTGCTCTCTCCAGCCCATTTACATCCCACTGTTGGGCACGGGCCTCATCCACTTTGGGAGGGATTATGGTCACTAGGGAGCATGGATACCCCTCTGACCAGACATGTTGGTTCAGAGTTTATTATAGAGTTTTCCGTCACTCACGGGATGTTGTCTGTGTACAATATTCCTTAGCTGACTTTTACAGCACCTTTGGGAAAAACTGAGGCCGTGAAACTTACATTCGTATAAGCCACACAAATTGGTAATGCGCCTGGCGGCCATGTTGGTGACGTCATAGTGACGTATAGATGAGAATATTACATTTTGTTAGATATACTTTTTCTTTGCTGATGACGTCACAAAGGCGTTAATTTGACAAGGTTCCAGCGCATTACCAATTTGCGTGGCTTATAATTGGTCGTGTCTTCAGTTTCGGCCGAAACCGAAACTCACGTCACTCAAGTATAACTATACTTCTTAAAATACTGAAATTTGGTGCATTTTGCCTATTATTTTGCATTTTTTGGATCATAACATCACGCTTTTTTCCCATGGGGGTAGACAGAGACTATAGAGCGCCATCTGCTACGATGCACACATACTTCCTTGACTTTTCTTTGTTGGAATCATTTATTTAATAATTTAAAAAAATATTAATGTATACGTTTCCGTGGGAAACCAAATTAGGCGAGCGTACTCACGCTCGCCTAATGCGTGAACAGCGACATAAATTTCGATTTCGCTAAAAGTTTCGGCCAATTTTGGTCGAAACCGAAACTGCCGCCGAAACTTGATTTTTAGCTGAAACCCGAAACCGAACTTTCGGTCGGGCACTAGTTATCACCCACTTTAGGAAAGGGTGACATATGCTCTATGCCAACACCCCCACGAGAAAAAGACGATATGGTATAATTATCATGGTGTTAAATAATATAATTTTTATTCTCCACAGCAACAAGACTCCAATAGATTTGGCAAGAGCAGCGACAAAATCAACATCACGCCAGAATTATCCGAAAGAAGTGTTGGAATTTCTTAAGAAATGTCGTTGATGTACGACAACGATCGATAACGAATAATTTTTAACGAAGCCTAGCTTGTTTTTTTTTTTTTCAAATCAAGTAAAGCAGAAAAGTTTACCGTGCGCTCGCTAGATGGCGTTGATATACGTTATATAAATGTCGTCAGTAAAATATGACATAAATGATGTTTATTACTTAAAAACAATAAACAATAGTTTGAAAATGAATTCGTGATTTTTTCTGCTTTATGTTTTTGGTTAAAATATTAATAAAATAAGAAGTCAATTAAAAAAAATATCTTGTCATTTTCTTTGTTACATTTTGAATTTCGAACACCTGTCACTTAATGTCTTCCATCACGAAAAGCATTTATTTTAATTTTGAAATTCGAGTGTTTTAACAAATAATAATTTTTTTTTAATTTTTGTTGGTATATTGTTCTTTTTTTGGGTATAGCAACATCCGTATACAGATTAGAATAAAAATAAATCTCTATGTTATACTCTTGTTTCATATCTTACAATATTTTATCAACCAGAAAAAAAAAAGATATTTATCTAAGTATAACTTCGAGTTTTAATAATTCACCTGGGAATCGAACACAAAACATCCACCACTGCATATTGTGGAGGCATCATAATAACTAGAATTTAAGTTTTCTTAGTTTACGTACATTGTAAATAATTCATCACATAGATATTAAGTTATTAATAAAACCTTTTTGTGTTTGTACCTTTTTTATCGAAAAAAAAGTATTACTGTCAAATTAGAATTTGGCGCCAAAATGGTGTTTTTTTTGCTTTTGTATAAAGCTTGTTCTTGGTTTATAAAAAGTTGTGTAGTTTTTTGTCATGGCGGGTAATAAATAATGTTACTGATATTTAAAGATTTATTAAAGTGCTGGCTAATAAGTAATGTTATTCTTATTGCAACTTGTGTAAAAAAACCATTTTTACTTAAATGTTTTCTTTG
The DNA here is from genome assembly GCA_916999025.1 of Orgyia antiqua. Classification (NCBI taxonomy): domain Eukaryota; kingdom Metazoa; phylum Arthropoda; class Insecta; order Lepidoptera; family Erebidae; genus Orgyia; species Orgyia antiqua. Next base: position 1,796,604 of record OU779872.1, read on the forward strand.
TTAATTAACCAGCCAGTATACAATATTCTAGTTTTTAAGAAAAAAAAAAGTCTTCCACAGTTTAAAAATAATTTTTTTTTTGTTTCTGTTACTGGCATGATAAAGGTAATAAATGCTCTCTTTTCAAATTTTTTTTTTAAATTCATTTTTCGAATGTTATGTTGTAAATAAGTCGCCCGCCGAATAAAGATTCTGTCTACTTGTTTTTTTTTTAAACAAAATTTACTTAAGAAATGTTGTATCAATCTATATTAATTTTTAATATTAGGTTATAATGTTACATTTATAATGAATTTAATGTTAAGAATTATTATTTTGTGGTTACTGATAAATGGGATCATGACATGAACAAAGTGAAACTATGCTTTTATTTTGGAGCTGAAAGTATATAATTTTGCCTATACTATGGCTGAATGACCCATTCTTTGTGCCTGTTTTTCAAAATGGGACTACGAAAGAAAAAAAAAACATGACGTTCTATTTTTAAATATGTAGTTTTATTTTTAATCCATATTCTAAGTTTGAAATCGAATGGCTGATGCTTAAGCAGGTTGGCCATCTTATTAAACAGTACACGAGGACATATTAAAATATTGCAAAAAAACCTTTTTTCACATACATAATATAAACAACAATCAAAGTTAATGCATTGATAATACAAATGGTTTTAGCGATATTTTAATTTAACCAAAATGACATCCTACTTGATAGGCTATTATTTTAATGAGTTTTAAATTTTAATGAGGTGTTATTAAAGAAAAGAGAACTTTTTAATTTTATTTTTAAAACACATTTACTATATATTATCATCATGCATATTGTGACCGAAAAAAGATATTTTTATACGAAAACTCGTATAAAAATCTAATAAAGGTCAATCATTTTCATAATTTAGATATTTTTATTAATATTTAAATTAAATAGAGTGAGAGTGACTTTTTCTTTTATCAGAGTTTTTCGCCATTGGTAAGTTCAAAACCACTTCTTCCTGAAAATATTCTCGCAAAAAAAAAGTAAAATTTATGAATAAACAAATCACGTACATAAAATCTCCAGTTTTTAATTCTATTCAAATTAATAAACAGTCATTTTAATTAAAGAAAAAAAAAACTAACCTAAATTAAAAATATATTTTTACTAAAAATCTCAGACTTAATTAGTCTGATAGTATTTTACGATTTTATTTTTACATAAAATATTTTTATATTTACGTATGTATTTTTATATTCTAAAATGTGATGAATTTGGCTGTTTATTGTATTTATTATCTATTTTAATGTATATATGTATATAATATCTAAAATTAATCATAATATTTTTACACGTTCATAATAAGCTAAAAAAAATATTGTATTTTTATTTTTGGACTGTAGATACTTAATGGTACCAATTCGACGCGCACAACTAAACTTAACTTAACTAAAAAATGAAATTTGATTGTGTCAATAACAGCATTCCGTAATGTTAACGATTCTTTCTTGTTAGCAAATCTGTTTATTATAGATTAACGATTGTAATTAATATAAAATTACACAACAAAACAGCCAAATAATCAATATACAGCAATAGTTGTTTTCATTTTTTAGTTAAGTTTAGTTGTGGACTTGGAATCGACACCACTATCTTACAAATGCGGATAGAAATCTATCCATTTAATCGTAGATAATTTATCTGGATACGACAGGGACAGGAAGGACAAAATATTTTTTTTTCTTTTTTTGTATTGGCTCGCGCGGTTTGTGCGATAGCCACATAACATTTTTTTTTCATCATAATTGCATTTCTTTTTGGTGAGTACCGGAATATATTTTTATATATGTTTATATGAAATATTATCATTAGTGATCTCTTAATTTCATTTAATAAATAATTCATTAAATATTATTTGTCTTTTATTTTATAACTAGCTGTTGCCCGCAAAGTTTTCCCGTTTTTGCAACATTTTTCACTACTGCTTCGCTTCTACTGGTCGTAGCATGATGTTATATAGTCTATAGCCTTCCTTGATGCTTGGACTATCCAACACTGAAATAATTTTTCAAATCGGACCAGTACTTCTTGAGATTAGCGCGTTTAAAAAAACAGACTCTTTAGCTTTTTAATGTTAGTATAGACAAGCAGTTGCCCGCAACTTCGTACGCGTGGAATTTATGAACTACACCTTAAAAATTATATAAAATAGCCATCCTTCTAAAGCATTCTATTTTTTTTATACTACTATGCTGGCGAACAAGCGTACGGACCTGATGGGAAGCGGTTACCGTAGCCTATTAACGTCTGCAACACTAGAGGTATCACTCGCGCGCAAAGAATATACTACTCTCTAACGAGAGAAGAAGTACATCTCTATAGTAAAAAAATGCAACCACAGCCAATACACGTACGAGACGCTAGCGCCATTGCGGAATAGCAATAAAACAACACGCGCGGGAACTTTCAAACGTTGTAATATTTGCTCTTGGCTGTACTATATATTATGATCGTGAACCATTTTAAATATATATTGTTCCTTAATATATTATTAAGGATCGTGCTTCATATTCTTGCCTACAGGAAGTAATTAAAACAATCATATTATTATTTTATTTATTCTTTAATATTTTCATTTTGCGTTCAAAACTTTTCTTTTTCTCTTCGTCTTCCATAGCTCTATTAATTAAAACACAATATCTTTAAATTACAATAAAAAATGAGCTTATTTTTAAATGATTTTCATTTAATTCTAAATGATTTATACATTTATTTAAAAAAACAAAATTCACACATTCTAGATTTTTAACAACATTAATTTTAAGTTGTTGCCTAAAGGCATTTGTTTTCATGAAATCATTAATTATAGTTGACATCGTTTCTACACACGTCACCATATCTTTGTTAACATAATTTAATGACTCATGACTTGAGTCATATTCCTTGAAACTTGTAAACATGTGTATGGTTTCTATATTTTGGGACAAAAATGCCTTTCGGCAATCTAGGCAGTCATTGTATTTTATTCTTTTAAATATGAAACCACACACATATCCACAAGCCTGACTTTCGGATGTCCCTTGTTCAACTGCTTCAACTGCATCAGATAGTAAATTTGCCATCTCTTTATTTTCGTCAAATTTGAAGGAAGACGAGTTTGGTTCACACGACGAAGGGATGGTTCCCGTTAAAAAAGTTAATAAATTATTTGCAATTTATGCTGAGTCATTTTCACAGTTCCTTTTTTGTCCAGCATGTTTTAAATTGGATATTATAGCAGTTTTGATTCCCGCTATAAATTGATTAATTGTTGGATTATTATTGGATCCACAGCTATATCTGATGCAGCCAAAACAGTTTTCCAAGGGATCTTGATTTAAGCGACGTGTGGAAAGACTCTTAATGCCTATAGCCCGCAAATTATTCCACAATCTTTCTATTGCATTTAATGAATGAATCCACCCTTCTTGGGACGGAGGATTCGATTTACTCCCTATGTATTTCATATTAGCTATAAAAAATTTCATTTCTTTAAATAAACCTAAATGGGGAGTCCACTTTCTTAAATTTGTAGAGTATTTTCTGCGTTGACAGCATCAAAAAGCTCGTCAAATTTTTGCACGAAAGTGGCTGTTGCATGGGCTTCAGCTGGAAGTTCATCTGAAATCACAAAAACAATGTTAATTTTTTTTTCGCCCAGATGTTAAGAGTCAGTCTCAGGATGTAACTAATACTTACTAACTTTGAAATATTTACCCTTATGCTTGTTTACAATCTATGCGGAATAAAAAAACGTCTTGCAGCAATCATTTGGGCTCATATTAGGGAATGGGCTTAATTAATATAGATTTTGTGTGTAAAAGAAGTAAATAAGATAAGAAATGATGATTTTTATCATCCTCTTATATTTTACATCAGTAGATCAAATCTGTATTTTATAATTATTCTTGAGTATCTTTGTAATTATGGGAAGCAATAAAGCTTTTATTTATCTATTAATATTGATACCAGGCAACAAAAGTTGACATTATTTTAATATACTCACTTTGAGCAATTTTCATCAACATGCCACTTGTAACTGAGTGGCTAAAAACTTGTGCTGCTAGCTTCACCCACATTCGTTGCTGGCAATTTGGATGCAAATGATGATCTGTTAGCTGAGGAGCATATACAAAATACGGATTGTTCTTGTCCAAGTTATAAAATGCTTCTATATGACTCCATTTAACAGTGCCTAAAAAGTAAATTTCATTTAGAGATACTGTATAGGCTAATAATTATAACAAGTAAGGATTATTTATTCAGATGTGATGTGACATAAACAACTTTAATTCGGAATTTGAAAGTACGTCCTCATACACGCGCGCAGACACATCCTCCTACCATTAGTATGTAGCGGACACACACACATACACATTCCGCTTATCTTATGATGTCTCTAGCATATTATCTGCAACAAGGAGAAATAGGTATCCCATAGCACAGGTTTTTAACCTAGTAAGGATGCCTATCTACCTTTAATGCTTTAATGACTCAAGTTTATTTATGTTTTTACTTGTACATTTGTGTGAAATGTGTGAAATAAATTATTATTATAAATGCTAGTTGTGCAAGCCTACTACAATGCCTACTATTATGTAGAACTGTATATCTAACAACACAACACTAAAGTTATGTTTATTTAACCTTTTATAGGGTTTTCGTTGCATTGAACATCTGTACTTTCTCTGCAAGTCCGCTATTATCAAACTAATAATAAAGTATAAATAAAAATCTAAAATTAATTACCTGCGTAGGGCTAATGGATTCAGTTGTTCTTATGAAATCTGCAAAAGTGTGTTGTTTTGATGACCCTGTACTGGTACTAGGTTCCATCACAACATTTTCTATTTGCGACATAGGTATTGTTAACTTTGGCTGTGCAGCAATTACATCGGACTGATTGACATTCTGAAATTAATTATTAATTTTAAACTTTTGCAAGTGCTATCATAGTAGTGTAAAGTTTTAGAATCTTGATCCATTGTGCTAACTTTGGACGCATAACTATTATTGTATCTATAACAATAATAGTAACAATATTGACTAGATTTATAAAGTAAAACATGTTGGTCACTTCTAGGCTGGTTCTACCGACTTCCCTATATGCTTCACCACTGCTATTTAGAACAATCCTTCATCTGATCTCTTTCCAGCAGTGTTCGATTGTCATCCCATCAGATTATGAGAGTGAGCGAATAGTGTACGAGGGTGTGCGCAAACATAGGTGTAATCTCACACCTATGTTTGCGCACACCCTCATACACTGTAATATGTCATGCATAGTTGGCTGAACCCAACTGAGATTGGTTGCTTTTGTAGGAATTTGTTCGGGAGACTATTACTAGAACAATCTATATGAATACAATACCTGGTTGAAAATATTTTCTCTTTCATTTAGTATTTCTTCCACTATAGTTGACTCAGGAACGGCAAATTTACTCAATTTTTGCCTTTTATCATCCATAAATTGAATTGAGTTGAAATGTCTTCCACACAACACCTTATTCCGACTATAGAGTGAATGTAATGATTCAATGGAAGTCCAATCTTCATTTGGCCAACAGTATTTAGCCCAAACACGAGCCCTGTAAAATGTCCATATAAAATACTGGTATTCAGTTGAATCAGGTAATACTGGAAGCCCACTCCAACATAGTTTTGGAAGAAAAGGTAGAAGGATGATGAGTACAGTAGGTGATAGTATATGATGATGTAAATATAGATTAAAATAGTATTTTGTTTAATAAACGCATGAGGTCTTAAATATACCGGGTTGTATTTTGTACTTACCTAGTAACATTGGTTATTCCTGGATTTGGAAACCTGTGATAGGTCACCGTCATGTCTTCGGCACGTGTTCTGCCGCACTTAGCACACTTTCTATGGTTATTCACGGACATAATTAAATAACCAAACTTAAACAAAAATAAGAAAAAGTAACCTAACAATAAACGTCCTTTCGTAAATAATGTTCTCTACGCACAACACATAGAATTCACTCCAAGAACGTAGAATATTCAGTCAAAATTACTATAATAACTACTAGAGAGTATATTTTAATAATATTTTGATTCTTTGGATAAAATATTAAAAACCACAATCATAACATAATAAATATTATGATAATGGCGGCCTCATTGAAGCGACAGTGTGACCAGATCAAAAATTTTTAAATTTTTTCCTATGCAATACTGCTACAATAGCAACGCACACATACATATTTGAGCATGTGTGCAAGAGCAAAATCTCGTCATACAACATAATAGACCCTGCTCGCGCGTCGCCGACCCTGTAGAAATCTTTTGACACCTTTTTTGAAGTTTTAACTTACTAACCTAACTATTAAAAAAACGCATTAAGAGGGTACTGTACTCCTCATTTAGGTATTTGCCTTAGGTATTGCTATCCCTATTTACAAGCGCCCGCGCTGAAAGGGACAAATATAGATGAAGCGGATTTTAAAAAAGACGTTTCGTACTTTCGTTTTTTTTCGCGATAGTTAAAACGATTTTAATAGTTTTTGCGTTATAGAATAGAATAGAATACACTTTATTGTACACCATAAATTACATGTCACTTAACTAATGTAACTTTGTGGTAAAACTTTACCAAATTTGTGTGATAGACGCTGCAACTTTATCTAAAGAAAACCGAAAAAACTGGGTTTTTCGAATCGTCATATTTCTTTTTGTTATTATGTTTTGAAAAAAGAAAGTGATAGAAGCATAGATATACTCTTTATCTATAAATCAAAAACTATTAAAATCGGTTTAGCTTTCGCGAAGAAAAAGCGGAAGTACGATACCCATACTTTTGTATGGAGCATAATTTGGTATCGTGCCATCGATTAAGTTAGTACGATAATCTTTGATCGTGCCGTCTTAATATCCGTTACGTACGTACGTAGTTTTGAAGATAAGCTCACATAAGGACATACATTTTGAGCCCACAGGATGTTGTGTAAAATGTCATTTATTTCGGTGATCACTTTTTCCACTATAATTTAATTTATTATATAAAAGCATAGCAAGTAAATTGCAAAAATTAATAAATTACTTTAGAAATAATTGAAATGTTGGTTAGTTTTATATTTTAGCGCCAAACACAGCTCAAAGTTAAGGCTTGTTGATTGGTTGGCTAGTCGTTAATTTCACCAAGTGCTGCTCAGTAATAATAATTTGGTAGAATAGTAGATTTATATAGAAAAATGTGGATAGTGGCTGCGAGGTCCTGGTTGGCGACGCAACAGATTTCAGTTTAAAATTAATTAAATCCAAGTCAGGTAAGAATTTTCTATGGTCCCAGGTATCGATTCAATGCTAAATTGTTATTCTATCAATAAGAAGATGCCAATTATAAGCCACACAAATTGGTAATGAGCCTGGCGGCCATGTTGGTGACGTCATAGTGACGTATAGATGAGAATATTACATTTTGTTAGCTGTAATTTTTCTTTGCTGACGTCACAATGGCGTTAATTTGACAAGGTTCCAGCGCATTACCAATTTGCGTGGCTTATATTATAGTAGTTTTTAAATACTTTACACAACATTCTGGCAACACTGATATCCTTTGTTTACAACGCGAACGCTAAAACGAAACAAAAACAAGTTCAAACTTCAAAGCGATCAAGTCAGTTTTATTCGGAGAGAAAATTATTTTTTTAATTTACATCTTCCGTGATAGTTAATCTACTGAGTTAGATATTATCGTGATCAATATAATAATTATATTTAGTTTAATAAAAAGTAAATTAGATTATGTAAAGTTAATTTTAGATTTTCGTTGTTGAAAGTGCAAAAGCGACGTTGCCATTCCGCCATACTGGTTTCTAATAAGAGTAAATCTTCTTTTGAGGATCGTTTTTCTCATAATTTAGAGTTTATTATAAATCTGTGATAACTTTTGTGTGCAAATTGTAATAAAGTTATGCTCCAGTGTTTTGAAATGTGTGCATTTGAACGTTCTACATTTTCTGACGCAATAACGATCTGGCAACAGGGCGAGGAATCGGACTGAATATTTTTCTAATGTATTAACAAAACTCCATAGGATATAATTTCTTTCACACATCAAGGCCCTTTTTATGAGGTAAGTGTTTATAAAATATATCATTAAATCTCTTCCATTCAATAGAAATTAATTATTAATATAAAACGGTCATTTCAATTTTCCCGCGGTATGACGTAATTGTCTTTTATAAGCCGCCATCTTGGTACCATCAGTCATCTGTCAAGTTTTCATTTTATTAGTTCGTGAAGGGTGTGAAACAAAAAAAATCATTAATTATAAGGTGGTTTTTATAAAAAAAACCGTCACGGAAGCATCCGGGTAAGTCTTATAGCAATATTTCACCTTTAAACTGTGATTACTGTATTAACTTTTTGTATAAAAAAAAGTTCTTTGTTAATTCATAACCTCTTTGTTGCTAGGCTACTTTTTAGGTCAACCAGTGTCTTTTGTGGCGAAATTTCGTATTTGCGTATGTTTTATTTACATTGAAGACATGTTATGTGTATTAGGAAGAGAAATCTTTATATGTTTTTAACAAAATGAAATCGAAAAACTGCCTCAACATAGTGAACCACAGAATTAATTTGGTTTTTTTAATAACCTTGGGCACAGAAGTTACTCGATTCGTCCAGCATACGTTTATATAACCGCATAAATTCTTGAACACGTTTTGTTTTAAAATCACTTAATTTATTAAAATATTGTAATATAGCTTAATTTTAGTAATTTATTATTTTTCTAACACATTCTTTACTTTTAAAAGCAATTTTATTTAAAATATGAAACAGATTCTGTTTTTCAAAATTGCACATATTTTTCAGGTGTAATCTACTTCTAAATTTTATAAGCATTTGCATAAGATTCTTATTGAACTGTATAAATATCATACTTGTTGCCTGTGACTTTACACTTGTAATTTCAAATCTATACTTATAAAGCTGAAGAGTTTGTTTGTTTGAATGCGCTAATCTCAAATCTCAGTAACCACTGGTCAGATTAGAAAAAATTCTTTCAGTGTTGGATATTATATTTATTGAGGAAGGTTGTAGGCTATATAACATCACGCTGTGACCAAAAGGAGCGGTTCATCAGTGAAAAATGTTGCAAAATATGAACTCCATGCATGACTTCTGTTAGCCTCTAGATTAAAGCTCTGGCTCTCTGTAGTCTCTGCCTACCTCCTTTAGAAAAACGTGTAATGTTATAATGATGATGTGATTAAAGAATGGAGCAATAATTTCTTGTATTATGTAATTATTGCAATTAGTTAGTAATAGTTATGAAATTAAAAAAAAATGTTGCTAAAGTTGCAACACATTATTAGATGCATAAATATGTCAAGCATTGTATTGTATCTGTATTCTGGTTCACATAACACGAGCATATAAGCTTAGCTTGGGACCAGAAGATGTTATGTCTATGAATATTTGTTTCTTGATAAATAAGTAAATATTTATGGACATTCCACACAGCATCTTCTGGTCCCAAGCTAAGCTTATTATGCTTGTGTTATGGGTACCAGAATACGGATATAATTACGCAGGACAAACATTTGTAAGGCAATTAGGTACAAAGAAAATATGACAAAGAATTGAACCCGCGACCTTGTGAATGGCAGTCCGTTACCTGAACCACTATACTGTGAGGCCCGTTAAAAAAATGCAATTAACCTTAATCAACCATTTTGAAGATATGACAATATTATAATGATTTTTGACATGACTAGAGTATCAAATCGTAGAGGATACTTCTCAATGGTTTAGAGACATGAAATTTGACATTCACCAAGCCTTTTTATTGCTGATAATGGAAAAAATTTAACAGTTATGGTGTATTTTGATTAATTGTTTATTTTGTTGTACAAATTTATATTAATTAAAATCAATATTCTATAATATACAGATTTTATAATGGTAAAGTTCAGTTATTATTGACGAATTATGTTATTGGTACTATTAATTTCCGTTTTTATGCTATTGCATAGCTTCTATCGCGGGCCTTGAGCGTTTAGATCGAATCCAGAAATTCCGTAACGAAAATAGCGTAATGAAAAAACCTTACATTATCGGCGCTACTGTGCTTGCGTAATCCCCTCTTCGCCCCGCAATTTATTTCATCCTGTTGATACCAAGCGTAAACGCCTTCCTCAAATTAAGCAGCATATTAAAATAAGGATTTTGAATCGACAACATATATCCTAAATGTTCAGATAACAGCGTATTTTGGATTTTAATAATGTAAAATAATGTTTATTTTATTTTATTGACATTTTATTCGACGGGCTTCGTGGTCTAGTGGTTCGTATAACGGACTGACGATCATGAGGTCGCGGGTTCGATTCCCGCCTCGGACAATCATTTATGTGATATTTATAAATGTCATACTAATGTTTGTTCTGCGTCTGGGTGTTTCTATGTATTATAAGTATGTATTTACAAAAAAAAGTAGTATATGTATTCTATCCGTATTCTGGCACCCATAACACAAGCATATAAGCTTAGCTTGGGACCAGAGGACGCTGTGTGAAATGTCCGTGACTATTTATTTATTATTTAATTGTCTTGAAGTGTACTCGTAGTCGTAAGGAAAGTGCATCTACCGCAAAGAACGAATCACGAGTGGCAGATATGACGCGACGCGCAGCAGGCCAATCACATACGATAATTTGATTCAACCGCTCCCGCGCTTCACCTCCTACCTCCAAATAGACCCAACAATTCACTTCTGCGCAGGTAAAGACCAGCGCTCAAGATTCGTGCCGATACCTATACCAACAATAGGCAGATGTAAGCATCAGTAAATAAGGATTATTAATCTTATTTTAGTTTATGGTATGTATTTAGATTCTTGCATAAATAAAATAAATAAATAATTATAAATGCATAAGTTGATAAAAAATGCTATGCAATAGAGCTTTATCGTGGCAGTCCCCGAGTGACACACGTGTTTTTTTTTTTACTTTTCCTGTGTGATGATTTATTAATATTACTCATCACCATTTTCCTTCCCAGGATGCTTTAAAACTCAGCTATTATAAACAACCATGAGAGATGGTAAAATTTAAAATAAATGTGGTCAGTGTGGCATGGTTAACCATAATCCCTTCCATATTGGAAGAGGCCTGTGCCCAACAGTGGGACGTAAATGGGCTGGACACAGAGAGAGAGATGTTATTCCTCATAAGTTCATTGCACTGTCCAGCTTTTTAAACGTTACTGTATCTATGTTAGCGCACGGCTAAATAACGCAAAAGATAATAAAATATAGGTTAACATCACTGATAACTAACAATGTTGAAATTGACGGGCTTCGTGGCGTAGTGGTTCATGTACTGGACTGCCGTTCACAAGGTCGCGGGTTCGATTCCCGCTTGGGACAATCATTTGTGCGATATTCATAAATGTCATACAAATGTTTGTACTACGTCTGGGTGTTTTCTATGTATTATAAGTATGTATTTACAAAAGAAAAGTCGTTTATGTATTATATCCGTATTCTGGTACCCATAACACAAGCATAATAAGCTTAGCTTGGGACAAGAGGACGTTGTGTGAAACGTCCGTCATATGATAATAATAATAATAATATTATTATTAATACGTTCAGTGCGGCTAACGCTTATGCGCGTTTTTCTGATCTTCACCAAGTGCGGGCCGACGCGTATACGCGTCCATACAAAAAAAATCTGTAGGCAAGCGGGGTGCGCCGCACCTGTGCGTTTATAGCGTGTATTCTGGGTGTCTATTGTTTCGAAGCGGTCGTAAAATGTGGAATTGTAAAGGAGACTACACACTAGTCAGGTTTCTGCTACAAATCTTGCAGGGGGGGGGGGGGGCGCGGCAGCGACGACAACAATAACCTAATTTAGTACAATAGATTATTGAAATAATTTTATTATGACTCGCTCTTTTAACTAAAGTAATAGGTAGTTTTAGTCTATTTATAAATGGTGTCTATTACGAGGCGGGCGAAGTCGTAAATTAAAAAAAATTAAGAATATAAGGGCTTTTGGGAGAAGGTACCTTTACTATTACTGGTTTATTAAGGTATAACTTACTATTTTAACAAAACCGAACGAAGATATATTATGGCGTAAACTTCACAAAATCTCTTACAAATAAACACTAGTGTGGAAGCACCTTTATCCATCCAACACCTTTATATGACCCGTAATTGTTATATGACAGTCATAAAACTCGAAAGTTACCGAACGCACATAAGCGTCGGCCGCACTGCGGGAAGGTAAAAGACAACGCGCTATAGCGTCCAGCCGCACTACGCGAGTTTTCTATGAACGCATATAAGCGTTCTTAGCACTACGCGAAAAATTTTTTGAACGCACATACGCGTTTTCAGCACTGGGCGAATGACTCTTTTAGTAGCATTGGCTATAAATTCGCAAATTATTCAGCATTGAACGCGTTAATGTTGCAACAAAATTATAGTTATATTTAGTTGCTAGCTGTGGTACGTGTACGACTAGTCCTAATTTAGGTATTTGTCTTATGTATTGCTGTAACTATTCCCGAGCGTCGCGCTGATAGGGACAAATATAGTTGAGGCAAATTTTACCCACAAATTCTTTGAAAAAAAAAACGACGTATCGTAGTCTGTAGTATTTTCTTCGCGAAAATTAAACCGATTTTAATTTTTTTTTTTACGCTACATTGTAGATGAAGATTATATCTATGCCTCTATAGCTTTCTTTCTTTTTAGTAAAACTTTACCAAATTTGTGTGATAGACGATGTAAGTTCATTTAAAGAAAACCGAAAAAAAAACGGGATTTTTGGATGGTCATATTTCTTTTAGTCATTATATACTATATAAAAATCAGTCGGATTTTCCTTTCTGACGCTATAACTCCAGAACGCACGAACCGATTTCCACGATTTTGCATTCGTTGGAAAGATCTCGGGCTCCGTGAGGTTTATAGTTTTTTTTTTTTTTGGTATGGCACAACGTTTGCCAGGCCAGCTAGTGTTTTTATAAAAAACGTGATAGACCCGTAAGAGTGATAGTTAAATAGTGAATATAATCTATATATTATATACATATAATAAATAAAATATACTATAATAAATCTGTAGAATTTGTTATTTGTATATTAAGTAAATTTAAAAAAAAATAGTCACATGGTTAAAGGATAACCAACAGAACCCACTTCCAGCATTTTTTAAATTTTTGTCTGTTTAGATGTTTGTCTGTGCACGCATCACGTAAAATGTACAACACTTATATATATAAATGTTATACGTAAATGTACACATATCAAGGTATTACTTAGTCTTTGTTTCATCGCAATCGGTCCACTCAATCAAAAGATATTTACATAATAAGAAATTACTCAATTTAGTTACTTGCAACACCATCTAGCGGCTAAAAAAAGAATCAAAATATTGATTTGGTCGATCGATAAAAAAATCGATCCATGCGGATGGAGTCGTGGGCACAGCTAGTATATAATATATAAACGCGATAGTTAAATAGTGAACAATTCTAGTGATTATGTTTGCGATAATGTGCCCATAATTTAATTTGGGTCGTTATGCGCAGTTCTTGCTTTATACATGTATATCCAATGTGGTCTGTATTATGATTTCAAGGTAAAATGGATATTAAACTGCGCAATTTAATTTTACATACAGTAGGTATTTAATATTGGATGCAAGCATTTTACAGATTTACCAAATTGTGTGTCTACGGCTATATCTCTCACTCTGCTTGAAGCCACAAATATCTGTGTGCGTATATGATACGACCAATAGGGAGCTAAGCAGCAGTGAAAAATGTTGCTATAACGGGGATTTTTTTTAATTTCCATGTGATCGATGTCGCGGGGAACTCCTAGTCCTTCCTCACTCCTCTCCAGCCCATTTACGTCCCACTGTTGGGCACGGGCCTCCTCCACTTTGGAGGGATTATGATCTACTGTGCCGCGCTGACAAGGCGTGTTGGGACAGGGTTTATTTTCGAGTTTCCCGTCTCTCACAAAGGATGTTATCTGTGTGCAATATCCCTTAGCTGACTTTTACAGCACCCTTGGGAGGAGATGGGGGTCATGACACTCGTATTCTTAATCTGTCACCACACAGAGACTAGCCCTTATTTTTACTTATTACAAAACAAAGTCGTTATTTTTGTATGTATGTCCCTATGTGAGTTCATATTTTCAAAACCACGTAACGGATTTTGATGCAGTTTTTATTATTAGATAGAATGGTTCAAGAGGATGGCTTTTTGTATATTTAGGTTCAGTTTGTAAATTTTTAAAGACGCGGCAACTGGTATCCTACCAATATATATATTATACTGAGTATGGATGTTTGTTATTCTTTCACGCAAAAACTACGATTTTAACGAAATTTTACAATAATGTAGCTTATCCATCAGAATAACATTGCCTACTTTTTATCCCGAAGAAATGCAATTTTCCCGTGGAATGATAAAAAACGGAACAGATTTTTTTTTATCCATTATACCGCGGGGCACAGCCACTATGTTCAATAATGTATTGGAAAAAATATTTGTCATCTGTTTATTACACATGAGACTATACGTTACATCTTATCTTATTACGGAAGTTTACTAACTTGAGTTTCTAATAAATTCTGTGATATTTGGTTGAACAAGCATCTATTTTTATGAGCTGACTACACCCAGCTCTTGCCTGCGACTTCGTACGCGTGGAATTTAGAAAATTTTCGCCGTTTTTGCTACATTTTTCAATACTACTTGGCCCTATTTAGTCGCAGCGTGATGTTCTATGTAGCCTTACTCGATAAATGTACTATCTAATACTATGAATAGCGATATAGTACGGTCCAATGATATACCAGATGTATAGTCTAATGGTCTTATTCATAATGACTTATCGGAGGTTTAAAAGTTCGCTAAAATAGGTTCGCGAAAATTTTCAAAACTTGTTATTCCTAATAGTCTTTTTACGCTAAAACGTTTATTATCTCTCCGATAAAAGGTTCGTTAAAACCTCCGATCAGTCATTATGAATAAGACCATATTATTATGTCTACAACACTCAGTCGACATGAAGCCACTTAAACATTATCTATGTGATCTATGTGTGTGTGTAATATGTATCTATGTGTGTCTATGATACAGGCTATACGTCATATGAAACGTCTTTATTGTATGAAGTATGATTTAGCCAGGCTAAAGTTACTTGTCTTCAATTTAAACGTCAACGTATCTTTGGTATGTTCATTTTGAAATCACTAACTACATATCTTTGATCTTACAAGTAATTTTTAAGTAAAAACAACATATGGCTTCGTAACAACGGAAGCCAGGTGTTGCAACATATAAAATTGTTACTTCCGTCAGCTGTTTAAATATTGAAACTTTACGTGCGTAAGTTTTGAAATTTTATTCTCTCTCGCTCTCCAGCCCATTTACGTCCCACTGTTGGGCACAGGCCTTCTCCACTTTGGGAGGGATTATGGTCTACTGTGCCGCGCTGTGTTGGTACAAGGTTTATCTTAGAGTTTAATAATTGAACAACATACGTAAATTCTAAAGGGAGTTAAAGAGTTGAAACGGGACCCTGTTAATGAGATTTAACTGTCTGTCACCAGGCTGTATCTCTGTAACAGTGATAGCTAGAGAGTTAAAAAATTTCAGTTTATGTATATCAGTTGATGATATAACAACAAATACTCACTCATCATTATTATTCTCTGCCCTTATCACATTGTTTGGGGTGCTATTAATTTTGGGATCGGTATGACTAAAATATTGTGATAATAACGGAACCCTTCGTGTGCGAATCCGGCTCGTACTTGACTGGTTTTAATAATTATGATGTCTATTTAAAATTTAAAGACGTTTCTACATCATGTTTCTGCTAATAGCGAGAAGTTATATTTTTTTAGGTTATGTAAAAAGCGCGCAAACCTAACTTACAAAAAAAGTATAGTAAATTATCTATGGATTTTTGAGAGCTGTCAAAGTTGACACTCTTAAAATCTTTTATGAGTACTATTCTATTACATCAATCTATGTATCGGTTATTTTTTGCTCTTAAATATTACCAAGGCCAAGAGCTTATTTTTTTTACTTATTAATATTAGATCACACTGTAACAAAAAGTCCATGGTAACATGCCCATGAGTATTTTTTATATGAAATGTTTTATGCTTATCTGTTATTACTGCCAACTTTTGAAGAAAAATTGTGTTCTACATTTAAAAGTGCCATAGGAAACTTTTTAATTTATTGTTTAATCGAAACCGTAGTTTAATTTTTAAATTTGGAATAAGTATTACAGACAGCTGGTTTATTTTTTTTATGTTCTCTAAAATTAAGGCCATAGAAATACTACTAGTCCTTATCTGCTTTTTTTTAAATTCTAAGGTCGTATAAGGAATACGACCTACTTTTCCTTAATGATGCGCGCCTCGTCACGTACGCACTCGAGGCGAACAGACTACATTATTGTATGCGCAAGATGACGTTATTGCGCGTTATTTTAATTTCGCTGTAACGTAATGGAAGGCCGTGTGGCATAGAATGACACCACCCCATATCTGTAAATATTCTAGACGATAAATCGATAAAATTATATATATATACTAGCTGTCCCGGCAAACGTTGTTTTGCCATACTAAAAAAAAAAGTTTGAAAAATAGATGTTGGCCGATTCTCAGACCTACTGAATGTGCATGTAAAATTTCATAAAAATCGGTCGAGCCGTTTCGGAGGAGTACGGTAACTAACACTGTGACACGTGAATTTTATATATTAGATGATATAGACAATACTCGCCAAACGTGAGTTCACACGTTTGTAAAACTCTAGTATTACGCAACTGTTAAACTCGAGTTTTTGCTATACGGAAAGACTTGGTGCTTAGTCTATGTGCGAGATGTTATAGAGAGGCTGGTTTTAAATTAAATGATCTTTTTTCAAAAACTTTAAAAGCGTAGACATACTCGTTTAAAGTTGAATTTAATGAGAGGTTCATACGCCTACGTTTAAAGATTTAAATTTGGAAGTTCGATGTTCCAAATAAGAAGACCTTTGTCCAGTTTTATAGCCATAATATGGCAAAGATTAATAACTGTATAAAAAAAGTTAAACAACAATTTTGAATTTGGTACTACAATTTTTCATAGTGTAATTTAATTTTTCTTCTTTGATTTTAAATAATTTAATCTCGTCAGCCAGTATTAGTGAATCATACACTATAGTAGAGGTAGTACCCATTTAAAGTTGTAACCTGTATGAAGGTTACGGTCGGAACGTGATTGTTGCGCTGACGTCACTGCTGACCTTCTGCTCCTTTTATAGGATTATGTTATCTCGATACATTGTTTTAACAGTATGTAGGTACTTTTATCTACGATTAAAAAATAGTTGGGCTATGCAAAGTGTAATATTGACTGGAAAAGTCAATGGTTATGGCTCTAGAGCATTTATTCAATAGAAGCAAGAATTATCTGGTGACCATCACAATAGTCGAGTATTTAAAAAAAAAAAGTTCAACCGACTTCATGTGTCACCATGTCAGGATCTGATGGTTAATCAGATCCTGACCTGGTGCCATTGGGACCACACGGAAACCACCAAATTTCAAATAAAAAAAGAATAATTAAAATCGCTTCGACCAGTTAAAAGTTATAATGATGTAACAAACATAAAAAAAAAATTAAAAGAAAACATACGGACGAATTGAGAACCTCCTCCTTTATTTGAAGTTTGTTAAATAGGAACGGGTGTCACCAACATTCCTTGCTTGTTCAATACTCATAAAAAGTTGACCTTCTTTTCATATTTGCTATCTTACCTTGGGAGTCTCTCCTAAAAGTCGTCCGTGCTCTTGAACTCGATTACGCCATCAATATTTGTATTTATACTGGCAATACTGACGTTTTCTTTATGTAATTACAAAGCTGGCAACATTCCAGATGTTTTTGTTTTTTTGGCAGATGATGGTTATCACACAATTAGAAATTTTTGTGAAGGCCCGTCTCTTCCACTGGGTTTATGCCCCTACGATTTTAGGCCCTCCAGAGTTAAAGCCCTAGTCCCTTTTCCATTTCTGGTTATTAACCGATAGTCTAATTATTTGGAACCCATTATCATAGTATCCTAGTCTCAGTAATAGATGGGGTTTTATCGTTTAGTATGGAACCCTAAAAAGATGGCGTCCTAAATAAATGTAGTTATCTCCCACCAAATAGACCACCGCTGAGCAATAATATTTTATCAGCGACCCAAATTCCCGCCAATTTAATTCAAAAATAGAAGCCATTTTTAAATGTAGAATGTTGCGTCAAATCGCCATATTGTATTTTTGTAACGGTTTAAATGATGACACGGTTTTGCATATGGTAATTTGAAAACGGTTTCTCAATCTATGGTTTTGTTGGGTAAGCCTTAAAATGATGTATTTGCTTATAGTTTGCTTATAGTTTAGTACATAATTAAAAAGTTATATTATAATTCTGATAAAAAAAAATGTTAAATCCCTACTTCTACACTAATATTAAAAAGCTGATTGTTTGTTTGAACGCGCTAATCTCAAGAGATTTGAAAAGTTGTTTTATTGTTGGATAGTACATTTATCGGGGAAGGCTATAGGCTATATAACATCACGCTGCAACCAATAGGAGCGAAGCATCACTGAAAAATGTTGCAAAGACGGGGATTTTTTGTAGCAGCTAGTAATCTTCTTGCAATAAGATTTTTTTTCACTATTTCTAACCATTCGCCTTTTAAATTAATGTTCTTTTTATGACAATTTGCTTGTTTGTAAGAAAAACAAAATATGTATTGAATTTTACTTTTTAATTTTAACAAAGGAATTAAATTTAAAAATGGAATTATTAGGTATTTTTTAATTTTAATCTGTACATAGTTTAATTTCTTTTTTTAGGGTTCCGTACCCAAAGGGTAAAAACGGGACCCTATTACTGAGACTTCGCTGTCCGTCCGTCCGTCCGTCCGTCCGTCCGTCTGTCACCAGGCTGTATCTCAAGAACGGTGATAGCTAGAGAGTTGAAATTTTCACAGATGATGTATAGCTATTGCCGCTATAACAACAAATACTAAAAATAAAATAAAATAAATATTTAAGGGGGGCTCCCATACAACAAACATGATTTTTAGGGTTCCGTACCCAGTATCTCAAGAACGGTGATAGCTAGACAGTTGAAATTTTCACAGATGATGTATTTCTATTGCCGCTATAACAACAAATACTAAAAATAAAATAAAATAAATATTTAAGGGGGGCTCCCATACAACAAACATGATTTTTAGGGTTCCGTACCCAGTATCTCAAGAACGGTGATAGCTAGACAGTTGAAATTTTCACAGATGATGTATTTCTATTGCCGCTATAACAACAAATACTAAAAATAAAATAAATATTTAAGGGGGGCTCCCATACAACAAACATGATTTTTTTACCGTTTCTTGCTCGATACTAATAACGTTGCCTTATGTTATATATATAGATAATGGTACGGAACCCTTCGTGCGCGAGTCCGACTCGCACTTGACCAATTATCTTTTATTTTTTTTCCCAAGAGCGCAAAAGGTCACAATATACACTTCTTAAATTAGATTATTCTAAACTTTCGTAATTTGTTCTCTATTGTCATGTGAATAAGGTCGCTTTCAAAACATTTTTACACTCTTGTGCATTGTGTAAGTGTATGTTACATTAAATTTGGTGTATGGTGACGGATTAAGAATACAAGTGTCACCACCCCATTTCCTTCTCAGGGTGCTGTAAAACCTAAGGAATATTGTACACACATAACATTTCTCTGTGAGAGATGGAATACTCGAAAATAAACCCTGTGCCATCACGTTGGTATGATAGACCATAATCCCTCTCAAAGTAAATGAGGCCCGTGCCCAACAGTGGGACGTTAAAACTAATATCTAATGATGTGTAGTTATCTGCCTAGCCCACAGCGCACTAACCGTAAGACATACATAATCATTGTAGCAAAACGTTGTATGTAAAATATTTTCACTGAATAGCGAAAGTGAAATTGCATTGCGTTAGAGAAATTTGTATGCTTACAGCCACAGATTTAGAAGATTATTAGTAAGCGTTTAGCCTTGAAGACACGTAACTTTAGCCTGGCTAAATCATACTTCAGGGTCTAATAAAATATGGTATTCATGTGACATGTAGTTTTCGCAAACTGTAAACGTCACTTTTACAAGCAATAAAACAAATATTCTATTGAGAAAGGAGGACTTATTTCCTTAGTCTATGGTTCAACTTAAATAGATAATATACACACTTATTCCTAAAGTATAATGAATAGATCAGGGGTTCGATTCCTACGCACCATACTCCGCGTACATATTAAGAATACAAGTGTCACCACCCCATTTCTTCTCCAATACACCATAGTTGTTTTTAGGATTTCGTACAAACCCTTATAGTCTCACTACGGTGTAGTGTCGTCTGTCTGTCTGTCCGTCCGTAAAACTTTTTTTACTCAGCAACGGCTGAAGGTACCTATCGACTTGAAACTCATACCAAATGTAGATTTATGCGGTCCCTTGCTGCAAAAAATACACTCAATATTTTAGATCTACGCATTCAGAAGATATAACCGAGTTACTGTCATTTTTGAGTATTTTCGACTTACGCTAGGGAATTAAAATCTACAGGTTACTCCCCATTGTCCTAGAGATTTGAAATTTGGCATGGACCACGTCAAGTAGGCACGGAACCCCAAGCGTGCGAGTTTACCGCGCCCTGGATAGGTTTTTGGAACGAAGTTCCTTATGGCGTGTTGCGGAGGGGTACCCTAGCCGGCAAAAAACGTCCGTAACGCGATGAAAAATAGTAACCTTTTTATGTATAGTCTATGTATGGTGGCTATACACTGTCTAATGTATAGTCTATGGGATGACTGTTATTATTATTTTTTATTATTTATTTATGTATTTATTTATTTTTTTGCAAATTGTGTCGATTGTACCTTAGCTGAAGGAACTTCGTTCCTATCTGGTGTCCCGCGACACCAATTTTAATATTTTTTTAATTTTAGTTATGTTTAGTGTTTACTACTGACTGATGTCAGTATCGACCTCATCGCTTGATATCTGGGGGCCAAGTCTGCTAATGAATGTTGTCACAATGATAGTTAAATGACACCATTATAACAACAAAAAATTTACAATAGACTACCAAACTTGATAAAATTCGCCACTAATCAATCAGTTATTGCATTTGTTGATTGCATAATAGCGAATTTTATCAAGTTTGATAGTCTACTGTTAATTTTTTGACACAAATGATACTATTCAATTGAACTTTCATTGTGACACCATTGAATATAGAATAGCAGACTCGAGTCGCTGAAAGAAACGTACGCGTGTATGCGTTTATTTACAATAAAGGTCATTTACATTTGGATTTTTTTTGGTGTAACTGTTTATCATTAGAACTATTCTACGCCTATATTATATGTATGGACTATCTGTTGCCTCACGATTTCGTGAGAGTGGAATTTAGAATGTTTTATCCGTCTTTACAACATTGTTCACAAATGCTTCACTCCTATTAGTCGCAGCGTGATGTTATTTAGCCTATAGCCTTCCTCGATAAATGTACTATCCAACACTGAAAGAATTTTTCAAATAGAACCAGTAGTTCCTGAGATTAATGCTTTAAAACAAATAGACTCTGGTCATGTGGAGAGGATGGATGAGAGACGATTAACGAAAGGCATATACACGGTGGAGGTAAGTGGAAATGCTGGGAGAGGACCTAAGAGAAAAATATACTCCGATGTCATCGCCGGGATACTCCAAAAGGGGCAAGTGCGTAGCACTTACAACCTTCGGGCATGTATGACCAGATGTATGAGTGTGGATGAAGCCAAGGAATTATGCTTCGATCATAGCAGATGGCGCTCTATGGTCTCTGCCTACCCCCATGGGAAAAAGGCGTAATGTTATGATGATGATGATAAATTATTTATTTCTCTCTCCGGCGTTCACGTCCCACTGTTGGGCACGGACATCCTTCACTTTGTGAGTGATTATGTTCTACTATATCGCGCTGACCAGACGTGTTGGTACAGGATTTACTATCGAGAATTAATTAATTTAAGAATTATTTAGTTAGGTACTAAATATCTATATCAATTCACCCGTACATTGATAACGAAACACAGATATATTTGTGTGTAGATATTGTGACTATCACGGAAACGCAGCGTGTAATAAAATAAATAAATTTTCATGGACACCTCACACAACGTCCTCCGGTCCCAAGCAAAGCTTAAAAGTTGTAGTTATTTAAAAGGACATGACACCAAACTATGCTTCATACAAAAGTACTAGCTGTACCGGCAAACGTTGTTTTGCCTTACAATTCTGTGTAAAAATCAACAACAACAAATTTCATCAAAATCGGTCCAGCCGTTTAGGAGGAATTCAATTACAAACACACGTACAGAAGATTTATAATATGTACAGTAGGCGCGCGAGTTCATGTCTATCGGGGCCTGAGGTTAGCGCGGGGGCAGCGCGCCCCTCCTTCACCCACCTCGCCGCATTCGTCCGCAGTCGAGTGTTGTCCTTGACGCGCGCTTGTCAATAGCGATACTAAAAACTGTTAACTGCTTGTGTTGTTTCTTTTTGTGTACGAAAACATGAGTACTTCGCCTTCAACAAGTTCAAGTAGAAAAAAACCTTTTATAATACATAAACAAGCACGAGAATATCTTTGCATCTGATAGTGACTAATTCGTATCTAGGGTTTTTGTGCTTTATAATTTTTTTTTCCTATTTTTGTAATAATCCATTAACAAGTATTGGGTAGATTCATTTGATAATATGTATTAATTTACTTACTTACAGTTGTAATAAATTTGTGATAGATATGGTTGACCAAATGTGTAATAATTATCGACATCGGCATTACCATTATTGATTAGGTTACAGCACTACCGCATTCCTCAGGATGGACATGAACTCGCGCGCCTACTGTACATCGTAGTCCACTGTTTTCTTCGTGAATATTGTTTTCAGAGCAACGAATTTTTCTCACCCTGTGTATATATATATACATATAAGACCAAGAGGTCTTATATGTATAGTACATATACACAGGGTGTTTGGTACATCGTTTGCCAAATTAAATCAGCTAAAAGATAGTGTCATTTGCTATAGTTTTAATTTTGTTTTTGCGCCGCCAGATTTTTTTTTTGGTCATGGAACATTTTTGATAAAAAATTCCATACTGAGCTTTAAAACCCAAAAAATAAAAAAAATTGCTGTTACAATTACTAAACTTTAAAATTAAAATATAATTTGAAGCGTGTAACAGCAATTTGTTTTCATCATCGGTTTGATTTTCACGAAGAAAACAGCTGAGTTCGAAACGTCTTTTTTCGAAGAATTTGTAGGTAAAATCTGCCCCAACTATATTTGCCGCTTTCAGCGCGCCGCTCGGGAATAGGGATAGCAATACCTAAATTAGGGCTATAGTTTCCTTTCATTTGGACTGAATGTTACTATTTTATGAGTGAATGTTACTATTTTAGGGTTTTGTACAAAAACAAAACCCTTTTTACCAGGGGTTTGAGAGCATTCTAATATCCGCTTTGTAAATAAATTATTTTTAGGCCCCCATATTGACACCTATTTAAAAACTACTTTAACCTTACTTTTTCCTCTTGTTATCTTCCGTCACTACGGTAGTAATTTACATATTAGGGTCGCACAGTGTACGGACGGGTGCTAAAAACGGAAATTTTTTATTCTGCTCAATTATGGACTGGCATAAAGATGTAAAAGGCGAGAGTAGAACACCCAGATGCCAATTCCGTCTAGTTTTGGTGCTATCGTGATACCAAAGTTTGCTGATTTTTTGCGGTTCGAAAACGAAAAAGATGATATATTTTTCGTTTCTCTTTCTTTCTGTCTTACTGTTACTGAAGAGTTTGTTTTTTGTTTGTTTGAACGCCCTAATCTCAAGAACCACGGGACCACTTGAAAATCTCTTTGTGTTGGATAGTACATTTATCATGGAAGGCTATAGGCTGTATAACATCACGCTGTGACCAATAGAAGGAAGGAGGAAAGCATCAGTGAAAATTACTGCAAAAACGGGGAAATTTCCACGCGTACGACAACAGCTAATATATACGTAGATACGTACGAAGCTCATAAGAGATCATCCAATCAGACGACGCAGTTTTCAGAGGTCGTTCTTTATAATCGTAAAATCACCTAAATACCTACATGTATATTTCAATAATAATACTCGTTATCTGAATGTAGGTATGTTTATTCGGAGCAAATACTGATAAGCATAGATAACAGATATTAGTTTTATTTAATACCTACTCTGTGTTTTTTTATACGGTCATTATCATCATAACACCGCGACTTTTCCCCATGGGGCTAGGTAGAGACTATAGAGCGTCATCTGCTACGATCCAAACATACTTTCTTTGCTTCATCCACACTCATACATCTGGTCATACATGTTGAAGGTTGTAAGTGCTATGCACTTGAACCATCAATCTCTTGCCCTTATCCCCATTATTTAATGTCTGGAAAATGAAATTTTTTTATTATTACAAAATCCGTACCGTAATTTTGAAGATATAAGCTTACGTAGGGACATAAATACAAAAATAACGACTTTTTTATATTAAGTAAAGATACATAGATACGGGCGAAACTTAATAAATGCTCATGACTATATTAAAACAGCTCTCACCTCGACCTCAAACGCCTCCGCTTAGATGCTAAAGTTATTTAAAAACAAAACTATTTTTAAAACTGTATTGCGTAAACTGTACTGTCATTAACTATCTCACTCCAGCTTATTTACGCACCACTGTTGGACACGGGCCTCCTACAATTTAGGAGGGATTATGGTCTACTGTGTAGCAGCATCTTGAGAGATCACAGAGAACTCACTCAATGATATTTCTAACACACATTTACCTGATGGTTCAATCTTGAAGATTAAGAGGATACCAAAATAGCTTCGTGCATTTTTCTATGTACGAAGTTTTCATTGTTTTTTTAGATTGAATGGCTAGAGCTCTAATTTTTATGTATATGTTTTTTCAATATATGATCTAGGATCGCATGAACTCAGAAACGCGATTGAAAAAAGTTTTCTCGATAGAAAATCTTGGCGAAACAACCTCTCAAATTTTTTATTTTTTTCATTTGTCGGTCTATTATCGCGTATTAACTAATGAAATAACTTTAAAAACATAGGAAAACTATTATGTATAGAAACACGTGGATCAGAATTAAAATATATTTAGTAGATTTTGAGTAAATAAGAAAAGTATCCCTAATTCTTCATTTTCTGTGCCTACTAGCTGTGTTAATATGTACGTGTCGGCGATGATATTGATGTAGGCCCTTAACTTAGTTTGTCTAAATCGTACTTCATAAGACTAACATTTCATAATAATATGACGTATAGCTAACGTGACCATTTTTTCTTTGACACAAAACGGGACATCAGTTTTTAAGTTATTTATTCACAAAAATCATTCAATCATCAATAATTTAATTATATCTATCAGAAGAACAAATTTGCTTTAATATATACTCTTGGCATGTTTTTTAATATTAACCTTCATTATCAACATCGCCTTTAAAACTGATACCTGTAACTGAGTTTTCTCAGACGTCCACCATTTGTTCATAACGGCAAATTACTCTTTCTACTGGAGTTCGGTTTCTGAAAACGGGACAATTTTGCGTCCCAGCGGTAGTTTCGGGGACACCGGGACTCGTAGTAGTAAAAAGGGACAGTCCCGTTTAAAATGGGGCGTCTGGTCACATTACGTATAGCCTGTATCATAGACATATGTAAGTGGCTTCAAGCCGACTGAGTGATGTAAACCTTGTGTTCTACAATATAAATAAATAAATATTCATGGACATTTCACACAACGTCCTCTGGTCCCAAGTTAAGCTTATACCTATGCTTGTGTTTTGTGTACCAGAATACGATTAGAATACATGTAATGTTGATGATGTTATGATGATGTTACATTATTATAATCATTGGTAAATAACTGACGTAATAGATAGCACATATGTTATTATAATAACTTGTTTATAACAGAATAATATATAAACATTGTTTTTGCAGTTATTGAACTTTTAATCTGGCCTAAAAGAAGTTAAATCGCAATAGCGCTCAGTATGTAGAGGGACGGAACGGTATTCCGAGGTCGTAGGTTTACTTCACGCGAATGTAAAATAATTTTAATGCGATATAACTAGTTAGTCCTCCTCATCGATATCGATGACGGCGACCTTAGCTATAAAAGAAAATAATCTAATATATAAAATTCCCCTGTCACGGTGTTTGTAATTAATTATACTCCTCCGAAATGGCTCGACCGATTTTCGTGACATTTACGGCCCTATTCACAAACGTTACTGTGAGGTCTCATAGTAGGCATGGACGCACAGGGGTAGCAAAATCATTTCACAAACAATACTTATGTGGTGAAGCGCACTATGCGTTTGTTAAACTGAACACATAGCTAAGTTTTGTCTATGAATACAAAGGCTCGATGCACGGAACGCACTGAGAAGTGTTACCCTAAGGCACAGTGCATCAACACTTAAGTACTTACTTAGAAAATATTGTTTGTGAATACGGGTGTTTGTGTACATAACCGTTAGGTCTGAGAATCGGACAACATCTATTTTTCATCCCCCTAAGTGATAAGGGTCGCCCGCCCCCACATATGTATGGCAAAACAACGATAGCCGGGTCAGCTAGTCTATATAAAATTTTCGTGTGACAATGTTCGTTCTCATACTCCTCCGAAACGGTTTGACCGATTTTTATGAAATTTTTTATATTCGGTAGGTCTGAGAATCGGCTACTATAGCTATTTTTCATACACCTAAGTGACAAGGGTGGTCCACCAGTGACATTTGTATGGCAAAACAACGTTTGCGGGTTATATAACAAGACTTTTGAACCGGTATCACTGTTTCCTAGCATGAGCCTTGATGTGGCTCGCTAGGCCAAAGTTTGTTTTAAAGACTTTAGTAAAGTCGGCCCTGCGTCGTTAAAGGCATATCTACATGAGGGCTTAGGTCTTTTAGTCGGGGCGTCGGAGAGTCCAGAATAGGGAACCTCTGGCGTTCCCGGAAGACGTGGAGAGCGCCGCAGTTAGGTTTAGTCGGTATTCCGTTTATCGGCGAGTCCGACACTATCCACTCCTACCATGACGGTGTTGACCGAGGTGATAATAGTGGGTGTGCGTTTTTACGCATTCCCCTGCGAAAAAAAATAAAAAGGGCTTAGGTCTTTTATAAGAGGGCTTAGATCTTTGCAATATATAGGGATCCAAATTGCCCCGCGTATGAAGTCGCGCGTGTCATTTAGTTTAAAATATGTGGTATTGAGGTGATCACATGGAGCCGGTTTCGATCTTTTCAAAATTACTTAGTTTCTTAAAGTTGGTCAATCATTATAATGTTGTTTACGTCTTCAAAGTAAACCAGTGTTACCAGTTATAAAAATAAAATTAACATACAATATTTTGTTGTTTTTCTCATCTTGTTTGTGTTGGTATTTAAAACTGGCGAGGTTTTAGCCACGGTAAAATTATCTGCTGGCCTTTATGAGGGGCAAAAATGTTAAAATTTTGTTAAGAGAATCTGAACTTTTCTATTTATAGAAAACTAGCTGTTGCCCGCGACTCCGTCCGCGTGGAATTTGGAAAAAAATTTTTTCGCTATAAATGGTAGCCTATGTCCTTCTCAGGGTCTAATGATTGTATGTGCCAAATTTCATCAAAATCGGTTGAGAGGTTTAAACGGGAAAGCGTAACAGACAGCCAGACAGAGTTACTTTTGCATTTATAATATTAGTAGGGACTAGCTGTGCCCTGTGGCATTTTTTACATCGGCGCTTTTTATTATCCCACGGAAACATTGCATTCTTTCGGGATAAAAAGTAGTCTATATGTTTAACTTTACAATAATGTAGCTTACACATCAGAATGTGTAAGCTACATTATTGTAAAGTTTCATTATAATCTATTCAGTAGTTTTTGTGTGAAAGAGTAACAAACATACATACTCACAAACTTTTATAATATTATTAGGGTAGCTGTATTGTCACAGATATAGCGGATAGAGAATACGTATACAATCTTCAAGACGTATTACTTTAGCGTGGCTAAATCGTACTTCATTACGTTTCATATGACGTATAGCCTGTATCATAGACACACATAGATATATATTTCACGCACACAATTACGTAAGTGGCTTCAAGCCGATTGAGTGATGTAGTTAGACTGGTAGGTTTGTGATGTTAAAATAATGTTGTTTAGATTTGCCAAAAGGTCGTTCAGATAACTAACAATTGATTAAATAAGGTCAAACGAAGGTTGTAACAGTTTGATGGCCGAATCAATTTGTAAAAATCTTTTGCAATTTACATTTATATCAATTATTGACTCGCTATCCTCTTATTGCACCTCGAATTAATTCAAAATGTTTATATACAAGGTTATTTCCTAATTAACTGTTGATCTGACATTGTACGCGTCGAATTTGGAAAACAAATGATAGAGATATAAATCGCTAAGGTAGCGGAAACCTTTAAATATGGATCATATCTCCCGTTTTTGTAACATTTTTACTTTATTTAGGAGCCTATTATAGCCTAACACGATCCTTTAAATAAAACTACTTTATACGGATTTAGACGCGTGTATTTGTTTTAAATTTTGGCCCGACGTTTCGACGTTTTTGTTAGAAAATATTATGCTAACACGATCCTGCTAAATGGACTATCCAACACTAAATATTTGTCAAATCCGATCAGCGATCCCTGAGATAAGCGCGTACAAACAAACTTAGCACTCCTTAGCTTTATAATATTAGTATAGCAATGGCAATGAAATGACGTCAATGGAAGTGTGTTTAAATCGTAATAGATGGCGCACTTCAGTCTCTATCTGCTCCCACGAGTACAAGATGATGATAATGTTAGAAAATATATTGAGAACAAAGATACTGGTTGATCATGTTAAACTCCCATTATGGAGCTTATTGGGACATGCTTAATTCTATTAATAAGATGGTTTGGCTGACTTTACCTAGATGGCGCTTTAGCATAGATTGTGTTTCGAGTTTCCCATCTTAATGTGATTCATATATATACTTTTATAGCAGGAAATGTGCATCATGGGCGTAGCCAGATATCAGTTTCGACGGCTATTTCTAAATCTTAGCTTCATTTTATACAAAAAAATTGGTCAAGTGCGAGTCGGACTCGCGCACGAAGGGTTCCGTACCATTATCTATGCAACATAAGGCAACGTTATTAGTATCGAGCAAGAAACGGTAAAAAAATCATGTTTGTTGTATGGGAGCCCCCCTTAAATATTTATTTTATTTTATTTTTAGTATTTGTTGTTATAGCGGCAATAGAAATGCATCATCTGTGAAAATTTCAACTGTCTAGCTATCACCGTTCTTGAGATACTGGGTACGGAACCCTAAAAATCATGTTTGTTGTATGGGAGCCCCCCTTAAATATTTATTTTATTTTATTTTTAGTATTTGTTGTTATAGCGGCAATAGAAATACATCATCTGTGAAAATTTCAACTGTCTAGCTATCACCGTTCTTGAGATACTGGGTACGGAACCTTAAAAATCATGTTTGTTGTATGGGAGCCCCCCTTAAATATTTATTTTATTTTATTTTTAGTATTTGTTGTTACAGCGGCAATAGAAATACATCATCTGTGAAAATTTCAACTCTCTAGCTATCACCGTTCTTGAGATACAGCCTGGTGACAGACGGACGGACGGACGGACGGACAGCGAAGTCTCAGTAATAGGGTCCCGTTTTTACCCTTTGGGTACGGAACCCTAAAAAGCACTATTTAAATATTTCTTTAAACTTTCGAAAAACACAGAAATAAATCCATACTTTTATGTTTTTCAAAAAATTGGTCAAGTGCGAGTCGGACTCGCGCACAAAGGGTTCCGTACCATTATCTATGCAACATAAGGCAACGTTATTAGTATCGAGCAAGAAACGGTAAAAAAATCATGTTTGTTGTATGGGAGCCCCCCTTAAATATTTATTTTATTTTATTTTTAGTATTTGTTGTTATAGCGGCAATAGAAATACATCATCTGTGAAAATTTCAACTGTCTAGCTATCACCGTTCTTGAGATACTGCGTACGGAACCCTAAAAATCGTGTTTGTTGTATGGGAGCCCCCCTTAAACATTTATTTTATTTTATTTTTAGTATTTGTTGTTATAGCGGCAATAGAAATACATCATCTGTGAAAATTTTAACTGTCTAGCTATCACCGTTTTTGAGATACTGGGTACGGAACCCTAAAAATCATGTTTGTTGTATGGGAGCCCCCCTTAAATATTTATTATAATTTATTTTTAGTATTTGTTGTTATAGCGGCAATAGAAATACATCATCTGTGAAAATTTCAACTCTCTAGCTATCACCGTTCTTGAGATACAGCCTGGTGACAGACGGACGGACGGACGGACGGACGGACGGACGGACGGACGGACGGACGGACGGACGGACGGACAGCGAAGTCTCAGTAATAGGGTCCCGTTTTTACCCTTTGGGTACGGAACCCTAAAAAAGGCCTTGACTGGAAAGGGCTTAAAATTTCGTTGTTTTTTGCTAAAATTTTCAGCATTTTGGGAGGTGGTGGAATATCGAAAATCTCCTGGCTGCACCCATTAAATGTTCTAACTGCTGTCATGTGTGTAAATTTTCATTTTATGTAATCATTTTACAGGTATATTATTGAATTGTTTATTAAAATTATCCCTTTCAAGAGACCCTTGTCGCTGGCTGCGATAGAACTGTCAAAAGTTCATATAAAAATAGTATTAAGGGTAACTTTTTGGTAACCCGGTGTATACTAAGGGTTAAGGGAGAGACCGGTGTTGTTTTGTTGTTAAAACTAGCGTTACTGTTATATAACAGTGTTTACAGCCCAACAGTATTGCTCAACCAATACTGTTGTGTATCTGACAGAGACAGAGGCGGCTAGGCAATTGTTTTTCAACAAGACATTGCACCTGGTAGCCTTGGAATTTATACCCACACGTCCTTACCAGAATTCCCTTGGAATAGTGCCAGATTTTCTGCCTACTCCTATTTGCCTAAAAGTCCTGAATTGAACACCCAAAGCTCCTTTTACTTTTCTAGTCATTTTGATTATATCATTAGCTACTAAAACTTTTTGACCGAAGTGTCCCATTTTAAATTGAGAGAAAATCTTGAATCTCCTACCAAAGTATTAATTTCCTGATCTCCTAGTTAGTATTAGTTAATTTATTACAAAATTCCTTTCAATCCTAAATATTAGCAGTATCGCTTGTCGGTGTTTCCGACTGCGTTGCGCTATAAGCTCGTCTCTATTGTCAGGTACTAGGGCCTCCGCGCCCGGTCGCTCAAACCGTCGGGACGAGACGAAGGCGGATCGGTGCGGGCATATACAACGACAAAAGCCGCTGATTGCTCCTGCAACAAGCAAGCTTAGGTAAGTCTTAAGTCTAAGATTTAGCATTTAAGTAATCCTTTGAATGTCTAAAATCAAGCCCACAAAAGTATATTTTCTTGTATCATCCGAAATCCAAGAGTTCTGCCGGAGGAGGAGCCATTTCTGAGATGAATACTTTGCGATTGTTTCTTAACCTTCAGTTAATATTCTTTTGTAATCTCTGTTGCTACCCTTTCCAAGAGATTTCCAAAGACATTATCTTTTTGCCATTGGCGTAGTTACATTTAGCCGATACTTTAAACTTAGGCAGTCTTTAAGTAAGCAGTCAGGTTTTAAGTTGACACTTGTTGTGACACAGTTTTTCGTTAAAAATTAGACCGCGCGTTGTGGCGTTTTATTTGTGAAACCAAAGAAGTGGACGAAGAATGATGGACGGATGGAGAGGACTTTAGCGTTTGTATTTTTAACTGGTCATCGCATTGACATGACGGCTATATTTTCTTATATTTATTTATGTTTACACAGTCAGCCATCGTATTTATTATGTAACCCTATTTAATATTGGGATCTACCGTCAGGTGCCGATTCACCCTCGACTCGCGCCAATAATCCCGATAATGTTGAGATCGGGCGCGAGGCACCCGGATGCTACGGAGAATATACCTGTGGCATCCACCTCTAACAACACCACAAGAGATCCTGAGACGGAAGCGCTCGAAATGTATACCAAACTCAATGAGTATCTGCTGCTCGAGCACAAGTTTCAGCCAAGATTGTGTCTGCCACCTGATTCTGAGGTATGTCGAATGATTCCTTTAACTGCTTTTTGGTAAATTGCATTTTTTTTCGTGGATAATGGTACCAATTCTATGTGTACAAACTAAACTTAGTTAAAAATTAAAATTGATAGTGTCAACTCATTTTGGCTCTTGAAACCGTACGTTTAAAGGTTCCTACAGGGTTAACCACAACCCTTTTGTGTAGTTGCCAACTCGTACTTGACCGGTTTTAGTTGTTTGTGTGTTGGTTACTTTGTAGATATAACGTAAATGTTGTCATGTAGCGACCTCTATGTTAGCTAAACGGCCTTGGTACTATGCTAATTTGTGATCGCGCCACTCTTGTGCTAATATTTATTGTATGTTTGTATATTATTTTGTAACTGTTAACATTATACACGACTATCTTTGTAATATAATTGTGGAACTGTTTACGATTGAATTAATACAAGCTGATAACCATATGTCTGTGTGGTCACGGACTAAGAATACAAGTGTCATCACCCATTATCCACCCAGCTAAGGGATATTTTACACAGATGAACGCACTAAAACTAAACTCTTTCAATTGGCATTGTTCATATTTTTTTTTAAACTCTTAATTCGAAACCATTTCGCGGAATAGAGTTTCTGATCATGATCCATTAGTTTTTTTCGGAAAATTTGCTCTATTAACGATTATTTTTCCAAAAAAAGCAAAGATCTCTGCTTTTTGCCATTGAAATGAAGTACTTAAAATATTATGGCGTTCTGAGGGATATACTACTTTGTTGTGGGGTTGAAATTGGTCTATTATATCAACTTGGCTACTTTGAAAAGATGTATTGCAATATGTCTTAAGTCTATCAGGAAAAGGAAAAACACAGATTGCGTACACCGATGACGTCACAACATTTAAACTATCAACTATTAATATCTTAAGTATTTTTTAAAAATTCTCTCTTTCCAGCCTATTTACGTCCCACTGTTGGGCACGGGCCTCCTCCATTTTGGAGGGATTATGGTCTACTGTACTGTACCGCGCTGACCAGGCGTGTTGGTACAGGGTTTATTTTCAGGGATATTATCTGTGTGTAATATCCCTTTTCTGACTTTTACAGCACCCTTGAGAGGAGATGGGGTGGTGACACTTGTATTCTTAATCCGTCACCACACGGAAGGAGTCTAAAAATTCTACATAGTGAATATTTCAATAATATTGAAATCAATTGCTTAAAATAGTCTATATTTAACAAATCAAATTATGGTGGAAAAAATTGATCGGCAGTCAATTTTTTCCATCATAATTTGTTGATAAGTATGGCATAGCATGTCAATTGCAAAATCAATAAATTACTTTAGTCTATATTTTCCAAAAAAAAAATATAAAAACATCAGGTCTAAAATTATGAACAATCCCAATTTTAAATATCACACAAATGATTGTCCCAAGCGGGAATCGAATCGAAATCATTGTTTTTAATTATAGGTGATGTACTAATAATTTTATTTTGTTATAGAATGGGGAGGTGACGACTGGTGCCAGAGATGGCGCCGCTCACGTACTCCGTTGTCTGAAGGTGTGGTACGATCTACCGGCGGATGTGCTCATCAATGCTATTAATCTGTTTGATAGGTATGTACATTGATCATACATCTATTTTCAATAAAGTTGTATTTCTACACCAAAATAAGAAAAAAAATTATAGACTTTTAAACACGCTTATATTAGTTCATCAATACGTATCTATCAATGTGTTAATCTATGTAACGGAATCTTTGTAAGTGATTGTTCACTCACTTGCAGTAGTCGGATTGATCTGAAATGTTACACATATATTAAGGAACGATGATAATGCAGTAAAATGATAAAAATGTTGAATTTTTGAGTGTGATTATTAGTTTTTGAATAAAATTTTTTTCTTTGTTTGCAGGTTTTTAACAAAAATGAAAGTACGCCCGTGTCACGTACCTTGTATAACTGTGTCTTGTATGAATATCGCGTTAGAACAATACGCACACGATACTAACAACAAACGGAGTGTTTCCGTTGAAGAATTGGGTGAGTACATTATATTTAAAGTATTTATAGTTTTTTTTACAATAGTTATTGGATATATTATATTATATTGGAAAAAATTATAACGATGAGCGGGACTTGAACCCACGACCTCGGAATACCGTTCGGAACTGTATTCCAACCGCTCAATAGATGGCGTTGTACACAAAACATCGCACGATGTTTAACTCACATTGAGAAGATTATAGTGGAAGATTTGATAAACATATGCGGGAACCATGATAGCTCAGATGGGAGAGCAACGGAACGGTTTCCGAGGTCGTGGGTTCAAGTCACGCTCATGGTTATCATTTTTTACAATATAATTTAGTTGATTTACCAATAATAAATGTTTTGTTCACAGTATCAATCTCTCAATCAGCATGTACTGCAGGCGATGTCAGTCGCATGTCTCGTGTGATTGTCGACAAGTTGTCCCTCGTCGCCGGTTGTAATGTGTCCTCCCTCGATTGGCTGCGACTGTTACGTGCCATGCTGGTATTGAACGCTCAACAGTTGGGCGTTACATTGCATGGACTGAGTACCGTTAGTATTATGTTTTAAATTGTTGTAGGACACTGTTATTGATTGTAGGAAAGTTTGTTATATTATGTTGAAATATGGATGTGTTTGTAGGATACTTTGTTGTTTATTATAACTCTTAAGACACTGTTTTATTAGTAAGACACTGTTATGCTTGTAGGACACTTTGTTGTATTTGTAGGACATTTTATATATGTACATGTATGGAACATTGTTATTACTGTAGAACACTGTGTTGTGTTGGTTAGATACTTGTAGGTAGCCGTCTATAATTGTTAGTTTTTAGTTTTCCTAACATATTGTACAATTATCCTAAACTGAAGAATGGTCTAGAACTGTAAATAACTGTTTGTTTTTAGTTTTCCTAACTCTTATATATTGTTTTCAGGAGCAGGAGTTGATCCAGTTATTAGAGATAGTATCGTGTGATGCGACCTGCGTCAACATGAGAACCAGTGAGCTGGCGTTAGTCTTGCTATATTATAAACTAGGTGAGTTTTATTCTACAACCATTCAGGAGATACAGTATGGTGACTGACAAACATACAGTGGAATCTCTCCAGCCGATTTACGTCCCACTGTTGGGCACGGGCCTCCTCCACTTTGGGAGGGATTATGGTCTACTGTGCCGCGCTGACCAGGCGTGTTGGCACAAGGTTTATTATCAAGCTTTCCGTCTCTCACAGAAGGTGTTATCTGTGTACAATATACCTTAGCTGACTTTTACATCACCCTTGGGAGGAGATGGGGTGGTGACACTTGTATTCTAAATCTGTCACCACACGGAGCTTATAAAGCTGAAGAGATTGTTTGTTTGAACGCGCTAATCTCAGGAACTACTAACCAATTTGAAAATTTCTTTCAGTGTTGGATAGTACATTTATCGAGGAAGGCTATAGGATATATAACATCACGCTGCGACCAATAGGAGTGAAGTAGTATCGATAAATGTTACAAAAACAATGTGTATGAGACCAAGGAATTATGTTTGTATCGTAGCAGATGGCGCTCTATAGTCTCTGCCTATCCACATGGGTAAAAGGCGTGATGTTATGATGATAATAATAATATGTTTGTATATTTATTACAGAAGAACAGCTTGCTGAGTGGTCCGCGTCTAATGGTGAAGAAAGTGAGAACGCATACTACTTGTATGACTTTGCCAGACAACTACAGATGCATTGTCATGTAAGTGTTCATGTCGAATGCTGCGAATGCTAATAGAAATACTTACTGGGCATTGCTGTTTAAATAAGCATGCGCAGGCAATAGAGCTGACTGACAATGGGACGTGTAGACTCTGTCATTTGGCGGAGGAAACGCCCATTCACATTCTCACTGATTGCCCTTCAGTGATGCACATGCGATGTTCCTCTCTGGGTAATTACACCATGCACCCTGAAGAGACTAAACTTCTCGGAGCCAAAAAGATCCTGGAGTTCTTCATGGCAACAGTGGCGATCACAATGGATCAATCTGGTCGCAGTGATACTAGGCGTAATATAGCCTGAATAGCCACTACTCAAAAAAAATAAGTGTTCATGTCCACTGCTGGACTTAGTCCCAGAATTATAAAATGACAGTGAGAGCAATTCTGTTGCATTAAAAACCTTAATTTAAATGAAAAGCTTGCTCCGTATTCTATTGACATGCCTCGTGGTCTTGTGGTTCATGTAACGGACTGCCGTTTACGAGGTCGCGGGTTCGATTCCCGCACGGGACAATCATTTGTGTGATATTTATATTATACAAACGTTTGTACTACGTCTGTGTGTTTACTATATGTTATATGTATGTATTTACAAAAGAAAAGTAGTATATGTAGTATATCCGTATTTTGGTACACATAACACAAGCATAATAAGCTTAGCTTGGGACCAGAGGATGTTGTGTGAAATGTACATGAATATTTACGGGCCTCGTGGTCTAGTTGTTCATATAACGGACTGCCGTTCACGAGGTCTCGGGTTCGATTCCCGGTCAGGACAATCATTTGTGTGATGTTTTTAATTGTCATACAAATGTTTGTACTGCGTCTGGGTGTTTACTATGTATTATAAGTATGTATTTACAAAAGAAAAGTAGTTTATGTATTATATCCGTATTCTGGTACACATAACACAAGCATATAAGCTTAGCTTGGAACCAGAGGACGTTGTGTGAAATGTCCATGAATATTTATTTATTTATTATTTGTTTAAATATTTAATATTGTATTTATTGTTATAGATGTGTGATTCTTCGCTTGCATTGTCCCGAGCAAGAGTACGTCATGTAGTATCACGCTATGAGAGAAGTGAGGCGCGCAGAGATCAACGACAGAGACTGGTTTGGAGACTATCAGAGAGAACACTTAAGGTATTTTTATTCATACCATATCAAAAAGTAAAATTGGACTTTGCTGTCTGTCACCAGGCTGTATCTCTGTAACGATGATAGATAGAGAGACGAACATCACACAGTTTATGTATATCAGTTGATGATATAACAATAAATAATAAAAACAACAATACAATAAATATTTCAGGGTTAATAAATATTAGAGCAAAGAATGTATTTCTGTTTTAAACATTATGGCAAGACTTGTATTCTTGTCCTAAATGTTATGGCAAGCAATGTATTCTCGTTTATAGTATATAGCAATTATTATTGTATATAGCAAGCAGTGTATTCTTATTCCAAATGTTAAAATGTTATGGCAAATAATGTATTCTGACTTTGGGTATTATGGCAAGCAGTGTATTCTTGTTCTGACTAATATGGCAAGCAGTGTATTCTTGCTCTAAATATTATAGCGAGAATTGTGTTCTTGATTTAAACAATATGACTAACTTTGTATTATTACCATAGATGACAATCACTGTATTTTTGTTCTAAGTAAGCAAATCTAAATTATTGATATATGTACAGGTACTTCGTCCAACGGATCGTCTGACATCATTACTTCCTACCATTGAGGAGCAGCATTTCCAAGTGGACGTCACGCCTACGAGAAACAGGTAATTGTCAACTAATAAGTTCAACTTATTAAAATGGCAACTTTTACTTCCTATTTATGATCCCAGCTTATCACGTCCCACTGTTGGGACACAGGTTTTCTTCACTTCAGAAGGTGTTATGCTCTTCTAAATGCTAGCGGCCGTATTATGAGCCTTTATTTCCAGGCAGGTCACGTCGTGAATTGCCTGGTCAGGTGTACCTGCTCATAATACGGCCGCTAGCATTTACAGCACCCTTCGAAAGAAATAGGGTGATGACACCTGGGTCAACATGAGATTGTGTCTTTATCCATCACTTCACAAAGTATTTACTATAAAACATAACTTTTGTAACAGATCTGGCAGTGAAAGCAGTGAAAACGAAGAAACATCCGACTGGCCCAGGAGTCCCGTGTTGCCGGTGTATTGTGACAATTGAACATAAACGCACAAATCGCGAGAACTAACATACAAACAGAAAAATAAACAAATATTTGTGAATAAATACAACAAACTGTGTATTGTAGATATTGTGGCAAACAGTGTATTGTTGCTGTAGATAATACGGCAAGCAGTGTATTGTTAGTCTAGATATTATGGCAAACAGTGTATTGTATGTCTGTATATTGTGACAAACAATGTTTTGTGTGTCTAGGTATTATGGCAAATGCTGTATTGTAAGTCAAGATAATTTGGCAAACAATGTGTCGTTTCACTATATTTAGGCAAGCAGTGTGTTGTATGTCTGTATATCGTGGCAAATAGTGTATTGTATGTCTGTATATTGGTGGCAAACTGTATGATTGCTTCAGATATTATGGCAAGCAGTGTATTGTTTGGCAAACTATGTACCTATTCTATGGAAATAATATCACAATCTCAGTGAATTTACATCATTTAACTCTTTTAATAAGAAAATGGTCTTGGGTTTTTTAACTTGTGAAATTTCTGGACTTATTTTGATAGTTTTTGCTGTATAGAATTTGTTTTTAGGATTTATTAAATTTTCTTTGTCCAGTGTTTATTACACTCTGCTAATTATTAAAAAAAAGGCGAAGTATTAAACTTAGCCGTGTAAGTGTAAAAAGCTCTTTAAATCTATATTTTTTAAACTAATTAAGTGTATAGTGTAAATATATTCAACCAGTGTTTTTTTTAATTTATTAATGAGAACCTTGAAAAGGTTATATTATTATTTTTTTAAATGTTGCCATATCCATAGAGGTTTATTGTAATATTTTAGTAATATATTTGTCGATAAAAGACCATTTTCTTTTTTTAAATCTGTACTCTAGAGAGATTTTCTCAAAATTTTGTTTATAGAGATTGCCTACATATCTAAAAATGTTCTCGCGGTTATCTACTTATAAGTATTTTGTAGTATTTTAAGTGTTTTTTTTTGTTATTATACAATAGTAAATTATATTGTAATTTTTTTTTACTTAGTGTAAAAGAAAATATAATTCGTACGTTTTACTTATATTTGAGCATTTATTACTTTATTAAAAGAAAAACTTAAGTTTGCACTAAAAAGAAGCATTTTTTTCTATTTTTATAATTTGAAAAAAAAAAAAAAAAAAGAAAAGCAATTTTTTTATATACATATATTTAATTTAAAGGTTTAAAGCTTAAGCTGTTGAGAACCTTCTCCTTTTGTGAAGTCGGTTAAAAGCATTGTTTTCTATTAAAATAAGTAATAGGTACGAATTTTTATTTAATTTTAATATTGTATAATATGAAAAAAGTACTTTTTTGAAGCAAGCGACATCTAGTTATAAGACGCAAGTACACTTCCAATCGTAGTATATCTATAACAATTAACTATGATTGCGATATCGTCAATTTTTTCTTTACTGCTCCGCTCGTTTCAGTCGTAGCGTGATATTAAATAGCTAATTATCTTCCTCGATAAATGTACTATGCAACGCATAATTTTCCAATTCCAACAAGTAGTTTTTGAGGTAATTGCAAACAAATTGGTACAATATTATTTGTATAGATTTGTCTTTTTTGTCGATAGATGTCGCTTGTACCAAAAAAGTATACAAAAAAAAGTATCAAACGAAATAAGAAAAAAAAAATAGAATAATTTTTGTTCGAGAATGATCCTAATTTTGAGTGTATCAAAATGTATGTGATCCGTTTTCTAATGTGTGCGTGTGTGTTTCTTTTTGTATGCGATTGTGATTTTACTGTGGGATTTTACAGAATTTCAGCAAAGTATAATACCTCCTTTATAGGTATAGAGTAGATATTTTTTTTTATTGACATTAATAAAATTGGCGCCAATTAAAAGCTTAAAGTTAAATATCTAAAATAATGTTTTATAGTTAAAAATAAAGCTGGTACTATTATTTTTAAGCGTAAAATATTATTTTAGGTTTAAAATTGGCATATCATTTCGAAAAATTGAAAAATAATCTCGCAGTTTGATCATAGTTGCTTATGTTTAAATGGAATTCAATAGGTTAATTTATTCTGTTAAGTCAAAAAAAAAACTTAAAAAATGGTGCAATTTCGAAAGTTACAAAAAAAATGACATTAATAAAAAAAAGTTATATAAATTAACTGTGGTCTATGTGAAACGTGGTTTTTTTTTAATTAATTTTAATATGCATCATAGACAAACTTTCTTTTATTAATTTTGTTAATTTTTCTAAGAGTTAAAAACTTTTTTTAAAGAAATTTTGTCTATGCTCTAGCTTTCCCTTCTGTGATTATATTTTAAAAAGTAAAAAAAAATATTCCAATATTTTTTACTAGTTTGTAAGTTAAGCTTTTAACTGTGGGGCGTATTTAGGAGTTTTAACAACAAAAAATTAAAATAAAACTCCTTTCTTTTATTAAACAAAAATTTTTACTTTGCCAAGTCGAATCTTTTTTTTCTCAAATGCCCCACAGTTGCCATCTGTTATTTAAATGATTAAAAAAAATTATAATTAAGTAAAGCGTGAGTCTGTTTCTACTATGAGAGAAAAAAAACCTAAAAAAAATCCACCGAAAAAATTTTTAAGTACGTATACAGAATGATCTTGGCATTGTGTAATTTAAAAAAAATATAGAAAATATAAGAATTCGAAATTCAAATTCTAGCTGTTTATTTTTTTTTTAATAATGCGACTTCAGATCATTCTGTATATTTTTTTAATAAAAGTAAGCGTACGAGTATTATAAGATAATTATTAATTATTTTTAAAATTAAATTATAATTTTTCACACGACTAACTCTTTTGAGTTTTCTAAAATAATTTAAAAAAGCATTGGCATAATTTTTTTCTTTTTCTCTAGTTTTCTTAACGTAGTTTTTAAAAGTAATAAATCACAAAAAAAAATACAAAGCTAAAAATTGAAAAAAAATATATCTTGATAGTTTTTTTTTTTCATTTAGTGTGATAGTGAAGGAAAAAATGTGAATTGTGTAATAGAATTTGAATAATATTATATGTGATGTCCACTGTTGGGAAAGCATGTCCAGCTGTGGATATTAAATAATTGTTCAATTTGGTTTTTCATGGGTCCAACATTTGAATGAAAAGCTCGAACTAATAATACCAAATGTAAACTTAATTTCAATAAAATAAAAAGAAAATACAAAAATGTTAACAATTTATATTAAAAATCTCCTATCGTAGATTTGCATCGAAGGACCATAAATCCGCACCGAAGGACCATTTCCTAGACTATGGGGTAATTATACCCAACTTTTTGGGAGTTTTCTGACGTGTGCTAAGTATGTTTGTTCATGTTTATCGACGATAGGTATGTTTTTAATATAAATTGTGAATAAATACCCGCATTTAATAAAATATTGTAAATATGTGAGTGTCTTTTGTAAAATACTTGCTTGAAACAAATCTCGAATTGAAAAAAAAGAAGAATAAATATGTTGACTCTGATTTTTTTCTGTTTTTTATTTAACCATACTTCTATTAATACAATACTAATATTATAAAGCTGAAGAGTATGTTTGTTTGAACGCGCTAATCTCAGGAACTACTGACCAATTTGAAAATTTCATTCAGTGTTGGATAGTACATTTATTGAGGAAGGCTATAGGCTATAACATCACGCTGCGACTAATAGGAGCGAAGCAGCAGTGAGAAATGTTGCAAAATTGGGGGAAAATTTACGAATTCTAAGCATACGAAATCGCGGGCTACAGCTAGTATGGTATAAGATAAGATTGTAGGAGTACCCATACCCACTATAAGCCACACAAATTGGTAATGCGCCTGGCGGCCATGTTGGTGACGTCATAGTGACGTATAGATGAGAATATTACATTTTGTTAGCTGTACTTTTTCTTTGCTGATGACGTCACAAGGGCGTTAATT
Organism: Orgyia antiqua; assembly: GCA_916999025.1. NCBI lineage: Eukaryota > Metazoa > Arthropoda > Insecta > Lepidoptera > Erebidae > Orgyia > Orgyia antiqua. Next base: position 1,838,821 of record OU779872.1, read on the forward strand.
TGACAAGGTTCCAGCGCAATACCAATTTGTGTGGCTTATACCTGGGAAATCGTGTTTACAATGGTACCGATTCTACATGCACCACTTGACTAAAAAATTAAAACAACTATTGCTGTATTTTGATTATTTGGCTATTTTGCTGTGCACATTTATATTATTAAACAAGTTTTTATCAAGAAAGTTCTGTTAACGTTGCCGGCTTGTGTAATAATCGACACTTAAAATTGATTTTTAACACGCTTTTATAAGTTTGGTTTGTATCTATCAATGTATTAATCTGTGCAACGGAATCTTTGAAAGCGATTTTCAGCCACTTGCAGTAGACGGATTGATCTGAAATTTTGCACACCTAACAAGGACCGATGACAATGCAATAATTTAAAAGAATAATCCCAATTCCTTGATCAGAATTACTAGAATATCATGTTGAAGTATCACTATGACCACACTTGTATTTTTAATTATACACGTAATAGTTTAATTGTATATGAGTAGACTCACCAAGATTATTGTTTCTACGTATGCCTTTCATATACAATCAGATAATTTCACATAAAATCGCTTTGTTTATAGAATCAGGTAAAAATATCATAATTGTTTACTTGTGTTTACTACGATTGTGACATGTGACAACAGAAACTTATGTCTCTGACAACATAAACTGTCAACGTTTTGTAAGTAGGTAGCATAGAATTGAGTATTGACATTATATTTTCATTAATAAATAAAAAATATTCAGGATATTTAAGCGTGATTTTTAGTTTTTAAACTAAGTAGATTATTTAGTTAGGATTTGTTGTGCACGCAGAATTGGCACCAGTTTTTGTCAAATAAAGGAAGTGGGATTAATGGCAGGAAAAGAAAAGTATTTTGTATGGGACATAAAATAAAATTAACAAATAAAAAGCGACATGTTTTAAATAATATTTATTGCAAAACCTTAAAATTAAACAAACTAGAATAAAACTGTTAACATTATTTTTGTTTAAAAAGAGTAGATTATACATATAAAAAAATTACTTATAAACTAGAAATTTACGTTAAATTTGTTAATAAATTTCTACGAAACGGCTCAATTTATTTTCATAAAACGTATTCTGAGTATAGGTAAGATATACCAGATGGTGGGTTGACGTTTAAAATTGTGTACAAGTAACTTTAGCCTGGCTAAATTTTACTTCATACAATAATGACGTTTCATATGACGTATAGCCTGTATCATAGACACACATAGATATGTAAGTGGCTTCAAGTCGAATGAGTGATGTAGACATATGGCCTTATTCATAATGAAATATCGGAGGAATAAACAATAACTTTATCGGAGATTTAAAAGTTCGTTAAACCGGTTCTTGAAAATTGACAAAAAATGTTCTTCATAATAGTCTTTTTACGCTAAAACGTTAAATTATCCCTGCGATAAAATCTCCGTTTAAACCTCCGATAAGTCATTATGAATAAGACCATTATCGTAAAAAGACTATTATGAATAACAATTTTAGCTAACTTTTAAACCTTCGATAAGTCATTATGAATAAGACCATTAGACTAATAATAATATAGAGTGATAAAACCTATTGATTATCATTTTTAACTTTAAAAAAGCTCTGTATAGATGTTTGAACCAAATTATCTGGAGATTTTTTAACATTTCTATTATATTTCCGTTTTTTAGGAGTAATTCCAACATCCGGTTTAATAATAACTTTATTATTGTCTTCCATTTTCTTCGGAGAATATTTTAATACATATTGTTTATATTGAGAATTCATTTTTTTCGTACTAACATCATTTATTTTCAATTTTAATTGTTTCTGACGCCATTTTATTTTCACTTTAATATTTTTAATCGAAATTTTCGATTTTTGTTTCTCATTATCGTGATTTAAAACAATTTTTTCATCTAATTTCCTTTTACGTGACTTTTTATTATTTTCTTTACTACATTTACCGCTGACTTCATACAAATATTGATTTTTAAACCTCTCTATATCGATGTCCACATTTTTAACATCTAACATTTCTTTGTCACCCGAATTGAATTTAAAAGCGCATTTATTTCTCAAATTACGCTTTAAAAATGGCTTTTTTTGCTCATTTTCAATTTTAATAACATCAATATTAACTATTTCATCTTTCGCTGATATTTCTAAACTCGTATTATTTACAATATCAACCATATTTAATTTTTTCGGTGTATTTATTATAGGATATAGAATTTCATGTTTTTCATTGTTTATAATTGGTGTTGTTATATTATTAGGTGTTGTTATGTTATCAGGTGTTGTTAAGTTATTAGGTGTTGTTATGTTATTAGGTGTTGTTAAGTTATTAGGTGATATTGAGTTATTGTTTATTGTTATGTTATTGTCGGTTAATGTCGAGTTATTGGATAACGTTAAGTTATCATATACTGTTGAATTATTTGTGTTATTGTTAAGTTTTAAGTTATATGATATATTTTCATCTTCGTTTGTTGAAAGATCAATTATTGTTGGTTTCTGTAGTACCTGTAATTAATATAATACAATACATATAAATAATAAGATACAATAGCACTTTTCACTTTTGTGACAACATTTAGATCGACAAATCAAAGGTTTATAACAATTTTCAGCTTTATAAATTTTTTTTTCTGTGGCTGAGCCCTATTTTGTCTCTCAAATGGCTGCTGTTGTATGGTTTATGTAAAGGATTACCGTTCACGAGGTCGCGAGTTCGATTCCCGCACGGGACAATCATTTGTGTGATATTTGTAAATGTCATACAAATGTTTGTAGTGCGTTTGTGTGTTTACTATGTATTATAAGTATGTATTTACAAAAGAAAAGTAGTTTATGATTCTGGTACACATAACACAAGTATATAAGCTTAGTTTGGGACCATTTTTGGGTTTCGTACAAACTCTTATAGGATCACTCCGGTGTCTGTTTGTCTGTCTGTCCGTCTGTCAAACTTTTTTTACTCAGCAACGGCTGAAGGTATCAACTTGAAACTCATACAATATGTAGATCTATGCGGTCTCTTGCTGCAAAAAATACAGTCAACCTTTCACCTCTACGCATTTAAAAGATATAACCGAATTACGACCATTTTTAAGAATTTTTCGACTTATGCTAGGGAATCAAAATTCACAGGTTACTTCCCGTTGCCCTAGAGCCTTGCAATTTGTCATAGATCAAGTCTATATAGTGCTGATATAGGGAAAAATCCAAAAACTTATAATTTGTCATCACATCACAAGTAAAAAAGTGTTTATACTAATACCAACTTATGAAGTAGCTGAAATGTAGGCGATTCCCTATATTTCAACTACAAAATTAAGTTGGTGAGTTGTTTTGAGTTTAATTAAATGATTATTTGAATGCAGTTACTTATGTTTATATGTCTAGTAGGTACGAAACCCTAAGTGTGCGAGTTTACCTCGCTCTTGACAGGTTTTTATAAATTACATTTTACATACATATTATATCATGTTACTTACCTCGATGACGTCATCATTTTCGTTCATCTTTCTCGGTGAACACCATAAATTGATTGGGTCCTTTTGTTTAGGCTCTAAGAGTAAATTATCGAAGAATCCATTTAATATATCACTGAAAAAATTAAATATTTTATAAACCCTATGGAGTTTAGAAAATTTTCCCTGCCTTTAGAAAAAGGTTCTCAATTCGTCTGTATGTTTTTTTTTATATTTGTTACATCATAACTTTTAACTGGGCGAAGCGATTTTAATGATTATTTTTTATTTGAAAGCTGATGGTTCCCGTGTGGTCCCATTAACACCAGATCAGGATCTGATGGTTATATCCTGAGAAATCAAGGAAAACCCACAAATTCCAAAGACAAAAAGAAGTCGGTTGAACTTTTTTTTTAAATAGTCAATTATTCACTAGTGTTTCGCTCCTATTAGTCGCAGCGTGATGTTATATAGCCTATAGCCTTCCTCGATAAATGTACTATACAACACTCAAAGAATTTTGTCATATCGGACCAGTAGTTCCTAGGTTTAGGGCGTTCAAACAAACTCTTCTTCTCCAGCCCATTCACGTCCCACTGTTGGGCACGGGTCTCCTCCACTTTGTGAGTGATTATGTTCTACTATACCGCGCTGACCAGACGTGTTGGTACAGAGTTTATTATAGAGTTTTCCGTCTCTCACAGAAGATGTTATCTGTGTACAATATCCCTTAGCTGACTTTTACAGCATCCTTGCGAGGAGATGAGGTGGTGACACTTGTATTCTTAATCCGTCACCACATTGGACTCTTCAGCTTTATAATATTGAATAATACTTACTTTACGATTTGTTTTTTAATACTAAAAGGCTGTGGTTTTTTAAATTTTTTTCTTAATTCATCAATAATTTGTTCATTTATTGTTATTTTTTTGCCAAATTTATTTTTGATACCATCTTCAAGTATTTTAGTCGGCGATATATATTTTATTTTCATTGGTGATTGTAATTTGATCAAATTTCTGCTTATTTTCGGACTTTCGATGTCTTTATTGAGCTTTTTAGGAGTTTTCAAGTTTAAAATTTCTCTAGAGGATGTAGTATCTGAAAAAGTTAAGATAATATAGATTTTTAATGGTCCTCTGGTCTTAAATTAAGCTTAATGTTGGCTTCAATAGTTATACTTTGACCAATTCTACATAAACAGCTAAACTTAACTAAAAAATGAAAATCAATAGTGTCATTATGTTTATTATTTGCAATATTTCGTTGTACACATTTTTATTAATTAAAATTGTTATGATCTTATTCATAATGACTTATCGGAGGTATAAAAGTTCGTTAAAATAGGTTCGCGAAAATTGTCAAAACTTGTTATTCATAATAGTCTTTTTACGATAAAACGTTCTCTCTGATAAAATCTCCGTTTAAACCTTCGATATGTCATTCTGAATAAGACCGTATGTCTATAATACACAGTCTTTATAAATAAATAAATAAATATTCATGTACATTTCACACAACATCCTCTGGTCCCAAACTAAGCTTATATGCTTGGGTTATGTGTACCTGAATACGAACAGAATACATATACTACTTTTCTATTGTAAATACATACTTATAATACATAGTAAACACACAGACGCAGTACAAACATTTGTATGACATTTATGGATATCACACAAATGATTGTCCCAAGCGGGAATCGAACCCGCGACCTCGTGATCGGCAGTCCGTTACATAAACCACTCCACCACGAAGCCCGTTATTGACACCATTTGAGGACCCACTTCTTATTCTTGGAATCTAAGTTAAAACTAAAATTCTTTATGTAAGTTATTTTTTAACACCCTTGCTCGTAAAGCTGATGTAATTCCACCGGTTTTAAATATGTAAAGTGGGTCATAAAAAACGCGTGTGTTACCAAAGCAAATAATTAAGTTATAGTCCATACAAATTTTATAACAGTATTATTTGCCATTTCAAATATGGAACTGATCGCCGCCGCACGACTCGAGCAGCGCGCTGTTGCTATTCAAATTTCGAACAGATCACAGATTGAGTTTATTTAAAATAAAAACAGTTTATTCGGTAAACTTGGCTGCATGCTCTAGTGTCTTTGCCAACATTTTCACGCACTCAAATTTTCTTTTATTTGTACTTTGAACAAAATATAAAATGTTTTTTTTCTGTTTCCTCGCAAATGTGTTAAAAAACGTCGTACGATATACGTGCGTATTGGTTATAACATGCTCGGCTCGGGCTGAAATTCCGCCTCGCATGTTATAACCATCTTTACGCACTAATATCATAATGTACAATTAAACAATTCTCCTACGACATATATTTTATAATACTTACTATTAACACATTCAGTTTTAACAATATTATCTTCATATTGAATTCTTGAACAAGATGGCCTGGAAATATATAATATAAATAATAATAAATATTCAGGACATTTCACACAACGTCCTCTGGTCCCAAAGCAAGCTATATTTCTATGCTTGTATTATGTGTACCAGAATACGGATATACTACAGTACAAACATTTGCATGACAATTATAAATATCACACAAATGATTGTCCTGACCGGGAATCGAACCCGAGACTTCGTGATCGGCAGTCCATTACATAAACCACTCCACCACGAAGCCTGTCAGTTTGGTAGTCTATTCTTAATTTTTTGTCATAAATAACGCTATTATGGCGCCATAATGTCGTGAGTGACTGATCATTGTAACAACAATAGTAATAGCAGACTTGGGCCCCTGGTCTGTTGGTACAGTTTAGTAGGGATGTCGGAAACGAAAAAAAATATCGATGTATCGATATTTATAAAAATATCGATATCGGTTTCGATATTTTATTGGATAATATCGATATATCGGCAAAATTAAAAAACTGGATAAGTGCGAATAGGACTCAAACTTTCGACATCAAATCGAGAGTCAACAGAAAAAACAAAACACAAAAAGTAATTTGTGAAAAAAAAAATTATACCCATATAGAAAATAGAACCCTACTTGGTTTTCGGTCTGAAAAAATATCGATTTTTATACCATTTCGATACTTGAAATTTTATATCGATATATCGAAAAATTTAATATCGCCGATATACATATACCGATATATTGAAAAAATAATATCGATATTTTTTCAACAAGCCTAGGGTTTAGTTTCGAGATTTCCGTCTCTCACAGTAGACTGCTTACTTACGTTAACTTTTTAGGGTTCCGTACCCAAAGGGTAAAAACGGGACCCTATTACTGAGACTTCGCTGTCCGTCCGTCCGTCCGTCCGTCCGTCCGTCCGTCTGTCACCAGGCTGTATCTCAAGAACGGTGATAGCTAGAGAGTTGAAATTTTCACAGATGATGTATTTCTATTGCCGCTATAACAACAAATACTAAAAATAAAATAAAATAAATATTTAAGGGGGGCTCCCATACAACAAACATGATTTTTAGGGTTCCGTACGCAGTATCTCAAGAACGGTGATAGCTAGACAGTTGAAATTTTCACAGATGATGTATTTCTATTGCCGCTATAACAACAAATACTAAAAATAAAATAAAATAAATATTTAAGGGGGGCTCCCATACAACAAACATGATTTTTAGGGTTCCGTACCCAGTATCTCAAGAACGGTGATAGCTAGACAGTTGAAATTTTCACAGATGATGTATTTCTATTGCCGCTATAACAACAAATACTAAAAATAAAATAAAATAAATATTTAAGGGGGGCTCCCATACAACAAACATGATTTTTAGGGTTCCGTACGCAGTATCTCAAGAACGGTGATAGCTAGACAGTTGAAATTTTCACAGATGATGTATTTCTATTGCCGCTATAACAACAAATACTAAAAATAAAATAAAATAAATATTTAAGGGGGGCTCCCATACAACAAACATGATTTTTTACCGTTTCTTGCTCGATACTAATAACGTTGCCTTATGTTGCATAGATAATGGTACGGAACCCTTCGTGCGCGAGTCCGACTCGCACTTGACCAATTATTTCAGTGTTGGATCGTACATTTATCGAGGAAGGCTATAGGATATTATAACATCACGCTGCGACCAATAGGACCACAGCAGCAGTGAAAAACGTTACGAAAACGGTTTTTTATTTAATTCCACGTGTTCAAAGTCACAAGTAACAAATAGTGTATGTATGTCAAACACAACTATATGTACGTGTGGTGACGGATTAAGAATACAAGTGTCACCACCCCATCTCCTCCCAAGGGTGCTGTAAGAGTCAGCTAAGGAATATTGCACACAGATTACATCCTCTGTGAGAGACGGAAAACTCTATAATAAACCCTGTACCAACACGTCTGGTCAGCGCGGTATAGTAGACCATAATCCCCTACCAAAGTGGAGGGGGCCTGTGCCCAACAGTGGGACGTAAATGGGCTGGAGAAGAAGAGAAGAATAACGGTAAAAAACCCTTAGTGTACAAGTCCCAACTGGTTGTGGAGAAGCATGGGCAATTGGATTCTTTCAATCACAAATAGAGAATTCTCCAAACAGGCTACATTCATTCATATTCAGATCTTGTTGCCGTCTTAACTCGTGTAAGAACTTCGCAAGTGCGATGTAGGATCCTTTGTGACGTCACATTTGTGATTACACGCCATCTATGTCATACTTACATCTGTAAACAGTTCTTTTTAGTACGTCTTATTGACATTCGACAAGGCATTATTGGACGTGGTTGCGTTATAACATTATTTGATCTTTCTTCTTGTGATATTACTGAAAAATAATTATCATCATCATCATCATCATCATAACATCACTCTTTTTTCCCATGGGGGTAGGCAGAGACATTAATTTTTAAAGTAATTTATTAATTTTGCAACTGACATGCTATGCTTTTACTTAATAAATTAAATTGTAGTGGAAAAAGTGATCACCGCAAGCGGAACGTAAACCCACGGCCTCGGAATACCATTCCGTAGCTCTGCCAACTGAGCTTATTGCGGTCGTGCTTTCAGTAATCAAATAAGGCCACCGTAATCGTCACTCGATTGAGTTTATATCGTATTTCTACGTGCAACGCCATCTATCAAGAATGTTTTACAACATCTCGATGATGCTCTGCCAACTGAGCTTATTGCGGTCGTGCTAACAGTAATCAAATTAATTCAACCCAATTGTATTCTCTAAAAAAAACTATGTGGTTGGTCGAGATCGTTGCAAAGCATTCTCGATAGATGGCGCGGTACGTCAAAATACGATATAAACTCAATCGAGTGACGATTATGGTGGCCTAATTTGAATTAGGCCACCATAATCGTCACTCGATTGAGTTTAAATACGAACTCTACCGTAGCTCTGCCAACTGAGCTTATTGCGGTCGTGCTTTCAGTAGTCAATTACTACCCAAGAGTGCTGTAAAAGTCAGCTAAGGGATATTGCACACAGATAACATCCTCTGTGAGAGACGGAATACTCGAAAATAAACTCTGTACCAACACGTCTGGTCAGCGCGGTATAGTAGAACATAATCCCTCACAAAGTGGAAGGAGCCCACTCCAGCAGTGGGACATTTATGGGCTAGAGAGAGAGGGAGAAATATTACATACCTGCTTCTATGCTATTTGCTAAACTGTCTAAATCTTGAGGTGCTGCAGGTTTACAAACAACACATACATATATATGCGAGTTATTCTGTTCATATATACAGCCAATATGTTGTCCTGTACTACCACATAGAAGACATATTGATATAGACCAAGAACTGAAAGTAATAACATTCATTAACACATCACATAGTCTTGAATTAAGCTAAAAATAATATAAAAATCATAATAAGTTGAAGTTGTAAAAACGGCTCGATAGATGGCGTTGTTTATAGTAACGTAATTTTAAGGAACACAACTAGATGGCGTTAGTATCGATTAAAAAGTCACTATGGTTGTCTTAAATCAAGGTTAAAATAGTTCAATAGATTGCGTTATACATAGTAACGTAATAATATAATTTTAAGTTTCATGCACTAGATGGCATTAGCATCGATTTAAAAGTCGCAATAGTTATGTTACTGAAACTTATAGCGGAATGATTTATTATGATAAACAAACATTTTAATCGTGCGTCTAATAAATGTTTGTTTATGAAAACTAAGCTTATTAGTTTAGGAAAACTAAGCTTATTAATTGTATTATAGCTACTAGAATGCAGATATGTTACAACAAACTGTACAGTCATCTGGAAATGTAACCCTGAATACTTTTTAAATTGCTGCATTTTCATAAAAAAAAAAGACCCACAGTGAGACGTAATTGTATAGGTATATCTTACCCATTATCATCATCATGATTTCGTCCCATTGGACACAGACATTCTGTAGCAGAACAAGTCACAGGGCGTTCATATATTTCAGCGAATGCATTTTGTTCCAACTCCCAGGCTGCATCTCTGAAATTATACAAATTATACTTCTGTAGCGACATCTAGTGAACAGTAGTTGCCACTACATAGTACAGCACAAAAACGATAGATGGCGTGGAATGACAAATGTGACGTCAGAAAGAATCCTACATCGCACTTGCGAAGTTTGCACACGAGTTAAGATGGCAACAAGACTTGAATAAGCAATCGTGGGGCAAAAACCCTGATTAGAGCGTTATTTATTTATTATTATTACTTTCTTAGCATAATCCATTCATCATAATCTCTTAGTCCACTGTTGGAAATGGCCTCTCCATAGAACACCACAACGCGCGGTCCTGTGCCGCTTGCATCCAATATCCCCGCGACTTTAACGATATCGTCGCTCCACCTTGTCGTGGTCCCCACTCTAGAACTTTTCTTCTTCCCCAAAGATCATCAGTCTTATGAGTGATGTGACCTCGCCAGTTTAGCGTGCTAACACTTCAGGCTATGTCGGATTCGCCCGTTCTACGGATCTCCGTATTTCGGATTTTATCCCGTAGGGGGGCGTCCATTAATTACGTGAGGAATTTTTGAGAATTTTGCGACCCCCCCCTCTCCCTTTGGTAAGATTTTCCTCAAGCCCCTCCCCCCTCCCTTAAAATCACGCGAGATTTTTCAAAATTTATGTTCTGGTTGTAAACATGATGGATTATAGAGAAAAAAAAACAAAAACACAACTTACTCTATTATTTTTATTTGTCAACTAGCTGTCCCGGCAAACGTTGTTTTGCCATACCAAAACAAAAGTAAAAAAAAAAATGAACTATAAACCTCATGGAGCCCGAGACCTTTCCAACGAATGCAAAACCGTGGAAATCGGTCCGTGCGTTCTGGAGTTATAGCGTCAGGAAGGAAAATCCGACTTATTTTTATATAGTAGAAGATATTACCGTAATTTATCACATAATATTATACACCGTTTTCTGCTAGAAAAAAAATTACGTGATATTTGCTAAGCCCCCTTCTCGCCCCTAAGTGAGATTTGGAAAGATTTCGCTTGAGCCCCTCCCCCCCTAGAACACCTCACGTAATTAATGGACCCCCCTAGGGAAATACATAGTCCTCTCCATATACCGCTGTGCAACCTTGAGCTTAGACGAGGCCGACATTTAAATACCATGTTTCTGTTCCATATATCCTCGTTGGTAACACATGCAGTTTGCATAATATTCATGGATTGAGTTTGGGACAGAGCACGTTGTGTGAGATACTCAACGTCCTCTGGTCCCAAACTCAATCATAACCTACATTCCCTAGCACATTCTCTCTCTCTCTCTTCAGTCCATTACGGTCCTACTGTTGGGGAGTTGGCACTTTGGGAGGGATAATAGTCTACTGTGCCGCGGTGACCAGACGTGTTGATATGTTATCTGTGTACAATATTCTTTTAGTTATTTTACCCTGGGAAGGAAATGAGGTAATGAAATTTGTATTCCTAATCCGTCGCCGGACATTTGCACATACAAAGAAGTATAATCTTGTAAAACTCACCTATCTGGTACAAAGTATCCTTGACTTAATACAGCATCATAGAAATTATCTTTATCATTACATAATGGACATTTTAAATAATGCATGCCAGCGCTTAACGCCATACGCTAAACAAAAAAAAAACGACAAAAAAGAATATTTAAAATAAAAACTAAAAAAAACCAGTAAACACAAAAACTGTGAAAAAAAGGGTTTAAAAAAGACGTGTGTCACTCGGGGACTGCCGCTGTAAAGCTATTGCATAGAATTTTTTATCAACTTATGCATTTATAATTATTTATTTATTTTATTTATGCAAGAATCTAAATACCATAAACTAAAATAAGATTAATAATCCTTATTTACTGATGCTTACATCTGTCCATTGTTTATGGTAATTATGATAAAATAGCGATTGTCAATCAAATATCAATCTGTTTTAATAGACCAAGATCCGAGGAGTAAAGCCTTTAACTTATTTAATATATAAATTTCATAAGTGTAGTGTATTGTGTAGATTAACGAATAAGTGTAGTGTAATGTGTAGATTAACGAATAAGTGTAGTGTAATGTGTAGATTAACGAATAAGTGTAGTGTAATGTGTAGATTAACGAATAAGTGTAGTGTAATGTGTAGATTAACGTATAAGTGTAGTGTAATGTGGAGATTAACGAATAAGTATAGTGTAATGTGGAGATTAACGAACAAGTATAGTGTAATGTGGAGATTAACGAATAAGTGTAGTGTAATGTGGAGATTAACGAATAAGTATAGTGTAATGTGGAGATTAACGAATAAGTGTAGTGTAATGTGGAGATTAACGAATAAGTGTAGTGTAATGTGGAGATTAGTGTAAAAAAATATGTAATCTTACTTGTAAACAAGTTCTATGGAACCATGCGTCTCTGGCACAACATGGTGGCCAGAATGTATTAATAGTTGGGTATCCATCAACATTCTCATAACATATTACGCATACAGATTGAGTGTCTGTTTCTGAATCTGTAACAACAAAAGTAGAATTGACATAATAAATTAAATTATGGTGGAAAAAGTGATTACCGCAAGCGGGACTTGAACCCACGACCTCGGAATACCGTTCCGTAGCTCTGCCAACTGAGCTTATTGCGGTCGTGCTGTCGGTAATCAAATTAGGCCACCATAATCTTCACTCGATTGAGTTTATATATTATTTTTATGTACGAGGTCATGGGTTCGAGTCCCGCTTGCGGTAATCACTTTTACCACCATAATTTAATTTATTAAGTAAAAGCATAGCATGTCAATTGCGAAATTAATAAATTACTTTAGAATTGACATGTTTTCTCTCTCCAGCCAAATAATAGCGTCACAAGTATATAAAAAAAGACGAGGCGAAAAAGAGACAGATATTATATTAATACTAGCTGTTGCCTGCGACTCTGTCCGCGTTGAATTTAGACAATTTTCGCCGTGTTTGCAACATTTTTCACTACTGCTTCGCTTCTACTGGTCGTAGTGTGATATTAGCGCCTAGAACCTTCCTCGATAAATGCCCTATCTAGCACTGAAAGAATTTTTGAAATCGGCACAGCGGTTCCTGAGATTAGCGCGTTTAAACAAACAAACAAACTCTTCCACTTTATATTATTAGTATAGACACCAAGATGTATTTATAATAATTACGTCACCAGCAGATATATCTGTCCCTTTCTTGCCTAGTGTTTTTTCAATATACATCTCTCTTTCTTGCTATATTAATATGGCGTTTGTAACGCCTTTTAACGTCCCACAATTGGGCACTAACTCCCTCTACTTTGAGAGGGTTTGTTTACCAGATCTATGCGCACAACTTACCGCTATTGTTATTCAAGGAGAGCTCTTTCAAATCTCTGAAGTTACAATTTTTTAATTTTTTGTTTTTATTATCTTTAGATTTTCTCATTTTAGCTTTTGCCATAATTAAATCGGGTATTTTCTGTCTTGGCGCGTGATTTTGACAGTAAGATCTGTAAAAATTTAATAAGGTTAGTCTAAAGTAATTTATTAATTTAGAAATTAACTTGCTATGCATTAAATTAATAAATTAAATTGCGGTGGAAAAAGTGATTACCGCAAGCGGGACTTGAACCAACGACGTCATTATTTTCAGCCCAATTGTATTCTGTAAAGAATACTAGGTGGCTGGTCGAGATTGTTGCAAAATATTCTCGATAGATGGCGTTGCACATCAAAATGCGATGTAGACTCAATCGAGTGACGATTGTGGTGGTCTGTTAGCACGACCGCAATAAGCTCAGTTGGCAGAGCTACGGAACGGTATTCCGAGGTCGTGGGTTTCAAGTCCCGCTTGTGGTAATCACTTTTTCCACTACAATTTAATTTATTAAGCTTAATCTAAATTAGTCCATGTTGTGATTAAGAATACAAGTATCTATCATCTAACGGTCTTCGTGGTCTAGTGGTTTATGTAACGAACTGCCGTCCACGAGGTCTCGGGTTTGATTTCCGCTCGGGACAATCATTTGTGTGATGTTTATAATTGTTATACAAATGTTTGTACTACGTCTGTGTGTTTACTATGTATTATAAGTATGTATTTACAAAAGAAAAGTGGTATATCCGTATTCTGATACACATAACACAAGTATATAAGCTTATGTCCTGTCGCCGCACGAGGCTAGGCAGTGTTGTATCCAAAGTATAAACTTACTTATAATTCCCGTAAAACAATGAGACAGAGTTCTTATCTCGGCCACATGCTAAATGAAATTGTTTCCTACATTGTGATATTGAACAACCCAAACTAGCGCCCACTTGACCGCAATACGAACATTTCTGAAAAAAAATATCAATCTAATCCTAAATATTTTAAATTATCGCACTATCATCGTTCCTTAATATGTGTGTAACATTTCAGATCAATCCGAGTACTGTAAGTATTTAAGAATCACCTGCAAAGATTCCGTTACATAGATTAATATATTGATAGATACGTACTGAACTAAAGTGTTAAAAAATTATATTAGCAAATAATATTAACTATATTATTGACTACACTGTTACTCTTCTTAGAAATATTGTAGTGGAAAATTTGGTTATTTGCAGGTTAGTTGGAAAAGCAACAAGGCATTCTAGTATATTTAACGGTATTTTGTAGTAGGATCAAGTTCTGTTTATGGTGATAATTTTTTCCAATATAATTTGATTTTTTAAGTATAAATAGATTTTAGAAAAGTAGATATGTGTGTGACAAATATAAAAATAATTGAGTATTAAAAAAAAAGGTCAACCGTCTTCATGTGCCTTTGAAGTTTGAGGGTTTTCCTCGATTTCTCAGGAGATAACCATCAGATGCTGACTTGGTGTTAATGGGACCACACGGGAACCATCAGCTTTCAATTTAAAAAATAATCATTAAAATCATTTCACCCAGTTAAAAGTTATGAGGTAACAACCATAAATAAAAAAAAAACCACCTTTTTTGGTGGCGGTTAAAATTTTTTACTAATATATACATATATTACCGTTACCATAAAAAGTTGTTTAAAATGAGTAACTAAGTTGTTCAGGGGCTCAAGTCTGCTAATACCATGTTGTCACAGTGACAGTTCAATGACACCTTTATGACGCCATACTATTATGGCGCCACTATTATTACGCCATACTATTACTGACTATTATGGCATCATTTTTGACAAAAATTCAAGTTTGGTGTCATAATGGCGAAATTTTAGCAAATTTGGTAGTCTGCTATCAATTTTTTGTCATAATGACGCCATTATAGCACCATAATGGCATCAGTCACTGACCATTATAACAACATTGTAATATGATGGAAATAGCAGACTTGACCCCCAGATCAATACTTACATGTTTTTTACATCTTTCAACTTCAGCAAGGATATCTTCATAAAGAAATCCAAATAAACCTTGGTCATCTTTGCCTTTTTGTATCAGACATGATGCCAATAACTGCAATATAAATTACAATTTTAATGAGTTACTTATTATAAAACATATTTGATAATTCTGTAAATATGCATGTCTCTATTTGAGCTTTAATCTTCAAAATCAAGCAACAGACTATAATATAGTTGATTTTAATAATTTGAGTTATTCAAGATTATTTTTTATTAAGCTTTAATATATTTTAATTATTTTTCAATAAGCATTTTACGAGTTATTAGAAAAATTGCAAATTTTCTTTATTATGGCAAATGCCATTGCTCGCGTCTTTGTATGCGTGTAATTTAGAAAATAAAACAAATCATACAGAACAACCATTCTCTTGAACCATTCTATAAAAAGAAAAAGTAACAAAATCGATTGTTAAGTTTCCCCGTTTTGCAACATTTTCAACTATTGCTTTGCTCTTATTAGTGACAACGTGATGTTGAAAAGCCTTCCTCGGTAAATGTACTATCCAACACTGAAAGAATTTTTCAAATAGGACCAGTAGTTCCTGAGATTAGCGCGTTCAAACAAACAAACTCTTCAGCTTTATATTAGTATAGAAGTATAGATTGTCAGTCCATAATGTATACAATACTTGTTTAATTACTTCTTGAAGCGTGTTATGATGTGAGAAACTTTTAGATCAATCCAACTTAGGTAGTTGCTCAAAATCGTTACAAAGATACGTACAAAGTGATTATAACTGTGTTTTTATGTTTCTCGTACTTACCACACAATAATAATGACACTGTATATCCCCAATAGCATATAATTTACCATATAACAACTCATCATCAATTTCGCGATAACAAAAAGCACACGGAAGTTTCTTTCCAATAACTAGCCTTGCAACTACATTTTTCACTTTGCGAGGCGCCATTTTCGGATATTAAATTTTGATAACATACATTGTACATCTATTTTAATTCATTTTAATAGATATTGTCAAAATTTAAACCATTTTTTGAAGAAATAAATTATGCTGTAGTGTCTGCATTGATTACCGATTTGTTTGTTTGACAATATTATTGGCGGGAATCAACGTTTTGACACCTCAGTGACATAATCATATGACTGGGCTGCCATATTTGAATTTTTATGCTTATGCTCCACCTGCGTTGTCGGCAGCAATAGCTTTTCTACTAAATTCAAAGACATATTGCACCTCTATTTTAGCCATTTAAATATGCCTTTAATATCCAAGATACCAAATAATATTCACGTTAAAAAGTTAAAAAAGCATCACATACACTTATACTACTCACATGAAATTGAAAACCTACTACGAATTTATAAATACGATGTGTTATTCCTCTTGATGTGTTATTCAATACCTAGCTCGCACAGGTATCAGGGCCCTACTACTAACGTCACGTTACAATATAGTTAGGTAAAGTTCGAATTTGATGTTTTCCGTATTTTTTTGGCAAAATGCTAATGCAGTAATCCATAGTGATGTTGCCACTCATAGGATAGATAATTCTACCAAAAAAAAGAAAGTATTATAACGATTCTACGAATGCTCTTATTATCGTTGTCTATGGAAAAATTATATATTAAAATAATGTGCAATTAATCAAACAGGCAGCAACACTTTATTAAAAACGTCAAATTATAAAAATAGCCGGAAGGCAACTTAGTTTTTATTTTTATTGTTATTTGTTTAATTAGTGTTAAAATACTACTTTGATAATAGCAACAATAATTTTATCTAGTCTTAGAGCTTATTTCGTATCTAAAGTAATTTAATTGCAAATGTCTGTGCCTGTGACGGGTTTATAGCGTCGTAAAAATGTTGAAATAGTGCCCTTTGTTTGTGTCGTTCTATTTTGTTGTGTTAAATCGTTTCTGCGACGCGCATAACACTTCTACTGGGAATCTAAGGCTTGTTAAATCCTCCACGGACATATTTCATCATATTTTAATTAGAAAAGTGGTAAAACAAGGTTACTGCAACTAAACTTTGAGAAGGAGTCGTATAATCATTTCGTAACATAATATTATCATTTTGTCGTCACTATAATGGCTGTATTGCTCAATTATCGTCGTGAAAAGCGTTTAAAATGTCTTCGGAATAAGAAAAGTCTACTTGTAATCCAATAAGATTCTTATTAGATTTTATTTCACGACAAAATGTCTGCTGTAGAAAAAAACAAAGAATCCTGGTCTATGGGCCGCCAAAATCTTGATCCGAGGTATGAAAAATGTCGTAATATAACAGAGGAAATTTACAAAAGAATAAATATTACATTTGAAATAAAGAAATTGGAATCTGCATGTCAAAGCGATATTTCTGACCATAGGTAAGAATATATAATTTATATATCTTCATATTTGCTTGTAATTATTTAGGAAGAAAAGAAAAAAAAATTTTAAATATGGTTATAGGTTTGTGCAAAATTGTTAAGTTCTGCGCAGAAGGCTAGTTTTAAATTCAGCCTTGATATTTTAAATTAATATGTATGAAGCTAAAGTTAAAAGTTAATTTGAATATTGTATGTATTTATTTCAAACACTTCAGCAATAGAATGTAATTTTCATCCACTTAGTATAGTCGGATTGATGTGATAATTTGTACACTACACATATAATACATAGATGGACAAAGGTTCTAAAGCCCATGATTTTACTTGCGTTTCTAGTAACATGCCTCACTCCATTGCAATATAAATTTTTTCTCTTTGAAATATGAATGAATGAATACGCCAAAATAAAATTACAAACTTAGATATATAAACATGTAATAGATATATAAATATGGTCAAGTTCGAGATTGGCAAAAACACAAGGGGTTAAACATTCCTCATATTACTGACTACAAACGGCGGGATAAGGGCAAGAGAATGATAATGGTGAGTATTTATTGTTATAGCATCAACTGATATACATAAACTGTGAAATTTTTTGCTCTCTAGCTCTCTCTTTTTAGCTATCATTGTTCCTGAGATACAGCCTGGTGACAGATGGACAGCAAAGTCTCAGTAATAGGGTCCCATCATCATCATCGTAACATCACACCTTTTTCCCATGGGCAAAAAGACAGAGATTATATCTATTGGGTCCCATTTTAGATTTATTTGTGTTATATACATAGATTTCTTTGCAGTGATCTTATAGACAGTAATGAACTAAGTAATGAGACCGACCTATTTGCCTGCGATAAGTCGGACAGTATATCTAGCAGCACAGGTGCTGAAAAAGGGCTCACGTGTCACAAATATATAAATATCAATAATAATGAAGAAATGAACACTAAAAAACCGGTTGTGGTCTATAAGAGACCAAGGAAGAGGTGAGAATAGATCTCTTTATTACTGCAATTTATATAAAGCAGGAGTGGCCAACAATTCGATCGCGATCGACTGGTCACTCGCAAGTTCCATGATGGGATGCATTCAATGCCAAATGTTTCTATTACTTGATACAGTAATGAACATGTACGCAGCTCATGCTTCGAGTAGGGAGACATTCAGCGTTACCACTTTTAGTAGTTTTCTACTATTTTCAAGAGTGCACGGCGGTATAAAAGCACATTGCATAAATGTCCCCCTTCTTACCTTAAAAATATCGATTGCGACTCAATTTTAAAATAAAAAGTAGATTTTATGTGCACAAAAGTTGACCACACCTGCTATACATAATACACTTTTTAATCTGTCACTATTTAAACAAACTGTTCTATATACTCGTAGCATTTTGTCGAAATTAGCTAAATAGATCTACAAGAACCACCGTTTCGCAAAAATAGCTACATGAAACCTGCTGCTTTAGCGAAAATTTAATGTTTACACAAATATGCTATTTTCGCAAAATACCTGTAACAGTCCGACGTCTATAGAATTTAAACCCGTGGCCGCACAATTAGTTGTTATTGCGGAAATAACACTATTTTCGCGAAAACAGTTATATGTATAAATCCGGCGCGAATACAAAATTATTAATTTGCTGTTAGCGGAATTATATGTATATGTATTTTATTTATATGTGTATTATGTTTATACTTCGGATGTCAACACATGTAGTTTCGCAAAAGTAGCGACATGAATCCTCCGTTCACATATATCACAATTTACCCAAAAATAGCTACATAAACTGTTGTTTTTGCGAAATGCGAACTGCTGCTGTTTTAGCGAAAATTGTTAGATACTTCTGACGTCTTCATAAACTGCTGTAACAGTTTCTAACATATTTTTGATCGCAGAGGGCACTTCACAGCTCAGTCCCAACCTTGACCATGACTATTATATGTATATCGAAACGTTAGACTAATATATAAAACAAATATTAATATGCGCGTAGAAAATCGTAAAAAGTGGTTTTTATTTACTTATTATAAAACAAATTCGTTATTTTTGTATGTATGTCCCCATGTGAGCTTATATCTTCAAAAGTACGCATCGGATTTTGATGCGGTTTTTATAAAATAGATAGAGAAAAGAGAATGGCTTTTTTTTCTATAATTTGTCAAGGTTTCATTTTGCATTTTAAGGAATCATTATTTTATAGTTGGTATTTTTATAAATTGCTGTTTTAGCGAAAATAACTATTTACTTTACACATTTGTATATTATTTTTAGGTTTAGGAAGCGTGTAAAGAAACGCACAACTCCAAGAGCTCGTAGTTCTGAAGGTTCCAGCGATGAGGCGTTACCATTAAGTCGTATTGTCGAGATAGATTGTAAGAGCGTTGACAATGATGACAATGTTATGGGTGTTCCTAACATTGTTATTATTACTAGAGGTACGTTATATATAGAGTTTTAGCCAATAAATAAATGAAATAATCTTTACAAATATTATATTAATAATAATATTAAAGCTGAAAATTTTGTTTGTTTGAATGCACTTATCTTAGGAATCACTGGTCTGATTTAAAATATTTTTTAATGTTGAATAGTAAAATTAGTACTATTTTATTCACATATGCACATTATATCTCCGTGTGGTGACGGATTAAGAATACAAGTGTCACCACCCCATCTCCTGCAAAGGGTGCTGTAAAAGTCAGCTAAGGGATATTGCACACAGATAACACCCTCTGTGAGAGACGGAGGACTCGAAAATGAACCCTGTGCCAACACTTCTGGTCAGCGCGGCACAGTAGACCATAATCCCTCCCAAAGTGTAGGAGGCCCGTGCCCAACAGTGGGACTTAAATGGGCTGGAGAAGGAGAGAAGGACATATATTTTTTTTTTTATAATTAAATAAAATATAGTAAATTTATTTACAGATTTAAAACCTAAAATACAATCGGACAAGCCTTCAATAAAGGCGCCAAAGAAGATTTATGAAATAAAACAGAAAACAGAGACGGAGAATGATAGTTCTCTGTCAGTAAGACAGAGTGGGGCAGAGTGGCAGAGCTGTGTTATTTGTAGTCAGACTTTTAGAGGTGGAAGGGGACTTAGGTAAGTTTGTATGTTTTTTTTTTTGTAATATTCTAAGTCTTGTGGTCCCTAATAAAGCATAATGCGTGGGCAAGAATTGGTTTGGCTTGATGATTTGTTTTTCGGTTAAAACAGTTTTCTTTCTCTTTTTCTCTCTCTAGGCCATTCACGTCCCACTGTTGGGCACAGGCCTCCTCCACTTTGTGAGGGATTATGTTCTACTATACCGCGCTGAGCAGACGTGTTGGTACAGAGTTTATTTTTGAGGTTTTCCTCTCTCATAGAGAATGTTATCTGTGTGCAATATCCCTTATCTAATCTTTACAGCACCCTGGGATAGAAAAGTGGTGTTGACACTTGTATTCTTAATTCTAATGGACAATTTTTTTCATATATAAATCCCAGATGGTGGGCTGACATTTAAAATTGAGGACAAGTAACTTTAGCCTGGCTAAATCGTACTTCATACAATAAAGACGTTTCATATGACGTATAGCCTGTATCATAGACACACATAGATACATATTTCACACACACATAGATATGTAAGTGCCTTCAAGCTGACGAGTGATGTAGCAATACATCTGGTATATCTTTGAACTAAACTATAAACACGCAAGTAAAACTGCGGGGCAGAGTTAGTTGTAAGTGAATAAATTTATTGTTTCAGACGTCATATGACTATGTCCCATTCACAAAAGCATGAGGAGTCTACGAATTCCGTAGAACAACGAAGTAGCACATTGAATGGGTAAAATTTTATATTTGGTCGCCATTTTAATTTTCTGGTCATAAACGCGCGTAATTATTTTATTCTAAAAAATAAAAATAAAGAAAAATAAACTCTGTTCGTTGCCATTAAAGTTTATATTTCAATTTCAATTTTAATGTCAAACTGCCTTTTAGCGAAGTTCCATTTTCGAACTGGACAGCTTGTTTGAAACTTGGAACACTATTTGAAATTTAAAAAAAAACTTACTTTTTTTATTGTCGATGACAGTTCTATTTTTAAATTTTATTTATTCATTTTGTTTTTTTGTTATGTATTTGAAGGGTTTTGTCGCTGAGCGACCATAACGGCCTTTTTTATGCTTAGTTTCTTTTTAAATGTCAATAAAAGTCATCTTAATAAATGTAATTATAGTGAAAAAATATGATGACCATGAGCGTGACTTGAACCCACGACCTCGGAATAACATTCGTTACTCTTCCAACTGAGCTACCACGGTACCAGCACATGATAACCAAATCTACTACAATATTAAAGTAATTTATTAATTTTGCAATTGACTTGCTATGCTTTTACTTAAAAAATCAAATTGTGGTGGAAAAAGTGATCACCGCAAGCGGGACTTAAACCCACGACCTCGGAATACCGTTTCCGTAGCTCTGCCAACTGAGCTTATTGCGGTCGTGCTAACAGTAACCAATTAGACCACCACAATCGTCACTCGATTGAGTTTACATCGTATTTTGACGTACAACGCCATCTATCGAGCCATATAGTTTGCACAACTTATCGTGTTAATACGTTCAGTGCGGCTAACGCTTATGCGCGTTTTTCTGATCTTCACCAAGTGCGGGCCGACGCGTATACGCGTCCATACAAAAAAAAACTGTAGGCAAGCGGGGTGCGCCGCACCTGTGCGTTTATAGCGTGTATTCTGGGTGTCTATTGTTTCGAAGCGGTCGTAAAATGTGGAATTGTAAAGGAGACTACACACTAGTCAGGTTTCTGCTACGAATCTTGCAGAGGGGGGGGGGGGGGGGAGGGGACGGCGGCGGCGACGACAACAATAACCTAATTTAGTACAATAGATTATTGAAATAATTTTATTATGACTCGCTCTTTTAACTAAAGTAATAGGTAGTTTTAGTCTATTTATAAATGGTGTCTATCACGAGGCTGGCGAAAAGTCGTAAATTAAAAAAAATTAAGAATCAAAGGGCTTTCGGGAGAAGGTACCTTTACTGTTACTGTTTTATTAAGGTATAACTTACTATTTTAACAAAACCGAACGAAGATATATTATGGCGTAAACTTCACAAAATCTCTTACAAATAAACACTAGTGTGGAAGCACCTTTATCCACCCAACACCTTTATATGACCCGTAATTGTTATATGACAGTCATAAAACCCGAAAGTTACCGAACGCACATAAGCGTCAGCCGCACTGCGGGAAGGTAAAGGACAACGCGCTATAGCGTCCAGCCGCACTACGCGAGTTTTCTATGAACGCATATAAGCGTTCTTAGCACTACGCGAAAAATTTTTTGAACGCACATACGCGTTTTCAGCACTGGGCGAATGACTCTTTTATTAGCATTGGCTATAAATTCGCAAATTATTCAGCATTGAACGCGTTAATGCAAATTATTAAGTAAAAGCATAGCAAGTTAATTGCAAAAAATATTAAATTACTGTACTTCAAAAGAAAGACAAAAAGCGTTTAGTTTGAAAATAATTATCATTATCATTTGGAGTTACAAAAAGATCGTAAAAAAACCTATGATCTGTTTTAGAAAAATAATTATTTAATTGCTGTTTGATATATGTATTTTTCATTTAAATTCAGATATTGTGTTTTTTTGTAATTCGAACAAATGGCGACCATAAAGTTTTTCATTACATTTTTAGTAGTCTATTACTTGCTAGTTTTGGTAAAATTAAAAAAATATATAAGATAATTTAAAAATGGAAAGCTAATGTTGGGAAGGCCTAATAACAAATGCACTAAATACATAAAAAATTGATTTAAATAAAAAAAAGTGAATGTTGCCAGTCTAAAAATATTTTATGTATTTAGTCAATTTTGTTAGGCATGTAGTTACTGCTTGGATCCACTGCTGTGTTTAAAATTAAGTTTAAAGAAAAAACTAGCGTAATTTCTTTTTCATATGAAATTATTATTTTAATAATGTTATATTTTTGTTTAAACCTGTGGTAGGTATAGATTTTCCATAGAAAAATTTTTTTCTTAATTAGTTTTTTGACTGAAGTTTTTTTTTAATGGTGTTCTAAACAGCAGTGGAAAGGTGTTGTCAGGGTTGAAAATATCTGTGATTGAATGGCGAAATGTGATTGTAGGTTAGTTTTAGACGGTTAGGGACGTGGGTTTATTTTATTAAAAAGGAAAACTATGTTTCTATAGGCGAAGACTTTTAATTGGCTTAATGTTCAAATTTTATTATGTGCAAATAAAACCTTTTTTTACAGATTTAGATAAATATCTTAATTAAAAATAATTATGGAAAATTGGCAGTAGCATTTTTTTTATTTGTCATGTAATATAAACGTCACCAGCCTGTTTTCTCTATTTAATTCATTTTACGAACAAATTAGTTTTTTTTAAATTTTAAAATAAGAATCTCATTTTTTTCATAAATAAACCCACGTCTCTTGTAAAAAAGAAATGGTTCGGCATTTACAAGTACAAAATTCTATTTAGTGTAACTAAAAAAAAAATTGAAAATTATTGTTTATAGATAGAATTGGTGTCTTTTTTGTTTGCCTTATTTAAAAAAAAAATTGTGCTAATTTTGTTGAAATTGTACCAAAATAGGTATGTACGTGGTTTTATTTTAGTGTTTGGCGAAATAGAATTTTTCGCCATTTTTTTTAAATAATGTAAAATTGGTGAATTTGTTTGCCTTATTTAAAAAAATGTGAAACCAGAATATAATTTTGTTGAATTTGTGCCCAAATAGGTACGTGGTTTTATTTTAGTTTTTGGCGAAATAAAATTTTCGCTATATTTTTTTTAAATAATGCAATTAAAAAGTAGATGTTTAATATTATCTATATTAGATTTAAGATTTTTAAATGTAACGGTTTTTTTTTCAGTCCGAGTGTTGCCAGTTGTAATAATGTTAAGGAGTGTTGCTATATAGTTTTTTGTTTCGTAAACGCGGTGCTATTTTTTGTTATTTTTTTATACGTGATTCAGTTATTATTATAATATGTATACAAAGAATTATTGTTTTATGTTAAAAAGTATTGGATAATTTGTTTGTGCAATTTTACTCGTCATCCATTTTATTTTCAAAAAAAGGACGCCCGAGAGAAATACACTCCGATGTCATCGCCGGTATACTCCAAAAGGGTGTCCGTTTACCGTCGGGCATGTATGACCAGACGTATGAGTGTCGATGAAGCCAATGAAGTATGTTTGGATCGTAGCAGATGGCGTTCTATAGTCTCTGCTTACCACCATGCGAAATAGGCGTGATGTTATGACGATAATGGCAATTGGAGATTTTTTTTGTAAAAGGGGAGTTAAAGATAATTTATAATAAATTGTTATTTTTTAACAATATTCATGTACATTGCACACAACGTCTTCTGGTCCCAAGCTAAGCTTATATGCTTGTGTTATGTGTACCAGAATACAGATAGAATACTTAGACTACTTTTCTTTTGTAAATACATACTTATAAAACATAGTAAACACAGAGACGCAGTACAAACATTTGTATGGCAGTTATAAATATCACACAAATTATTTTGCCGTGCGGGAATCGAACCCGCGACCTCGTGAATGGCAGTCCGTTACATGAACCACTGCACCACGAGGCATGTCATAATAATAGCTGATTCTTGTATATTAATTAAAAAGTCGATATATAGCTAGTCAGAAATAAGAAAGTGTTTGCCGCTAGATTGTTCCTAAAATTTATTGATAGCATAATTAATCTCAACTACAAAAACACGGTAATAAAAGGACTACTTTTTTGGTTGTAAAAATCAGTGAAATTAGGTTAAGGTCGCATTCCGATGTACGCTACATGGGACTGTAACGCGCGACTGATCAAGTTAATGGATATTTTCACGTTGCTAAAAGCAGACAAGTATACATTTAGGTCACACTGTTCTCGCAATATCAAATGTGGGATGCCATTTTTGTGTTTAGCGACATTTCATACAAAGCAATGAGAACTTGGAATATAAAAATACTACAGCAATTTATATTCAAAAAACAATCGTTGCCGGTCGCGGTACATCGGAAGGCCACCTTTAATCCCATTATGCTTGTGTGATTCGTTTGTAGAGAGGTTCCAATTTTTTTTGTATCGTTTTGATGGAATTTTGAAAAAAAAACATTAAAACCTTTTTTAACATTAAGGTACCCATAAACCAATAAAAATAATTTAGATTCATAATTATTTTTTTGTATTTTGTGTTATTAGTCAATGAAATATTGCTACATTGTTAGACTACCGCCATTTTTAAATTATTATCCGCCATTTTTAAATCGTTATCTAACATTTTGATATTTTATTTGTGAAATGCGACGCCTTAGTTTTGCGTTTTAGCAGTTTTTTCGGAGTTGGTATTCTTAATACACCCAGTTTAATTAATTTAATACTGACGAACATTTTATACAACGTATTCTGATCCCAAACTAAGCTATATTTTCGGTATCGCATTACGGATATAGTACATAATACTAAGTTTTTTTGCAAATACACTATTTTAATAAATAGTGTAAAGTGTAATACACGCATCACAAATTTTTTGTCAATGTGGAAATATAATATACGATCTCCTATCTAAAACCTACTTACCTACCTATTATTTTTTTTGAGACTGGATCGTTGGATGCTTATTTAATAATTTAGAAATAACTGTAGGTATTTAAATAGTATCTTTGAGTGAGTCAAATAAAACGTGTTTTTTTTTCTTTTATACTAGTACTCGTAATGGCGCGCTTTGTACTAGTAGGGAAGTTAAGTTATATCCTATCTAAATAGATAGAAAACACCCGAACGCAGTGTAAACTACAAACTACAACAAACTAAATCGGATCAGCGGCCTAGTGAACGGTAATCCGTTACAAGAGCCACTAGTCCACGAGACATTTAAAATCTTTTTCATGTAGCAATATTTCGTAAATTAAATTGTTAAGACAATTTATGTTTCGAATGATCTCTAATATGTGTCATCGGATCTTTTTGGTGCAATTTTTATAGTGTTTAATTTTAAGTTGAAAAAAATATAATTTTTGTTTTATTCTACTATAGTGACATTAAGTTCTATTAGATTTATATGGATTAGATTAAACTTTTATTTTAAATATAGCTTTTCTGTTGCTAGAATACGCATTGCGTATTATATTGTATGAATTAAATTTTTTGTATTATTTGTAATTTTAAGACTTATTTACAATGTGTAAATTATAAGTCAAATTTATTACATAATTTAGAAATAGCATCTGCTTTGTTTTTCATTAATTTGTCATACGAAATACCACTAATGGAGTATAAAATTATTATTAAGTGGTATTTTTCCGAAAATATTTACACACAAGTAATATAAAGTTATAAACTATATATAAACTTATAATATAAACTTTTTAGTTACACTTTAAACAAATCACTGTCATTTTTAGGGTTCCGTACCCAAAGGGTAAAAACGGGACCCTATTACTGAGACTTCGCTGTCCGTCCGTCCGTCCGTCCGTCCGTCTGTCACCAGGCTGTATCTCAAGAACGGTGATAGCTAGAGAGTTGAAATTTTCACAGATGATGTATTTCTATTGCCGCTATAACAACAAATACTAAAAATAAAATAAAATAAATATTTAAGGGGGGCTCCCATACAACAAACATGATTTTTTACCGTTTCTTGCTCGATACTAATAACGTTGCCTTATGTTGCATAGATAATGGTACGGAACCCTTCGTGCGCGAGTCTGACTCGCACTTGACCGATTTTTTTAATATACGCTATTAAATACACTTAAAACAAATATTAGTATATTATTATTTAATTGGTTTAAATTTAATGATTTCATTTTTTTTTTTAAATTACACCCCGTGTAAAAAAAAAAATTATATTGTAAGTATTTGTTTTAAGTTTATTAAAATTTTTATAAACACTGTTAAACATATTATAATTAGGTACCTAAAATTCGTGCCGACATTTTTGTGTTCCTATATTTTGTCATTTTGTGTTGCCTGCCTTTATAAGTGAGTTACCTACTTATAACAGGTCGAACAATTATTTGTATTGATATATATTATGTTGTTGCATTTTGCACAATAAATAGTTGTTTTTTTATTATAATTGTTATATTTAAAAATAAAGATAAGTCTTTTATTTCATTTCTCGTTGTAAGAAAATTGTTATGTAAAATTAAATTTTGTAATTATGTATTTGTTATTGGTGTATTGAGCTTTTAAAAAAAATTCGAAAGCAATAGATTCTATTGCAGAATCATGAATTGTAGATATTTTTTATTATAGAAAAACTACAGAATAATAGTTTTTTTTTGGCTAGTCGCTATTTGCGCATTGCCAATGACAAGGATATGTCATAATTGAAAACTACGGTAACCACAGATTTACCTGATGTATAGTGTATGTCTACATCACTCAATCGACTTGAAGCCACTTACATATCTATGTGTACGTGAAATATGTATCTATGTGTGTCTATGATACAGGCTATACGTCATATGCAACGTCGTTAATCTATGAAGTACGATTTAGCCAGGCTAAAATTATAATAATAATAAGCCATTTATTCGGAGTTACTTTACAATTTTACATAATTATTTACAAATGCGCAGATGATAAATAAACTTATAGGATATCTCGTAATTCCGAGTGCCTCTTGGCATATTATGCCTCCTCTAAGCTTCTCCACTGAGTTCTATCACGTGTTACCCTTCTCCAGAAATATCCCGCACTGAGTTTCAGTTCATCTTCCCATCTGATATGTTGGCGTCCTCGACTACGTTTTCCATCTTTGGGGTACCATTCTGTGACCTTACTGCTCCATTTCTCTTGCGGGTTTCGGATCATGTGTCCCGTCTACCACGGCACATAAGGCTAAAGTATGGTATGGTGGGTTGACGTTTAAAATTAAGGGAAGCATCCCTTAATTTTAAACGTCAACCCACCATCTGTGACAGTAACAATATCAGTTTGAATGCAATTGGACTTTGAGATAGCTATTTGCAAATAAAACTAGCTATCATCCGTGTTGTTTCCTTTATTTGTGAGCTTTAGAAGCCATTTGTAAAAAAATAAACCGCTGTCAACCGTTTTTTTTTCCTTTTATTTTTCAAATCGTCATGAAATTAGTCATGTTTATTAAGATAGTTATTTTTTAATTAATCTAGAATTAAGAATGTTTTTGGTAGTTATAAATTTGGCCCAAATAATAAGCTTTGTGGTGGATTTGAAAAGTTTACCGCGTTTATTGTGTTCTTTATTTAAAATAGTATATTTTTTAAGCACAGGTATAAGCATTCTGGCCATTAGTCGATCTTAATCGATTATATTTATTATAATAAAAAAAGTTAAGCTCAATGTAGATACCAAATTGAAATAAAAATTTTAATAGATAGGGCAATTTTTTATATACCTAGTCTTGCCAGATTTTAACGTATTAGTCTGTGGTGAATCAATATAAAGATTTTTAAGTGTGGCAATAATTTAACAGAGTAGGTTATACTGTCCTAGGTCAATTTATTTTCTGGTTTCAACAGATTTACTTTCCTTTTTAATGTCAATCGAAAATCTAAATATTATAGTGTAGTTTAAACCTAAGGCCTCGGCTATCTTGGAAAGTCCTCGTACTAATTACTTTGTCATATCTTACTATTGACATTTATGTAATGTATAATCACGCCATCTATTGAGTGTACGACGTAACTGCTTAAACTTTGTGTTGATTCACTGCAAACTTTAGGGAGCATACTCTTATTACGTGATACATGCATAAACATAAAAAAATATAAAATGAACTGGGTTTATTTTGCCTACCTACCTTTCGGCTAGTCGTCACGTACTATGAGTATGTACCTTTATTTAATTAAGTGCAAACTATTCGGCCAAGCCTGTTTCATAAAATTGATGTAACAACAATTTAATTGTGATCTAAATTTAATAATAAATGCGTTTTATCGATATTTTTGTTTTATTTTATATTAGTTACACTATTTGATGGTGGGAAAGAAAAAAAAATGGAATTTCTGTCAAATTGTCGAATAAAGTACATTCGACGTTCTGAAAATCAAAGGTAAATCGGTACAGTCGACAGCCCCGTTAAAGGTGGATCGGTACTTTCGGCGTTTCGATTAAAGTGAATAGATACATTCGACTTCCAGGTTAAGGGTGATTCGGTATTTTCGACGTTCCTAGTCGAGAGTGAATCGGTACATTCGACGTTCCGGTTAAGGGTGAATCGGTACAATCAACAATCTTTATTTAGGATGAATTACAGGTAAATAATAAAAAAAAGGGTATTGTTTTATTGAAATATTTTTTATTGTATTAGAATACAAATTTAATACACTTTTTACAAATGATATTTTCAAATTTTTTTGACAAATTTATACTCTAAACTCATACATGATTGATAATAAGAAGATTAGCCTTAGCATGTTAAGTATAAATAAACACGGATAAATCTGCAGGCAACAGTTGGTCTTAATTATTTTTTACATTTTCAGTGGGATATAATCTTAGAGTATTATACTCTTTTTTCCTTGCTTCTTCTCCAGCCCATAAACGTCCCACTATTAGGCACGGGCCTCCTCCACTTTGGGAGGGATTATGGTCTACTGTGCCGCGCTGATCAGAAGTGTTGGCACAGCGTTTAGTTTAGAGTCACAGTAGACCATTAACTGTTATGTTCCATAGCTGGCTTTTACAGCACCGTGGCAAAGAAATGGGATGATGAAACTTGCACTCTTAATCCGTCACCACCGTTACATACAGTTTTTGTCAAATATACTGTACTGTCTGTAACTGGGTACTGAAGTTAGCGTCGGTCCTTAAAGTGCTTCGTGTCATAGCAACGTAGATAAATTACGCGTAGCTGACCACCCGAGCGCTGCACCATCCAGGGGCGTAGCTACTGCCCTATTAAATATACGGAAACCCTGGGCCACGGGCCCCCCTATTTTTCTTTTGTAAGAAATCTTTACCCTTTATATCGGCCTCCAAATAAATTTTTATACAGGACCCCAACAAGGCATGCTATGCCCCAGCCCCTGGAACAATCACAACGAGATTATGTTCCAGCCACACTTATACAAGATTTGTCTTGGGGACTGTAGTTCAGTCATGAGTGTTGCATCCATTTGCGTCAACGTAGCGCAGCGTGCGAATTGTTTTTTTTTTTTGTATCTGAAATGATGCCGTGACAGCTTTATGTCGAAGTAACACGCAACACGCTATATAGAATGGAAATAACACTTAACGTAATAACGTAATTACGTCGTGATTTGGGATGTTTAGGCTCTGCCAATTGGCGGAGGAGACACCTATTCACATTCTCACTGATTGCCCTTCAGTGATGCATATGCCATGCCATGCACCCAGAAGAGACCAAACTTCTCAAAACCAAAAAGATCCTGGAGTTCTTCATGGCAACAGGTTTAGACCGAGAACTGTAGAAAGTGGCGATCACAATAGATCAATCTGGTTGCAGTGATACAGGCGTAAAGTAGCATGATGAGCCGGTACTCAAAAAATTGGTCAAGTGCGAGTCGGACTCGCGCACGAAGGGTTCCGTACCATTATTTATGCAACATAAGGCAACGTTATTAGTATCGAGCAAGAAACGGTAAAAAAATCATGTTTGTTGTATGGGAGCCCCCCTCAAATATTTATTTTATTTTATTTTTAGTATTTGTTGTTATAGCGGCAATAGAAATACATCATCTGTGAAAATTTCAACTCTCTAGCTATCACCGTTCTTGAGATACAGCCTGGTGACAGACGGACGGACGGACGGACAGCGAAGTCTCAGTAATAGGGTCCCGTTTTTACCCTTTGGGTACGGAACCCTAAAAAGAAAGAAAATACATCGTGTGGAAGACATGGCGGACAGCGTAAACATCGCAGTTTGTACAAAAAAAAATTTACTCTCCTCTATTTGTATAATTGGTGTGCAATAAAGAATATTGTATATTGGTTGCATGGTCACTAAGAGATAACTGTGTCCGTACACTGAGTTTAAACATTTCTTTCACACTTTTTTCAGCCAGGGTCACCTAACAACTGTTAAATACTCTAAAATTATAACCTCAAAACAACTTCGAACTAAATCCAACTCAATCACTATCTTCTTTAATATAATTATTAGATTTTATATCCCTAAAAACACGAAACAAATCACAATTAGGCGCAATAACACCTTTTACCGCCCAACTTTTTAATGTGCTGGCAACATTCTCAGATTTGACAACCATAGACAATTTTATAGGTTTATTTAAAAAGTCTGTGTCAAAAAAGTTTTTTGTCATATTAATCTGTAGATCGGTAATTAGGGGTGGGTTCGGACCGAGAATATTATCGATATATTTTTCATCATATTCTCGACATGTATAGTCTATGCCATTTTTTGTAATTATAGGAACTGGCGCGTATTCCGGTATTTCAGTAAGATGATCAGCGTTCGCATTCCAACCGTCATTATTAATTCTTAAAAGTGAATCAATATCGTGTCCATATAAATTTGGATTTTCATATTGTTTATAGCCAAGACCTGAAACAAAATATTGTTTTATTTATATTCTCTGATCCCAAATGAAGCTAAAGTAAATAAATATTCATGGACATTTCACAAAAAGTCCTCTGGTCCCAAGCTAAGCTTATATGCTTGTGTTATGTGTACCAGAATACGGATATACCGCATATACTACTTTTCTTTTGTAAATACATACTTATAATACATAGTAAACACACAGACAAAGTACAAACATTTGTATGACAGTTTTGAAGATCACACAAATGATTGTCCCGTGCGGGAATCGAACCCGCGACCTCGTGAACGGCAGTCCGTTACATGAACCACTGCTCCATTAGGCACGTCGTATTGTAAAATGAATTAGTGATTACGCGTTTATAAACGTAAAGGTCCGCGCGTTGTGGCGTACTATGAGGGAGGCCTAAGTTCAACAGTGGACGGAAAAAGTCTGATGGATGGAATACCTGGCTAAATCGTACTTCAGGGTCTAATAAAATATGGCATTCATGTGACATGTAATTTTTACAAACTACAAATGTCAGTTTTACAAGCAATAAAACAAGTATTGTATTGGGAAGAGACATTGACATTACAACATTAGATTAACCTGTGACGTGTACCATAGACACACATAGATACATATTTAACGCACACAGATATGTAAGTGGCTTCAAGCCAGAATAAGTGATATAGCCATGAGAGACATTAACTGGAAAATCTTTGTATCCTACCTTCAACACAGCCTTTGATCAGTCCCTTCATGGTAGTACTAGATACTAATGCTACTGGAGCCCCCGGGGGCGTCGCCACGTATAACGTAGAGCCTTCCTTCGTTTCAGACATAAGCTGAACACTCATATATAACAGATCTCCTACAAGTACTGTATGTACCTAAAAAGTAAAAAAAAAAAACAGTCAATTATCATATAGCGACATCTAATGAAGAATAACTGTCACTACAGTACAGTACATCCTACATCGCACTTGCGAAGTTTGTACACGAGTTAAGACGGCAACAAGATCTGAATATGAATGAATGTAGCCTGTTTGGAGAATTCTCTATTTGTGATTGAAAGAATCCATATGCCCATGCTTCTCCACAACCAGTTGGGACTTGTACACTAAGGGTTTTTTACCGTTATTCTTCTCTTCTTCTTCTCCAGCCCAGTTACATCCCACTGTTGGGCACGGGCCTCCTCCACTTTGTGAGTGATTATGTTCTACTATACCGCGCTGACCAGACGTGTTGGTACAGAGTTTATTATCAAGTTTTCCGTCTCTCACAGAGGATTTTATCTGTGTGCAATATCCCTAACCTGACTTTTACAGCACCCTTGGGGGGAGATGGGGTGGTGACACTTGTATTCTTAATCCGTCACCACACAGAGGGCACTGTTATACCGTTATTATCATAATACATTCGTATTCTTAATAAGGGAATTAGGGCAGGAGAATAATGACTATGAGTATTTGTTGTTATAACATCTTCTATCTCTCTCTTCAGCCCATTATCACAGTAGACGTTAACTGCTTATATTGTTCCTTAACTGGCTTTTACAGCATCCTAGGAAAGAAATGCAACTGAATAAACTGTGAAATTTTCAACTCTGTAGCTATAGTGGTTTGAGCATTACCCTCACCCGGCAACGGTGGCCTTCTTTATATGAGGCCCAACGAGGGATACATTAGGTCCCCCCATCGCATATCATAGCAGTCAGCTATGCTATGGGCGAGGTAAGGCCTGGAATTCCGACCCGTCGCACGTAACCACATCTTTGTGTCAGCCATTGTGTTAGAGGGTTGGCAACTGTCTGGGACACCCTGTATATAGTATATCCGTATTCTGGTACCCATACCATAAGCATATAAAAGCTTAGCTTGAGACCAGAGGACATTGTGTGAAATGTCCATGAATATTTAGTTATTTATTCTCACCTGTGGTCTCATCCCTTTTCTATTCTTCCTAAGAGCGTGTACTATTCTTTGAGGTAAGTCATTTATTATAGTATCAATTGATTCATTCATCACAGGCTCCGATAGACGTAGTACATGCCATGTTTTGTTTTGAGTCACTATTACTGTAAAAAATTTTATTTTTACATGCATATATAATAAAAAATAAATAAAAATAAATATTCATGGACATTTCACACAACATCCTCTGGTCTCAAGCTAAGCTTATATACTTGTGTTATGGGTACCAGAATACGGACATAATACATAAACTACTTTTCTTGTGAACGTCAGGTTGTCTGGACCAACATAGAAATCCAGTGTTTGGTATATACTAAAATTTAGTACCTTTCTAGTACCTTTTAGTACCTAAGTTCAAATATTTAGTACCTCGATAGATTCCGAGAAAATGCGAAAAAAGGTGGTCCAGACAACCTGACGTCAGGTTGTCTGGACCAATTTTTTTTCTCATACTTGCAGACAAAACAACTCAATTATTTTGTTGTCAGTATTTAGTACCTATTTAGTACCTTCATTATTTTTTTTTTCAAAATTTTTTGACATACCAGATGAGAGTTAAGCAAGTTTGAACTTTTCCAGTACTTGGTCATTTTGCGAAATATAGGACTTATATCACTTTCTTATGGTGTATACTTAGATACGTTTGCGTTGCTGATTGGAAATCTTACGTCCTGAACAAGTTGGGACAAGTCTGATATTTACCTTAGGTCCCAAAATAAGCATAATTTTTTTCTTAGGTTTCACAGATAAGGATTCAGCTCTTATTTTTTATCAATGCTTATAAATAAGTTACGAGTAAATAAAACGTTTGTTTCTCTCACAATGTACTTAAAATTACATGCTTAAAAAAAGTACAAACTAAAAAGTTTAAATGCCTTCCGTCCGTCTGTTACCAGGCTTTATATATTGAAATCAACGCAGAGAATAACGTGAGTTAAGTGTGGTTCACGCATTTGTACCGTATGAAAAAAATTGTCTGTATTTATGTTGTTTATGTGCGAATTCAAACTCAGCTTTTACAATTATGAATAAGTTTGAAATTATTGATATATGTAGTTTCTTTTGTTTCCTTTCGAGGTTTTAGGCCTTCATCCGACTTTAACTTTCCTAGATTTATAATAACTTTCAATCTATATATCGACGGGGGGACAAAGTTACTCGCGTCCGTAGGATTTACCATCTTTTCCTAGACCCACCCTACACGTGTCCCCTGGGTGGTGCCAAATGAGTAACAATGCCACATTAAAGATAACTGGCCTGCTAAGCCTGCTTAAGCTTAGCTAGTGTGGGTAGGAAATGACCCCGACGACCCGCTACCTCGCGGTCATGTTTCGCGAGATCGGGGGCCTTGGCTTGGTCGCCCGGGTCAAGAGGAAGAAAATCTCAATAAAACATTACCCCAATCCTAAGGTGGGCTACGCGCCGAGAGGATGCATGGCTGATGGGATGTTCAGCCTTAAGCGCCAACTTCAATGGAACTGGCTCACTTTGAAGTATTGTGCCTTCACATGGGAATAGGTGTTACCCTGTGTGTGACCTCAATATTATCGACCTAACTCGTGGGAATAAAAATGAATAAAGATGAAATTAATTTTAGTAACCAGGACAAACAAAAAAAGAAGTTAACTCAACAAATACTGCAACCTAGTACATTTAGTAGACCCAGGTCACGCTCTATATCAGAAACCATCGAAAATAATTTCGCTACTACTAACGCTAATGATCTAACTCTGTGTCAAAGCACTGAAGGTGACACCTGGACGGAAGTCTCAAACAAAAAAAGACAACGTGATAGCCCAGAAAGCGAAAAGTGTGTAAAGCAGTGCAAACTGGATAGCTATTGGCTTAGCGAACCTCTGCCGACATCAAACTCCTTTGCTGAACTAGAAAACGTACCACATGATGTACCAGAAATACAACTATCAGAGACTCAACCCAAACCACCGCCATTATTTGTCGACCACGTTATTAATATACGTCCGTTGACCAAACTACTAAACGAAAAGGTATCGGGACTGTACGAACTGAAAGTGTTACAAAATGACAAAGTCAAAATACAACCGAAATCTAGCGATGCCTTTAAAATTATCACGAAGGAATTAGATAGTAAGAAAACAGAGTATTACACCTACAAGCCGAAACAAGAACGTAACTTTAAAGTAATACTTAAGCATATGCATCCATCAACAGATGTGGATGACATTATTGAAGCACTGGCAGTATTTGGCCATTCTGTAACCAATATATGGAATATAAAACAAACTGCTACTAAAAAGCCATTAGATATGTTTGTTATAGAGTTACAACCAAAAACCAACAACAAGGATATATACAACATCAAAACACTACTTAATTGTCGTATTAATTTTGAACCTCCAAAACCCAAACGCAGCATACCCCAGTGCTCGAATTGTATGGACTATGGGCATACTAAGCGATACTGTCGCCGAAAGCCAAGATGTATCAAATGTGCTGGATACCATGCCTCCTCCGAATGCTCTCGCAAAGGAAGATGCTCTGATGTTAAATGCGCCCTATGTGGTGGGAACCACCCTGCAAATTACAAAGGCTGCGCGGTGTTTAAAGAACTCCAAAAACAAAAATATCCGCCACTACGTAGTAAAACTATGGTTATTAATAATAACAGCAATCTCCGCAATGACCAAAGTACAATACCATCATTCCAATCAATCGACCAATCAAAAACATATGCTGAAACAACTAAACAAAAACTACCCAATAGATCTCAAAACTTTAATGTTCTTACTCAAGAAAGTCAGTTATTTGAACCGAATGAAATCTCACACAATTTTAAACCCATTATGAATATGTTCAAAGAAATGATGCAACAAATGACCACAATGACTACCTTACTAATGAATATCATGTCCCAATTACATCCACATTCAAGCCATTAAAAATTGCTATGTGGAATGCCAACGGGCTGTCAAACCATGCTCTTGAAGTAGAGATGTTCCTGAAAACCCATAAAATAGATATAATGCTGGTCTCTGAAACCCATTTCACTTCAAAAAGCTTTTTTAAAATACCAAAATATAAAATTTATAACACTGATCACCCTGATGGTTCCGCCCACGCAGGCTCTGCTATATTAATCAAAGAGAATATAAAACATTATGTAATGAACTCTTACTGTACAAATAAAATTCAAGCAACAAATCTAACAATAGAATGCTCGCAAGGACCCATGACCATATCGGCTCTCTATATTGCCCCCCAGGCACAACCTCAAAAGTATAGACTACACAACTTTTTTCCAAATGCTTGGCCACAAGTTTATTGCCGGTGGTGATTATAATGCCAAGCATACAGACTGGGGATCGAGAATCATTACGCCTAAGGGACGTGAACTTAGGAAAGTAGTCGACAATCTCAACCTCAAAGTTTCATCTACTGGCCAACCAACTTATTGGCCCAGTGATATCAAGAAGAAACCTGATCTTGTAGACTTTTTTGTCACCAAGGGTATTCCAACTTCATCCTTGCGCTGTGTTTCAAATTTCGACCTAACTTCTGATCATTCTGTAATTATAGCTGATTTATGTAACGATCCTGTAAAGGTTAAAAGACCTTGTAAACTCCATAGCAAAAAAACTAACTGGATGAAATTTAAACTGCAAATTAGTGAAGCTCTTACCAATCAAGTAAAACTAAAATCTTACGACGACATAACTGATGCAGTAGAAATATTTAATAAATGTGTTCAGTCTGCAGCCTGGGACGCTACTCCTACTGCAATGCACAACCAAGAGGTTTTCATTCCAACCTATCCACAGATTATTATAGACTTGGTACAAAAAAAGAGACAGGCTAGAAAGTTATGGCAAAAGTACCGTTATCCCAAACATAAAACTCTGCTCAACAACCTGACAAAAAAACTCAAGGATACCCTAAAGAAGATTAAAAATGAAAATTTAGAACACTTCATCTCCAGACTAGACGCCACGACAGCAACGGATTATTCGTTATGGAAAATAATTAAAAAAGTCCGAAGACCAACTACCTACCAATCACCACTACGCAAAGAAGATGGTACTTGGGCGAGAACTGATGCTGATAAAGCAACCCTGTTTGCAAACCACTTGTCATGTATATTTACTGCTAATCCTGATTCAGGCTCAACAAAAATATCCGAAGTCAGTAAAAAACTATCTTTACCCCTTCAAATTTCTTCTTCCATTAAATACTTCTCCTATAATGAGGTGTACCAAGTAATTCGAAACTTAAATTTAAACAAAGCTCCCGGCTACGACCTCATAACTGCAAAGGTGTTGAAAGAATTGCCTGAAGTCGGTGTAATATTTTTAACCCAAATATACAATGCTATCCTGAGACTTAATTTCATACCTGAACAGTGGAAAACAGCTGAAATCATTCTTATTTTAAAACCAGGAAAGGATCCAGAAAAAGTAACTTCCTACCGCCCTATCAGTCTACTCCCTATTCCCTCTAAGGTGCTAGAAATTCTTTTTATGAAGAGACTTCTACCTATAATTAATAGATCTCAGATTATTCCACCACACCAGTTTGGCTTCCGTGAAGCTCACAGCACTGTAGAGCAAGTTCATCGACTTGTAAATGAGATCAATAGTGCCTTCGAACAAAAGATGTATTGCTCTGCAGCCTTTCTGGACGTTTCACAAGCCTTTGATCGCGTTTGGCACGATGGCCTATTATATAAAATACTGGAAACACTTCCTTCGAACTGCTACTTGTTGTTAAAATCCTATTTAACACGACGGCATTTCTACGTCAAAGTAGGAGAGGAGAGAACCAAATTATATAAAATTGAAGCGGGAGTTCCCCAAGGCAGTGTTATGGGACCGATCTTATACCTCATCTACACATACGACTTACCCCTGACAAGAAATGTTCTAGTCGGCACCTTCGCTGACGATACAGCGTTACTAGCTACCCATAGCAATTCTCAATTAGCATCTAATATTCTACAACAAAGCCTCGACGAGATATCTAACTGGTTACGTGACTGGCGCATCAGAGCAAATGAAAACAAATCTGTACATGTGACCTTTACCCTTAGAACAGAAACGTGTCCTCCTGTGGAACTAAACGGAATACAAATACCTCAATGCAGTGACGTGAAGTATAGCATAGCATACATATGGATAGGAGGCTAACATGGAAACAACATATTTTTAATAAAAGAAAAGCCTTAGGGTTGCAACTCAGAAAGCTGTACTGGCTAATTTCTCGCAAATCTAAATTGTCACTGGAAAACAAGCTTCTCATATACAAAAGTATATTGAAACCTGTATGGTCATACGGAGTTGAGCTTTGGGGAACTGCATCAAACTCAAATCTTGATATCTTGCAACGATTTCAATCCAAAACGCTGCGCATGATGGCAGACGCTCCGTGGTATATCACCAACAATCAACTTCATCGTGATCTGAAAATCCCAAGTTTGAAATCAGAAATTACCAACAAACTCACAGCATACGCGAAGCGTATCAAGAACCACCCAAACGCTCTTGCTTTGTATTTAATGGATAAGTCTACCGGCTCCTTCAACCGGCTTAAAAGAAAGGCTCCCCAGGACGAGATATAATGTACCTACCTGGAAAATTCAATATGGGTTAGTCATTGGACTAATTCCATTCATGTCATAAAATTCTATATGTAACCTCTAGCTTAATGCCTAAATCTCAGGCAGATTGCGAGAACGACAACTACGTAAAAAAAAAAAAAAAAATATATCGACGACGGAAAGGCAAAATTACTTAAGCGCCAATTTGTCGAAAATGACTTATATATATACCATTCGCCTGGTTTTTTTTATCTGCGTCGAATTGACTAGGTTTCTAAGCGATTGGAGAACTTTCTTGGCGCTTAAGGTTTCCGAAAAATGGCCAAAAGTTTTTGTCGCATTGCTTAAGCGACACAATTTGAGGTCTTTTTTTAGGTGTGTCTCATAAGCCATTTATTTTCAAATGCAATATTTATAAGTTATAGATAGATAGAGATAGATAATTCTTTATTGTACGATTTAAATGATACAACCTTGAACTACTTAAAATTATGTACAATTGGCGACATTATCGCGTAAAGCGATTTCTTCCAGGTAACCACGGGATGGAAAGAACTGATAAAAAACGTTTACCGGTAGGGTAGATTGCTCTGTACAGATAAAAGAACTAATTAGTTTTAAAATAAATGATAATAAAATATACATAAGACAAATTATACATACATAAATACTTAAGACGATACCAAAATAGCTTCGTGCATTTTCCTATGTACGAAGTTTTCATTGTTTCTTTAGATTGAATGGCTAGAGCTCTAATTTTTAAGTATATGTTTTTTCAATATATGATCTAGGATCGCATCAACTCAGAAACGCGATTGAAAAAAGTTTTCTCGATAGAAAATCTTGGCGAAACAACCTCTCAAATTTTTTATTTTTTTCATTTGTCGGTCTATTATCGCGTATTAACTAATGAAATAACTTTAAAAACATAAGTAACTATTATATATAGAAACACGTAAATCAGAATTAAAATATATTTAGTAGATAATAATAATAATAATAATAAATATTCATGGACATTTCACACAACGTCCTCTGGTCCCAAGCTAAGCTTTATATGCTTGTGTTATGGGTACCAGAATACGGATATAATACATATACTACTTTTCTTTTGTAAATACATACTTATAATACATAGTAAACACCCAGACGCAGTACAAACATTTGTATGACAATTAAAAACATCACACAAATATTTGTCCTGACCGGGAATCGAACCCGAGACCTCGTGATCGGCAGTCCGATAGATAGTCCGATAGATAGATCCGTAGATTTTGAGTAAATAGGAAAAGTATCCCTAATTCTTCATTTTCTGTGCCTACTGGCTGTGATAATATGTACGTGTCGGCGATGATTTACGATAATATTGATGTAGGCCCTTAAAAATAATAATATATAATAATATACCTACATACATACATACAACATAATTATATACATACATATTACTTTAAAATCTAGACTTATCTTCAAATAATATGTACCAAAATTATTAATTTACTAGAGTGGTTGATTATTACTTTGATTAAGATAATGTTTATTTAAATGTTTTTTAAAGGCACTTATTGTTTTAGCTTGTTTCATGGGGAGTGGTAATTTGTTCCATAAGCAAACAGCTTGTACAGTAAAAGATTTAGCCATAAAACTCGTAGAGTGCTTCGGCATTTTCAACATTAGGTTTTCCGAGGATCTCAGGCACCTCAACTTCGTGCTGTGTAAGTAAGCAAAGCGTTGTTTAAGGTAAGTGGGAGTATGAGGGTTAAACAGTATACTATATAACAAAGAAAGAATATGAGTATTGCGGCGAAAGCGTATAGGTAACCACTTGAGCTTATTGCGAAATTCTGAAACGTGATCATATTTGCGTAGTCCAAATATGAATCTAATGCAAACATTTTGAAGACGCTCAAGTTTATTTAGCTGGTCTTCGGTGAGATCAAGATAGCTGACGTCGGCATAGTCTAGAATTGGAAGAAGCAACGATTCCGCCAGAGAAATTTTCGTAGTAAAAGGTAATAGATTTTGTAGCCTTCGCAGAGACCCGACCGCAGCAAATAGTTTACGGCTAGTTTCCTGTAGTTGGGGACCCCAGGCAAGGTCTCTGTCTATTTGTACACCCAGATTTTTCACTTGCGTACTGTATGGAATACAAACACCGTTGAAGAAAATCTGTGGGAGGGACAGCCAATCGATTCTAGATATCATCCTAGAGCTGCCAACAACAATGACCTGAGTCTTTGATGGGTTAACTCTCAACGCATAATCTGTGCTCCATTTATTAATGTGCTCCAAGTCCTTATTGATGGTAGAGACAGCTACCGATAACTCTCCCAAATTCGCCCTAGTATATATCTGCAAATCATCTGCATAAAGGTGGTAGGATGAGAGAAGCTTTTTGGAAATTGAATTAATGTAAATCGCGAAGAGTAACGGAGATAAAACGCCACCCTGTGGAACTCCGGCAGTCGTAGTACACCAAGATGAGACAGTATTTTCAGTTATATTGGCTTCCTAGATGATCATCGCGAATAACTGATACGTAGCTAACTTTTCATGTATATAGAATTGTAAACTTGGTACGCATTTTTGCCTTTTACTAATTTTGTTGTTTATCTCGTGTTGGTAAAGTTGCTTTGCCCTGATAAAGTGGTTAAACAGCAAGTAAGTAATTTTGACTTATTACGCTTTTGATAATTGAGGCAGCTAAGAAATTCAGCTTTGCACAAATTTACACACTACCTGACGATTAAGTAAACATGCTTTACGTAGTATTATCACACCGGGTGTACATCGGCACATTTGAATTACTACAATTTGGATAAAAACATGTCGTAATCAAAAGGAAAGCCGATAATTTTGAAGTCTTCAAAGGTTAAAGTAAATCGGTAGTACCATTTCTTGTAAAAAAATACGTTTCAGTAATGTTTTGGTCACTTTATTTTTTGTACTTAAGTCAGTTTTCGCAGTGTGTTTTATGAGTTGCGAGTTATAAAACTTAAAATCATAGTAAAACTATGATAAATTGTGAAAAAGTGTACCTCTACGCCATCTTGAATATCAAAATAAAATCTGCTGATGAAAATATGTAGTATAAATAAAAATTAAGAAAGTCACCCAATCTGTGTGAATATCAATAATGATAATATAGATTAAGACAAAGATATTAAATATGAATATAAAGACATATAGAAAAACATAATAAAAGAGATGATCAATAGGTACATTGAAATAAAGATGATGACAAAAACAAAAACAAAAGTAGGTCAACTTTTTGTCAGACAATGAAGATTTTGTTTGGAGCTCAAGTTCTTGGGAAGGTTCAGATAATTATAGAAAGAACAGAATGATAAAAAATTAAATAAGGAGAGAAGAACGAAAAGAAATCAAGTTAACAAAACAAAAAAATTGGTCAAGTGCGAGTCGGACTCGCGCACGAAGGGTTCCGTACCATTATCTATGCAACATAAGGCAACGTTATTAGTATCGAGCAAGAAACGGTAAAAAAATCATGTTTGTTGTATGGGAGCCCCCCTTAAATATTTATTTTATTTTATTTTTAGTATTTGTTGTTATAGCGGCAATAGAAATACATCATCTGTGAAAATTTCAACTCTCTAGCTATCACCGTTCTTGAGATACAGCCTGGTGACAGACGGACGGACGGACGGACGGACGGACGGACAGCGAAGTCTCAGTAATAGGGTCCCGTTTTTACCCTTTGGGTACGGAACCCTAAAAAGAAAAAAAATTTACAATTTTATTTTTGTCATTTTTAAGCAACAGACATGTCTGTTGCTTAAATGGCTGTAGCAGTGGGACTTGGCCTCTTAATGTAAGTCAGACGACGCCTGATCAGTATTACGAGACTTACATTCAGAGGCCAAGTCACACTTCTACAGACGATTTTAAGTAACAGATATTAGTTTAGATAAAAGACTAAAGCTTTGAGGTACTAAAGTATTTTCAATACCAAGATCTTCCTCATTTTTTGAACTACACAGCCCACTGTGTGTAGTTAATTGTCCTCTTTTTCTTATTTAGCACTACCCAGTTAGACTATCTGTCCTAGGTAG
This sequence comes from Orgyia antiqua, assembly GCA_916999025.1. Taxonomy (NCBI): domain Eukaryota; kingdom Metazoa; phylum Arthropoda; class Insecta; order Lepidoptera; family Erebidae; genus Orgyia; species Orgyia antiqua. The sequence continues at coordinate 1,882,631 of OU779872.1, forward strand.
ATGCATAATGGCAAACTTAGACCCACGTAATAGAAAATACTAGTACCTAAGGTTCCCCTTAGTTTAAAATACCGTGGTAGAATACTAACATCTAGACTAAAATCTTGATATCGCTTGCAAATCGAAGATGTGTGATGTATTCGCCATTTATGTTGATCCCAAGGGCAAACTAACGTGGAAGTTTTAAAAATATAGCACACTTCCGTAAATTTTATATTTAGATTTAATTAGAAGGTGTTAGTAATTTTACAAATAAAATGTACCCAAGACTACTTCCGAAATGCAAAAAATTGTTGTATGACAAGAGCCGCCGCTCTTCCTTGTAGGGAGCAGGTAAAACAATAGCATAATCAGTTTCGTGGAACCGTTGTATGTGAACGACACAGAGACACAGGTTATTGTGCTTTAGGGTGAGGAGATATGTGCCACACATGGCTGAAAATAGCTGATGGATGATGCCAACCAGCTTAGAACATTTTGGAACCACCAGAAGGACAGATTTTGTGTAATGAAACCTGGTAAAATCCAGACTTTTCACCTTCAGCTGCATTTTTGCATTGCAAAAATGAAGCAAAAAAATATACTGAATACAAAATTTTATACGAATTTTATCCGAAAAAAAAACTTTAAAACTCATTTCCCAACAACGCAGTTTTGGCGCTTCAGTAATTTTGCCTTTCCGTCAACGAATGTATAGTACTCACACAAAGTACACATAACAAAGTTAAATTTTACTATAAACTGAAATTTTTAGCTTGAGAGCTAAAATTTTCGCATTGTTCTAAAAACACAATATTATTTACGGCATTTGAACTTTTTAGTTTCTACTTTTTTTATGCATGTAATTTTAAGTACATTGTGAGAGAAACAAACGTTTTATTTACTTGTAACTTATTTATAAGCATTGATAAAAAATAAGAGCTGAATCCTTATCTGTGAAACCTAAGAAAAAAATTATGCTTATTTTGGGACCTAAGGTAAATATCAGACTTGTCCCAACTTGTTCAAGACGTATGATTTCCAATCAGCAACGCAAACGTATCTAAGTATACACCATAAGAAAGTGATATAAGTCCTATATTTCGCAAAATGACCAAGTACTGGAAAAGTTCAAACTTGCTTAACTCTCTTCTGGTATGTCAAAAAATTTTGAAAAAAATAATAATGAAGGTACTAAATACTGACAACAAAATAATTCAGTTGTTTTGTCTGCAAGTATGAGAAAAAAGCATTTTCTCGGAATCTATCGAGGTACTAAATATTTGAACTTAGGTACTAAAAGGTACTAGAAAGGTACTAAATTTTAGTATATACCAAACACTGGATTTCTATGTTGGTCCAGACAACCTGACGTTCACACTTTTCTTTTGTATTTAATACATACTTATAATACATAGAAAACACCCAGACGTAGTACAAACATTTGTATGACATTTATGAATATCACACAAATGATTGTCCCAAGCGGGAATCGAACCCGCGACCTTGTGAATGGCAATCCAGTACATGGACCACTACGCCACGAAGCCCGTCGAATATATTCGGTATCTATCAATTTATTAATCTATGTAACGGAATCTTTGAAAGTAATTTATCTACTTGCAGTAGTCGGGTTGTTCTGCAATTTTGTACACCTAACAAAAATGCCAAATAAAAAAAAATATTCAGGATTTTCAAGTGTGTTTTTTAGTTTTTCAACTAAGTAGATTATTTAGTTAAGTAAAAGTTGGACACGGCCACAAAGGGTTCCATATCGTTATTATCATAATATATTCGTCATACTGACCCTGTTACATAGATTAATACATTGATAGATACTTACTCCGTGTAGTGACGGATTAAGAATACAAGTGTCACCACCCAATCTCCTCCCAAGGGTGCTGAAAAAGTCAGCTAAGGGATATTGCACACAGATAACATCCTCTGTGAGAGACGGAAAACTCGAAAATAAACCCTGTGCCAATATGCCTGGTCAGTGCGGCACGATAGACTATAATCCCTCCAAAGTGGAGGAGGCCCGTGCCCAACAGTGGGACATAAATGGGCTGGAGAGAGAGAGAGAGAGATACTTACAGAGTTAATAAAAACTTGTTAAAAAAACAGTATATAGGACCTATTTGTGAAGTGTTTTTAAATTTTTTTTTTTTGGGTCATGGAATAACCTATTATGCCATTGTAAATGAAAACTTACACTTTAGTTTTGTTTTAAAATCTGTGTAAGTTTTATTTGATAATTTTTTGTTTCTTTGGGACATGGAATAACTTATAATGCCAATGCAAATGAAAACTTACATTTAAGTCTCAATCTAGCAACAATATCTTCAATTTCTTCTTCACTAAGAGCCTTTGATATATGCTTACACATAACCCTAGCTATGCTAGCTGGCTGCATCGGTAAACGAGAGTTCCTTACTCCTTTTGCAACCACCCTCCATTGTATTCCAAACTCAGGCAAAGCAGCAGTACAAAATACGTTTATAGGCATTTTACATAATATTGTATGTAGTTCTGGTATCTCTGAAAAAAAAACTGTCATGTACCAGTTGGGCTCACACACACAAGGAATTCTGTTAATATCATAATATAAACTTTATACTGACTCCATAGACCCCAATTATTTTTATTTGTTTTCAAGTTGGAAGTTTGTATGAAAAGTAATCAATTTTTGAAATTAGAACATTTTTTATTCAGTAAGTAATTTTGTATTCACCATTTCAAATAAAAGAAAAATCTTGTTTATGGTATTTAAGTTTTTAATTGATTAATTAAGTTTGTAAAATAGGGCTATTTAGGGAAAGATTACGGTTATTTCGGAAGAATAACTAAACCCAACCCTAACCAAACAATCTACTGAAAACAAAAACAATGAAGACTGACCAAAAAAAAAATTACTTACTGCTTCTCCTTGCACGTTGCATCTTGTCCTTATTTTAGATTATTAGTGTCAATATTAAAACACAATCGTATTTATTTATTAGTAGAAATCGACAAAAACTAAGATTTTAACAAAAAGTACACGAAACGAACCGTTTTGTTTGAATTTTTGTTTTGAACTTTTTCATAGAGTAGGATTGTAAAATAAAATCACAGAGTACATAATAAAAAACCGTTTAAATAAAACCAAGGTTGTTGTAGGTACTCTATTAGAAATTAGGTTCTACCTTTGAGTAGAGGTGATCGTTATATTAGATAGCTGATAAAATAATCTAATATTTATTAATAATCATTCAACCTATTATTTATTACAACTGGCAAGCGTTATTTATGTTGCGATTTTTTTTTTTTTATTACTTAAGATCCATTCATTATACACACAACACATCACATGCACTATTCGAAATGAAACGGAACGTCCCATTCAAAGTCGATTGCACTTTTTTTTCTTTTTTTTTTTGTAGTTTTTGGCATCGTTTTACTTTTGCCATATGCAAAAATTAGGGAAGGAATTGTTATTGTACAACGAAAACGCAAAATTTGGAAAAGGAAAATCAGGAGAGTACAAAAGGAATAATAAACTAATTTATATAAATAATAAACAATTATATTTATACTTAGAGAATAAGAGAAAAAATAAAAATATTAAGATTAAATTGAATTTATATATTTACAATAATATATTATTATTTACAATAAAAGTAGCCAAGCAAAAGTAAATAGAAGGGTCTAAGGAAGAAAGAAGACTATTAATATTTGTCGGAAGCGGAACATGTAAGGCGATGAGGTCATTCAGGAGAGGAAGATGGTCATATAGGACACAACCGAAGAATAAATGGTTCACGTCTCCAAATTCACCACAACTACACAGTGGATCGGTTCGGATTTTCATTCTGGCTAAATGTGCTGGTACACAAGTGTGTCCTAATCTCATTCGTATAAGGACTGTGGTCGCCCTTTTATCAAGCTTTAGCTTAATAAACGCACGACCACAGAACCATGGTTTAATATCAATAACTGGTTGAATTGATTTATAGTGTTTGCCTTTTTGATTACCGGACTGTTCCCAGACGTCATCCCAAGAAGCCTTGAGATAAAGTCTGGGTAGCGCTGACAAATCGTGAGAGAAAATGTAGAAAGGAAAAATGTCACCACATTCCACAGCTTGGTTCGCTATTCGGTCTGCATGATCATTACCATGGATACCACAATGACTAGGTATCCATGCAAAACTAACATGATATCCAGCTTGAGCACAAGTAAATAATTTGTATCGTGCCTCAAAAATCAATGGGTAGTATTTTTTTAATTTAAATGGAAATTTGAAGAGAATTTGTAAAGCACTCATCGAATCAGAGAAAATAAGGCTTCTCTGTAATTTAAACAACAAAATATATTCCAAGGCCCTTACAATACCAAAACATTCTCCGGTGAAGACCGACGTTTCGCGAGGCAACTTAATTTTTTGTACGATGTCGAACTGCTTATGGTAGACGCCTACTCCAACTAAACCCGACTGCCCGTGTTTAGATGCATCAGTGTAAATCTGATGCCAACCACGCCATCGATCGTCAACAACAAAATTAAAATAGTTATTAGTATTTATATCGTTGCGGTTAATGTTAAGATCAAAATAAATAGTAGGTGGTAAAATAAGACTCATATAATTATAATTATAAATAGCTAAACGTTCCGAAGATAAAACAGGGGCTGAAAGATTTTTAAATTTGATGTAACTCTCAACAATAAACAATACTCTCAGGGTTCTACAACGTTTCTGGAATAGACGGTTTATACACTTTCAATAACAACAAACGCCTGCGAGGGCACTCGCTGAAGCTGTGGAGGGTCTCTGCAAAGAAAAACCCCTTAAAATATTTTCTGCCAAACCGAGTGATCACAGATTGGAACAAACTCCCTGAAAGTGTGATTAAGGCACCTACTTTGAACTGTTTCAAGAATAGACTAGACAAATTCTTTAAATCTTCGTGATACACACGCATCAGCATAAAGCTGCTAGTGTGATTGCAATATAATAATAATAATAATAACTATTTATTAGACAGGGAATGGCTTTATGTTTCCAGTAAGGAGATGTGGTTATGTAGTCAGCTAACTCCTGAATTCTATGCAAAAGTGGATGATGAGAATATTGACAGATACGAAAGAAGAATTTATCGGATAAAAATTGTCGCCTTAAATAAAGAGGTGGATCTCCACACTCAACCTGTAGAGCATTACAAGGACTAGTTTTCATTGCACCCATTATAATCCGTAATGCTTTAAACTGTATCTTATCTAATTTTTTTATTGCCATGACGTTGCAAGGTTCTAATAAAAATGTCCCGTAGTCTAAACTACTCCTGATTACTGCATTGTATATTAATTTTAATGAAGAGGGATGTGCTCCCCACCACACACCCGAGAGACATCTCAACAAATTCAAATTTTTTTCGCACTTAGCGCTAACGTAATCACAGTGAGCGTGCCCAGTCAATTTGCAATCTAAAACGACACCCAAAAATTTCGCATGGCTCTTCTCCGGAATGATAGTGTTGTTATAATAAATATTTACACGCGGTGGATTGCGTTGGCGGCTATATACAACTACTGTGCTTTTGGGTGCTGATAGTTCTAAGCCATGCTCATCCAACCATGAGTTCAACGATTTTAGTGCTACGTTTAATCGATTGCACTTGGCTGGCAGTATAATATTTTTGTCACCTACCAAATTATACTCTAAGATGACCGCATAAGAACTATTTCCGTTAAATAACAAAATAATATATTAGTTTGCCTAATATATTTATTAAATATATTATGCAAACTAATATATTTTGTTCGGCTAGAAGTCGATTGCACTTGGCAGTATAATATTTTTGTCACCTACCAAATTATACTCTAAGGGGACCGCATAAGAACTATTTCCGTTAAATAACAAAATAATATATTAGTTTGCCTAATATATTTATTAAATATATTATGCAGTCACCTACCAAATTATACTCTAAGGTGACCGCATAAGAACTATTTCCGTTAAATAACAAAATAATATAACGATCTTAACTCTTATCTCTATAACGATAATCAAAACGGGTCGTTGTACGAAGCGAACTAATATATTATATAATATATTATAGCGTATAAAATAATAGGCGTTTTAAAAATAGCGTATCGTTATAACGCGTTGGCAATACTACTCCTACCTTTGAGTATGAAATCAATAGGAGTAGTTACAAACGTTTATTTTCATCGTCAAATAAATTTGATAAAAAGAGTGGGGTACTGAAATAACGCAATTGCATGAACAAGCGAACCAATTAAAATTAAAGAAAACATAATTATATTATCTATTTTCCTTTCGATTTTGGACATGACTTGCACCCGCACTTTTATCTCTGCACATTTACCGGTTGGCTGGTAGATAATGCCTCAGGCATTAAGCCCGCCTTTGTAATCTGTTTGTGCATAAATTCTAAATAAATAAATAAATATTACCTTTTTTCAATGCAATGTGGTTATACTAATATTATAAAGCGACAGAGTTTGTTTGTTTGTTTAAAAGCGCTAATCTCAGGAACCACAAACCGATTAATAAATTCTTTCAGTGTTAGATAGGGCATTTATCGAGGAAGGCTTTATATAACATCACGCTACGACCGGTAGAAGCGAAGCAGTAGTTAAAAATGTTGCAAAAACGGATAAAAATTTCTAAATTCCACGCGACGTGCATTGTGCAATTAAGCTAGTGTATTTTAATTACTCGAATGACTTCATTCCGTAAATTATTGCGTGTGAATATTGTGCTTTGAAAAGCAAGCTGTCATTTTAAATCACTCCAAATACTAAGCTTTATTACCCACGACAAACATAGCAGCCATCCATTTTACCTATCTATATAGAAGGGAGTTAACAAATTAACTTCGCAATTGCAAAGCAAAATCGTAAGACAACTCTCTACCTTATTACATAGCATAATAAGTCGAAAACGATAAAACTATGTAAATTTTAATATAGGTTAACATCCAAGCCCTTTTCTTCCCAAAATGACCTGTGATTGGCCATATTACTAAAATGCGCGCGCATTTGTAATAACGATTTGAGTTAATTTTCTTTTGCACAGAATACATTGCTGAATTTGTTCGTTGATATAGCTGGAAATAAAAAGAAAACCGCAATGTATTGTAATTTGTTATTTTGAACGTTTATTTTGTAACAAAGCGCGACAATTCCTTTAGTTCAAAAGATAGAATTTAGTCGACATTCGCGATCCGTTGCATACAAACAAAATATGTACCCAAAAACTTAGTAAAAATGCTTAGAAGAAAAAAGAAATAAAAATGCGTTCCTTTATTGTGCCTTAAAATAAAATTAAAATTAGTGTCTGTAAAGACTTAATTATTATAAAATAATAACTATACTTCCAATAAAACAATAAGATAATACAAAATATGTGATTAATATGTGAGTTTAAAAAATAAAACAAAAAAGTGCCTTATAATTGTTTTATGAAAAAAAAATTAAAATTATATACCACATAATAAAAAGTTAAGATTTTTTTTTCACAAATGGCTAATGTAGGCAAGGTATTAGCCACAATAAAAGCAGTTATCACCCGTTTAGTTTTTGCATGTCACGGCATTATTGCAATATGGCAAGTCACAGTTTTTAAGAATGATATCGAATATTGGTATTTAGCGTCTCCTATTTTACTTTTAATCTTCGAAGGAGTCTTTACTTTGACTATAAAAGAGAACCAAGAATGGAAATGGTAAGTAAAGTATTTTTAACAATAATTAAACATGAGGACGCGGGTTGAAATCCTAGGAAGGACAATGTACCAACTCTACGAGCACAACTATAATTAACTAAAAAATGAAAATTGATAGTGTCAATAACAGCTTTCCGTAATGTTAACTGAACTTTCTTTTTAAAAAATCCGTATAATATAGACCAGGTGTGTCCAACTTTTGTGCACCTAAGATCTACTTTCTATTTTAAAATTGAGTCGCGATCGACCTATTTCTTAGGTAAGAAGGGGGACGTTTATGCAATGTGCTTATATACCGCCGTGCACTCTTGAAAATAGTAGAAAACTACTAAAAGTGGTCACGCTGAACGTCTCCCTACTCGAAGCATGAGCTGCGTACATGTTCATTCCTGTATCAAGTACCTACTAGAAACATTTGGCATTGACTGCGTCCCCTCATGGAACTTGCGAGTGATCGACCAAAATTGGTCGCGCGATCGACTTGTTGGCCACTCCTGTTATAGACTAACGATTTTAGTTAATATAAATGTGTACAACGATTCGATCGAAATTTTAATTTTTTTTTTATATTTATTAATTGTCAATAACACAATTCAGTAATGTTAACTGAACTTTCTTGTTATAAAAGCTGTTTATTATAGACTAAAAAGGAAAAAAAAAGGGGAAAAAAGGTAAAAGGCGTTAAACGGTTCCTACAGAGCCGGCAACGCGCGAGTAATATACCTCTGGTGTTGCAAACGTCCATACTGCCCACCAGACACTAAAGTGCAGTAACCGCAAAATAACGATTGCGAGAAAACGCCATTTAAAGTTAAGAATTTGATATAAAAAATAACGAGAAGTTTTAACAAAAAAAAATGAATCCAGAAATGTTCTATAGGCGTAGGTTCACACGTCTTAACAATAAAAAAAAATATATCCTTATAAATTAGTTTATTAATGGCCTTTTAATATTTTGGCGCGTATTACTGCACCGCCTTTTTTATAAAAAATTGGTCAAGTGCGAGTCGGACTCGCGCACGAAGGGTTCCGTACCATTATCTATGCAACATAAGGCAACGTTATTAGTATCGAGCAAGAAACGGTAAAAAAATCATGTTTGTTGTATGGGAGCCCCCCTTAAATATTTTTTTTATTTTATTTTTAGTATTTGTTGTTATAGCGGCAATAGAAATACATCATCTGTGAAAATTTCAACTCTCTAGCTATCACCGTTCTTGAGATACAGCCTGGTGACAGACGGACGGATGGACGGACGGACGGACGGACGGACGGACGGACGGACAGCGAAGTCTCAGTAATAGGGTCCCGTTTTTACCCTTTGGGTACGGAACCCTAAAAAGGACATTTAAACTGATTAAAACGCAGTATTAAGTAGCATTACTGCGTTTGGATTAGTTGTTGTGTCAAGAAACCCAACTAACACGCAGTAAGGTGAAAAAAATACTGCATGTTAATTGGTTTTATAGAAAAAAAGTGTTCGTTTTACTAGTGCAGTAAGAAAAATAGCTGGTATTTTACTGCATTTTAGTCAGTTTATAATAATTAAGGAGTGTTAAGTATTCACAACTAAAATGCGGCTAGCTTTGATTTTACTGCATTTTAGTTGGGAGTTCGTGACAATTAATATATTTTTTCTAATTGTAGTAAAAACAGTTTGTATGGGGGTAAATTTTACTGCATATTAATTAGTTTTTTTTGTTTTTTTTTACAAAAATATAAAACTATCTAAAGGGCCGTAGGTAAAGTTTGATTGCTTACTGCATTTTAGACAGGAAACCTTATATTTTCGTCTGCACTATAATTTATACTGCATTTTAATTCGGAAACCACGCTAAATTGTTAACATTATTGGGTTTGCAGTAAGAGTAAAACTGTTAAATAAAATCTACCTAGTTGTCCGAGAAAAAAATTTGTTAATTCAGCAGAAACCTTATAAAACCCGCTTTTAGAATCACTAATAAAACGAAAAATCATCCAAGGGCTATTACTGCACTTTAGTGTCTGGTGGGCAGCATAGGTTACGGTAATCGCTTACCATCAGGCGAGCCGTAAGCCTGTTTGTCAGACTTGTAGTATAAAAAAAATACTAAAGATTCTAATTAAAACAAACGTACACAACAAAATAGCCATTTAATAGAAATACCTACGTCATAGTTGTTTTCATATTTTAGTTAAGTTTAGTTTTGCATGTAGAATTGATACCATTATTTTTAATACCATTATTTTTTTTAAATTTATCAGTACATTCGAGATTATTGGTCTTATTCATAATTACATATCGGAGGTTTAAAAGTTCGCTAAAATCGGTTCGCGAAAATTGTCAAAACTTGTTATTCATAATAGTCTTTTTACGATAAACCGTTTATTATCTCTCCGATAAAATCTCCGTTTAAATCTCCGATAAGTCATTATGAATAAGACCATTAAATAAGCACATTTTAGCTTAATCTATGACCAAAGGACACGTTTTCGTGGATTATGTAGTAATTTAACTTCCTCAACTAAGAAGTTCACACTTCATCACACGTTCACAAAACATTAAAATGTCATACATTTAACCCTTTGTACGTAAAGGTTAAATTTAATGACGAGCGCTTTATGTATCAAAGCGTGTATTCAACAGGACTTGACATAATAAAAACTTGGTCAAGTGCGAGTTGGACTCGCGCACGAAGGGTTCCGTACCATTATCTATGCAACATAAGGCAACGTTATTAGTATCGAGCAAGAAACGGTAAAAAAATCATGTTTGTTGTATGGGAGCCCCCCTTAAATATTTATTTTATTTTATTTTTAGTATTTGTTGTTATAGCGGCAATAGAAATACATCATCTGTGAAAATTTCAACTGTCTAGCTATCACCGTTCTTGAGATATAGCCTGGTGACAGACGGACGGACGGACGGACGGACGGATGGACGGACGGACGGACGGACGGACGGACGGACGGACGGACGGACGGACGGACAGCGAAGTCTCAGTAATAGGGTCCCGTTTTTACCCTTTGGGTACGGAACCCTAAAAAAGCGACCCCTGCTGAAAATCGTACGAGAACAATGGCCATACTCATTGTGTATGGACACCAATACCAATTCTATGTGTACAACTAAATGTAACTTAACGAATAATTGAGTAGGTAATTTAAAAAAATTGGTCAAGTTCGAGTCGGACTCGCGCACGAAGGGTTCCGTACCATTATCTATGCAACATAAGGCAACGTTATTAGTATCGAGCAAGAAACGGTAAAAAAATCATGTTTGTTGTATGGGAGCCCCCCTTAAATATTTATTTTATATCATCTGTGAAAATTTCAACTGTCTAGCTATCACCGTTCTTGAGATATAGCCTGGTGACAGACGGACGGACGGACGGACGGACGGATGGACGGACGGACGGACGGACGGACGGACAGCGAAGTCTCAGTAATAGGGTCCCGTTTTTACCCTTTGGGTACGGAACCCTAAAAACGAAGAATCGACTTCACGTGCCTTTAAAATTTGAGGGTTTTTCTCGATTTCTCAAGAGATAACCATCAGATCCTGACCTGGTGCTAATGGGACCACACGGGAACCACCAGCTTTCAAATAAAAAACTAATAATTAAAATCGCTTCGCCCACTTTAAAGTTATGAGGTAACGAACATAAAAACAAAGCATACAGATGAATTAGGAGCCTGCTCCTTTTTTTTAAAGTCCGTTTTTAAAAAAAATAAATTACCAAAGATAAAATAATAAAAAAATCTAATAAACAATACATATATAGATCTATACCATAGAATTAGTATTTATAATCTATCATCCTAGATCTATACTACAACATTTTATCACTTTATTTCTTCTTTCCCTCTGACCATTTATGAGATCCTTTGGATTTGCCAGTATCAAAGTCGTAATTTTATCATTTAATTATTTTTCATTTGCTTCCTTTTTTTTTCCTCAACTTGAGCGAGGGTTGGCTTCGCATTGCATTTGCGAGCGTCAATGTATGTATGTGTTTTATTTATAAATCTTCAAGATTTTGTAACTTAAGTAAAATCAATCTTCTTTTTTCTCAATTTCATTTAGGTACTTTCTTGTCAATCGGGTAAAAAGTCCATAGAAACATGAGCACTTAAAAAGATAAAGCAATTTGTTTGATTATACAGAATGTTTCGACATTAGTTGTTATAGCTAACTCAAGTTGTCGACGTGTTTCCTGACACACCCTGTACACCTTGGGTTACTAAACTAACCATAGACAGTACCTATTCTACGTGCATAGCTTAACTAAACTAAAAAATTATAATTTATATTTTGAAAAATAAGAAAATCGGCTTTATTACATAAATACTTTCAGAGTTCTAGCCTTTGAGAACTTTTAAGTCCATAGATAATCCCTTCTCAGGTGGAGGACAGTGGGACGTATTTACGTCTATTTATGGACTTCTCTCTTCAGACCATTTGGGCTGAAGAGAGAAGTCCATAAATAGATTACAATCATCAAGTATTGTTTTGCAATGCAATTGTTATCTGTGGTGCTTGTATTTAAGAAGTTTCTAGGGATATATTCGAAAACTTAAGTCTGTTATACTCTCTTACTCTCTCTATTTCTCCAGCTCATGGACAACCCACTACACTTGGGCACGAGTCTCCTCCACTTTGGGAGGGATTATGATCCACTGTACCGCTTTGATCATTGATCATGGATATTCGTAATCTGTGGCTTTGACCACGCATGTTGGAACAGGATTTCACTCATCTATCTTAAAAGAACCGTGGTAATATGATAATTATAGACGTTAGACGTGTCTTTGACATAAGACATGGTCTTTGGTAATTGGGCCCCGTTAGCTTTTGGTTTAGAACCCTTCAAAACATATAGACGAATAGGTTATTGCTGTCTTTTGAAGGCGACTAAAAAAATATTAAGTAAATAACACAATTTGTCAATTGTGCCAATTCTACGTGCATTACTAGTTAACCAAATAATTTCCTTAGTTCAAAAACGAAAAAACACGCTTGAAAATCCCGAATATCTTTTTAAAATATTGCATTGTCATCGGTCCTTGATATGTATGCAAAATTTCAAATCAATCCAACTACTGTAAGTGAGTGAAAATCGCGTTCAAAGATTTCGTTACATAGATTAATATATTGATAGATACATACCGAACTTATAACAGCGTGTTAATAATAAAAAAATCTGTCAAGAGCGAGGTAAACTCGCACACTTAAGGGTTTCGTACCTACTAGACATATAAACATAAGTAACTGCATTCAAATAATTATACAATTAAACTCAAAACAACTCACCAACTTAATTATGTAGTTGAAATATAGGGAATCGCCTACATTTCAGCTACTTCATAAGTTGGTATTAGTATAAAACACTTTTTTACTTGTGATGTGATGACAAATTATAAGTTTTTGAATTTTTCCCTATATCAGCACTATATAGACTTGGTCTATGCCAAATTTCAAGGCTCTAGGGCAACGGGAAGTAACCTGTGAATTCCCTAGCATAAGTCGAAAAATTCTTAAAAATGGTCGTAATTCGGTTATATCTTTTAAATGCGTAGAGGTGAAAGGTTGATTGTATTTTTTGCAGCAAGGGACCGCATAGATCTACATATCGTATGAGTTTCAAGTTGATAACTTCAGCCGTTGCTGAGTAAAAAACGTTTGACAGACGGACAGACAGACAGACAGACACCGGAGTGAGACTATAAGGGTTTGTACGAAACCTTAAAATGAAAACAACAAATTGTTGTATTTTAATTATTTGGCTATTTTGTTGTGCAATAATTAAATTAATTTTTTTTTCATCAGCATCTTCATCATAACATAACATCACGCCTTTTCCCATGGGGGTAGGCAAAGACTATAGAGCGCCATCATATTTTTTTAAATTATTAATTAAAACATATAAGCTAGTCAAAATTTTGACAGGTTTCGTGGTCTAATGGTTCATGTAACGGACTGGCGTTCACGAGGTCGCGGGTTCGATTCCCGCACGGAACAATCATTTGTGTAATATTTTTAAATGTGATTCAAATTTTTGTACTGCGTCTGTGTGTTTACTATACTAATATTATAAAGCTGAAGAGTTTGTTTGTTTGAACGCGCTAATCTCAGGAACCACTGGACCGATTTGAAAAACTCTTTCAGTGCTACATAGGGCATTTATCGAGGATATAACATCACGCTACGACCGGGAAAATTTTCTAAATTCCACGCGGAAGTAGTCGCGGGCAGAAGCTAAGTATTGGTTGCTTTCCAATTAATACAAAAAGTGACGCAGTGTAACGCAGTGCTCGATAAAGCGCTTTCCATCAACGACACTGTGGAACACAGCCGTACACTGTTCGACACTCGAAAAAGTGGTGTTTGACAGATGCTTAGCAAGAATTACCAACAAATAAGAGAAAAATTCTTTTCTCTACTAATTATTTTTAATTATTTAGCTTAGATACAACAGTAGTAATAATACAAAACAATTATTTATTTGCCCACAAATTGTCAAAGTTCTTTAACTTATTGGAAGGTTATGTTTATAAATTATTGAGCCAAGACTTTGTCAAGGAACTTGCATTTAGGAAAAAAAACGCCCATAATTTTGCGATATTGATGCACTCTAGTGTTATTTTGAGACAACTAGCTGTTTCATTTAAACTTTTACACAGTGTTTGGCAGTGTTTCACAATGTAACGCAGAGTCCCTCTGTGTTAACTAAATGGAAAGCAACCATTATAAGTATATATGTATTTACAAAAGAAAAGTATATGTAGTATATCCGTATTCTGGTACACGTAACACAAGCATATAAGCTTAGCTTGGGACCAGAGGACGTTGTGTGAAATGTCCTTGATGTTTGTTTATTTATAATTACAATTTTAAATAAATATAAATAATTTGGTAAAGATTGCCGAGTACATTAGTTTTTATGTCATGTTATGAAGGCACGATACCAAATTATGCTCCATACAAAAATATGGGTATCGTAGTCCCCTTTTTTATTCGCGAAAGTTAAACCGATTTTAATTGTTTTTACGCTTTATTATAGATGAAGAGTATATCTATGCTTCTATCACTTTATTTTTTTTCAAAACATAATTAAATGAAATATGACCATCCGAAAATCCCGTTTTTTTTCGGTTTTCTTTAGTTGCAGCGTCTATCACACATATTTGGTAAGGTTTTACCAAAACAGAAAGTGACAGAAGCATAGATAAACTCTCCATCTATAATATAGCGTTAAACAGCCAAAATCTGTTTAACTTTCGCAAAGAAAAAAGGGGACTACGAAACGGCTTTTTTTCAAAGAATATGTAGGTAAAATCCGCTTCAGCTATATTTGTTCCTTTGAGCGCGGCACTCGGGAATAGATAGAGATAGCAATACCTAAATTCGGAGTACAGTACTCTCATAAATTATGTTATGTGATTGTTCTCAGGTTCTGTCCATCTGTATTTATATATTTGGGTCTGGTGGTACCAGCGATATGGCTGTTAGAACTACACAAAGTAGATCTTCGACTCCAGAAGAAAGCTGTCAACGTTACTGTTGTCGAGGTAAGATCAATATTACTGACAAGGGGGATGGGGGGGGGGGTTTGTGATAACTGTAAATCTGCTTACATAATACTTGATTACTTGAACTTGAACGGCTCCTAACACAGTCATATAGATTCCTCACGCAAGGTAAGTGGGGGAGGCCAGTGCTTAACAGTGGGCAGTGGGACGTTATTGGCACTGAAGAAAGAAGAAAGTATCTATAATTTTTATATTTTTGCCGGCCTTCGTGGTGGACTGGTTCATGTAACAGATCATCACGAGATATTTATAATTGTCATACAAATGTTTGTACTGCGTCTGGGTGTTTACTATGTATTATAAGTATGTATTTACAAAAGAAAAGTAGTAGTAGTAGTAGGTCTGAGATTCGGCCAACATCTATTTTTCAAACCTTTTTTTTTGTATGACTAAACAACGTTTGCCGGGTCAGCTAGTAATATATAAAAAATATCAGGAGTTTTAAGCGCGTTTTTAGGGTTCCGTACCCAAAGGGTAAAAACGGGACCCTATTACTGAGACTTCGCTGTCCGTCCGTCCGTCCGTCCGTCCGTCCGTCCGTCCGTCCGTCCGTCCGTCCGTCCGTCCGTCTGTCACCAGGCTGTATCTCAAGAACGGTGATAGCTAGAGAGTTGAAATTTTCACAGATGATGTATTTCTATTGCCGCTATAACAACAAATACTAAAAATAAAATAAAATAAATATTTAAGGGGGGCTCCCATACAACAAACATGATTTTTAGGGTTCCGTACGCAGTATCTCAAGAACGGTGATAGCTAGACAGTTGAAATTTTCACAGATGATGTATTTCTATTGCCGCTATAACAACAAATACTAAAAATAAAATAAAATAAATATTTAAGGGGGGCTCCCATACAACAAACATGATTTTTTTACCGTTTCTTGCTCGATACTAATAACGTTGCCTTATGTTGCATAGATAATGGTACGGAACCCTTCGTGCGCGAGTCCGACTCGCACTTGACCAATTTTTTTTAGTTTTTGATCTTAGTGTTGTGATATGCCTGTTGCTAGGGCTATCAGCACCTAAAACGCTATGCTAGGTAAATAATAATATTCCTTGTCTCCAGACGGAAATACCAATCCCAGGAGCCACGAAGATCCCGACTGACATGTGGGTGACTCTCATTGAGCAGTTCCTCATGTTAACATTAATTGTTGGTAGATGGTTACTTCCTAAAGGAGACTTGACCAGGGATCAGCTGAGTCAACTACTGTTAGTTTATATTGGTAAGTTATACGTAGTCATACGGATATACCAGGGGATTCAACTCGATTTTAAATTTACTTATATTTTCTAATAGTCTTATTGATTTGGGTAATTTATTAAAAACTTTATGTTATATTATATATTTTATAATAAATAATCTCACTTATGACTTTATTTTATATGCATACGCAAATTATTATCGATTCAGGTACGGCAGCGGACATCATTGAATTCTTCGACTCCTTCAAAGATGAGAAGGTTGCAACTGAAAAAGTTTTAGTTCTCCTAACTTTGGCTATCTGGTCATGGTCTTTGATGCAGTTTACAGTTGTCCTGACTGCTACAAAGAGCAGGAAGTCTAGAGGGGCTGCTAATAGGTCAGACATGTACGTATGTCACACAAGCACAGCGCTCTCATCAACACTATAGCACTTTGATGACGGATGGAAGAATGAATGAAACACAGATTTAACAGATTTAGTGTCTCTTCCCCGTTTTTACAACATTTTTCACTACTGCTTCGCTTCTACTAGTCGCAGCGTGATGTTATATAGCCTAAAGCCTTCCACGATAAATGTACTATCCAACACTGAAAGAATTTTTGAAAGCGGCCCAGTGGTTCCAGAGATTAGCGCGCTCAAACAAACAAACAAGCTCTTCCGCTTTATAATATTAGTACCTATAGATAGAAACACACAGACGTAGTATAAACATTTGTATGACAATTAAAAACATCGCACAAATGATTGTCCCGAGCGGGAATCGAACCCGAGACCTCATGTTCGTTTGTAGTTTGCAAGAACTACTGATAATATCGCGTAACCATGCTATAGAAAACCATGTCTTATTAAACTAGTGCGATTCAGCCAGGCTGAAGTAAGGTTTCTTTAAGATTGAACGCGTTCACACCATCTGGTGAATCTGTGGTATGAAGGAATGAAAAAGAATGTAATGTAACCGCTCCTGAAAACTTTAGGGTATTATTAGGGCCTTATTTCAATGGTCTCACAATGGCATCTCACTGACACATTATAACCTCAAAAAATTAACAATAGACTACCAAACTTGATAAAATTCGCTATATAACACTAAATAACTAATTGTTTAGTGGCGAATTTTAGTTTTAGAACTAAGAAGATTAATAATAATATGGAGTCTCTCTCACACAAATTAAATCCTCAAGTGTTTTTTGAGGTTTATACTAAACATTATTATATATAACACAGCTGTTTAAAACTTATGCTTTTAAGAGAGGTCGGAATTAGGTAGAGTTATTTATGTACTTTCACTGATTTCATACAGCGAAAGAATAAAGTGGATATGCCTCGAGATTATTTTTAAAGAGCAGAAAAAATCCGTTCTATTATATTTATAGTAATGTATTTATGTATGTGTCTATCTTATGTATATAATTATGTATAAGTTTAAGTATTTATTTAGTAACATATATATGTAGTTTTTAATACTATTAGTACACCACTTTTATCTAATCTTCAATCTTAAAATTCCATCCCAAGGTTGTCTGTAAGAGATCACAAATAGTGATAAGACCGCCTTTCGTACCTTATAAAACTGTTAGCACTGTTAATCTTTTGTACAATTTTGGTGTACAATAAAGAGTATTGATTGATTGATTGATTGAAAATCCCGTGATGTTTTAAATAAAAATGTGATAGCGACTGATTCAGTAAGAAAAGTATTCGCTCGTATTTATAAAAACCTGTCAATAGCGAGGCAAACTCGCACACTTAGTTGGTATTAGTATAAACACCATTTTCTTGTGATGTGATGACAAATTATAAGTTTTTGGATTTTACCCTATATATAAACTTGATCTATGCCAAATTTCAAGGCTCTAGGGCAACGGGAAGTATCCTGTGAATTTTGATTCTCTAGCATAAGTCGAAAATTCTTAAAAATGGTCGTAATTCGGTTATATCTTTTAAATGCGTAGAGGTAAAAGGTTGATTGTATTTTTTGCAGCGTGGGACCGCATAGATCTACATTTGGTAAGAGTTTCAAGAAAGTTTGACAGACGGACAGACAGACAGACAGACACCAGAGTGATCCTATAAGGGTTTATACGAAACCCTAAAAATGGCGAAATATGTGTATGAGAATTTGCTTAAGATATCAATAATTTGTATTGTGAATTAATGTAAAGTAATAAAAATTTTATGTTAATTATCTCTGTTTTATTTGTCTATTTCTGAGGTTTTTATTATTATTTATTCGTAATATTGTTGGCCACACGGGATTGTTTATTAGAAATCCCTGGAAGGTCCACATTAATATCAACATTTCGATGCAAGTACATAAATAACTCTACCTAATTGCGACCTATTTTAACACATTTCAGTATAAATTATTCCATTCTCTTAAACGCTTTCATTGTTAACAAAATCTTGTTTGATTCCTTTTTAATCTTCTTTAAATTTGACAGGAACAGCCGTGCTTGTTGTTGCACTATCGAAGTGTGTGCAATTATAATGAATATCGCTCTACAAGATGCGCCATTTTTGGCATTCCGACTTTTAATAATATGTCATTACAAAATCGTTAATTATATGAACATATTTTTCACTTGCAAGAATACATTGGTGAGTTTTGTTTGTAATGCTAGAGATTATTTATGTTAGATTTAATATAGATATTGGTATCGATTCTACGTGCACTACTTTTTTTTTTACTCCGTCCATTGGGCACGGGCCTCCTTCCTCCACTTTGGGAGGGATTATGGTCTACTGTGCCGCGCTGACCAGGCGTGTTGGCACAGGGTTTATTTTCGAGTTTTCCGTCTCTCACAGAGGATGTTATCTGTGTGCGGTATCCCTTAGCTGACTTGTACAGCACCCTTGGGAGGAGATGGGCTGGTGACACTTGTATTCTTAATCCGTCACCACACGGATAGCTAATCCTTACTCCTTACTAATTTATAAACGCGAGATACGGATGATTACTGCCATCGCACATGCCACTGATTTTGTTCAACAAAATCAGTGGCATGTGCGGGGTAATCCCCGCGACAAGTGAATTCTTATTAATATACTAGCTGACCCGGCAAACGTTGTTTTGCCATACTAAAAAAAAAAAGTTTTAAAAATAGATGTTGGCCGATTCTCAGACCTACTGAATATGTATGTAAAATTTGAGAAGAATCGGTCAAGCCGTTTCGGAGGAGTACGGTAACTAACACTGTGACACGTGAATTTTATATATTAGATATCGAAACAATGTTCGACGTAACTTGAAACGACTTATGTCGAGTACTGTCTGTATTTATTTGTATTTTAGATCATTTAACTTTGTCTTTGTGCACCTATCTTTAGCATTTTCTGCACCACCTAGGTTGACTGGTAAAAATGCCTAATGGCATTAAGACCGCCTATGTACACTTTGTTTGTGCTAAACATTAAAATAAATAAATAACTAAAAAAAGTCAAACAACTATGGAAACTCAACAATTTTTATTGTTTTGTGCATGCAGAATCGGTATTTTTGTTAGTTATATCGCAGATAGATATTTATTTATTAAATATTTTGATTTCTACATTAATTTATTAATTTTTGCAATTGACTTGCTATGCTTTTACTTAATAAACTACTTAAATTATAATGGAAAAATGAACGATGAAAATGAACGAATGAGCGTGACTTGAACCCACGACCTCGGAATACCGTTCCGTTGCTCTCCCATCTGAACTATCGGTTCTTGCACATGTTTACCATATTTTTCACTACAATTTTTCTCAATGTGAGTTAAACATCGCATCGATGTTTTTGTACAACGCCAACAGACTATCGAGCGGTGTCTCAATAATAATAATAAATAAATAAATATTCATGGACATTTCACACAACGTCCTCTGGTCCCAAGCTAAGCTTATATGCTTGTGTTATGTACCAGAATACGGATATAATACATATACTACTTTTTTTTTATAAATACATACTTATAATACATAGAAACACCCATCAATGTGTATGTATATGTATATTCTAAAGTATTTATGTGTTGTTCAGGTAATATTGTTACAAATTTATCGTCTATACGTCCTTCATTTGGAGACAGTGGATGAAAGTAACGGCGGTTCTGTATATAGAAAGAGAAGGAAGCATAAATCAAGTGAAAGAAAAGAGAAAGAAAAAAAACATGGGTAAGAACACTGAACAAAACTTGTCGCGGGGATTATCCCGCACTCTGTCTCTCCAGCCCATTTACGTCCCACTGTTGGGCATGGGCCTCCTCCACTTTTTTATTTTTAGATATTTTCAGAATTTCACACAACGTCCTCTGGTCCCAAGTTAAGCTTATATACTCGTGTTATGGGTACCAGAATACGGATATACTACATAAACTACTTTTCTTTTGTGTAAATACCTACTTATAATACATAGTAAAAACAATTAAAATCGGTTTAACTTTCGCAAAGAAAAATGAGTACGAAACCCATATTTTTGTATGGAGCATAATTTGGTATCGTGCCCTCTTAAGACACATATACCTAAACATACAGACGCAGTACAAACATTTGTATGACAATTATACATTTTTTTAAATTTTATTTTATTAGACAGTATTTATGGCGGCCCATAAGGGTGTTGAACATGCATAAATCTGCATTTCTTGCAACAACACGGGGTCATTTACAAAAGTAACACTTCTTACCAATCATTAAAAGATAATTTAAACATAAATGTCACGACTAATTTAGAATTGTATATATGTCACACAAATGATTGTCTCGTGCGGGAATGGAACCCGCGACCTCGTGAATGGCAGTCCGTTACCTGGACCATCAGACTACGAAGCCCTCCACTTTGTGAGGGATTATGTTCTACTATACCGCGTTGACCAGACGTGTTGGTACAGAGTTTATTATAGAGTTTTCCATCTCTCACAGAGGATGTTATCTGTGTGCAATATCCCTTAGCTGACTTTTACAGCACCCTTGGGAAGAGAGGGTGTGGTGACACTTGTATTCTTAATCCGTCACCATACGAATTTTATTAATTATAAGTATGTATTTACAAAAGAAAAGTAGTATATGTAGTATATCCGTATTCTGGTACACATAACACAAGTATATAAGCTTAGCTTGAGACCAGAGGACGTTGTGTGAAATGTACATGAATATTTATTTACTAGCAGTTACCCGTGATTTCGTACACGTGGCATTTAGAAAATTGCCCCCGTTTTTTTAACATTTTTCACCAATGCTTCGCTCCTATTAGTCGCAGCGTGATGTTATATAGCTTATAGGCTTCCTCGATAAATGTACTATCCAACACTGAAAGAAGTTTTTCAAATCGGACCAGTAGTTCCTGAGATTAGCGCGTTCAAACAAACAACCTCTTTAGCTTTATAATATTAGAATAGATTTATGGTCTTATTCATAATGACCTATCGGAGGTTTAAACGGAGATTTTATTGGGGAGATAATAAACGTTTTAGCATTAAAAGACTATTATGAAGAACAAGTTTTGACAATTGTCGCGAACCGATTTTAGCGAACTTTTAAACCTCCGATAAGTCATTATGAATAAGACCGCTAATTTCCATTCGGTTTCGGATTTCGGTTTCAACATAGCGATAGATGTTTGTTGTATAATTAATTATACGTATTTTTACCAGAAAACATAAGTCAAAGAAACACAAGAAAAAACACGAAATAGGAGAAACATCGATATCTGTAATAAGTGACAGAAGACATGATAGAAATGAAGGTACCCGAATCAGGTGAGTATACATCTATCTATCTGATCTGTGTTCTGTTGTGCTGTGTTCTATTCTGTTGTGTAGTGTTCTGTTGTGTTCCATTCTGTTGTGTTGTGTTCTATTCTGTTGTGTTCTATTCTGTTAAGGCAGCCGAAGGACGTCGTGTGGGACTCCCGGGGAGATTTTCTCGACCCAGCCTACCCACTAAACCTACGGTGTTCTCCTCGCCCGTTGCCGGGCCGTGGTAGTTACTCAGGTATGCGGCCCCCTAGTGGTGGGGGCTCGCTGCGACGGGGTGGGCAACGTGCCCCCCCGTCGGACTGTCACCCCTCGCCCGAACACTAGGCGAGGGGCCGTCCGCCACATTGGGCGCGACAGGTCCCCTGACCCGTCGCGCGTGGCCTCCTCGCGGGCCGGGGCCGCCGGCTATTGCGCGCCGACGACCCCTACCCGCGGCCCTGCGGGGGGGCAATGTTTGGCCCGAGCGTTCACGCTCCCGCAGGGCCTCTCTCTTGGCCGCCATCACCTCGGACGCAACCGAGGCGACGGCGGCCCCACACTCCCTGCTGCCGGCCATCGGCCGGCGATGACGGCCGGCAGCGACAAATTAACGCCTATTGCGCCAGTGAGTCTGGCGCGTTGAGTGGACCAGGCCGTGCACACGGCCAGTGTGTGCTCGGCCGTGTCCACGGCTCCGGACGCGCAACTCTTGAAGTCGGGTGCCGACTCTACTCCCACCAGCTCCCACAGGTACTTGGCAAAGCAGCCGTGACCTGTGAGGAGCTGGGTCAAATGGTAGGTCGGCACCCTGTGCGGCGCCTCGACCCACTGACGCAATACTGGGCGCACGGCCGTGAGAAGCCGCGCGCTCACCCTCGATTCCTCCAATTTGACTGCCCACCTAAGTTGACACCCACTGAAGAGGTCGTCGCGGAATTCGCCTCTCCAGCGAGCGACCTCGTCGGGGGCGGGCTCCACTCCATCTTGCCGCATCAGGGCCCTCCTTCGGGTGTTCTATTCTGTTGTGATGTGTTATGTTCTGTTGTGTTGTGTTGTGTTCTATTCTGTTGTGTTGTGTTCTATTCTGTTGTACTGTGTTCTATTCTGTTGTGTTCTGTTCTGTTGTGTTCTATTTCGTTGTGTTGTGTTCTATTCTGTTGTGTACTGTTCTGTTGTGTTGTGTTCATTAAAAAGATGTGCAAAGATTTACTAAATGGTGTATACAATATGTTCAATCTTGAAGACACGTATTTTTCCATCCACCCAACAGCCATTCTCCGTCCATTACTGGACATAGAACGCGAGGTCCTTCGCTAATGGACTATGTGGCATAAATGTAACTTTAACCTGGCTAAATCGGACTTCATAGTTAAGTTATTTTCAATTCAAGTGACAAAGTAATAACAAACTACAAACGTCATTTTTACAAGCATTTTATCAACTATTCCATTGGCAAGAGAAGTTCTGTTTTATTAGTCTATTATCTGTGGCGTGCGTGTATCATAGACACACATAGATACATATTTTATATTCGACTGGCTTTCACTTCGGTACCCTAAAAACATTGAAAAAACATCTTGTAAATATTATTTAGTTGAAATTCAGACATAAATAGTTAGTCAATAAAATCTTATAGTAATAAGTGAACTCACGCCGGCACTAAAACCCTGTGGTTTCAGCGAGCGTTCTAATGTTTCTTGTAATTTTGTTGGACAATTTATTGTCCAACAAAATTACAAGAAGACGAATTTTTCTTTAGAAAAAAAAAAGAAAGGTACCTACTGTAAATATTAAAATTTTATACAATAAAATGTCATATTTATTTAGGCATAAATGACATTTTATTTTACACTCAAATAAAATTCGAGATTTAAAAACTCATTGCTCGTAGAAAAAAAAAATATAATAAACCTCTATGGTTAGAAAGTTGCCAGTCGTAAAATTCCATTAGGTACATAGAAAAGTTTCGAACAAAAGACTTGACCTCTCTCTGGCCAGTGTTAACTATACTACATCTATCTAGCTACGTCTATATAGAAGGTCGACTCGCCTTGACATCAACGGGTTTTGATTCACTTTATAGTGATGGGTTATTATCGATTATTTTTAGTTTAGTAGTTTTTTTGTTTTCAATGATTTTTTTAAATGTTTTATCTTTTTGAAATGAAACAAAATGAAATGAAACGAAAAATCATTTAATCAAGTAGACATAATTTTTTAGAAAAATTATGAGCTTATGACATATGTTTTAATACGCTTATATATATTCGGTAGGTATCTATCAATGTATTAATCTATGTAACGGAATCTTTGAAAGTGATTTTCACCCACTTGCAGTAGTCGGATTGATCTGAAATTTTGCACACATATTAAGGACTGATGACAATGCAATAATTTAAAAAA
This sequence comes from Orgyia antiqua, assembly GCA_916999025.1. Taxonomy (NCBI): domain Eukaryota; kingdom Metazoa; phylum Arthropoda; class Insecta; order Lepidoptera; family Erebidae; genus Orgyia; species Orgyia antiqua. The sequence goes on from OU779872.1 coordinate 1,907,241, forward strand.
ATATTCAATATTTTCAATAAGTAGATTATTCCTTCCTATTACTCAGAACTCGCTGTCCGTCCGTCGTCTGGAATGATGAATGGTGATAGCTAGAGAGCTGAAAATTTCATAGTTAATGTAAATAAGTTGAGGCTACAATAAAAATTGCTTATCAAAAATCCTCATTTTTGCAACATTTTTCACTAATGCTCCGCTCCTATTTTTTAATAAATAAATAAATAAATATTCATGGACATTTCACACAACGTCCTCTGGTCCCAAGCTAAGCATAAATGCTTGTGTTATGGGTACCAGAATACGGATAGAATACATATACTACTTTTTTTTTGTAAACACATTCTTATAATACATAGGAACACCCAGACGCAGTACAAAGATTTGTATGACAATTAGAAAATTCACACAAATGATTGTCCCGAGCGGGAATCGAACCCGCGACCTCTTGATCGGCAGTCCGTTACCAGAACCACTACACCACAAGGCCCGTCATTAATTTGTCGTAGCGTGATGTAATGTAGCATATAGCCTTCCTAGATAAATGTACTATCCAACACTGAGAGAATTTTTCAAATAGGACCAGTAGTTCCTGAGATTAGTGCGTTCAAACAAACAAAATAGATAGCCTTCCTCGAGAAATGTATTATCCAACACGGAAAATAAACAAAGAAAACAAAGAAATTCTTCAGCTTTATAAATAACAAGTATAGATTTTGGATTTTTTAATCAAATTTAATATTCGATATCGATATATTCTTTAGCGAAACGCCTCACTAATGGGTGCGGCAAACGACTCAGCTATCTGTATAGGTATCTGTTTATGACCTCACCCCATTGACAAGGGAGGTTACCCCTTTGATAGTTCTTCAACAAATACAAGCGTTGGTAATTTGTCAATCTACCAGCTATTTTGATTGACTCATTCGCTATTTGGGGAAAATAACTAATTACTAGGTATCTGTTTGTTTACTATGTATTTTATATATGTATGTATTTACAAGAGGAAAGTAGTATAATTATGTAGTATATCCGTATTCTGGTATACATAACACAAGCATATAAGCTTAGCTTGGGACCAGAGGACGTTGTGTGAAATGTCCATGAATATTTACTTTATGTGAATTAAGCATACAATACAGATCAGGGCCCTGAGTCGGGTATTTCAACGGTGTCACAACTGTACCATTATTGTACCATTATGGTGCAATGGTAAAGTTTTTGGTAGTCTACTAATAATGTGTCGTCATAACGACTTCATCATTGTCTTACAATTGTCAAAGTGACATAAATTGCTAGTCTCGTACACAACTGCTTCACAATTGCAATTCAATGACTGAAATGTTTCGGTAGTCTGCTATTTTGAATTTGACAGTAATATTTTTAAATTGTCCTGTGTCGACAGATTGCCATAAATAAAAAATAGATAGATAGAAATATTAGAAATTGTTCTTTGTAATTTATTGCAATTTACTAATCTCCTAAACTTCACATTGCTTTTTATACTAATAAATAGTATGTACAAATATATTTAAACGAAGTCTAGCATGATTAAATGTTTAAATTTATTAGTAGTTTTTCGAAAATCACTTCAACTAACGCATTTTTTAAAAACGGCAACACATACATACCATTCTAACACAATCCATAGATAAAAGAGACCGAAAATTCAATGCATAGATAAAAGAGATCGACAATTCTATTACCATTGAAAGACCGTTATGACGGCATATAGCAGACTACGGATATTTGACTTCAATTGCAACGGTATCGTGCCGGTATTGTGCCGGTATGACAATTGTTCCAAAATAGTGGACTTGAGCACCTGTGGGCCCTGAGTCGGGTATTTCAACGGTGTCACAACTGTACCATTATTGTACCATTATGGTGCAATAGTAAAGTTTTTGGTAGTCTACTATTATTGTGTCGTCATAACGACTTCATCATTGACTTACAATTGTCAAAGTGACATAAATTGCTAGTCTCGTACACAACTGCTTCACAATTGCAATTCAATGACTGAAATGTTTCGGTAGTCTGCTATTTTGAATTTGACAGTAATATTTTTAAATTGTCCTGTGTCGACAGATTGCCATAAATAAAAAATAGATAGATAGAAATATTAGAAATTGTTCTTTGTAATTTATTGCAATTTACTAATCTCCTAAACTTCACATTGCTTTTTATACTAATACATAAATAGTGTGTACAAATATATCTAAACGAAGTCTAGCATGATTAAATGTTTAAATTTATTAGTAGTTTTTCGAAAATCACGTCACCTAACGCATTTTTTAAAAACGGCAACACATACATACCATTCTAACACAATTCATAGATAAAAGAGACCGAAAATTCAATGCATAGATAAAAGAGATCGACAATTCTATTACCATTGAACGACCGTTATGACGGCATATACGAGGGGAGGTCCAAAAGTTCGTGGAATGAAAGGGTTTTAGTAAAAATGAAACAGTAAATTTATTTTTCCTTTTCAATATAATCACCCTTAAGCTGAATACATTTATTAGAACTATGAATTAATTTTTCTAAACCATCGTAAAATATTTTTTATCTTTTCCCTCAAAATGAGCCAAAATTGCCTCCTTTACCTCATTGTCGTCGGAAAATTTCCTTCCCCTTAAGTCTTTTTTTAAATTGGGGAACAAATAAAAATCACTTGGGGCCAGATCTGGACTATAGGGTGGGTGGACTAGTGATTCGAAGCCATGCGTGTGTAGAGCAGCCATTGCAACTTTGCTCTTGTGAACCGGCGCGTTGTCTTGCAAGAGCAACACGCCCTTGGTCAATTTTCCCCGACGTTTTTCTTTGATGGCATCCTTTAATTTTTCTAGTATTGTTGCGTAGTATTCTCCGGTTATGGTCCTGCCCTTTTCTTTATAATCAATCAGTATTATCCCCTCACAATCCCAAAAAACAGTAGCCATCAACTTTCCAGCCGACTCCGACACTTTGAATTTCTTTGGCGGTGGTGTCCCCTTTTTATGCCATTGCATGGACTCTTGTTTGGACTCAGGCTCAAAGTGATGAACCCATGTTTTATCGCCGGTAACAATTCGCTCCAAAATCGGTCCAGGATCGTCGCCACACAACTCCAAAAAATGTTTTGACGCTTCGACGCGCTGCTGTTTTTGAAGCGGCGTGAGCATTCTCGGTACCCATCTTGCACTGACTTTTGTCATACCCAGGTGGTCATGTAGGATTCGCAAAATGGTGGTATCTGATACTCCAACTAATGCAGATAACTGTTTTTTCTTCAAACGGGTGTCCTCCAGTACAATTTTTTCCACTTTTTCGACGATGTCTGATGTGGTGGCCTCAACTGGCCTTCCTGAGCGGGGGTCGTCTTCAATCGACTCCCGACCATGTTTAAAAAGACCATGCCACTTGTAAATCATTGATTTACTAGGGCACTGTTCCCCGTAAACAGTTTCCATTTCATTCAAAATGGTCTGAGCGTTCTTTCCTTGCTTGGTAAGGAATTTAATGACCGCACGGTGTTCAATTTTCTCCATAGTTTCAGTTTTCTTCCGGATTGACGTGTTTAGCAGGCGAGTGTTCGTAAACGAATGACGCAATAGGGCTGAAACTCCATTTATATACTAATTATGAGTCCCCAATTAGTATGACACTAAGCGAGCGCCCCTATCCCCACTCCATCCCCTCCATTCCACGAACTTTTGGACCTCCCCTCGTAGCAGACTACGGATATTTGACTTCAATTGCAACGGTACATATCGTGCCGGTATTGTGCCGGTATGACAATTGTTCCAAAATAGTAGACTTGAGCACCAGGCTATACGTCATATGAAACATTATTAGTCTATGAAGTACGATTTAGCTAGGCTAATGTTACTTGTCTACAAGATTGAACGCGTTAGGTACAAGGATAATATAAATTTATAATTTATTTAAATAATTTTCAGAGCAATAATTCTAACCAATACTGATGAAATAAAAGAACTAGAACTAAACAAAATATTCAGGGACCAGATATCAACTGAAAATGAGAAGAAAAAAGGGTATGTTTAATATGATTTAATGTTCAAATTGAGCCCCGTTAATCTGACACACTCCGGTTTGTCCGTGACCTGACGGATTAAGAATACAATTGTTATTAAATATTATTATTATTTTTGTACACCAAGAATAGATTACAGAGTTATTTAAATTAATTAAAAACAGATATAAAAGGCGGTCTTCTTTTCTTTCCCACTTTCTTCGCAGGGTGCTAAGGAATAATGTACACATTACACATAAATAACATTCTCTGTGAGAGACGACTGGAGAGCGCGGCATGGTAGACCAAAACCTCCCAAAGTGAAGGAGGCCCGTACTCAGAAGTGGGATGTCAATGGGCTAGGAGAGATTTTATAGAAAACATGTCTGAATTTTATAGAATACATATTTATAAAATTGATCAAAACTAGTACCATAGACACAGTACTAATAAAGATTATCAATTCCCATACTTTGGCATGTTCGCCATAAAATGCACGCTAAATCTAGGTGGCGCTGTTCACTAGCGTAACAACTTGTATAAAACGGACGTTGCAATAAGATACGTTTAGACAGAAAAAAATTAACTTAAATTAAAAGTCTAATACATATTTAATATGTTACATTCAACGAAAAAATACAATAATAATTATTTTCCACTGATTAGTACATGCAAATAACCTCTTACGATAAAATAACCTCTTGCGATAGATGGCAGATGATTCGCTTCAATGATCGCTTTGTTATTTTTAACACAGTTTTTAACTAGATGGCATTTTAATATATTTAAATCATTGATTGGTGTTACAAAAACTATTATTATTATTTTAGGGTATTAAATATTAGTAAGTTTTAAGAACAATAATATATATAGTTTTATAAAAAAAACAAAAAAAGGTTGAAAAGATAAAAAGTTACAAACTAAATTATCTCATAAAAATCATCAAATTGGTTTATTAAAAAACAGGTAGTATTTATTTGGGTTCAAGGTCAAGCTTGTTAAAACAAATAGTGATGCGCCACTTGATTTCGACGTTTTTAGGGTTCCGTACCCAAAGGGTAAAAACGGGACCCTATTACTGAGACTTTGCTGTCCGTCCGTCAAACAAATTGGTCAAGTGCGAGTCGGACTCGCGCACGAAGGGTTCCGTACCATTATCTATGCAACATAAGGCAACGTTATTAGTATCGAGCAAGAAACGGTAAAAAAATCATGTTTGTTGTATGGGAGCCCCCCTTAAATATTTATTTTATTTTATTTTTAGTATTTGTTGTTATAGCGGCAATAGAAATACATCATCTGTGAAAATTTCAACTCTCTAGCTATCACCGTTCTTGAGATACAGCCTGGTGACAGACGGACGGACGGACGGACGGACAGCGAAGTCTCAGTAATAGGGTCCCGTTTTTATCCTTTGGGTACGGAACCCTAAAAACGATGTTGCTTGTTATGACGTTCAAATAGCGAGTGTATTCTTAGAAATTACATTTGTCGTGTGTGTTTGCGTGTGTGTGTGCGTACGTGCGTGTATGTGTCTGTGTGTGCGTGTGCGCAAATAGTATATTAGCTTTGGGCGATGTATGTATGTAAAAAAATTGGTCAAGTGCGAGTCGGACTCGCGCACGAAGGGTTCCGTACCATTATCTATGCAACATTAGGCACGTTATAGAACCAAATATTCTGTGAATAGTTAAAGCGTCTACCTGTCAACGTTATTATTATTGAGCAAGAAACGGTAAAAAAATCATGTTTGTTGTATGGGAGCCCCCCTTAAATATTTATATTATTTTATTTTTAGTATTTGTTGCTAGAGCGGCAATAGAAATACATCATCTGTGAAAATTTCAACTGTCTAGCTATCACCGTTCTTGAGATACAACCTGGTGACAGACGGAGGACGGACGGACGGACGGACAGCGAAGTCTCAGTAATAGGGTCCCGTTTTTACCCTTTGGGTACGGAACCCTAATGAACTGTCTCTTTCAGCACATCCTCAATGTATAGGTCGTCATCGTACCTACTGAAAATATTTAACAAAGCCTACCGCTTTGTTAAATATTTTCAGTATCATGTAACAAGTAAGCGTAATAATTGAATGAGATATTTTGTTGTGATGAAAAGTAAAAAGGATTATTGACGTCACTCACAATATCAAAAGAAACAAAGTACTTTAATATTTATTAACAGGTTGTTATATTATGATACTAAATTTATTATAAAATAAGTTTTATTCTATTATCAGCTCGGTGAAGGTCGATTTAGGTTCGGATCTTAGACTATAAAGTATGTTGTTATGGTTGATATATGATATCGTCGAGGCCTTTGACACAAGCCGCCTTCGCGGTGATCGGTGTTTTTGAGAATGTTAACAAACAGAATGAAAGCAACCTTATGCCTCAATAAAGAAAGAAGTATATTTTTAAATGTTGTTGTTCCGTTCGACGTTCATAGCAAAAGCAGCTTTGCGTGTTTTATTGTTTCGTCTTCAATCGTCTTTAAGAGGGTACTGTACTCCTCATTTAGGTATTTGCCTTAGGTATTGCTATCCCTATTTCCGAGCGCCGCGCTGAAAGGGACAAATATAGATGAAGCGGATTTTACCTACAAATTCTTTGAAAAAAGACGTTTCGTACTTCCGTTTTTTTTTCGCGAAAGTTAAACCGATTTTAATAGTTTTTGCGTCATATTATAGATAAAGAATATATCTATGCTTCTATCACTTTCTTTTGTGGTAAAACTTTACCAAATTTGTGTGATAGACGCTGCAATTTTATCTAAAGAAAACCGAAAAAAAAAGTTTTCCGGATCGTCATATTTCTTTTAGTTATTATGTTTTGAAAAAAAGAAAGTGAAACGTATTTTTAGGTGTGGTACCTTGGGTATATTTAGAAGTAAGAGATATTGCGTGTTCACGTAAACACTGTTTATTCACGACTAAGACCAAACTAAGACTAACATATTATGTCTAATCTTACATTCTGCAGGAAAGGTAACGATCCCGTTATGTTCAAGGGACGCGCTACTTGAAGTTGTCAAACCTATGTCATTAACAGCAATAAATTCTTAACTAATATCGATACAAGTGTGAGAGCGAAATGTTAGGCAAAAACAAAATGTTAAAATGTCTACCATGAGTTGATCTATAAGTGGCTGGGCATACATAAAAATAATATATAATGGTACCAATTCTACATGCACAAGTAAACTAAACTTAACTAAAAAATAAATATTGATTATTTCAATAACACAATTCCGCAATTCGGTACTGTTAACTACACTTTCTTATTATAAAAACGGTGTATTATATAATAACAATTTAAGTTACTGTGAATGTGTATAAGAAAATAGTCAATTAATCAAAATACAGCATAGTTGCTTTTTTATTTTTGGTTAAGTTTAGTTGTGCACATAGAATTGGTACCAATATCTGCTTGACCGAGCGTAACTCTCGATGGGTTTTTGTGAAATTATTCTTAATAAGGTAAGTCTCAGTAATAGGGTTCCATTTTACCTTTTGGTACGGTCAAGTACGTGTTGGACATGCACGCGAACGGTTCCGTGCGGTTATTATGATGATATATTCGTGACACCAACCACAAATAACACCATATAGCGGACCCCCAAACAATGGGATAAGGGCAGGATGATGATGATGGTGAGTCTGAGTAGGTATTTGTGGTTGTAGTATCATCTGATCTAAGCAAACTGAAAATTTCAGCTCTCTAGCTAAACAGAAAATTTTCATAGTACGAAAACACCGACAAAAAGAAATTTTATAAGTATACATAAATCCAAAATCCCATTTATTTAAACACAGGTATTTAATATACGTTATACATATAAAGTAAAATCACGAAACATGTAAAATATTACAAGCCGCATAGGTATGTACGATGTATCGTGCTGTCACTAGTCGCGATGGCGATACTACAATCAACTACAAATGTAGGTACAAGAACCTCACGATGCGATAGGCTAAGGAATTGAATGAAACACAACGCGGTAACGTAACGCGCAACGTTGCCAGTTTGACAAACTTGGTAGGTGTACTTGATAAGAAGCTTAAAAAAATGAAGTTTGTAGTTTGCGAAAGATATAAATGTATTTACTAATTAACTAAGATATAAATCTATATACTGTAGTAACTAAATTGCCTTTATTTATTTGTTTAAAAATACAAAAAGTGAAACCGCATTATCAAAAATCCACTTTAATTTGAACGCCAGACCTATTAACATTCGTGGCCCTGCTATATATATGCTTTACCCGATACGCCACGGCACTCTTAAAAAATCATTCGAAATTTATATGTGTATTCTAAGCCGCAAAAGCGTATCTTTACTTTTTATGATAAAAAAATTGTAAATTCTATGATAAACATATTAAACTATTCTATGATAAACAAAATTGTGTTCATTTCAATTTTTCAGATTATCTGAGGTAAATTTAAAACTAGTTACGTAATTGATTTATCAAGATTATGAAATAGTGCCATCTGCCATTTTTTTTTAGTACTACCGCTATACAACGTGACGTAGTAAGATTATGAATGATTATTGATTACGATAAATTATGTGATTTGATACGCTTAGTGCCATCTGTAGATTCAGAGTGTAATGATAACTGAGTTTCACAATTTGTTGGGAGGTTATATGTCTTTATTACTGTGAGTTTCCACTAAAAACATTAAACATGCAATGTATCGAAACTTAACACTGTCAAACCAATCACACAACTGGTTTTGTCGAGTTTACGTTCGCACTCAAGAAAACTAGTTAAAATCTTTGACAGCATTCAAGATTTGTTGTTGTCTGTGTTCGCACTGACTAAAATTATAATCTTTGACAGGTTTGTTTAAAGATTTGACATGGCTGACGTTCACACTGCTGTTAAACTTTGCCTCGCAACTTGTTTAAAATCTCGATATATTGTTTCCCAGCACGGTCGGTAAACAACTGTGATATTAGTGCGATTTTTATTACATAATTAATAATATGAGTTAATTAAAGTGAAATATGGGATGGACGAAAGCAGATACGTTAAAATTTATTGAGCTTTGGCAAGGCTTTCCATGTTTGTGGAATACAAAAGACGTAAATTACAAACATAGACAAAAGCGTCGTGATGCTTCGTCACATTTAGCACAGGAGATGGGCACTGACACCTTTGCAATTGACAAGAAAGTTATTTCTTTAAAAACCCAATATAATCGGGAAATAAATAAATTACGAACAAAATCAGGTGCTGGATTAGATGATATACCCCAATCTAAATAATAGTAGTTAAAAACAATAAATCTTCTTCGTCGCTGGAATCCATAGTTTAATAATATTATGATAATAGTAGTAAACCAACCAAGTATGTACCTACGTCTGTTGTGACAGTTTCAGCGAAACGTCAAAACAACGTTTATAAACAAATCAATATAGAATGTCGCGTTACTAATCCAGAGCGCAATTTCTATGAGTATTGTCTAGATTGTGAAACGTCAAATATGTTTAGGTTCCACAAGTTGTGTATCAATGCGAACGCGGCTCAATACATTGACAGAAAACAGAGTTGTCAACGTGTTTTTTTGTGCATGTTTCGTCAGTGGAAACTCACAGTTATACTGTGTCTATGCTAGTACAGCCACTTAGTATAAAAAACGCACACATACACACACACATAAACTTCCGCGTTTGTTAGTATGGTTTAATTAAGAGTATTCATGTTCGCACAGAAGTTGATTTGTACATATTTTTATGCTTAATTAAGGATTAGAGAACGTTGCGTTAACATTTATTATTCTTCTCTAACAGAAAGAAAAAGCAGAAATCTGAAAGTTCAGAAGAATCTTTAAATAATATTCATCATACTACCGATGATTCGGGTATATGACATCACCGAATTCGACGCGAAAGCCCTAAACGCAGTCCAAGAAGAGACAAAAAAGAAGAAAAGCAAAAGAAAAAGAAAAAGAAACATGACACAAGCGAAAGTGACAGTGACAGCTCTAGTTGAAATTCGAATGTCAAACGTTTGTGTTGAATTCTCTATGGTTTTGAAGTTTGAACATCGAATTTTAAATTGATGTTCTTTGGAAAATTCGAATAAGTACGAATTTTGAAATTGTTAAAGGTTTAAAAGATTGGTGGGGTTTTGAGAGGTCGTTTTTTAAAACTTTGATGTTTGAGGTTTGAGGTTGAGGGCTTTTGAGACGTCGAAATAATTATATCGGCTCAGCCTTTTGTAGTTTTAATACGGTGACACTGATTCCCGTTAAGGTGTATTGGATGTTTTTTAATAGTTATAATCACAGTATTTGTTTATATATTTAGTATTTATTGTGGCCACAGATAGGTATATCAGATGTAGTAGGCTACATCACTCAATCGGCTTGAAACCACTTACATATCCATGTGCGAAATATGTATCTATGTTTGTCTATGATACAGGCTATACGTCATATGAAACGTCTTTATTGTATGAAGTACGATTTAGCCAGGCTAAAGTTACTTGTCCTCAATTTTAAACGTCAACCAACCATCTGTCAATATAATCACAGGTTACAATAGTTCCTGTGTCTGGATATTTTCTATATTGTTGAAGTTTATATGTGACATTTTGATTTTTATAAAAGTCTGTATAAAACTATTATAGATATGATATAAATTTATAGTTATTAAATATCAAATGGTAAAAATATATCTTAGTTGTTTATTATATTTAGGTTAAATATAACCAATTCTATGTTCGATTCCCGGTCAGGACAAATATTTGTGTGATGTTTTTAATTGTCATACAAATGTTTGTACTGCGTCTGGGTGTTTACTATGTATTATAAGTACATATGTATTTAAAAACGACAAGTAGTTTATGTATTATATCCGTATTCTGGTACCCATAACACAAGCATATAAAGCTTAGCTTGGGACCAGAGGACGTTGTGTGAAATGTCCATGAATATTTATTTATTTATTATTTATTTATTTATTTATGTACACAACTAAACTAAACATTACTGAAAATTTAAAATATCTTTTTTGTTCTGCATGCGGCTTATTATTGTTAATTAATTTAGTAGATACTAGCTGTTGCCCGCGATTTCGTCTTCGCAAAATTTAGAAATAAAACCTTAACAAACAGAAGTTAACTATACCACTCGATAGATGGCGTTGTACGTACGTTTTTAAATCGCACTATGGTTTGATTACACACATTAGCACTTAAGCTCGTCAAGGATTAGGAAGTTAGTAAGGATTGTAATAACAACCATATGATTTGTGTCTGTGAACTATGTTACTGTGTTAGTTTTATCAAAATAAATTTTCTTTCTTTCTAACTTTCGATTCCCGCTCGGGACAATAATTTGTGTGATGGTTATAAATGTAGTATATCCGTATTCTGGTACACATAACACAAGCATATAAGCTTAGCTATAGCTTGGGACCAGAGGACGTTGCCGCGTTGTGTGAAATGTCCATAAACATTTATTATTATTTTTTATATTCTAGTTTAGTTTAGTTTTGCGCGCAGAATTGGTATCAATATCAGTTAATTACGCGATGTGAACATTTTGCATTCTTTCAGCGAAATCTGTATTTATAGTTTTTACGAAAGAGGTCTAAAATCTATTTGTTTTTACACTTATTAGTTCGGTACGTATCTATCAATGTATTAATCTATATAACGGAATCTTTGTAAGTGATTGTTCACTCACTTGCAGTAGTCAGATTGATCTGAAATGTTACACATATATTAAGAAACGATGATAATGTAATAATTTAAAATAGTATTCAGGATTTTCAAGCGGGTTTTTTAGTTTTTAACTAAATTAATTATTTATCTAATAATAATATTTTTATGTAGATGTTTGTTTGTAAGTAAACAGCACAGTTACGGCTTTTAACAAATAAGTAGATTTTTTAATAAAATATATAAATTAAGAAGAATAGTTGTGTTTTATTAAAAAAAAATATCCATATCCATCCATGTACCAGATGTATAGTCTTATGGTCTTATTCATAATGACTTATCGGAGGTTTAAACGGAGATTTTATCGGAGAGATAAAAACGTTTTATTGTAAAAGGACTATTATGAATAACAAGTTTTGACAATTTTCGCAAACCTATTTTAGCGAACTTTTAAACCTCCGATAAGTCATTATGAATAAGGCCATATGTCTACTTTACATCACTCAGTCAACTTGAAGACACTTACATATATTCTATGTGTGTGTGAAATATATATCTATGTGTGTCTATGATACAGGCTATACGTCATATGAAACGTCATTATTGTATGAAGTACGATTTAGCCAGGCTAAAGTTACTTGTCCTCTATATAAAAATATCAACCCACCACCGTCTGGTATTTCTGTGGTTTTATCTAACCTTGATCGAGTTATATTTTAAGGGTCAGAACCATAAGGTAAAACGGGATTCTATGGAGACTCCGCTGTCCATCCGTTTGTCACCAACAGATGCGTATTTTTAACACACTTCTATAAGTTCAGTACGTATCTATCAATGTATTAATCTATATGTAACGGAATCTTTGAACGCGATTTTCACCCACTTATAATAGTCGGATTGAGTTGAAATTTTGCATACATATCAAGGACCGATGACAATGCAATTATTTAAAAATTTATTTAAGATTTTTAAGGGCCTACATCAATATTATCGTATATCATCGCCGACACGTACATATTAACACAGCCAGTAGGCACAGAAAATGAAGAATTGGGGATACTTTTCCTATGTACTCAAAATCTACTAAATATATTTTAATTCTGATCCACGTGTTTCTATACATAATAGTTACCTATGTTTTTAAAGTTATTTCATTAGTTAATACGCGATAATAGACCGACAAATGAAAAAAAAAAAATTATTTGAGAGGTTGTTTGGCCAAGATTTTCTATCGAGAAAACTTTTTTCAATCGCGTTTCTGAGTTCATGCGATCCTAGATCATATATTGAAAAAACATATACTTAAAAATTAGAGCTCTAGCCATTCAATGTAAAGAAACAATGAAAACTTCGTACATAGAAAAATGCACGAAGCTATTTTGGTATCCTCTTATGCGTGTTTTTTAGTTTTTGAACTATGGAAATTATTTAAATTAGCGCCCCTGGCCATTTGATTTGACGCCCTTGGCTAATTTAATTAGCTGCCCTATAAATTTATAGAAATAAAGTTAAATTTTAAACTTTAAGGCTTTCGCCGCCCTTTTCAGGTTGGCCACCCCGGGCCAAGGCCCCTATGACCATAGAGTAAATACGCCTCTGGTCACCAGGCTGTATCTCTGTAACGATGATAGCTAGAGAGATGAAAATTTCACAGTTTATGTCATGCATCATTTGACTAGCTGTAGCCCGCGACTCCGTACGCTTGGAATTAACATATTTTTGCCATTTTTGCAACATGTATAACTACTGCTTCGCTCCTATTAGTCGCAGCGTGATGTTATATAGCCTATAGCTTTCCTCGATAAATGAACTATCCAACACTGAAAGAATTTTTCAAATTGGAACAGCGGTTTCTAAGATTAGCGCGTTCAAACAAACAAACTCTTCAGCTTTATAATATTAACATCTATATTATATACTATAGATAGATGATACACCAACAAATAAGTATTTAACAACAAATATTTACAACAACAAATACTTATTCCATTGTATTTGGAGTTCAGTGTCACATTCATGTCGAATAATTACAATAATAATCTATAGCAATGTGTGCTTTAGCTCCTCTCCAGCCCATTTACGTCCCACTGTTGTGCACGGGCCTCCTCAACTTTGGGAGGAATTATGGTCTACTGTGCCGCGCTGACTAGACGTGTTGGTACAGGGTTTATTTTCGAGTTTTCCGTCTCTCACAGAAGATGTTATCTGTGCACAATATCCCTTAGCTGACTTTTACAGCAGTAAAGTAAATAATAAGCAATAACCCTTGGAAGGAGATGGGGTGGTGACACTTGTTATCTTAATTCGTCACCACACGGATAGCATTAGCTCAAATACTAAAGTTAATTCCTTTACCTCCCAAACATCACATAAAACTCAGTAAAAACGTTTAATTAAGTATAGTTTAAATAATTTAATAAATAAAAAGATTTTTTAAAGTATTTCGTCAACTGTCAAAATCTTCTTCACTTGTCGAATCTCTTATAAATTCTTTACGATCTTCCGCTGGTATTTCTCCACCATATTTGCTGTACAATGTTCTCCAAAAATAAGCACGTTCTGGCGTCAATGGTGCTACATATTGTGGTTCTAAAGAGATAGCTAAATGATGTGGATATGGAAGCCATTCGCCGTTAACCGGGTCTGGAGTGGGTGTTCTAAAAAAAAGAAATTATGGCGGAACATTAAAAAAAAAATAAGATGGCGGGAAATTTTTTTAACAAAATCGCTGAATTTAAAGGGTAATAAAATAAATTTACGGTAATGAAATAATAGTGAAATCACTTTTACACAAGTCAATCTAAATATTTCTTTAGAATTTTGTCTGTATATTGTAAGCGTATTGTGCAACAATTACAGCATAGATTTTTACCGACACATTAAAGTTTTGCTGGACATAAAGACTACAGATATATCAGATGGTGGGTTGACGTTTAAAATTGAGGACAAGTAACTTAGGCCTGGCTAAATCGTACTTCATACAATAATGACGTTTCATGCATGCCATATCTATGATAGAGCCTGTAGACTATAGCCTGTATCAAAGACACACATAGATACATTGTCACGCACTCATACATATTATGTTAATGGCTTTCAGCCGACTGCATGGAGACTAGAAGAAAGGAGGAATATTTTGTATCAGTCCAAAAAGTGCCCACTTGTAAACAGCAAATAACACTCACCGAAATAGCGCTAGTGTAGCAAGATGAATGATATGAATGTAGCAGTTATAAGCAGAGTGAAGTGTGCTACTGTTGCGGTAATTCTTTAATACTATTTTCTGTTTACAAATATTTGGGGTACTTAAAAACACAGTATAATTATAATAATAATTAATATAAATTTATTTCATAGTCATGTTTGTCTATATAATATAATAATTTTAAAAGCTGCGCTGTAACAAAGCGGAAGTTTTTCTTTCCTTTCTAATAATTTGTAGCGCTCTTTTTAAAATTCTTCTACTTGCTACTATGGCGCCACCTAAAGGGCCTACATCAATATTATCGTATATCATCGCCGACACGTACATATTAACACAGCCAGTAGGCACAGAAAATGAAGAATTAGGGATACTGTTCCTATTTACTCAAAATCTACTAAATATATTTTAATTCTGATTTACGTGTTTCTATATATAATAGTTACTTATGTTTTTAAAGTTATTTCATTAGTCAATACGCAATAATAGACCGACAAATGAAAAAAATAAAAAATTAGAGAGGTTGTTTCGCTAAGATTTTCTATCGAGAAAACTGTTTTCAATCGCGTTTCTGAGTTTATGCGATCCTAGATCATATATTGAAAAAACATATATTTAAAAATTAGAGCTCTAGCCATTCAATCTAAAGAAACAATGAAAACTTCGTACATAGAAAAATGCACGAAGCTATTTTGGTATCCTCTTAATTTGCTGCCTTTCAACGGACACTTTATATTATACTGAGATATTCCTCCTTTCTTCTAGTCTCCATGGCCGACTGAGTGATGTAGCCATAGACTAAACATCTATATCAATACCGTACCTATATCAATGGTCACCATTAAAAATAATTAAAAAAAAAACTTACCCATATTTAGCAAAGTTTGTCCACATCATAGTCATAAAAGCAATAATTCTAGCATCGTTCTCATCCATAGGTAACGGCAATCTTTCCAAATCAAAAATATAGTATAACTCGTCCATATTTGTTGTAGCTGGTAAACTTGTGTTAGTCAAAATTCTCCCTAAATTTCTATTACCCATATAGTTAAATATATATTGATAAACTTCTGTTTCCTTACTGCAATACAATTCGCTAAATAACGCCACAGGTCCAACATAATCAAAGTCCGAATTTAAATTTATTAAACCACCTAAAACCGCTTCTTCACTACTTATATTATTAAAATAAGTTTCTTTTAAGATATTTCGAATTTCTTCTCTTTCTTTCTTAGCATCAAAGCATTTCTGATCTAATACTGAAAAATCTTCATTTTCAATGCGATTTATTTGGCTTGTAATCGTGTAATAATCTAAAATACTTGTCATACCTTCAACTGTATTTAAACCGAAAATAGCTGGCACTGCATTGAAAGAATTTGTTAGTATGTTGTAAGGAGTGTCAATTAAAAATGGTTCGTCATCATAATAAATTTCAACGGATGGTAAAAAAACTGATTTTGCATTCATTTGATTGCTAATTGCTTGTTCTAATTTGTCAATTGATGTGTTAGTGTATACATCGAGTAATAGTCTAGCATTTGTGGAACTAAAATCCAAACATTTCGCTATTTTAGAAGCAGTAGTTAACGGATTTAAATCAAAAGACTTAGATGTAAATGGAAATCCACTTTCAGATATGATTCTATGAAATAAACCTTTACAAGAATCAGTTAAAGTTAAATAAATGGCAGCTAAACCGCCGCTTCCTTGTCCAAAAACTGTTATATTTTCGGGATCACCATTGAAATTTTTTATATTTTCTTTTATCCATCTTAATGCCGCTCTTATATCTTTCAAACCGGCATTTCCGGGTGCTTCTTTTAGTCCTAGATTAAGGAAACCAAGAGCATTTAATCTGTAATTAACAGTGACAACGATTACGCCTTGACTGGTTAAGAATTGAGGTCCGTAGAAGTATGGCGAACTGCTTCCAACAGCGAAATCTCCACCATGTAAGTAAACCATGACAGGTAAAGTTGCGTTTATGAAGGTAGGTACAAAAATATTGAGAATTAAACAATCTTCATTGTCGCTAGGTGCAGTTAATGGATCATTAAAAGGAAATTGTGGACAAATTACCACTTTGTTATCAGCTTTGTAAATGCCATCGAATTTTGGTGGTTTTTCAGGTGCCTGGTGGAGAATAAAAAAAAGTTTATTAAAATTACATTAAATAATAACTGTCTATTAAATACCTACTGCTACTTTTGGTCTCATTCATAATGACTTATTGGAGGTTTAAAAGTTCGCTAAAATCGGTTCGCGAAAATTGACAAAAATTGTTCTTCATAATAGTCTTTTTACGCTAAAACCTTTATTATCTCTCCGATAAAATCTCCGTTTAAACCTCCGATAAGTCATTATGAATAAGACCCTTTATGTGTCATAAGGTACCAATACTATGTCCACAACTAAACATAAGTTTAGTTGTGGACATAGCAATTAACTAACACTAACAATTTTCTATTTTTTAGATAATTAAGAAATGAAAATTGTTAGTGTCAATAACACAATTCGGCAATGTTAACAGAACTTCTCTTTCCAGCCCATTTACGTCCCACTGTTGGGCACGGGCCTCCTCCACTTTGTTAGGGATTATGGTCTACTGTGCCGCGCGGACCAGACGGGTTTAGTTTCGAGTTTTCCATCTCTCACAGAGGATGTTATCTGTGTGCAATATCCCTTAACTGACTTTTACAGCACCCTTGGGAGTGGTGACACTTGTATTCTTAATCCGTCACCACACGGAAAGACAGACAACAAAGAAAATCTGTATATTATAGACTAGTGATTTTAATTAATAGAAATGTGCACAATGAAATTGAAATAGATGTTTCCATTTTTTTAGTTTAGTTTAGTTAAGTTAATTGCGCACGTATAATTGGTACCACAACTACTCAAAACAAAATAGGGCCCACCCCACGATCGTCTACAAATTTGTTTACAAATATTTTGTACGGTTATCTTAAGATGACTTAAGTACATAAACGTATAGTTGACATGTTTATGAGTCTGTACCAGCGTTTCTAACGATAACTTTAACAATATTCTCAAGTGGATAGTCAAATAAAGTGTAGGGCTAAAAAAAGTGATTAAATGCATATTTTTGTCGCTCGAGTTCTCAGTCGTATTGTAAACGTTGCTATTGAAGCTTATTTGGTAAACCATTTCCTTTGATTACGGCGTTAGTTCTAATCAATATGCCTGGTCCTCGTCGTCATATGAACATGGAAACTGCAGCTAGAGCAGTTGCACTGCTTCAGGAAGGGCACTCTCAGAGATCTGTTGCAATAACCATCGGCGTGTCCCGACGAGCTATCCGAAATCTGTGGGAACGCTATCAAGAGACCGGAAGTATTGCTAGGAGATCTGGATCTGGGAGAGCGAGAGCTACAACGGCCCAGGAAGACAGATATATCAGATTAACTGCGCGTCGGGAGCGTACAATCACCGCCCGAGCCTTACAGAATCAATTACGGCAGTCTACTGGAAGACGAGTGAGCGATCAAACTATTCGCAATCGACTCCACGAAGATGGCCAACGTTCCAGGATGCGTGTTGTTCGGCTAAAACTGACGAGAGCTCATCGTGCAGCGCGCTTAAGGTTCGCACGTGAACATTTGGATTGGACAATGGATAACTGGAGATCCGTACTCTTTACAGACGAAAGTAAAGTCAAGTTTTACAGTGACGACAGACGAGTACGTGTGTGGAGAAGGGAAGGAGAACGTTTTTCAGAACCATGCATCCATGAAACTGACCGTTTTGGGGGTCCAAGTGTCATGGTTTGGGGCGGAATAAGCTTGCTAGGTAAAACAGAGCTGGTAATTCTGGATGGAGGTACCGTAACTGCCGCTAGTTACGTCGAGCGAGTAGTCCGACCTCATATTGTTCCATTTTCACAAAGAGTTGGCGCTAACTTTGTTTTAATGCAAGACAATGCTCGCGCTCACACAGCGCGTACCACACAGAATGCACTTTCTGAGGCCAATATTTCAGTTTTGCCTTGGCCAGCCATGAGCCCTGACCTCAACCCCATCGAACATTTATGGGATAAATTGAAAAGAAGCCTCAAAGAAAACTACAGCAGCGTGAATAGTCAACAAGAGCTAATAAACGCACTCAAATTGTGTTGGGAGCAAATACCGGAACAAAACATAGTGCATCTTATCGAAAGTGTTCCAAATAGACTCAGAGAGTGCATACGGAGCAGAGGAGGACCCACACGCTACTAAATTTAAGACTTTTGAACATATGGTCCCAGTGCAGTGATAAAATTTAAATTTAATGAATCCCATTATTTTACCAAAATATCGCCAAAAAGTGTTCTTTGTGCTTAAATTAAAAAAAAATTAACAAATTGTGTAATTTTTTAAGCTCATATAATCTGTGAATCCCTACTTCAATCATATCTAATTAGAAAAACTGAATAATTGTAAGTATTTTAAAATTAATACAATAAAACGTGGTGGGCCCTATTTTGTTTTGAGTAGTTTACATTTGAAAGTTGAAAGCCACTACTTGGATAACCCGAGGCGTGAGCCCAAGATAAGTACTGGCTAATGCCATTTTTAGCTTGTAATAAGATATTGCATGGTTCTTAGGACCTAATAAAGAAACTAGTACATATAAAAAGCCTAAAGATTTTACCATATCGTATCTATATACTTCTATATTAATATTGTGAAGTAGAAGAGTAGGTTTGTTTGTTTAAACGTGCTAATCTCAGGAACTACTATTTTGATTTGAATAATTCTTTGTGTTTGATAGTATATTTACGGAGGAAGGCTATAGGCTATATAACATCTCACTGTGACTAATAGAAGCGAAGCAGTAGTGAACAATGTTACAAAAACGGGGGAAAAATTTCATAAATTCCAATTAATTAAAATTAATAATTCAGCTAGTAGCTTTAAAAATATACTTACTCTAAAGCGATCCTTTACAACACCATAACGAATACCACAAAACTCATAATATAATTCATTTGCTGCCAGATAACCTTCGATTTTACCTTCCTTAGTTTCCACAATTTTACTACTTTCCTCACAAACTACATGGTCAAAAATTAAAAAGTTAAACACGCTAAATACGATTAGGCTGTATATAGCCATTGCCTTAGCTCAATGAAATTAAAAAAAAAACGGTTCCATCATGGCGGCGTTTAATTTTATAATGCAAAATTTACGTAATTTAATATTACTGCATTTTCAAGATAATCGCTTTGTAATTTTAATATGAGAAATGTAAAGTAAAACATTTCCAATTTAACTATTAGGTTCTGCATATTTGAAAATATAAAGATACATTGTAAAAAATACAATTTCTTACAGTCTAGTTTGATAACAGGTAACGCTTTAACAAAAATCCGTAAATTCACAAATATACCAGATAGTAGGTTGACGTTTAAAATTGTGTACAAGTAATTTTAGCCTGGCTAAATCGTACTTCATACAATAATGGCTTTCATTCATTCGTCAATTAGTTTTGTTTACATTTAAATTTTCCGAACAAAATTTATGAAAAATACTATTATAAATAGTTTATTAGTGTTTTGTGATTTAAGTTCTGTTTCCGTAATTTTTTTAATAGTTTTAAACTAATTTATGTTTTACAAAAAAAAGATAAAAAGTTTAGAGTTTTAATTGTGGTTATAATTTTATCTCTAATGTAATTTGCATGCATAGACATACTCGTACATGCGTACTTCTGTGTTTGCATGTCTATCTTAAGACGATACCAAAATAGCTTCGTGCATTTTTCTATGTACGAAGTTTTCATTGTTTCTTTAGATTGAATGGCTAGAGCTCTAATTTTTAAGTATATGTTTTTTCAATATATGATCTAGGATCGCATCAACTCAGAAACGCGATTGAAAAAAGTTTTCTCGATAGAAAATCTTGGCGAAACAACCTCTCAAATTTTTTATTTTTTTCATTTGTCGGTCTATTATTGCGTATTAACTAATGAAATAACTTTAAAAACATAAGTAACTATTATATATAGAAACACGTAAATCAGAATTAAAATATAATTTAGTAGATTTTGAGTAAATAGGAAAAGTATCACTAATTCTTCATTTTCTGTGCCTACTGGCTGTGTTAATATGTACGTGGCGGCGATGATATACGATAATATTGATGTAGGCCCTTAATTGTAATGTATTATTCTTCTGTTCGCTACGTTACGAGTAGTATATTCTTTGGTTTTGAGCAAAGTTCACTTTAGCGAACTGGGTTAGAAGCAATTTATGTTAAATTTTAACAATTATACTTATAATAAATCTGTAGAGAGGTCAATTCTGTACATGAAATATATTTTCAAAATAACTATCAGGGGGTGATTAGTGATCGATACTGATGCCAAAAATGCAATCAGTAAAATTTTTGTCTGTCTGTCTGTCCGTCTGTATGTTCCTTATAGAAACAAAAACTACTCGACGGATTTTAACGAAACTTGGTACAATTATTCTTCATACTCCTGGGCAGGTTATAGTATACTTTTCATCACGCTACAATCAATAGGAGCAGAGTAGTGAAGGGAAATGTTGGGAAAACGGGAAAAGGAGCTCCATTTTTAAGCTTCCGTCGCGTGTGCAGCCTTAATGGTTAAAGTTACATAGAAATCATGTATGACGGAAATATTCTACATAAAATTGTCTAAAAAATATCCCGAAACAGCACATATCTATATTTTATGGTTGACTCACAATAACACGTGTAACTCCTGATAGCTTAGCAGTTCGTTCATTCTGATTATATTTGTTTACTCTTACGTTTATAATACTCTCACTCAAGCAGTAGTTAAAAATGTTGCAAGAACGGGGGAAAATTTCCTAAATTCTACGCGGACGGAGTCGAGGGCAACAGCTAGTAATTAAATAAAATGAATGTTACTGAAACTATAATTGAATCTCATAAAGAAGGCATAAAAATCGTGCAATAAAATAAGCCTTCTAAGAAAAATGCAATAGACAGAGATATGTACGAGTATACACGGGTGACAAGAATTTTGAACAGCGCGGCGACTGATGATGATATTTCTGTTATGGTAATAACGGGAACTGGTGCTCAAGTCCACTATTTTGGAACAATTGTCATACCGGCACAATACCGGCACGATACCGTTGCAATTGAAGTCAAATATCCGTAGTCTGCTATAAGCCGTCATAACGGTCTTTCAATGGTAATAGAATTGTCGATCTCTTTTATCTATGCATTGAATTTTCGGTCTCTTTTATCTATGGATTGTGTTAGAATGGTATGTATGTGTTGCCGTTTTTAAAAAATGCGTTAGTTGAAGTGATTTTCGAAAAACTACTAATAAATTTAAACATTTAATCATGCTAGACTTCGTTTAAATATATTTGTACATACTATTTATTAGTATAAAAAGCAATGTGAAGTTTAGGAGATTAGTAAATTGCAATAAATTACAAAGAACAATTTCTAATATTTCTATCTATCTATTTTTTATTTATGGCAATCTGTCGACACAGGACAATTTAAAAATATTACTGTCAAATTCAAAATAGCAGACTACCGAAACATTTCAGTCATTGAATTGCAATTGTGAAGCAGTTGTGTACGAGACTAGCAATTTATGTCACTTTGACAATTGTAAGACAATGATGAAGTCGTTATGACGACACATTAATAGTAGACTACCAAAAACTTTACTATTGCACCATAATGGTACAATAATGGTAAAGTTGTGACACCGTTGAAATACCCGACTCAGGGCCCTGGAGACTTTTAAGCCCGGTTTCCACCGCGAGCGGAACGGACCCATTAATGACTTCGTTAAACTCGCAAACGCAAACTGCATACTTGTATTTCCACCAACAAATAGTCGGACGGAAAGAGCCGAGCGTGTAGAAAGAGTAGAAATGAGCTCGCTCAGTTCTAGGGAGCACCAACTCTTCGTTGGTGGAAACTCAAACCTATTTAATTAAAAAGGAGTCCGTTCCGCCTAACCATTTTCCGCACATTACCCTTTCGCAGTGGAAACCGGGCTTTACAGTAGCGGTAATGACTTTTCATCACAGGGTCAAAGTGACAATTTAGGTATTTTAAAAGAGTTTAACAATGCATTTATAGCATTTCCAAAGATATTGAATAATGAGGTTTCATGTGACGTACCTATAGCCTGTATATTTTCACGCACACAACACAATCTGAAATTTTCAGCTCTCTAGCTGGCTAGCTATCATCGTTCCAGAGATACAGCCTGGTGTGGTGATAGACAGTGAAGTCTCAGTAATAGGGAACCGTTTTACCTTTCAGTAAGGAACCCTAATAAACGAAGTTAAATCAGAGTTAAATACGTGACTTTGTTTAAATCAGTGTTGTTATCGATTATTTGAATTACATAACGTAATATTTTTGTAATATCATTGACAAGTTTACACTATTATCACTTCATTGTAACAATGCGTCATCCTTTTTTTGTGCGTTACACAATAAAGTATCGGACTTGACCATAACTCATAAGAAAGAAAAAGAAACGTAATTTTTTTTTATGTTTTACAATTATCACAATTATAATTTATTTATCCCAGGATTACGGTCTCAATTCTACATTCACAACTAAACTTAACTAAAAAATGTAAACATCAGCTATTTCGTTGTTCACATTTTTATTAATTAAAGTCTTTAGTCTATATTAAACAGATTTTATAACAAAAAAAGTTCAGATAACATTGCTTATAAATTTGTGTTATCGACGCTATCAAAATTCATTTTTTAGTTAAGTTTAGTTGTGTACGGGGAATTGATACCAATATCTAATTCCTTCAGGAAAAGGTGCTATAAGTCTCATAATGTAGCCAAAATTTCACGTGAACGAATAGATTTAAATAGAAAACACGTTCTTCATTACTGTTAATAAGTAATAACATCGCGCATTGATAATCGAAGAACATAAAACTCCAAATTTAAAATTCGTAAAAAAATTCCTATCCCGGTGTTCCCAACTCCACATTTTATTTAAGGGCCTACATCAATATTATCGTATATCATCGCCGACACGTACATATTAACACAGCCAGTAGGCACAGAAAATGAAGAATTAGGGATACTTTTCCTATTTACTCAAAATCTACTAAATATATTTTAATTCTGATTTACGTGTTTCTATATATAATAGTTACTTATGTTTTTAAAGTAATTTCATTAGTTAATACGCGATAATAGACCGACAAATGAAAAAAATAAAAATTTTGAGAGGTTGTTTCGCCAAGATTTTCTATCGAGAAAACTTTTTTCAATCGTGTTTCTGAGTTGATGCGATCCTAGATCATATATTGAAAAAACATATACTTAAAAATTAGAGCTCTAGCCATTCAATCTAAAGAAACAATGAAAACTTCGTACATAGAAAAAAGCACGAAGCTATTTTGGTATCGTCTTAACTTAATAATAAAAACATAAAATATTATTTTAAATAAAAACCTACGCATCAATATAAATTATAAATGTAATAAGATTGATTTTAAAAACATTTAATAAATAAAAAATAGATTGTTAATGTGTTTTAATAAATCATTGTGGCAAATGAAGTGAAAGTTTTATAATAAAACCACAGAATAAAATGAACTTCGTAACATGGTTGACACTAAACTTACGATTTGACATATTATATTAATTGAGTTTGACATTTTAATTTTATGGTTATTTTTGTCCAGAGCTTTTTCTTATTTAAATTTGTAAAAATTACTTTCAAAGCTCTAAAAGTTACTTATCAGCAAGTTTACATTAAAACTTATACACAGTGAATGTTATACAGTGTATTTTGTTGCTTAATTTGTGAATTAGAGCAACTTTGTACTGCCTACGTGTTGCAGTAGAAAATTCAACAATAACTTTACAAATTATATTATGAAAGCGTGTTAATTGGCACAGATATGAACAAAAAGCCAATAAGAACGGGTCCAAGGATCAGAATAACAAGAACGGCATTAAAAAACAAGTTTACTGACGACCATAGAGGTATAGTCGAAGATCATAAATACGTTTATAGCTGTCAGTATTGTCTTCTAAAATTTACACAAAACAGCCAGTATTTTCGTCACATGACATCGAACCATGAAGTACAACAAAAGGAGGCTACATATGTATGCAATAATTGTGAAATAGTTTTTACAAAAAAAAGTATTTTGGATTTGCATTTTCAAACTCATCATCAACTTAAAAGTAAGTCGAAATGTGACTCATGTGCTATAACATTTAAGTCTCGGTACTGTTTAAGACGTCATTTAAAGCTAAAACAGTTATTACAAGAGAATTCATGTTTTAATTGTCAGAAAAAGTTTGTAAATAAAGAATGTTTAGCTAAACATATAAAAAATAAACATACATCTAAAAATATTATATTTCAATGTGAGTTATGTTCGCTTAAGTTCAAAGCTGAGGAATCCTTGCGCAGTCATTTAGCCCGTATACACAAAAAATTATGATTTTTAAGAATATTTTAAGATTTATTTATCATAATAATATTTATTATAAATGTGAAAGTTTGTGAACAAACTAAAAACTACAGAATGTATTTTAACAAAACTTACAATAATGTAGCTTATACATCAGAATAACATATAGACTACTTTTTATCCCGAAAGAATGCAATGTTCGCATGGGATAATAAAAACAAACAGATTTTTTATCCTTTTTAATGCAAGTAACGAATATAGAATATATAAGAATTGGGACATACAATCTAATACACAAAGTGATATTTATACTCTTATCTATGAAGTGAATAGGTGCAATAAAAACGTTGTGAAAACAAAAAAAGTTATTTCTAAATTTAAATAGGATCTGTTTAATTCTGAAAGACTAAAAAAAAAAACAAAATAGCCAATTATAATTGGTTTTTTTGTTCAAAAATGGAAACCTTTTTGCTTTCCAAATTTCCTGTGTCAAAATCAAATCTATTATGAATACTGCATAGCGATAATTCATAAATAGAAGAAAAATAATTTTGAATTTGGAACCTTCTAAAATCTAAGTTAAGTCACCATTGTTTTAGCTATTTTTTAAATTTAAGTTATTTATTATTAATATATAAGATAAACATTATATTGAAAATAGAAATGAATGAAGTAAAGATTGTCATTTTATATTACATCACAAAACTGTACATAGGTTTGCTGGATGACGATGATTTGGTTTTTAATAAAAAAATGCAATTTTTTTTTTTATTTCTGGCATTCATAAATGATGATAAGTATGAGGCCCAATAAAAAAAAGTATTTTTATTTTTATTATGACTAATTTAAAGCCTTTTTTTTATTAGCTTAATTTTACTGTTGTATTAAATATGAAATTCTAATTGTATGTACTTAGTAATAATTTGGTCAATGATATGCCAGATGGTGACGGATTAAGAATACAAGTGTCACCACCCCATCTCCTCCCAAGGGTGCTGTAAAAGTACAGCTAAGGGATATTGCACACAGATAACAACAATCTGTGAGAGACGGAAAACTCGAAAATAAACCTTGTGCCAACACGTCTGGTGCTCAAGTCCACTATTTTGGAACAATTGTCATACCGGCACAATACCGGCACGATACCGTTGCAATTGAAGTCAAATATCCGTAGTCTGCTATATGCCGTCATAACGGTCTTTCAATGGTAATAGAATTGTCGATCTCTTTTATCTATGCATTGAATTTTCGGTCTCTTTTATCTATGGATTGTGTTAGAATGGTATGTATGTGTTGCCGTTTTTAAAAAATGCGTTAGTTGAAGTGATTTTCGAAAAACTACTAATAAATTTAAACATTTAATCATGCTAGACTTCGTTTAAATATATTTGTACATACTATTTATTAGTATAAAAAGCAATGTGAAGTTTAGGAGATTAGTAAATTGCAATAAATTACAAAGAACAATTTCTAATATTTCTATCTATCTATTTTTTATTTATGGCAATCTGTCGACACAGGACAATTTAAAAATATTACTGTCAAATTCAAAATAGCAGACTACCGAAACATTTCAGTCATTGAATTGCAATTGTGAAGCAGTTGTGTACGAGACTAGCAATTTATGTCACTTTGACAATTGTAAGACAATGATGAAGTCGTTATGACGACACATTATTAGTAGACTACCAAAAACTTTACTATTGCACCATAATGGTACAATAATGGTACAGTTGTGACACCGTTGAAATACCCGACTCAGGGCCCTGGTCAGCGTGGCACAGTAGACCATAATCCCTCCCAAAGTGGAGGAGGCCCGTGCCCAACAGTAGGACGTGAATGGGCTGGAGAAGAAGAACTTTAATGGTACTTCATAGAATAACGATGTTTTATATGATGTATCATAGACATACATAGACATAATTTTTATGCACACACATAGATATGAGTGGCTTCAAGCCGACTGAGTGATGTCGCCATAGACTAAATATCTGGTATATTTGGGACGTCAAATTTTTTCCTCTGTCACAGGTTTAGGATATTCAATCCACTAAGAACTGGCATAAGAAATTCGGCAGAGCTATTTTACTATGGTCATATTTTTATTTACTACTTCTAGTAATTTGTAAAGATAAAACTACTTTTTACGGATTCAGACGTGTATATTTTGTTTTAAAATATTAGCTCGACGTTTTGGAGACTGCAGTCACCAAGGTCACCAATTTAAGACAAATATACGCGTCTAAATCCGTAAAAACTAGTTTTATTCGAACAAATGAGTCGTGCAAGTGTTAGAGAATAACTTGTATAGTGTTTTATTTATTAATTAGCATATAATTTAGTTAAATATTTTTTATTAGTTAGCATTTAAATAAGTTATTTCGATGTATTAAATTTTTTGCACTGAGATTGTTTTAGAAATGCATTGTTCTCGTAATGTTTTCAGCGGTGTCGCCCTATAATGCCGACTGCTGTTTGGATTAATCCTCTTAGGGTATCTTGCAATCG
Organism: Orgyia antiqua; assembly: GCA_916999025.1. Taxonomy (NCBI): domain Eukaryota; kingdom Metazoa; phylum Arthropoda; class Insecta; order Lepidoptera; family Erebidae; genus Orgyia; species Orgyia antiqua. Next base: position 1,935,072 of record OU779872.1, read on the forward strand.
AATATTTATATAAATAAAAAAAAATGTATATTTTTTTTTGTAGTTACCATTTATTATGACAATATCCGCTATTCAACGCACAATATGGCAATTTCAAAATAAAGGCCGCTAGATGGCAGCACCCAGACGTGAGGTCCAGAAAACTGTCAGGTTTCTAAACTCTTATTGTATCCTTTATTCGCGTTTAAATTATATTTAATAATTATGTCTACACATTTTACGCGGACAAATGGCGGGAAAATACTCATATGAACTCCGAAATTAATCGTTTTTATTAATATGTGGACGTTTAACGTTATTTTTTAGAATTCGTTGTAATAAATCTTGATCGTTGATCTAAAATAAAAGAATATTAAAAATATTCCAGCATTGTTTTTAGGCCCTTTCTCTATTGAGATAGGCAAAGATTATCAGCGCTATCTGCTACTATCTAAATACGACAAAACAGTGGTTTCAACATAATTATGTCTCAAAAAGTAAAAAGAAATAGGTACGACCCGTAAGAAACTCGAATATTTAAGCTAAGTATTAAAATATAACAATAATTTAATAGTGTGTTATTGAATACTAAAATCACAAACCGAAAAAGAAATAAAAAAATGCGTGAAATTATAAATAATTTTTGTTTGCCTTTGGTTACCTAAGGGCGTCACAAACGTCATATTAACAAGAAGGTTATAAATAGGGAGTAACAACTCGGGAACATAGATTTGTTCCAAGGCAGAGCCGCCCAGTTTATGGTTTAAAAGTAAAATAGTAAATAGTAGCCTTGCTTTCTCTTTTACTCCAGTTCAAAAAGAAAGAGTTAGAAAGGCTACTAAATAGGCTCTTTGTCATTTATTTTTCATAATGTGTTCAACTAAAAAAAGAAGCAGGCCGGTTTCGTTGTACCGAGTGTTACGTCTAGATCTATATCGTAAGTCTATGCATATTAACACTTTGATTAGGGATGCTCCCTAATCAAAGTATTAATATAGCGACAAAGAGACAGATATATCAGTCGCTGTTGTCATGAGTAATGATACATATCGGTATATTAATATACAGGGTGTTTGGTACATCGTTTGCCAAATTAAATTTGCTAAAAGATAGTGTCATTTGCTATAGTTTAGCATATTTAAAAAAAAAATCTGGCGGCGCAAATATAAAATTTAATATGCTAAACTATGTATAGCAAATGACACTATCTTTTAGCAAATTTAATTTGGCAAACGATGTACCAAACAACCTGTATATTATGTCTTTTTCTCGCCTCGTCTGTTTTCTATATACATACATCTTTCTCGCTTTATTAATATATATTACAATGTCGTTTGTGGTGCCGATAATGCATCGAGTTTTGACGTCGTTCATCTATAGATTATAAATAAATTTCTCCACTACAAATAAACTTTTAAGGATAATGGCGATCCATCCATTATTTAATAAGTTTAAACTGTAAATATGTAGTTATTTATATTTGTGTAAGCAGATAATAAAGTTTATATAAAATGTAATTTACGTCGTTTAATTATCCAACCTCCGTGTGGTGACGGATTAAGAAAACAAGTGTCACCACTCCATCTCCTCCCAAGGGTGCTGTAAAAGTCAGCTAAGGGATATTACACACAGATAACATCTTCTGTGAGAGATGGAAAACTCGAAAATAAACCCTGTGCTAACACGCCTGGTCAGCGCGGCACACTAGACTATAATCCCTCGCAAAATGGAGGAGGCCCGTGCCCAACAGTGGGATGTAAATGGGCTGGAGAAGAAGAATTATCCAACGTATTATGCGCCGCGGGCCGTTGGATGCAGTTAGCGCTGCCGCGCGTTGTGGCGTTCTATGGGGGTGGCTTATGTCCAGCAGTGGATGGAGCTGAAGGGCTGATGGATAGAATTATTCAACACGTCAATTGCGTCAAACACACAGATGCAGTACAACAGCAGACAATTATAAATATCATACAATCGAACCCGTGACCTATTGAACGACAGTCCGTTATATGAACCAATCGACCACGTTCATAATTTCATTAAAGAACCTATTGTTAGCATCCTACATCATCAGCTTAGTATCCCACGTAATGTTTGTCCTGTCACAAGTTAATTGCACTACGTCTCAAGTTCAGCGTCCAACATGATGAGCTTAGTGTCCTATAATGAGTTGGGTTCCCTCTTCCCTCATCGTGTAGTAGGTATTACTACACGATGAGGGAAGTGTACTACACAATGAGGGAGGTGTACGACACAATGAGGGTGGTGTACTACACAATGAGGGTGGTGTACTACACAATGAGGGTAGTGTCTTACATAATGAGGTTAATGTCCTACGACACTAGGTAAGTGTCCTACGTCTCGAGTTTAGTGTCCTATGTCATGAGGTTAGTGTACCACATCACGAGTTAGACGTTACAAATGTAAATTTAAAAAATGCTCAAATAATGTTTATTTCATAAATAATACAACATAGCTCTTACATATACACTTAAATTAAAAACATAATACTTTGAGTTACGTGCTTAAATATTGCTTATCGTGATTGCATCAGTATTACCCATAATACCTGTTCGTACTATACAGTGTAATGAACAGTAAAGTCGTTTATTCGCAGATATATCAGCTAGTGTGTCTATGGGTACATCATTCACCCACCTTAAAGCCACATAAACATGTGTGCGTGAAATACGTGCTGCTAAATTTACGTGTCCTCAAAATTGAAAGTGTACCTACCCAGTATTTGGTAAATCTGTGTGTTCTTAAGTGCGATTTTCGTACAGTACAGTAAGCCAGCAAACAGGCTTTTTTTAAACTGGCTAAGCGTTCTTAGCCAAGACTGTACATTACCTATAGTTGAGGTAGATTAATATTTACAAATTTTTTTTTACTATCAGATATGTATACACACAGATCACCCCCAAATAGACGCAAGGCGTAGCGACATCTAGTGAACAATAGATGTCACTACATAGTACAGCACAAGAACGATAGATGGCGTGGAATGATAAATGTGAGGTCACAAAGGATCCTACATCGCATATGCGAAGTTTGCACATAAGGTAGCTACATCTGAACGTGCAAACGTAGCCAGTTCTATTCACCTAGCCTGATTTGAGAATTTTCCATTTTTGGAAGAAGCACGATCTTCTACATAACGCCATCAACGCACACCGAACGTGTAAGCTACTCGTATAGGTAATACCTGAGAATTCTGCATGTGACATGCAATAATAAATAAATATTTATTTATATTTCACACGTCCTTTGCTCCCAAGTTAAGCTTATTTGCATGTGTTATGTGCAATGAAAATGGGTTATTCAATACCCTGCAACTCCCACCATCCTTTAACGCGTTCAATGCTGAATAATTTGCGAATTTATAGCCAATGCTAATAAAAGAGTCATTCGCCCAGTGCTGAAAACGCGTATGTGCGTTCAAAAAATTTTTCGCGTAGTGCTAAGGCCCATAGCACACGGCGTATTTTAAACGCGCAGACGACGCGCGTATACGTGGTTTAAACGAGATTTGATCGCAACCTTGTAACCTAAGCACACGGGGCGATTGTAAAACGCGCCTCTACTGCGCGTATACGCGCAGGTACAGCTGTACAGACGCGCTATAGTCACTCGTAGTTTTTGCGTTTCGATCAGAGACTCAGAGGCGCGGGCGCAGTGGTGACGGGTGGCGTGAGCATCCCAGCCCCCCTCTGCCCGTACCTCGCTCCTTTGTACGCGCGTTTGTATCGCTTCAAATGCGCGTATACGCGCTTCATGCGCGCGTTTCTATTATCATTGCAAACGCAAGAATCAGCGTTTACGGCGCCGAAGAAGCGCGTTCCTGAAACGCGCGTCGTCTGCGCGTTTAAAATACGCCGTGTGCTATGGGCCTAAGAACGCTTATATGCGTTCATAGAAAACTCGCGTAGTGCGGTTGGACGCTATAGCGCGTTGTCTTTTACCTTCCCGCAGTGCGGCCGACGCTTATGTGCGTTCGGTAACTTTCGAGTTTTATGACTGTCATATAACAATTACGGGTCATATAAAGGTGTTGGATGGATAAAGGTGCTTCCACACTAGTGTTTATTTGTAAGAGATTTTGTGAAGTTTACGCCATAATTAATATTAATAGTTTAATTAATTAATTAATAGTTTAATCGGTTTTGTTAAAATAGTAAGTTATACCTTAATAAAACAGTAATAGTAAAGGTACCTTCTCCCGAAAGCCCTTTTATTCTTAATTTTTTTTAATTTACGACTTTTCGCCCGCCTCGTAATAGACACCATTTATAAATAGACTAAAACTACCTATTATTTTAGTTAAAAGAGCGAGTCATAATAAAATTATTTCAATAATCTATTGTACTAAATTAGATTATTGTCGTCGCCGCCGCCGTCCCCCCCCCCCCCCTGCAAGATTCGTAGCAGAAACCTGACTAGTGTGTAGTCTCCTTTACAATTCCACATTTTACGACCGCTTCGAAACAATAGACACCCAGAATACACGCTATAAACGCACAGGTGCGGCGCACCCCGCTTGCCTACAGATTTTTTTTTGTATGGACGCGTATACGCGTCGGCCCGCACTTGGTGAAGATCAGAAAAACGCGCATAAGCGTTAGCCGCACTGAACGTATTAAGTTGGTGTATTTTGTTGTTAACAAAAACTTGAATGGAATTTACTACATTAATTTACAAATTTTTGCAATTGACTTGCTATGCTTTAACTTAATAAACTAAATTATGAATTTGAGCCCACGACCTCGGAATACCATTCCGTTGCTCTACCGACTGAGCTATCATAATTCCTACACATGTTTACGAAACCTTCCACTCCAATTTTTCTCAATGTGAGTTAACATCGCATCAATGTTTTTGTACAACGCCATCTATTGGGCGTTTTGCACTAAATCGATCTATCGGTCGTTTTAGTTTATTTAGTAAAAGCATAGCAAGTCAATTGCAAAAATTTATATAGAAATGCATGAAGGTTCAGTTATTATTTCGGTTCAATTGTGTTCTGTAAAGAACACTAAACAATCGATTGAGTTTGTGCAAACCCCTCGATCATACAAAAACATTGATGCAATGGGATAACTATTGAGGTGATCCATGTTTATGTATACCTACATAGAACACCCAGACAGAGTACAAAAATCACACTGTTGTGAGCACATTTTTAAATAAATCTTTTTACACAATTTCTATTACAAGCTTTTCTTCCTTTAACAAAAATTCATAAACTCCTTCCATTAATAAATAATATTTGCAAATTACTTTCTATTCTATACTAAATCTACTGATGTTATCAATTTACCATTTAATAAACCCATTTTATGTTTTTCCCTGACATGGCGAGCCACATGATCCCTACGCTTATAAGATTGTCCACATACTGGACAAGACACGGATACATTTAAATGCTGGGACTTTACATGTCTTAACATGTGATCTTTTCTCTTAAAAGTCACCTCACAATATTCACAAACATGTCTTTCACTTAAAAAATGAGAACTTTCATGTTTTTCCAAAACTTTCAATCTATTACACTGAAAATCGCACTCTCTACAATTAAATATAACCGCAGTATTTGAATGCTTTTCTTTAATATGTCGTTGTAAAATATCATGGCGTTTACATTCTTTACCACACACAGGACAGTTACAATAATTTTGATTTAAATGTAAACTTTTAAAATGACGTTTCAAATGATCTTGCCGCCCAAAAGTGGCGGTACAAATATTACATGTCAAATTTTTTTTTTTATGGACCTTCGTTTTATGATTTTCATATTCAGCCAAGTTGTTAAATGTCAGGTTGCAATTTGTGCAGGTCACCTCGTTGGTATTTTCTGTTGTATGCTCGACAATAGTTTCGATGGTAACGAATGGATGTACGTATTTATCATCTTCATGAAATATTGGTGTCGGAAAATACTTCGATTTCTCGTTCATGGTAAGTTTGTTAGTAACATAACAGTTTCACTTAACACATTGCTAGTAATACATTATTTCCATAATTATATTAAATAATAAACAGTTTCTTGTTTTGTATTGGGTTGCTTCCACAAATTTACGTTTTTTCTTGATTTTTTAATTACAAGCTGAATGCGCAATCTTGTTAAAGCTTAGCTTGAAGAAATGATTGTGAAAAAATAAAATTTCATTTAACCTTGGCAGTATATAGCCGTAACTTCGTTTTAATGATGAATATAAACTGAAAACAAAATTCCAACCGCCGTTTTAAATTAATTTGTAAAAACAGAAACACCAACCAAAATATTTCAGATTTTTTTAAATCTGCTGTCATTTTAGTGTTGCCAGGTAATTCAAGCACAGACTATACACCACGGTTAAATGGATATCACAGACAGATATCTTAATTCGTACAAGAAGGTTATAAATAGGGAGTAACAACTCGGGAACATAGATTTGTTCCAAGGCAGGGCCGTTTATGGTTTAAAAGTAGAATAGTAAATAGTAGCCTTGCTTTCTCTTTTACTCCAGCTCAAAAAGAAAGAGTTAGAAAGGCTACTATATAGCCTCTTTGTCATTTATTTTTCATAATGTGTTCAACTAAAAAAAGCAGCAGGCCGGATTCGTTGTACCGGGTGTTACGTCTAGAGTCTGTCAAGCGAGTCTAGTCCCATGAAAAAGGCGGCAAATTCAAAAATCTTTCAGGTGTCAACACTGATATAACACGCTAAAAACTTATTGATACTTGAATTTTTAATAAAAATAAACATATTTGAAATAAATAAAAAAAAAGGATTTCAATGTAAGTATTTATTTGTCACAATCAGAACTAAAATCAGAATCAAGAAATTCAATGCCTTCATATGAGAAATCACTGTCAGTATCATCATTACGCACAGAAATGATGAAAGGTTCCAACTCAGTTTCGGATATCCTGTCTTTTACTTTATATTTGTTTTCGACACTAATAGTGTGATCGCTGCATTTTTTCCAATCATTGGCTGTGACACTATTAAAACAGAATGTTTTTATAAGGTTCTCCATTTCATTACCTGGAATCCCTAAATTTTTGCTGGCTATTTTTCTTTTAGCCAAAATCCATATGAGTTCAATAGCGTTCAGGTCACAATGATCAGTGTCACAATGTCACAGTCATCCAAGGTGGCTGAAAAAAATGACAACAATCCTTATGGTAGTTTTCACTTAAAGATGCTCCAGTAAGTTTCAAGGTCATGAACACGACGTCTGGATCTAAACCAAAACGGAAATCGTGATCACATCACAGTAAAATAAAAAAAGTTAGACAATTGTGCTAAAAGTATCAACACGTTGTTGCCAACCTACCTGATGTTGAAACGATTTCATCCAAAAGTCGTCGTTTTTGCGATAACACGTCGTCAGATTCACTCTGTACACGATTATATTTATTAATCATTGTAAACAACAAGCTCCTGACACTACTTTTAATAGTTTTCGGCATTATAACATTAAAAAACTCAACAAAAACCGGATTATTACGAGGTTTCAACAGAATTTGTGACAATCTGTTTGACAGATCATAGTATTGCCATTATAAGAAATCAGTAAAAGGGTTGTGGACTCGACTCGCTTGACAGACTCTAGATCTATATCCTAAGTCTATGAATTCGTATAGATATCGCTATCATATCTAGATTAATATTATAAAGCTGAAGAGTTTGTTTGTTTGACCGCGTTAATCTCAGTAACTACTGGTTCGAATTGAATTTTTTTTTGTGTTGGATAGTCCATTTATTGAGGAAGGTTAAATAACATCACGATGCAATCAATATGTGCAAAGCATCAATGAAAAACTTTGCAAATACGGGGCAATTTTTTAAAACAGAACGGACTTGCAGAACCGCCTACCCCTAACGTGGCAGACACTTTTTGCCGCGCATAGCGGCTGCGGTACCTTTGCTCGAAAAAGCCCGATATCTCCTATTCCTTTTAAGCAAACTATATAAATGTGCATATTTTTAGAAAGAGTATTAAATTTTCTGGCTATAATTTTAATTGTTATTAATCAATTGTTAATTTTAACACTGAATCTTAAAAAAAAAATATTTTACCTTTTTTATATTTTTGTTATTATCTTTATCATTGTGAAGAATTTATACACTTTTATGTAACATTTTCTTATTTTATTATTAAAACAGTACATACTTGATGTAATTCAAAAGAAATTTTCAAACATTTGTAACAGTATTTTTTGATTTGAAGCATTTGAATATCAAGCTAACCTGGAAACCACACGTTTCACGAACCATTTGACACAGTTGACGTATTGCGCCTCTATATCTAGCTCGTTTCCACTCGTTTCTTTCCGTACGAATTAGGTAGGTACTACAAGTTAAAATAGGATAGAAATACTGGGTATAGGCTTATTTGGCGCGTATTTTGGTCTTGACCAAATCGACAGTTTTTCGGCTTCATGCCACGTTCTTAGGGCGAACGTAGGTATAACGTTTTCATGCCGCTGCAGTGGATACCACGCGTATGAAGACGCGGTTAACACTTACTTTCTTATAATATCGCTAAATCTGACGTCCAATTTCTTTTTAATACGGTATTCTAAGCAGATTTTTAAAAATGTCCGCAAGAGGTAAATTTTATTTTGTTGCCTTGTGAAAAATAGAAGACTTTTTAGATTTTTATTATAAGAAGAGACTCACTTGTTTTACCTATCTACGACAATGATTGTGTAATAGATAGGTACACATTAACAGGCTTTTTGGTAAGAAGGTAAAAAATCAGGGCCAGTGGCATATTTTGAAAAAGTTAGCGCCCCAAACCGTTTGATTTGGCATTCCATTAATTAATGGAGCATAAGCGAAATATTAAACATGAAGGCTTGCCCCCCAACTGGCAGGCTGCCACCCCATTCCATTGCTCTCTTGTCCTTAGTGTAGAGTCGTACCTATATACGGGCCCATATGAGATGTCGGCTATGATTTTGTAATGTAGTACTGTGGCGTCCTGGGGCATATGCCCAGTGGAGAAGTTCGGCCAACAAGAGCCAACATGTCTGGTCAGCACGGTATAATAGTATGCCAAACAGACGAAAGATCTTGTGGAATAACAAGCAGGTGTGTAAAAATAAAACAAACATATAAAGATTTAATATTGGACTAATATTTAGTAAAATACCATATTATATTAATAAAATTCATATAAAAATTCAAGTATTTCAGTTTTTAAACAATACCTACAAGCTTATTAGGGTGCTAGAGGTTTAATATATTTCAAACTATCAAAATTAACCATCTGTCGATATAATACGTTCATAATTTTGATTTGCAACAAATTTCCGCGTTTTTTATTCCAGTTAAAATCTCTCAGGCCACGGCTTTGTTATTTTTAATATATCGTATTACTGCATACATCATAACAAAACGCAATCATTCGTTTAACAAACTTACTGCGTTCGGAATAACAAAACGAAGAAATTAATAGAAAAATCAAGTTTTGTACAAATAAAATTATTAAGTACTTACATAATAATTATTACTCTCCCAATATTATATTATCTCTATACAAAAATAATATTAGATACAAATACTTAGATATATTTTAATACAATAACAAAGATATTAATATCGATATCATGGTTTATTTATTAGAGTAGAATATTATACACTGAAGAAAGAACGAGTGACGTCATCAGGACGTGTGGTTTACCCTTAAAATTAAACATTATGGCAAACAATTTCACAATGTAATAAAAAGATACCTCCCTGAATGAATTATTGTCTTATTGTGACATTTTTTCGGATAATTAAAACTTTGTTAATTTAATAAACCATAATTGTCGAGACAAAATATAGTGTTGCAATATATAAATAAAATATTTCTACCATAAAATACCAAATTTACTATCGACAGATACAAACAAACCCTTTGTCATCCTCTTTACATCCCTAACAAGCGTAAACACTAGGTAATACTATTCAAACGACAAAAATAATAAAAAGAACACTCTTAAAATAAGAAATAAAACGTAGGTAAGTCAAAAAACTACTTATCTACAATAATTATTTAGTTTTTACATAAATACAAATATATAAAAAATCGTAATACATTTTATTTATATTATAAATAATAAAGAAAAAACAATAAAGCTCCATTCTTTAAAAATTTAGTATCTAATTTGCAATATCCAAACAGATTTTTTTACATTTTTTTTCTATTTATTTTCAAGATAATAATTACATAAATATTCCTTAAATTACGGCCAACGTGCAAAAATCTTATATAATCGCTGAAAGCTTATCCTAATCTGTGTAAAAATTTAAATCAATAGAAAAAAAGTCGAAAAAAATACTGTAAATATGTTACACTATTCTACTAGTGGATAAACTACTAAGTAATAAAAAAAGTTATACAAAAATTGGTAAAAAATAAATAGGAATAACATCAAAAATACATCAAAATAAGCGGGTGATGAAAAAAAATCCTTATAAAAAGCCGATTTCCCCATTGGAAATTAAGTAAAAAAAATAGGAATCAAATATGTCTTTTTGGTAGGTAACTTTGGGCCGCATGACTGTCTTTGGTCGAAACTATAAAGGTGTCGCTAATAATATGTACTTATAAAAATAAAAGTTTTTTAAATATTGTGGTTTGCAGTTAACTGTTCTTTCAACACGAATTTGTATGGTTTGACCGACTATTCTCAGCAACTAATGTTCCGATTTTGTGTTGGATAACGAATTTATAGTGAAAAGCCAAGATTTAGCAGAAACTACTTAATTGTTATACCAAATAGGTACTCATCAAATTTAGAACAAATGTCAGCTGCAAACCATACCACTGCACTCCAACAACGAAAGGCAACAATTGCACTATCCCAAAAGCAAACTACAATAACAAACACAGGGCGAAAGTTTCAAATTCATTTTAATATCTCACAATAGTAAAGTAACGTACGGGCATCAAACAAGGAGTCAAGATCGACAGCGGCACGTCGCTCGTTACTACTGTTCGGGCCAACAACCAATGGTAGTAGATGAAAACGTGGGATAATTAACAAGGTTTTCAGCTGAATATTTCTAAGAAAACTGTTAACACTTAATGATTTACAATTCTCTTACAATTATAAACGATAAACGCTCTGTAAATTCATCAGCTGTATTATTCATGACCTGATTTACAAAAAATATTTAAAACTAGTATTTTATAATAAAAATGGCTACAATCCTAGTTAGTAATTACGTCTTTAACACGCCATCGATTACTTTCCACGTTCCCAAATACACCACTAATTCATCAATCAAATGCACTTAAGACTAAAAGAAAGCTTAAAAATTAATCTTAATTATGTCTCACTAAAGCTGTCACTAGGTATCGAACGCTACAAAAATCAGCCCAAACAAAGTAACGACGCTGACAATTTTCAATTTATTTATCAACAAAATTGATTTATATAATAACAATTGAATTAAATAACTGCATATAAAAATATATTAATCTATTTCAAATCAATTTAAATTATAAAGTGGACTTACGATTCGTATGTGTGATCGAAACTGTCTGTTTTACTACTATTTGGTAAATTATATTTTTGGTATGGCAATTCAATTGTCCTAAGAGTTTGACATTTGTATCACACACACAAACCGCCATACATTCGATCAATTTTCAAACAACGATTAAGAGTAAGATTTTATTACTTTTTAATTTATCTATTCCACATGGCATTGAAACACCAACAAGTCCTGTAATAGTTTAAATCACAATTGTTTGGATGTAATATGAAAATCTCAACGACTTGTCCACCAGAATATCGAAATACTAGTTTAAAAAAATAAATTTTCGATTCACCGCAAACTCTCGATATAGTCCAAACGATACAAACAGTGAAACATATCTAAAGTTAAAACGGTGCAATCATTCTATTTAAAAATAATATTTTCCTAGCAACGGGTACGAGATATTTGGTACATTATTTAGATTCAACTAGGTTAGTTAAATTGCGCTACTCTTTTGCTATTTTAATTTCACTAAAAACTCTAGCACGAGAATTTACAAAGTCGCCCGGCCGACACGGGCGACACTAAGACGAAAAATTTTTTCCTAACTCCATTCCGCCACCGATATAATTATAAAAAAATTTCATTTTTTTGCAGATTTTTTTAACATTTTTCTTCACCTAAACTCCTATATACATGCATGTGAAGTGCGAAACTCACACGGGAGTAACGTTGGGGGACGATACATCGATTAACAACAACAATTCATTTATAAAGATATAAATGTTAAGTCGAAAATGTATAAGAACGAGACCACGACGTCCCCCGCCTGTGACCGCACGCAGTGATATGCAAACGACAAAATTACAATCTAAAATCAATGAGAACAGCACACCCGTCCATAGAAAAAACAGACAACGTACAAACGTGAACGAGGGCCGTTTGTCATACGTCCCGAGAAAACAACCTACAAACTAGCGACTAAACGTACGTGCAAGATAATACGGCCGCCCCGCATCAACAAAACTAAACCATCGTAATAACAAAATATTTTCATTTTCAAACGCTACATGCCATCAAAACGTAGACGAGACCTGTGACGATATTGCCTCACTGATGCAGAAATCTTGGCTCAAAATCACATTTTATCCGATTCCATGTCGCCTAATAAACATTTAGACAGCAGGACCACGGTAAGCTATAACCACATCAATGTTGCAACTAGCCACAGAATAAGAAACTAAACTATGCTCAAAATTCAAATAAAGCGGGGCGGCATCGAAGAACTACAACAAACAAATGAAAACAGCCTACAAATACCTTAATTGAAAACATTACAAAGACAGGAGTACAAATTGAAACTTTCCCCCGCGCGATAATATAATAACTAAATAGAAATATACTCAAAATACTTTGCGAACATGGTAGAAAAGCTTTTACTCTGGTCTGATTCATATCATAGATTCATCATCAAGTTAGCTCATTTTGTAATCATACGAAGATGTCAATAAATTTCGATGGAACCAGAGTCAAAACGACTGTACGAATTCTCACACAAAGCCTCAGGCATAGTGCAAATCTAGCGCTCGCCACTCGCTGCAGACGACATATCCCAACCACACTTCGGCATTTTAATCTAACACCAATTATTATTTTTTTATACGCTGGGTCGAACAGATCTTCAAGATTTTAATCTTATTGCTTTAAATACCTGATGTTAGTTACGCTTATGAAAAACAATCATGCGACAAATTAGCCCAGTATTTATTAGGATTCAATTTCTCCACATCGTCGCCCGGTGGTTTACGTCCCAATAAAAACTGCTTTAATTAAGCACATGACGACTTTCATATGGAGCGAATAATATTGGCATATAATAATATTAATAAAACGCATTCAAAGCCAACAATTGAATGCCAAGTTACTTGAAGATCCGTCATTTTATATAAAAAGGTTTCCACCCAAGCGTTCACTACAACATTGCGCATAAAGTAAAAAAATCACATCCGAATTCACATTATTTAAGTTTTTTTTTATTATAAAAATACAAAAATACAAAATGGGACAGTGCGACCATACATTCAACTATCGCCCGCCATACTAATTTCAACTAGGGGGGAGTAGGAAATACTAAACAATTTACAAAAACCATTGAGCAATTTCATGAAAAAGAACCACTAAAAACACGAACGAGTGTACGAAATTCAGAAAGAAATAAAACGTAAAAATATACTTTGTAATAAAATATTCTCATTGCATCGACTGAAACAGTACGCTACAAACAATATTATCTTACTAAAGTGTGGCCATATAAAATGGACGAAAAAACTACCAAATTCGAAAATGCAGTAGAAAAATTTAAACTCAGACGACAAAAACGATGATACAAAGTGTGCAAGTGAAAAATGTTTTCCTATAAAAAAGGTGTTCGGGGCGATCAAGGCTTGTGTATTTAAAAATATTTTTCTAAGAAACATCTATTAATATAGAGAAATCGTATTTGCATTATTATTACTGAAACTATTTTAATTTACTAAATGATCCCAGTTGATTGGAGATTAAATTAAACCATTTAAGCTTTTTGTTAGTTACTGAGATCTAAATTGCGTTTCTAAATCACTGTCTTAATTAAATCTCCAATAAATCGGATCCGTTATAGAGAGCTTCCACACATAAGTGCGCAGTGCTCAGAACTTTGTATTTAAGTGCACCGTGAGACCCTTACATGAAATATACATATCTAAATACTACGAAAAATATAATTTAATTACATCATTTTAATATTTCCTCTACATAATTGATTAATACTTGAACATCATATCGGGCAGAGTCTCACGGCGCATATATATTTATGGCAAATTTTACTAAAATGCTTCCACTATCAATACAATTGTACCTACTTAATATTTAGTGTGGACTAATTTTACCCCGGCCGCAATTATTAAGATTAAAAATACGATTCGAGGAGTAAAAATTGGCCCTAATACTAATAGACAAGACAAACCAAACTCGGCTCAACAAGAAACGACAAAATTTCAACAGACCTCTAGAGTATTCGAGTTACTGGGAGGGGCATACCAAATAAACAGACGCCGCATAAAGGCACTAACAAGCCTCACGATCTTTTCCGGAAAAATGTTACCCACACAATACGAAAAAACCGCATCGAAATCATGCAAAATATCGTCAAAAATCCGCGCAAGTCTTTTTACTACAGTCTATATAAAATTTCCGTGGTCTTTCGGGATACGTTACGAGTATCTTCTCGCTCGTATCCGCTTACAATTAAATTGAGGATTTTAAGTACAACTTGGTCAAGAAAATAACTTTTGTTAATAGAAAGGTTAGCATGAACCTTACAGCATTGGTATTCAGTAAGAAAAAGTGAAGTGAATTGTTGATGAATCTTGATCACGTGACAGCGCTCCTCTATTTTTATTGGAGGAGCGCTGTCACTGTGATCAAGATTCACCGAAAATTCACTTCACTTTTTCTTACTGAATACCACAGCAGGAGCCCCTTAAGAGGCTTAATGGAAGAGATTTTGAACTAAAAATTTCCTGACATAAAAAATGGGACGCCTGTGCAGATGACAAATGCGACCAAAATTCAAAATAATTTAGTACAAAATATTGAAAATTGATTGCATTGCACTTCTAATTATGGCAGCAAGGTGTTTTTCACGAAATAATTGATTTTTGTTGAGTAAGCGTAATTTAGTTATTTTTGTTAAGCGAGACTTATCTAGTCACTTTTATTGAGTAAAATTTATAGAATGTAATCCGTCCAAATGGCCTAGAAATATAAATTTAATTTATTTCAGATACTTTACATAAAAAAAAACATAAGAGTTACTCAAATTAAAAATTATCACATTGGAACAATGTTGAGAATTTACCTTTGGTTTACCTCCATTTTTTCCCTTAAATAAAGAAATTTTCACACAATATAAAGTTCTACTAAGCTTATTTTTTAAGACTTATTGTATCACCTTTTCAAGACATGTTGTCTTGCCGTTTCGAAATATTCTTATTAAGGTCACATGTTTGTTAATTTTTAGTATTTTACACTCTTTATAAGAGAATTTAATGGTTTAAGACAGTTTAAGAGAGTTTTAATTGGGTTTTAAATAGGAAGAATGATATTAACCATAGAATAAGCAAATGCAATCAATTTAAAATAGTCAATATAAATTGCCAAATTTTAATACTGATCTAGAGATATTATATTTTATTGCACAATATAGTTTGGTTACGCGGATAAATAAGTTATAATTTAAAAAACTGTGAGAGCGTTTTCTAATGACAAATATGTTTAAAGAAACTTCGCCAACAGAACTCTAGTCGACCCGTGACCTAGATCGATGCAACTCGGTCAAAACGTTGTGAGAAAAGGTATTGTGCCTTTTTAGGGTTCCGTACCCAAAGGGTAAAAACGGGACCCTATTACTGAGACTTCGTTAACAGTTATTAACGTGATTATAATCCCGGTAATATCAACAAATTATGAGTTCAAATCGCGTAAGTTTAAAATCGACAAATATAAATTCGTTATCTCACCAAATTCCCAAAATAAATTACTTTTTCATGTTGTTATTGTAATGTTCATTTCCGTTATTGCAACTCTTTCAACAGTTAACTCTAGTGCTATTTTAACTAACGGGACGCCTTTGCATTTTGTGGTTTTTCCTAATCAAATATTTATTTTGATGGAAAAACAACCCATGTAACAATAATCGGTGCCGGATAAGTCAATGGTGTGTAGCAAATTCTATGAAGTGGCTCCTCTTGTTTGCTTTATGGGAGCTAGCCTTGACCATGTATCTTTGTAAAAAAGAACTGCAGGGCCTGCAGCATTTGCTACTTATGGTATACGGCTAAACCGCCTAAGCCTAATGGTGGCTTGCTTATGTAACAAAACCTAAATATAATTTGCCAGATTGAGTTCATTCCACTCTATATCAAATTTCACTAGAAAACGCTCTCATTATAAAATTTTGGCTTAAAACCAGCACTCAATATCATTTTACACTAAATTTAAAGATTAATAATCTTAGTTTCAAAGCACTCACTAACAATCCCTTATCCTTTTAGGACCTAGTGAATGCTGACCTAGGTACTATTCTACCGTTTATTGCACTACCCCGGCGAATTAAAAAAAAATTTAATATATTAATTTTATTAACATTAAAAGTAGGGATTTGTTATTAGTCAAGTTGAATAACGAAATTAAGCCTTGGGCTAATTCCTTGGTATGCTACAATTTATCCGCAATTTCGTAGCACGACTTAAATCAGGCTACAAAATCGTGACATCCTTGAAACTTGAACAAAGTCTAACTTATCCCCACTAAAACAAAAAAAACTACAGCCAAATTTGGTAACAGTACAGTTTGTACTAAAAACTTCTTCCCTACCGCCTCCCTTGTCGAAATCAAAGATTATTAAGTGCCTATATTCCAATCGGATCTTAAACGGGCTTAAGCTGTAAGCATTCAAGGTAGACAAACTTTAAAACACACCAAGATATAGTAATTCAGAAAAGTCTCAGATTTATTCAAACACAGCAACGATCTGAATTTAAAGTTAAGTTACTAGAAATTATTCTTAAAGGCATCATTTTATCTAAAATTATTGCTATCAACGTCCATTTTTTTTCTATCTCCGGTTCAGGAAATGCAACACTCTTAAAAGAACCGGCGTATTAAATTCTCTAGAGCTCTCCAGAACAGAGAAAAAGCAAGTTACAGCAGTTTCAAGTCCAAAATTTCACTATTAACTGAATATCAAAATTCTGAAAAACTGATATTAATCCACATTCTAACAATAAATACATCATGTATTTATGTACATACATATTACTCAACTTGGCTGTCGTAACTGCTGTCTGAATAAAAATTAAATAAATACTGAATTACACATCTCCATTTATTTTCTTTTTTGGTAACTATACAGCCTCGAATGCAAATAACAAGTTTACATAAGAGATACAATAGGACGCATACTTGGGAATAGTAGAATCCTACGAAACTTGCACTTGCAACATTACATTATAGTAGAAATATTTAAAAACAGAATGAATTAACGGTCAAATACTTGAATATAATAAAAGAATAATGGAAAATTGTTTCTAACTACACAGGTACACCATTATAAAAAATCAGACAATGCCACTTTTTGTCTTAAGTTTAGTATCTTACGATTAGTGAGCATACGCTGCGATTTAACGCTAATGCGTCACATCGCATGGACGTAGCCAGAGGAGCTTAGCATTTCAAACCTGACATGACAAGACGAAAATTTTCGCCAAATTTAGTTACTCATATCTCTAAACTAAATCCCGACTACGCCCATGTCACATCGTTAGAGATCCTTACCTATCCACAAACGACAACGGACAACTAGCTAAAGATACAATTCGCTTAATCGAAACATCCCTAGAAACTTTTGCGAAAACTACCATTAATTTGTAACATTTAAAAAAATGGCAACACAGTGCAACACTTATGAAAACTACCATTTTTATTCTAGCAACACTGAAACCAAAAAGTCACCAAAGCTATTTTATTTACTGGCAATACTGAAAATATGTCAAATTAATGGCGGTTATCGCAAAAAAGGATCTTTAGAAATGTGTTTTTCTTCCAATCTAATTATTTTTCTTATTATTTAACGTTGGATATTGTTTTGTACGCGTTAAACGTAATGGGATAAACGGGATTATTATGTATAAAGTTATGAATTTAATTGCAAGATTTAATTGAGACAGACTAAACCTCTAGTTGAGAAAATTAACAAAATGCTTTTTATTGGTTTATTCGCATTATAATAGAAAACAGAAGTAAGTGTTATATGATAAATATATTGCTAAACATTGCTAACACAATATATGAAGCAACCAATTAATAAAACGGTATTAATGGCGAACTAACTGAAGTACCTATTATTCATAGCAAACCGCTCAAATGCTATTTTTTTAACAATCTTTTGTCTTGTGAAATTATATTGAATCTTGCAATCATTCAGAAATTTGTAACTAAGCAGTCATCCGTGTTTATAGATACTATCGATATTAAAAACGTCCCTAGTCGATTAAAAAGTTATCGACAACTAGTCCAAGCATTATTGCTATTAAGTTTTTAAAGATTCCTTGCCCCAATTATGCAAAGAATCTAGAGTTTGAAAATCTACCAAATTTCAAGGCAAGGCAATAATTATATGGCCAGTGTTGCCAATTAAGACTAGTTTTCTACCATTCTAGTCCATTCCGATGTGTGATTTGGGCAGATATTTAGAAATGGGAAATTAATTCCCATTTAGACTGCGGCGAGGGAATTTTTTTTTTTGGTAGTATTGGGTAGAAACTACTACGGAAGTATATTGGATAGACAAATTTTTGTATTTAGAGGAATAATTTGCTAGCTATCAAGCATTTGTCACCCATAGCATATTTTAAATGTACTACCCGTAGTAACTACCCAATTACTACCTAAAACGTGTGGTACCCAATTTTGGAGTACTCAAATACTTTATGCAGATTATTAGGTTGGTAGGGGCTGGGAAACCTTATTAAAAACCCATTAAATAAAAAAGTGAGACTGTTTGTGGCACTGTGAACAAAAGATAAATAAATGGGGCTATTTCTGGCACTGTGTACTCGGACAAATAAATAAGGCAATTTGTGACATTTAAGACTTAAGAAAAAAAGAGACTATTTGTTGTATTGGGGGCTTCCGTATCTTCTTCAAAATGTTACTTCGATTTTCACTCGCAAATCCCAGCAATTTAGTCATCCCACAAATTACTTTAATCCCACACATGACTTCTCCCACACATTACTCCTTACTTTCACTGTTAAGTTCATAGTTCTTGCCTAATACTTCAAAATCCAACTGCCCACTACATTACTCTGTGCTAACATCCTTTCTAAATAGTCAAAATGGTTATGTATTGTTGACCTTAGACTAAAACCCACTTGCAGAATCACATGCATCAAATTCCACATTTTCTCAATCACAAAATTACTTTCAAAAACCAATCTTAGTCACAGTTGCAAACAAACAATTGACGCAACGTGACATCTTTCCCAGAATCTCAATCTAACCCATCATGATTTGCTTTCTTCAGCCCATTTGTTACTATATTCCACTATCTCTGATATATTGCAATTGCCATATTCATCCCATGATTTACACCAGTAACACACTATTTACTCCACCAATCCCACAATTTGCGTCAACCCCACAATTTACCCTAGCAATCCTAATTATTTGCCCCACTATCTCATAACTAGCGCCAGAAATGTCACAATTTGTCTCATACAAATTTGCTACAATAATCCTACAATTTGCCCTTACGATTGCGAAGTTATCACACAAATAGCCCCAGTTATCACACAAATAGCCCCAGTTATCTCACAAATAGCTCCAGTTATCTCACAAATAGCCCCAGTTATCTCACAAATAGCTCCAGTTATCACAAAAATAACCCTATCAAGCTCTAAACTAGCCCGATTAGGTCCCCAGCCCCGGTGGTAGTATCAGACACACCTAGCACCAGCGGAAGGGCACAGCGCGCGGTCTGTCGGCGCCCTCCTTCACAAGAGGCTTGTGGAACTCTCGACCAGGACGAGAGTGGATAGTTGCCCAACAGTGCTCGCAGTAGTACTGGAAATATATACAACAACATTATTGTACTGTTACGGTCATAAGATAAATCTGTATTTCCTTTACAGTAAAATAATATATTATCTAAATAAATAAACATTATAATTTCGTTGTGATTTAAATACTTATCAGTTTTTGCCAATATACCACGTTAAACGCAACTATTTTCGACATTTCCTGAGAGAGAACAATAAATAAACTCTAACTTATCACTCTCCAGCCCATTAACGTCCCATTGTTGGGAACAGGCCTCCTCCACTTTTTGAGGGATTATAGTCTCCTATACCGCGCTGACCAGGCGTGTTTGGACTTTAGTTTCGAGTTTTGTCTCTCATAGTAGTCATCAAATCCTTATATATTTCCTTAGCTGGCTTTTACAACACCCTGGGAAGGAAATGGGATGGTGACACTTATATTCTTAATCCTTCACCACACGGACCAGTAGTAACTAATGTACCTATAAACCCTTAAAACCCTCCCAATAAAGAAACTATATCGGCATCCGACAAGGTGGAGCGACAATATCGTTAAGGTAAAGAGCCATTGGATGCAAGCGGCACAAGACCGCGCGTTGTGGCGTTCTATGGGGAAGCCCATTAAACATTAATTATCCAACATTATCCATAATATTAAAGTTATTTATTTCGAAGACCCCCTATGTTGTGCCAATAACTTTTGAAGCTTATAAATTTTTCATCAGCCTTTCTCTGGTCGGGTCATGGTAGTACCTGAGTGACTACTATGGCCCGGCTAAGGGCGAGGTCAACACCGTGGGGTTTAGTGGGTAGTCCGGCAGCAATAGGCCGGGAGTCCCACACAAAGTCCGAAGAGCGTAAACGCATTACCCACGTAAAAAAACAGCCTTTCTCCCTCCACTGCTGAACGTATCCAGCAGTGGACGGAGAAAGGCTGATGGATGGATAGAAAGAAACTTATCTATGTATGTTGATGCACTGACCTGCAGACAAGTAACATTAGCGCAGAAGAACGGAGCGAACTTGGAGCCGCAGCGAGCGCCCGCGCACTCATCACACATCTGATCATCCAACACGTACGGCTTTACCTGAATATAACATGTAAATGCTTAAAAAGGGACCACACCTTTGCATAATAAGATAAATCTATAGTAATACTAGCTGCCCGGCAAACGTTGTTTTGCCATACTTAAAAAAAAAAAGTTTGAAAAATATATGTTGTCCGATTCTCAGACCTACTGAATATGCATGTAAAATTTCATAAAAATCGGTCTAGCCGTTTCGGAGGAGTACGGTAACTAACACTGTGACACGTGAATTTTATATATTAGATTATAAAGCGTAAGAGTTTGTTTGTTTGTTTGAACGCGATAATCTCAGGAACCGCAGATCTGATTTAAAAAATTCTTTCAATGTTAGATAGTAGGTACATTTATGGAGGAAGGCTGTAGGCTATATAAATATAACATCACGCTGCGACTAAGTAATACGAGCGAAGCATTAGTGAAAAATATTGTAATAACGGGGTAATATTAGAAAAATAATTTAAAAAAATTCCATCATGCCATGCGTAAGAAATCGCGGGCAGCTAGTACCAAATGTAATAATACTTGGGACTGATATGCATGACTAATTGTAAATTTTAAATTTAAACTTAAATTCTTCTCTGTTTGTATTGTACATTGTATGTTGAAACTTTTTACCCTTAATTTTATTCAATATTTAAAGTCAACTGATGGTTGTATTACTTGTTATTGAATCTTGTTTTATGAGCTTGCATGCTTTTATGATTTTTATCCACTTAAATTTGTTGAATTCTTGTTAGTAAGAATAAGTCAGTAACCTAGCACTAAGAAAAGAGCAATGTATTGTCTCCTGGAACACAGGTCTAAACCTAGTCTGGGAGGCAAAGA
Organism: Orgyia antiqua; assembly: GCA_916999025.1. Taxonomy (NCBI): domain Eukaryota; kingdom Metazoa; phylum Arthropoda; class Insecta; order Lepidoptera; family Erebidae; genus Orgyia; species Orgyia antiqua. Next base: position 1,957,064 of record OU779872.1, read on the forward strand.
AATAAATGAATAATGTATCTAACAATTGTATAACAACGAAATAAATAAATAAAATAAATAAATATATATACCCAATAGGTCTTGCTAAATTAATACTTTCAACCATTTCCTGATATGTTTATAGACAACCCAGCACTTTCACCCATTTGCTAATTTGTCTAATAGACAATCTAACATAAATTTTCCTGATTTGTCTCAGCCAATCATCCATTTTTCCGAATTGTTTCAATCAAACATGAATTTTCCCGAGTTGTCTCAATCAAACATCAATTTTCCCGAGTTGTCTCAATCAAACATCAATTTTCCCGAGTTGTCTCAATCAAACATCAATTTTCCCGAGTTGTCTCAATCAAACATCAATTTTCCCGAGTTGTCTCAATCAAACATCAATTTTCCCGAGTTGTCTCAATCAAACATCCATTTTCCCGATTAGTCTAACAATCTATTCCCAATTTTCCTACTTTACAATGTAAAACTTCTGTATTTTAATTTATTTATTTAACTTCTGTATTTCCCAATGAATGAGTGTTCGATGGTCTATAAGACAAGTCGGGAATAAATTGACTAACAATGATTGATAGATTTAATTTCAATTTATTCCCGACTTGTCTTATAGACCAGGAGTGGCCAACAAGTCGATCGCGATCGACCGGTCAATCGCGTGACCAATTTTGGTCGGTCACTCGCAATTTCTATGAGGGGACGCATTCAATGCCAAATGTTTCTAGTACCTACTTGATACAGGAATGAACATATACGCAGCTCATGCTTCGAGTAGGGAGACGTTCAGCGTGACCACTTTTAATAATTTTCCACTATTTTCAAGAGTCTACGGCGGTATAAAAGCACATTGCATAAACGTCCTCCTTCTTACCTAAGAAAAAGGTCGATCGCGACTCAATATTAAAATAAAAAGTAGATCTTATGTGTACAAAAGTTGGCCACACCTGTTATAGACCATCTAACACTCATCCATTTTCCCAATTTGTTGTTGAATAAAATATGTGTAATTCATGTAACCTTTGACATTTAAACCAAATTATATTGGAAAAAAATATCACCATGAGCGAACTTGAACCCACGACCAGGGAATACCGTTCCGTCACTCTACTGACTGAGCTATCACGATTCCTGCACATGTTTACCATCTTCCAATACAATTCTTCCTCAAAAACATCGCTCATGAGTCGATAGAGCGACGGAGATGTATTCCGAGATCGTGGGTTCAAATTCCCTACCCCTACTAATATTATAAATGCGAAAGTAACTCTGTCTGTCTGTCTGTCTGTTACGCTTTCCCACTTAAATCTCTCAACCGATTTTGATGAAATATGGCACAGACAATCTTTAGACCCCGAGAAAGGCTACCTTGTATTGCGAAAAAAAAAATTTTACAAATTCCACGCGGACGAAGTCGCGGGCAACAGCTAATTTGAAATAAAACTATTTCACTTTGATAGAGTATGTGCCCATAATTACCTCAACCCTCTTGTCAATGTCTCCATGTTGCAGTTGCACAAATCTGGCAGAGATGGCAGCTATGTAAGACTGTTGGTTGGAGAACGCCACCCTGCCAGCACCCTGAAATATCAGATATCGGTGCTTATTATTAAGATACATCACTGTCTCGCCTCTTGCGGTGGCAGGACGCACTTTGACGAGGTTTGGCAACAGTCAGTCGGAGTGGTGGAGCTTAATGGTAAAGAAACCGACCAACTATACGAGCATTGTCAGACTGCTTTCTGCATCTGAGCCGACACCAACTTGCTATTGACGCCTCTCCAGGACCCCAAGTCGGCTAATACAATATTGTCACAATGACAGTTTAATGGCGCCATTGTGGTGCTATAGTGATGCTACTATGGCACCACAATGGCGCCATTGTGAGACAAAAAATCAAGTTTAGTGTCATAATGACGCCATAATGTTGTCATAATGGCGAAATTTGACCAAATTTGGTAGTCTACTATTAATTTTTTGTCGTAATGATCCCATTATGGCACCATAATGCCATCAGTGACTGACCATTGTAACAAATCAAATCAAATCAAATTTATTTATTTGTGTACGTAGGTATAAATATGGTATTAAATAACATTATAATTTCTGTATGTCCTGCCAAAATATGGCGTACAAATATAAACACTAATAATAAAAAAAAAAATTAACAATGGTCAAATAAATAATATGATAATGTCAGAAATAAGAATCTAAATGTTATACAATGCATACAATGTTAATCAATTTGGTCATCAAGAAATTGTTCAATGGAATAGTAAAATTTATTTATCAGAAATTTTTTGAGCTCGATTTTAAAATTAGTCAACAGAAGAAGCAGACTTGGCCCCCAGGTGGGATAAACGAAATCAATAATAATTATTACTAATATTGTAAAGCTGAAGAATTTGTTTAAACTCGCTTAGAAACAGGTCCGATTTGTAAAACTCAGGGTTGGATAGTATATTTAGCGAGGAAGGATATAGGCTATATAACATCACGCTGCGACTAATAGGAGAGAAGTATCTGTAAAAAAAATTGCAAAGACAACAAATATTTTTCGAAATTTCACGGGTATGAAGTCGCAGGTAACAATTAACACAAACCTCTCTCCTCTCTTCTCCGTGTGGTGGCGGATTAAGAATACAAGTGTCACCACCCCATCTCCTCTGGATGGAAAACTCGAAAATAAACCCTGTAGCAACACGCTTGGTCAGCACGGGACAGTAGACCATAATCCCCTCCTGCGAAGAAGACCCGTGCCCCATAGTGGGACGTAAATGGGCTGGAGAGAAACACAAACCTTAGGATACTTGAGCTCCGGGTCCGTGTCAATTCCGGCGTAGCACACACCACCATACAGACGATCCATTATCATGGCCAACTCCACTGAAATTTATTACAACCGCATTAACGATACAGTAACAATGATGAATGAATGAATGAATGAATGAATGAATGAATGAAATCTCTTTATTGTACGCCAGAAAATAACTTACAAATATTAATAACAATAAATCTTATATTACAAAAGGTGGTCTTATCACAAATATTGCAATCTCTTACAGACAACCGTGAAATGGCGTCAATTGAATTTAAGAGAGGGTATATTGTGGCGTACCTAAAACCTAAAACTTAAAAATTGGTCAAGTGCGAGTCGGACTCGCGCACGAAGGGTTCCGTACCATTATCTATGCAACATAAGGCAACGTTATTAGTATCGAGCAAGAAACGGTAAAAAAATCATGTTTGTTGTATGGGAGCCCCCTTAAATATTTATTTTATTTTATTTTTAGTATTTGTTGTTATAGCGGCAATAGAAATACATCATCTGTGAAAATTTCAACTCTCTAGCTATCACCGTTTTTGAGATACAGCCTGGTGACAGACGGACGGACGGACGGACGGACGGACGGACGGACGGACGGACGAACAGCGAAGTCTCAGTAACAGGGTCCCGTTTTTCCCCTTTGGGTACGGAACCCTAAAAAGGTGGTCTTATCACAAATATTGCAATCTCTTACAGACAACCGTGAAATGGCGTCAATTGAATTTAAGAGACGGTATATTGTGGCGTACCTAAAACCTAAAACTTAAAAACAAACATATTACATTACTAAACAAATAATATATAGGTAAATGATGTGCCGCGTGTTCGAATCCCACACAGAACAATGAAACGAAATAAGAGAATGTAGAGATATTTTTTTTGAGAAAATTATGTGCTTAAGACGGGTCCAACATTTTTTTCCCCACCTAATCATTTGTGTGATATTTTTTATTGTCATACAAATGTTTGTACTGCGTCTGTATGTTCACTATGTATTATATGTATGTATTTACAAAAGAAAAGTAGTACCTATATGTAGTATATCCGTATTCTGGTACACAACACAATCATATAAGCTTAGCTTGGGACCAAAGGACTTTGTGTGAAATGTACCTATATAAAAAAACCAATTTGTTGGCGTTGTACATCGATGCATTCGATGTAAAACGCCAACAAAATTGGTTTTTTGACTCAATTGACTACAACAATCACAATCGAGATCAACATTGTAGTGGTGAAATTGGTTACTGTTAGCACGACCGCAATAAGCTCAGTTGGCAGAGCTACGGAACGGTATTCCGAGGTCGTGGGTTCAAGTCCCTCTGGCGCTGATCACTTTTTCCACCATAATTTAATTTATTAAGTAAAAGCATAGCAAGTCAATTGCAAAATTAATAAATAACCTATAATTTGTTAGAGTTTGGTTGCCTGCATTATCTAGTACACAAACCAACTCACCAGCCTTCAACGGTCTGGGCACTCCTCCAACGAAGACAGTCTTCCTTGGGTCCAGAGGCATGCTCGCATCCAGCACGAAGTCAGCGTCCGCGAGCCTCCACGGTCTGATCTGTACCGGTTTGTCCCGAATAGTGGGGGATGACACGCACAGATATAACTTGTCATCATCTGTGATGCAAGCCTCCATCAGAGCGGCTACCGAACTCTCATCCTGATCAACAAAAAAAAACCGCTCAAATTCGAATGACAGTTTTTTAACGCGCTTTTATTAGTTCAGAACATATCTATCAATATATTAATCTATGTAACGTAATCTTTGTAAGTGATTGTTCACTCACTTGCAGTAGTCGGATTGATCTGAAATGTTACACACATATTAAGGAACGATGATAAGTCGTCGGACCGACAAACAGACGGACACTATAGTGAGACTATATGGCTAAGCGTATGCTGAGACGCAGGCGACGCAGGTCCACGCAGGGTAGGGCGGCGCAGATTTTGTAATGCTTGAGCGTACCGTGTGCTATAAGCCACACAAATTGGTAATGCGCCTGGCGGCCATGTTGGTGACGTCATAGTGACGTATAGATGAGAATATTACATTTTGTTAGCTGTATTTTTTCTTTGCTGATGAAGGGCGTTAATTTGACAAGGTTCCAGCGCATTACCAATTTGCGTGGCTTATACGTACGTTGCGACGCAGTGCATGCGACGCAGACATGTGTCTGCTCTGCTCTGAGCCCCGTTGTAGTGCCAGCACAGATTACTGCGCGGCACGTGCGAGTTCAGATGTGTTTTTATATGTTTATCCACTTTGTTGCAATAACGGAACTTCTAATGGAATTAGTTCGATGTGAACCATGTTTATAAATCTCTAGAAAGTACAAATTCTCCATTAGTAGACAGTTTTTTCAAATAATCACTTTGCCAAATAGTTTTTTACGTTTTAACAAACAGTAAAGTATCAATCACTCATCAATTTCGTTATCGGAATCCGACTCTGAACTCATTTTCAAGAAGAACACGTCTATTCTTTGAGGCAGCTAGAACGCGAATGTGTATGTAACTACGTCTCAGTATACGCTCGAGGCTATGTCCGTCTCGCCTGCCCTGCGTTGCTAAATCTGTGCTGTGCTGCGCTACATCGCCTGCGTCCCAGCATACGCCTAGCCTAAGGGTTTTGTTTTTGTACATCTATCAGCCTCTCTCCGTCCACTGTTGGACATAGGCCTCCCCCATAGAACACCAAAACGCGCGGTCCTGTGCCGCCTGCATCCAATATCTCCCCGCGACCTTGACTACATCGTCGCTCCACCTTGTCGGGGGCCGTCCAAAGCTGCGTCGTCCGGTACGAGGTCGCCACTCTAGAACTTTTCTTCCTAAAAATACGCAAACTCCCATACGATTGGTACCGTACCGTAATTATCATCGAATAACGATATCATAAACTGGCAACAGAAGGATAATTATGAGTACTTTGTTGTTGCGTCAACTGATATACATAAACTGAAATTTTCAACTCTCTATCACCGTTCCAGAGATAGGTACAGCCTAGTGACAGACAGCGAAGACTCAGTAATAGAAACCATCTCAACGGTTAATGCGTTTAGTCTACAAATGACCGATTCGCGAAATGACAACGTAGTCTATAAACGACCAATTCTCATAACGAACAATTCTAAAAATGACTGATTCTACAAATGACCGATTCTTAAAATGACCGATTCTCAAAATGACCGATTCTTAAAATTACCGATTCTCAAAATGACTGATTCCATAAGAGTATGAATCTACCAAAGACCGGTTCCATGAATGACTAATTTTGTTTAAATTTATCAGTTGGTGGTAGGTACTATGGTTTTGAATACTTGCCATATCTCTCGTGTCACAATTTTTCTTTGTATACTACTCCGAAACGACTAAGCCAATGGCAATATTATTTTTTTTATACATATTATAGGTAAATGTATGTATGCATGGCAAATGGTGTGAAATGGTGTTTGAATCTGCGTCATTAGAAAAACAGTGTTAATGTGAAGTCTAAGCGGGCTAACGTCTGGTGTAAAATAAAAAAGACACAATTTAATGGAGTAGGCATTTATTTTAAACTTAAATGTTCCACTAACATTTAATAATAACAATAATTAAAGACACTACAGATGTTTTTTCACTATGGAAACAGATAAAATTAACTTTTTCAGCGTTTATAAATTTTTTGTTTCATACATTAAAAAGAAATTGGCGTTATCTTCTTAAAACAAAAAGCATAAAAATAATTACAACTGTTGTACTCATCCAACTTCTGCATACCTAATTATTAACAGCACCTTGTATATTTTGCAGTTAATTAAAAATAAAAAGACGGGCTTCGTGGTCTAGTGGTTCAGGAAAAGGACTGCAGATCAAGAGGTCGTGGGTTCGATTACTTCGATTCCCGCTCAGGACAATCATTTGTGTGATTTTTCTAATTGTCATGTGTCAAATGTTTGTACTGCGTCTGGGTGTTTCTACGTATTATAAGTATGTATTTACAAAAGAAATGTAGTATATGTAGTATATCCGTATTCTGGTACCCATAACACAAGCATATAAGCTTAGCTTGGGACCAGAGGACGTTGTGTGAAATGTCCTTGAATATTTATTTATTTATTTATGCCTATATTAGCGTTAGTCCGTCTACCATTTCATTTCAACCATTTACTTATTGGCCTCGTAGTCAAATAACTAACACAAGCAAATAAGTTTAGCTTGGGACCAGAGGATGCTGTGTGAAATGGCCATTAATGTGGCTAGAAAATGAATTTCGCAATAAAAAGACTTTCTGCATTTTCTCAAATATACTGTGGTTTTATAGTTCCGTATCAAAAGATAAAACGGGACCCTATTACTGAGATTTCATTATTCGTCTGTCCGTCTGTCACCAGGCTGTGTTAATAGAATGGTGATAACTAGGCAGCTGAAAATTACACAGTTTAAATAAATCCCTTCATACTAAAATCAACAAAATTACTCATTATATCATTCTCTTGCCCTTATCCTGTCATTTGGGGTCGTGAGTATGACGAATATTTTATGATAATAACGGTACGGAACCCTTTGTGTGCGAGTCCAATTTGTACCTTACCGGTACTTGATGTCATGTTAAAATATAAAACTAAAAGACACGCTTAAATACCTACTAATCCCTACTAATATTATAAATGCTAAAGTAACTCTGTCTGTCTGTTACGCTTTCACGCTTAAGCCTCTCAACCGATTTTGATGAAATTTGGCACAGACAATCTTTAGACCCTGAGAAAGGACATAGGCTACCTTTTATTGCGAAAAAAGGGATGAATATTTACTAAATTATACGCGAACGGAGTCGCGGTCAACAGCTAGTACCTAATAGATCAGGAAACCTGATAGAAATGATCCTGAAACTCAGAAATATACTACTACATTTTTATTTGGGAATGTGCAGTTGAATAAAAATCATTTTTTTAAAAAATGATTCAACTGATATTGTACCGTTTTGAATTTTTTTCAACACCTTTTTATATTTTTTGTCAAATATAACATCACGGTTGCGGCGATTTTTTCGGGTAATTTGGAACAAGGAATTTTTAATCTTAGTATCAAAGTGTTTGGCTTCTTGTCTTAATTTTTGGATAAAATAAAAGAGAGTAGGTTTAGTTGGAATTATAACATTTAAACGGTGATGCCAGCCTTCTAAAGTATTATTAGTTCGGTGGCGATGACCTGCACAACTAAGAATATTAGGGCTTATTCTAAGCCATTGCTTTTCCAAATAATACCCAAACTGATGCATCGCAGCGAGTGCTTCGATTTTCGTTAGAATAATTTGTCGGCCCTCCGTAATATTGGCCACTGGCAGCAATGGCAAAAGGGTAGCCATGCGAACAATTTGCCTTTGCTCGCTTGTGGCGGTGACATTTAAAGCTTTCGCTTTTCTCCACACTGCTCTTTGGTAGTGATAGTAACACCCTCTTATGCTACATTCTGGGAAAACAATTTTGACTGCATTAATAATAGCTATTTCGTAATCACATTTAAAATTTTTTATCTTTACTCCTAAATTTTTAATAATTTCAAATAATCTAATGTAGGTTGTTTGATATTTGTTTGGCAGCAAAGCGTATAAAACGGGAACTACGTTGGTTGTGTTTTTATTAGAATAAAGGTCTATATGTATGCTAAATAACTGATAAAATGGCCGCGGTACACATTTAAATGTGCCATCACCGAAATGTTGCCGTGCCCCATTAATCACTTTTTTCGATAATTTTGACATGAACACTAAAATTTTGTCGGACTCTCCATCTTCTGCTACTAAAAAGTTTTTTCTTAGACCCTCAGGTACGCTCACGTCCTCCACTGAGTGAAATATCATCTTCTCTGCCTGCAAAAATTTCTTCCTAGCATTATATAAGCAATCCTTTTTGTTAAAAAATGAAGGTATAGTCGTGCTCGGTCCTGCTTCTTCATCAAAATGCTTTTCGAAAATTGATTTTATAGGCGCTAAGTTTTCACAAACATCTTTTTTTAACTTATTAATTTTTACAAAAATGTCATTTTTGGCACAGTCTGGGAGGCATCTGTGTTGCGAACAGCGCTGTATAGTCTTCATATTACGTTCCACTGTAATAGATGCACTGCACATTTTTCTATTAACACATCGCCAAAAAGAAGCGCCATCCTTATTTGGTCTTTTAATTTTATTATACCTGTACCCGTTGTGTAAAATAGTGTCATATCCTTTTTGATTTTTTTCTATTATAAATTCTGGGTCCCCCATATTACCAAAAAAATTATGAACGTAAATATGCTATTTAAATAACTAATTAAGTTTTAATCCACTTATTGCGTAATTATTTTAAATCATTATTATAGATGACATAACAATGACACAAAAAAAAACAAAACCTTTTTATCTTAATCATATCATAAAGAAAATTCAGCACAGAGTTTTTACTGTTTTTGACCTATATTAAATACTACATATCGAAGAAATATCGTAGACATCGCCTGTATTTACAGCCAGACCAGTCATCTATATAAAGGCCTTGTAATACTGGGCAAACTAACTACGTTAGCTACAACATTCTATTAACAACGATGAGATCGATCCGCTGAAAAAGTTAATTTCATCTGTTTCCATAGTGAAAAAACATCTGTAGTGTCTTTAATTATTGTTATTATTAAATGTTAGTGGAACATTTAAGTTTAAAATAAATGCCTACTCCATTAAATTGTGTCTTTTTTATTTTACACCAGACGTTAGCCCGCTTAGACTTCACATTAACACTGTTTTTGTAATGACGCAGATTCAAACACCATTTCACACCATTTGCCATGCATACATACATTACCTATAATATGTATAAAAAAAATAATATTGCCATTGGCTTAGTCGTTTCGGAGTAGTATACAAAGAAAAATTGTGACACGAGAGATATGGCAAGTATTCAAAACCATAGTACCTACCACCAACTGATAAATTTAAACAAAATTAGTCATTCATGGAACCGGTCTTTGGTAGATTCATACTCTTATGGAATCAGTCATTTTGAGAATCGGTAATTTTAAGAATCGGTCATTTTGAGAATCGTTCATTTTAAGAATCGGTCATTTGTAGAATCAGTCATTTTTAGAATTGTTCGTTATGAGAATTGGTCGTTTATAGACTACGTTGTCATTTCGCGAATCGGTCATTTGTAGACTAAACGGGTTAATGGAATCCACGAAACTAAAAAATATGCGTTTAGTCTACAAATGACCGATTCGCGAAATGACAACGTAGTCTATAAACGACCAATTCTCATAACGAACAATTCTAAAAATGACTGATTCTACAAATGACCGATTCTTAAAATGACCGATTCTCAAAATGACCGATTCTTAAAATTACCGATTCTCAAAATGACTGATTCCATAAGAGTATGAATCTACCAAAGACCGGTTCCATGAATGACTAATTTTGTTTAAATTTATCAGTTGGTGGTAGGTACTATGGTTTTGAATACTTGCCATATCTCTCGTGTCACAATTTTTCTTTGTATACTACTCCGAAACGACTAAGCCAATGGCAATATTATTTTTTTTATACATATTATAGGTAAATGTATGTATGCATGGCAAATGGTGTGAAATGGTGTTTGAATCTGCGTCATTAGAAAAACAGTGTTAATGTGAAGTCTAAGCGGGCTAACGTCTGGTGTAAAATAAAAAAGACACAATTTAATGGAGTAGGCATTTATTTTAAACTTAAATGTTCCACTAATATTTAATAATAACAATAATTAAAGACACTACAGATGTTTTTTCACTATGGTAACAGATAAAATTAACTTTTTCAGCGTTTATAAATTTTTTGTTTCATACATTAAAAAGAAATTGGCGTTATCTTCTTAAAACAAAAAGCATAAAAATAATTACAACTGTTGTACTCATCCAACTTCTGCATACCTAATTATTAACAGCACCTTGTATATTTTGCAGTTAATTAAAAATAAAAAAACGGGCTTCGTGGTCTAGTGGTTCAGGAAAAGGACTGCAGATCAAGAGGTCGTGGGTTCGATTACTTCGATTCCCGCTCAGGACAATCATTTGTGTGATTTTTCTAATTGTCATGTGTCAAATGTTTGTACTGCGTCTGGGTGTTTCTACGTATTATAAGTATGTATTTACAAAAGAAATGTAGTATATGTAGTATATCCGTATTCTGGTACCCATAACACAAGCATATAAGCTTAGCTTGGGACCAGAGGACGTTGTGTGAAATGTCCTTGAATATTTATTTATTTATTTATGCCTATATTAGCGTTAGTCCGTCTACCATTTCATTTCAACCATTTACTTATTGGCCTCGTAGTCAAATAACTAACACAAGCAAATAAGTTTAGCTTGGGACCAGAGGATGCTGTGTGAAATGGCCATTAATGTGACTAGAAAATTAATTTCGCAATAAAAAGACTTTCTGCATTTTCTCAAATATACTGTGGTTTTATAGTTCCGTATCAAAAGATAAAACGGGACCCTATTACTGAGATTTCATTATTCGTCTGTCCGTCTGTCACCAGGCTGTGTTAATAGAATGGTGATAACTAGGCAGCTGAAAATTACACAGTTTAAATAAATCCCTTCATACTAAAATCAACAAAATTACTCATTATATCATTCTCTTGCCCTTATCCTGTCAATCCGGAACCCTTTGTGTGCGAGTCCAATTTGTACCTTACCGGTACTTGATGTCATGTTAAAATATAAAACTAAAAGACACGCTTAAATACCTACTAATCCCTACTAATATTATAAATGCTAAAGTAACTCTGTCTGTCTGTTACGCTTTCACGCTTAAGCCTCTCAACCGATTTTGATGAAATTTGGCACAGACAATCTTTAGACCCTGAGAAAGGACATAGGCTACCTTTTATTGCGAAAAAAGGGATGAATATTTACTAAATTATACGCGAACGGAGTCGCGGTCAACAGCTAGTACCTAATAGATCAGGAAACCTGATAGAAATGATCCTGAAACTCAGAAATATACTACTACATTTTTATTTGGGAATGTGCAGTTGAATAAAAATCATTTTTTTTAAAAATGATTCAACTGATATTGTACCGTTTTGAATTTTTTTCAACACCTTTTTATATTTTTTATCAAATATAACATCACGGTTGCGGCGATTTTTTCGGGTAATTTGGAACAAGGAATTTTTAATCTTATTATCAAAGTGTTTGGCTTCTTGTCTTAATTTTTGGATAAAATAAAAGAGAGTAGGTTTAGTTGGAATTATAACATTTAAACGGTGATGCCAGCCTTCTAAAGTATTATTAGTTCGGTGGCGTTGACCTGCACAACTAAGAATATTAGGGCTTATTCTAAGCCATTGCTTTTCCAAATAATACCCAAACTGATGCATCGCAGCGAGTGCTTCGATTTTCGTTAGAATAATTTGTCGGCCCTCCGTAATATTGGCCACTGGCAGCAATGGCAAAAGGGTAGCCATGCGAACAATTTGCCTTTGCTCGCTTGTGGCGGTGACATTTAAAGCTTTCGCTTTTCTCCACACTGCTCTTTGGTAGTGATAGTAACACCCTCTTATGCTACATTCTGGGAAAACAATTTTGACTGCATTAATAATAGCTATTTCGTAATCACATTTAAAATTTTTTATCTTTACTCCTAAATTTTTAATAATTTCAAATAATCTAATGTAGGTTGTTTGATATTTGTTTGGCAGCAAAGCGTATAAAACGGGAACTACGTTGGTTGTGTTTTTATTAGAATAAAGGTCTATATGTATGCTAAATAACTGATAAAATGGCCGCGGTACACATTTAAATGTGCCATCACCGAAATGTTGCCGTGCCCCATTAATCACTTTTTTCGATAATTTTGACATGAACACTAAAATTTTGTCGGACTCTCCATCTTCTGCTACTAAAAAGTTTTTTCTTAGACCCTCAGGTACGCTCACGTCCTCCACTGAGTGAAATATCATCTTCTCTGCCTGCAAAAATTTCTTCCTAGCATTATATAAGCAATCCTTTTTGTTAAAAAATGAAGGTATAGTCGTGCTCGGTCCTGCTTCTTCATCAAAATGCTTTTCGAAAATTGATTTTATAGGCGCTAAGTTTTCACAAACATCTTTTTTTAACTTATTAATTTTTACAAAAATGTCATTTTTGGCACAGTCTGGGAGGCATCTGTGTTGCGAACAGCGCTGTATAGTCTTCATATTACGTTCCACTGTAATAGATGCACTGCACATTTTTCTATTAACACATCGCCAAAAAGAAGCGCCATCCTTATTTGGTCTTTTAATTTTATTATACCTGTACCCGTTGTGTAAAATAGTGTCATATCCTTTTTGATTTTTTTCTATTATAAATTCTGGGTCCCCCATATTACCAAAAAAATTATGAACGTAAATATGCTATTTAAATAACTAATTAAGTTTTAATCCACTTATTGCGTAATTATTTTAAATCATTATTATAGATGACATAACAATGACACAAAAAAAAACAAAACCTTTTTATCTTAATCATATCATAAAGAAAATTCAGCACAGAGTTTTTACTGTTTTTGACCTATATTAAATACTACATATCGAAGAAATATCGTAGACATCGCCTGTATTTACAGCCAGACCAGTCATCTATATAAAGGCCTTGTAATACTGGGCAAACTAACTACGTTAGCTACAACATTCTATTAACAACGATGAGATCGATCCGCTGAAAAAGTTAATTTCATCTGTTTCCATAGTGAAAAAACATCTGTAGTGTCTTTAATTATTGTTATTATTAAATGTTAGTGGAACATTTAAGTTTAAAATAAATGCCTACTCCATTAAATTGTGTCTTTTTTATTTTACACCAGACGTTAGCCCGCTTAGACTTCACATTAACACTGTTTTTCTAATGACGCAGATTCAAACACCATTTCACACCATTTGCCATGCATACATACATTTACCTATAATATGTATAAAAAAAATAATATTGCCATTGGCTTAGTCGTTTCGGAGTAGTATACAAAGAAAAATTGTGACACGAGAGATATGGCAAGTATTCAAAACCATAGTACCTACCACCAACTGATAAATTTAAACAAAATTAGTCATTCATGGAACCGGTCTTTGGTAGATTCATACTCTTATGGAATCAGTCATTTTGAGAATCGGTCATTTTAAGAATCGGTCATTTTGAGAATCGGTCATTTTAAGAATCGGTCATTTGTAGAATCAGTCATTTTTAGAATTGTTCGTTATGAGAATTGGTCGTTTATAGACTACGTTGTCATTTCGCGAATCGGTCATTTGTAGACTAAACGAAAATATGGTGGTCACTCACCTGAAACAGCAGGAAGGCATAACCCTTTGGTGGGAAGTAACTCTTGCTTTCAGCTTTATGCGGCCAGTCTACCACCAGGGGACCAAACCGACGAAACGACGACGTTATCTCATCTGAAAATGCCAACAAAATATGTTATCAGGGGTGTATTTACCCTAGGGCCATAGGGGCCATGACCCGGGACAGCCAGCCTGAAAAGGGCAGCGAAAGCCAGCAGTCTATTGATATATAGGGCGGCTAATAAAATTGGCCCGGGGAGTTATTTAGGGTCGGCGCAACATATCTTCTTCCACAGTCATCTATCAGCTGTCATATCTCTGTTAACTCTTCTTTCTTTCTGTCCTCGTTCACACAGTCCATCCATCTTTTATTAGGTCTTCCTCTAGACTTTTTTCCTTCCACATTTATTCGCAGAACTCTCCTAACGATATTACTTTCCTCTCGTCTCATTCGTCTATACCAGGACAGAGGCTCATTCTTCAATTTTTCAGTCACTTCAGACATCTAATATATTCATTTCTTATTTTGTCCATTCGCGTAACGCCACACATCCATCTCAACATTTGCATCTCCGCAACGTGCATCCGTCTTTCATTCATCACGTGAAAAATTTTGCAAAAATGAGAATTTTTTTCTAAATTTTCCCGTTTTTGCAACAGTTTTCACTGATACTTGAACTTAACAGTTTTGACGGGGGTCGTGGTCTAGTGGTTTATGTAACGGACTGCTGTTCATGAGGTCGCGGGTTCGATTCCCGCTCGGGCCAATCATTTGTGCGATGTTTGTAATTGTCATACAAATGTTTGTACTGCGTCTGGTTGTTTCTATGTACTATAAGTATGTATAAGTATTCTATCCGTATTCTGGTACCCATAACACAAGCATGTAAGCTTAGCTTGGGACCAGAGGACGTTGTGTATAATGTCCATGTAATGTCCATACTTCGCTCCGATTAGTCGCAGCGTGATGTTATACAACCTATAGCTTTCCTTGATAAATGGGCTATCCAACACAAAAAACTCAATTCAAACCATCTATATATTTTTGTATATTTTGTTAGGGTTTGGTTTCCAAATTCCATGCGTACGAAGTTGGGGGCCTCAGCTAGTGTTTATTAGCCAAAAATCCGCATTAAGTATCGGTTGCCCAGCAACCATAGTGGCAACATGGTATGTGATTGCAACCAAGGCTATCGATGGCGAGCCTTATTGAATGACCTCATGAGAGAAGTGAACTGGGTCATACAGGTATTGATCTGTTGGCGCAATGCTACTAATGGTATTTATAATGTACTAGCTGTTCACTGCGGTTTTACATGAATTCTCTATACTTCTATACAAATATAATAAAGCTGAAGAGTTTGTTTGTTTGAACGCACTAATCTCAGAAACTAATGGTCCGGTTGGAAAAATTCGATTGTTGGATAGTACATTTATCGAGGAAGGCTATATAACATCACGCTGCGGCTAAAAGGAGCGAAGCATTAGTGAAAAATTTTGGAAAAACGGAGAAAATTCCTCATTCTATACGAGCCAGTTGTTCTAAGGATGTCTTCAGGAAAAGACTTAAAAAATATTTCCTCTTCTTGTGATTATTGTGTTTATCTATTTATATTTATGTATTACTAGCTGACCCGGCAAACGTTGTTTTGCCATACAAAAAAAAACCAAATAGGTTTGAAAATTAGATGTTGGCCGATTCTCAGACCTAATGAATATGTATGTAAAATTTGAGAAGAATCGGTCAAGCCGTTTCGGAGGAGTACGGTAACTAACACTGTGACACGTGAATTTTATATATAAGATTATGTTATTGCGTAGATGTGTAAGTATATTTTATTGTATTTGAGTATCTTTGTTACGTATTCAATTTAAAATAGCTTACTAATATATTTCAGACGCTGTTGTACCTACACCAAATCTATCCATCATCTTGTATCTCTATCACTCAAGGGTTTGCTGTAAGAAAACTCAGGTTTGAGTTAAGTTCGCCTTTGTACATTTTTAGTTCTGATGTCTTTATTTCTGTTATTATTTTCTCTTGTGTACAATTTGGCATAAATAAAGAAATAAAATTTTCTATACTCTATGCGTTATTTTCATATTTATTTTCTGGACATTTGCGACAAAATGATTGCTCTACCGGGCATTATTCAGTGAGGAAATAGGGGACGACGTTTATTGCGATTTCTTCTTAAGGTATCCCCCTGTCAACAATATGCTGTCATCCTTGACAGTCAAAGCTGGACACTACAGTATTATTTCTACAACAAGCATTGTATAAATTATAATAACCAATAGGCATTTCAAATCAAATCTCATTGTCAATTTATCTCGCGTTATCTAAGCGGGTTGACTTTTAACTTAGAAATGAGGACTACGATATAAACACAAATATACCAAACAGTGGTTACGCATTCAATCTTAAAGACACGTAACTCTATCCTGGCTAAATCGGACTTCATAGACTATTAAGAAATGGTAGATAGGTTATGTTATATTATGGTTAGTCTATAGTCAGACTAGCCCGCAACTACATACGCGTGGAATATAAAAAAAATCCCCGTTTTTGCAACATTTTTCACTAATGAATGTTTCACTCCTATTGGTCGAAGCGTGATGTTTTATAGACTTCCTTGATAAATGTACTCTTTAACACAAAGAATTTTTCAAATTGGACCTGTAGTTCCTGAGATTAGCGCGTTCAAACAAACAAACTCTTCAGCTCTTTAATATTAAGTATAGAAATATAGATTTAAGTTATACATCTTTACGATGTTTTTTTACAACGCCATCAATCGAGCCGTTAGTCAACTCGATATTAATTGATTATAATATTATTTGTTATAGTTAAGCTATTAAGAAATGACTCACCCTCATCAATATCTGGAGGCAGTCCACCCACAAAAACCTTGCGACTAAATCTCTCTCCATGCTCAGAGCCAGCAGACACTGGCGATGAGCGAGCTGGTGAACCCAACGCACTCACGCACATTGATAGACCTGGAAAAACAACATATTACAGCGCAACCCCAATAAGATGGATCTGTGGGGAACTAGTAAATATTCGTTTTATCAAGTGATTTATTAATTTGAGGTTTGTTATATTGAGGTAAAGAAAAACTCACAACTGAATCAAAATAGAGGTTGACAGAAAACGTTAAATAGAGAGACGCGACTACTCTTAAAACACCTTCCTCACAAAAGACGTTATATGCATATGAAATTATCAGGTGGCTTTTACAGCACCGTGGGGAGGAAACGAGGTGGAGACACTTGTATTCTTAGTCCACATGGACTCGTATTTACGAATTTTGGTAACACCTAAACTAATATGGTTAAAAACACAGGGTTTTTCTGCATAAAGTAGGAGAGGGTACTCCCTAAGGGGATTAAACACGGGTGCAAAGTTAGTAGGTACGTTATACGCGTACGGCATCGCAGGCCATCCATCCATCCATCCATCAGCCCTTCTCCGTCCACTACTGGACATAAGCCTTCCCTACAGACTGCCACATGGTGCGATTCTGCGCTATCTGCATTCAGTGGACCCCAGCGCGACGATATCGTCAGTACACCTTGTTGGGGGCCACTCCACGTTGCGTTGTCCGGTGTGTGATCGCCACTCGAAGGTCTTCAGTCCCCAATGGTCGTCGGGTCACCAAACGATGTGACCTGCCCATTGCCATTTCAGCGTGCTAACTCTTCGGGCTATGTCGTGCACAACGATCCTTCTACGGATCTCCGCACAATCTCAAGCATTAGCAATATACTAATAAAACATCTTACCAGCGGCAGAAAGCCTGGAGACCACATCCTGGGGCTGATCAGCGATGGCTGGTGATCCGCCGGCAGCCACCCCGGCAACACTAGCCTCCTCCACGCCGGGGAAAAATGGCGACTTGCCTAAAAATAAAATATGCATTTAAGTAATTTTATACAATTACAATTTAACGGGCGTCGTGGTTAAGACGTAACAATTATTTGTGTGAGACAAATAACAAATATTTATTTTTTGCAATGCCTGGGTGTTTTCTTCGTGTGGTGACGGATTAAGAATACAAGTGTCACCACCCCATCTCCTCCCAAGGGTGCTGTAAAAGTCAGCTAAGGGATATTGCACACAGATAACATCCTCTGTGAGAGACGGAAATCTCGAAAATAAACTCTGTGCCAACACGCCTGGTCAGCGCGGTACAGTAGACCATAATCTCTCCCAAAAGTGGAGGAGGCTCGTGCCCAACAGTGGGTTGTAAATGAGCTGGAAAGGGGAAAGGGGGGTGTTTTTATCTGTACTAATATTATAAAGCTAAAGTGTTTGTTTATTTGAACGCGCTAATCTCGGAAACTACGGGTTTGAATTGAAAAATTCTATTTGTGTTAGATAGTCGAATTTATTGAGGAAGGCTATGAGCTATAAAACATCATGCTATGACCAATAGAAGAGCTTTTTTAGTACGTAACCGCTCCGTATCACACCGTATCATACTCTTAACGGGTATTTTAAACCAATCTCCCAATTCAGGACCAACTAGATATTATAAGTCATTGAACTATTTAAAATGACCTCTTCACTCGAGGTCAAACCAACATGGCATCCGTTGTACACCTACATAAAAATAATATAGAATATCAGGAATACACAAAGGCTAATCAATACTAATATTATTAAGCTGAAGAGTTTGTTAGTATGTATGTTCTAATCTCCGTAACTACTGGTCCGATCTGAAAAATTCAGTGTTAGATAGTACAGAAAATTTCCCCCATTTTTGCAACATTTTCCGGTTATACTTCGCTCCTAATGGTCGCAACGTGATTTTATACAATCTATAGCCTTCCTCGATAAATGTACTATCCAACACTAAGAATTTTTCAAAACAGACCAGTGGTTCCTGAGATTAGCGCGCATAGGTATTCAATATTTTATTAACTTATCAAGTCACAAATCCAAGAGATTCAACGCTTTCAGACGTATTAAATTACTCATGAAATCCACCTAAAGCCGTAAATCCGATCTAGACCCAACGTCAGAAACGTTAACAGTGACAGACGTACTGATACATTATAAGCAATGATTTAAGAGCAAGATGATTTAAGCCTGATCTATTCTTATTTTTATGCGTGTCACCACCCCTTTTCTTACCCAGGGTGCTGTAAACGAAAATCCCGCTTTTTACGTCATAAGAAAATTTATAATAAACTACCAAAATCAATCAAAGACCTACCTAGTAAGAAAATGAAAACAAAACTAAGAGAATGGCTTATTGGAAAATGTTTTTATAATATCAATGAATATTTCACTAATGCATGAATAAACTAATTAAACTTTAATTTAATTAGATACTAATAATGACATTTGCATGTTGGTATCCCCAACGAAATATGTGAAACTAATTGTGTGCTATCATCTACATATTATGTAAACCATATTTCAAGCAAATAAATTTCATTTCATTTCAAGAAAAACTTGTAACTTCTGTCACAAGAATTTGGTAAGATTTTTTCAAAAAAAGAAAGATAAAGAAACATAGATAATATAGTCTTCCTCTATAAATAGGCGTTAAAGTTATAAAAATCAGTTTATTTTTTACAAAAAAAAAACAACGGACTATGAAACGACTTTTTTGAAAGAATTTGTAGGTAAAACCTGCCTGAACTACATTTGTCCCTTTTGACGCGGCACTTGGTAATAGGGATAGCAATACCTAACGCAAATAACTAAATTGGGACTATATCTCCTCTTAAGGGCCTACATCAATATTATTCAATATCATCGCCGACACGTACATATTAACACAGCCAGTAGGCACAGAAAATGAAGAATTAGGGATACTTTTCCTATTTACTCAAAATCTACTAAATATATTTTAATTCTGATTTACGTGTTTCTATATATAATAGTTACTTATGTTTTTAAAGTTATTTTATTAGTTAATACGCGATAATAGACCGACAAATGAAAAAAATAAAAAATTAGAGAGGTTGTTTCGCTAAGATTTTCTATCGAGAAAACTTTTTTCAATCCCGTTTCTGAGTTTATGCGATCCTAGATCATATATTGAAAAAACATATACTTAAAAATTAGAGCTCTAGCCATTCAATCTAAAGAAACAATGAAAACTTCGTACGTAGAAAAATGCACGAAGCTATTTTGGTATCCTCATAAGGACATCGTATTTTATTCATTTCTTCTTTCATTTCTTAGTCTAAATACTAAAGCGTTACATAAATTCATATATTAATAGATACGTACAGAGCTAATAACAGAGTGTAAATAAGAAATTACTTAGTATAAAAAGCTTAAAAAATCCCGATTTTTTTTTTTATTATTTCATTGTCATCGGTCCTTGTAAAGTGTGAAAATTACTTTCAAAGAATCCGTTACATAGGTTAATACATTGATAGATACGCACAGAGTTAATAAAAGCGTGTAAATAAAAATTAAGCAACATATTGTCCTCAAATTGCACAATAATCGCGTTCAATGTCACATCAAATGCCAGTATACATTGATTACGTCAACGCCATCTCTGCCAGACACCTCATTGTGACACCGTGAATACCAGATACTTATCAATGAAATCATTTGGCACTTGATACGAATTTAGATTAAGGCTAGTCTGATTAAGAATTACAAATTGTCACCACCGCATTTATTTATACAAATATTCTAAAGCAGAAGAGTTTGTTTGTTTTGAACGCGCTAATCTCAGGAACTACTGGTCCGATATGAAAAATTCTTTCAGTGTTGGATAGTACATTTTATCGAGGAAGGCTATAGGCTAACATCACGCTGCAACTAATAGGAACGAAGCGAGCGAAGCGAAGCGACGTATGACTAAAGATTGTAACTAATATCTCTCTCTCTCTTCAGTCCATTTACGTCCCACTGTTGGGCACGGGTCTCCTTCACATTGTGAGTGATTATATTTTACCATACCGCGCTGACCAGACGTGTTGGTACAGAGTTTATTATCGAGTTTTCCATCTCTCACAGAGGATGTTATCTGTGTGCAATATACCTTAGCTGACTTTTACAGCACCCTTAGGAGGAGGTGGGGCGGTGACACTTGTATTCTTAATCCGTCACCACACGAACAACGTAACTAATATAAATGTGCACAATAAGATAGCGAAATAATCAGAATACAGCAATAGTTGTTTATATTATTAACACGCTTTTATTAGTTCATTACGTATCTATCAATGTATTAATTTATGTAACGGAATCTTTGAAAGCGATTTTCACCCACATACAATAGTCGGATTGATTTGAAATTTTGCATACATATCAAGGACCGATGACAATGCAAAAATATAAAAATATATTCAGGATTTTCAAGCGTGTTTTTTAGTTTTTAAACTAAGCAAATATCAATAGTTAGTTGGTTAATATATTTACAATACGCCATTGAAAAGTCAACGACATTAGAAAAATCGCCATATTGGATCGAAGCCAACAGTTTGACTAGGTATTTTAGAGACAATAATAACTCACAAATACTAAATAGTAATTAAACCAGAGATACAGCGTGGTGGCAGACGGACGGACAGCTATTGTGCCAATTTTAAGCGCAAACCTAAACTAAACTCACAGACTAAACTTAACTAATACTTTTTAACACTTGCGCGACTCATTCGTTCAAATAAAGCTACTTTTTACAGATTTAGATGCGATTCCATGGTGACTGCTAAGTCTCCGAAACGTCGGGCCCAAATTTAAAACAAATATACGCGTCTTAATCCGTCTTAAGCCGATTTTAATTAAACAAAATACACCATAGTTGTTTTCATACTTAGTTAAATTTAGTTATGTATGTAGAATTGGTACCTAAGTCCTAAGTAATAGGGCTCCGTGTTACCTTTTGGTAATTAAATAAAATAATAAATAAATAAATACTCATGTACATTTCACACAACGTCCTCTAGTCCCAAGCTAAGCTTATATACTTGTGTTATGTGTACCAGAATACGAATATACTACATATACTACTTTTCTTTTGTAAATATATAATAGTAAACACACACATGCAAAAAAAAAAAACCGGACAAGTACGAATTGGACACACACTAAGGGTTCCATATCGGTATAATCCTAATATAGTCGTCAAACCGCCTCCAAATAACGGCATAAGTCCAGGAGAATGATAAAAATGAGTATTTATTGTTGTAGCATCAACTGATTTACATAAACTGAGAAATTTCAGCTCTAGATAATCAACTCAATCACTTCAGTACGGAAACCTAAAAATAACTGACTCTCGCACCTTTTAATTTACACAAAACAAAATTTCATACGAATCGGTCAAGCCGTTTTGAAGGAGAATAGCGACTAAGCGTAACCGAAAATTCTATTTCTAAAATTTAATAATTAACTTATTATTATATAAAAAAAATTTAATAAATAATTTATTTTCTAAGATAGCAGTATGAGACCAAATTTCTAACTACTGCTTTACCTGCCTTACCTCAAAAGGCATGCCGTGAAGATATAATAAAAAAGAAAATTACTCACTCTTTCTATACGGGAATCTCGGGCCTCTAATAAAAGGTGTAACCAGTGGGATTGTATGCACCGACATAATATTTCAAATTAATATTTCCAAAATAAACTGAATTAGTTTTTGAAAAAAAATGTGTTTTGATTTCACAAAACACGTGTGTTCCCCACTGAGACGGACTACGCGAATGAGAAAAAAAAAACAAAAGCAACTAACGTTCCAAATTCAAATAGAATTTTTTTTCTAATCTAGATTGCTATGCCAGCAATAATGGTATTTGGTCTAACAGCCTAACTATTGAGGATGGATAACTAAAATACTTTGTACAAATAATGTAATAATTGCCATATTAAAGAAATGTGACGGTTAATTAAAAATCGGTTAAGTACGAGCTGGACTTGCGCGATAACGATTCCGTATAATTATCATCTTTATAATATTGTACCATCATAGCGTCTAAGTATAATCATCAAGTTAAACTGAAAACGTTTGTTTTATGGGAGTACACTTAAATATTTATTGTAATTTTATTTTTAGTATTTGTTGTTATATGTATTATAAACAGAATTACATCATCTGTGGACATTACAACTGCTTAGCTATCACCGTTCATGAAATACAGCTTGGTAGCAGACGACCAGCGACATATGGTCTTATTCATAATGACTTATCGGAGGTTTAAACGGAGATTTTATCGGAGAGATAATAAACGTTTTAGCGTAAAAAGACTATTATGAATAAGTAACAAGTTTTTACAATTTTCGCGAATCGTTTTTAGCGAACTTTTAAACCTCTGATAAGTCATTATGAATAAGACCATTAGTGATAGGGTTACCTTTGGGACTGAACCCTAATTATGATTGTTAGTTAAAATGACCTTATATAAACTATTTTCAAATTATGTTATTTAATGTATTGGAATTCATATATTTTTAGAAAAATATGTACATGCTGTGGCAACATCGATTTGAAAAATATTTTTACGCACACAGTTATATCAGATGGTAGGTTGACGTTTAAATTGAAGACAAGTAACTTTAGCCTGGCTAAATCATACTTCATACAATAACGACGTTTCATATGACGTATAGCCTGTATCATAGACACACTTAAATACATATTTCACTCACACATAGATAATATCTCTGTGTGCAGCGAACTTTTATACCTCCGATAAGTCATTATGAATAAGACCATATGTCTAAGTGACTTCAAGCCGACTTGGCTGGAATGTAGACATCCATATGTCTACATTATATATATACATATTCATAATGACTTATCGGAGGTTTAAAAGTTCGCTAAAATAGGTTCGCGCAAATTGACAAAGCTTGTTATTCATACGCTATACGTCTTTTTACGCTAAAACTTCTATTATCTCTCCTATAAAATCTCCGTTTAAACCTCCGATGAGTCATTATGAATAAGACCAATAGACTAAACATTTTAAATATATAATCAGATTAGTTTAAAGGTTTTATAAAAATAACCTTATTAAGTTCAAATTATTTTTAAGTTCGTTTATGTGACAAACCCTCTTAAAGTGGGATGAGGCCCGTGCCCAACAGTGGGACGTAAATGGTCTGGAGAAAGAGAGTTTTGACGTAGAAGAGCAACTAACATACTTACATCCATATATTCTTACAAACATATAAAATATTAGTAGGATCAGAGTTCATAGGTATTCTAGCTACCAATTCTTTTCTCTCCTAGCTTATTATTATCCCACTGTTGTGAGCTTTTATTTACAGGCAGTTTACGCCGTGAATTGAACTGTCTGGCAAATTCGTATTATGAACAAAATTATTAGTCAGTCAGTTCGCTAAACCAGGCATACATTAATATGTTTAAGGAAGGTAGGTAGGTAAGTTAAAGTACCTACTAACTACTACTAAAAGTTTTATTTTTGCATTAATACCTAATTTAGCCATGCAGTTTACGGCCTGCCTGGAACTTGAATGATTTTAAAAAGCTCACAATACACAGGCACAGGCGTGTTGGTACAGGGTTTATTATCGAGTTTTCAATCTCTCACAGAGGATGTTATCTGGGTACAATATCCCTTAGCTTTTACACCATTCTAGGAAGAAAATGGGTTGGTGACACTTGTATTCTCAATCAGTCACCAATTATCGTCCATTTATTAGCCAAATATTGTAGTATTCACCTTGACATGATGCTTATATACACAATGGTGGCCTAATACCGAGTAGTATTGCACTCACGACTGAATGTTGCAATACAGTGGTTATTTAAGTAACAGATTAACAGATGGCGCTTTTTAATGTGAACATTACATCTCTCTATCTATCATCGTTACAGAGATACACCCTAGTGACAGACAGTGAAATCTCAGTAATAGGGTCTTGTATTATCCTTTTATATAGCGGTAATATTATTTAATCTATATTAATATAGCTGACCCGGCAATCGTTGTTTTGCCATACAAATGTCAGGGTAGACAAATAATTTGCAATAAAATAATATTGCGACTATAAATTGAAATTTAAGCTATCCTATCTTTCAAGTTGGGTCAAATTGCACATAGTGTGCCAATTTAATTTAAAATCGGTTAAGTAGTTTAGGAATCCATCGCGGACAAACACCGTGACAGGAGATTTTTAAATAAGTATATAAAGAAGATTATAAAGCTGAAGAGTTTGTTTGTTTGAACGCGCTAATCTCAGGAACTACTGGTCCGATTTGAAAAATTCTTTCAGTGTTAGATAGTACATTTATTGAGGAAGGTTATAGGCTATATAACATCACGCTGCGACTAATAGGGGCGAAGTATAAGTGAAAAATGTTGCAAAAAGGGAGAAAATTATAAATATTGTTCTGTTGCAAGCACTGCGTTAGTAATTTGTTTTCTAAATTCCACGCGTACGAAGTCGCGGGCTACAGTTAGTTTTACCTTATTCTAAACCGTGTATAAAATGAACAACGATTACAAAATGGAGGTCACTGTTAATGGCGGACATCCTCCGCTCAGCTGTTTGATAACATCCTAAATAGGGGACTCGATATTACATAATATTCTCTCTCTTTCCAGCCCATTTACGTCCCACTGTTGGGAACGGGCCTCCTCCAGTTTGAGAGGGATTATGGTCTACTGTGCCGCGCTGACCAGACGTGTTGGTACAGGGTTTATTATCAAGTTTTCCATCTCTCACAGAGGATGTTATCTGTGTACAATATACCTTAGATTTTTTTTTACCTTTTTAGGGTTCCGTACCCAAAGGGTAAAAACGGGACCCTATTACTGAGACTTCGCTGTCCGTCCGTCCGTCCGTCCGTCCGTCCGTCCGTCCGTCCGTCCGTCCGTCCGTCCGTCCGTCCGTCTGTCACCAGGCTGTATCTCAAGAACGGTGATAGCTAGAGAGTTGAAATTTTCACAGATGATGTATTTCTATTGCCGCTATAACAACAAATACTAAAAATAAAATAAAATAAATATTTAAGGGGGGCTCCCATACAACAAACATGATTTTTAGAGTTCCGTACCCAGTATCTCAAGAACGGTGATAGCTAGACAGTTGAAATTTTCACAGATGATGTATTTCTATTGCCGCTATAACAACAAATACTAAAAATAAAATAAAATAAATATTTAAGGGGGGCTCCCATACAACAAACATGATTTTTAGGGTTCCGTACCCAGTATCTCAAGAACGGTGATAGCTAGACAGTTGAAATTTTCACAGATGATGTATTTCTATTGCTGCTATAACAACAAATACTAAAAATAAAATAAAATAAATATTTAAGGGGGGCTCCCATACAACAAACATGATTTTTTTACCGTTTCTTGCTCGATACTAATAACGTTGCCTTACGTTGCATAGATAATGGTACGGAACCCTTCGTGCGCGAGTCCGACTCGCACTTGACCAATTATTTCTCAATTTTATCCACCATCTGGTATGTAAGTGGTTATCTGTTTATATTATCCCCTGTTTCTTATAGCACTCTGGGGTAGAAATGGGGTGTTAACACTTGAGATATACGCAGAAAACATCTAGGTAAGCTAATATTATAAACAAGATTGTACGGTAATACCAGTTTATGTAACAAAATGGATTACAATACAACTCGTTGTTTCTTTTACGTTTTATTATAATGGGGTTACTAGACTAAAGGATTATACCTTGCAGTGTTGACAGCTTTTTATAACTATACTATTATTATTGGACTTGTCTCGTGGTTAAGTGGTTCATGTAACGGACTGCCGATCACGAGGTCGCGGGTTCGATTGCCGCACGCGATAATCATTTGTGTGATATTTATAATTAAATAAATAAATATAAATATTCATAGACATTTCACACAACGTCCTCTGGTCCCAAGCTAAGCTTATTATGCTTGTGTTATGGGTACCAGAATACGGATATAATACATAAACTACTTTTCTTTTGTAAATACATACATACATATATTCATCATTTATAGATTCCGTTACATAGTTAATACATCGATAGATACGTACCGAACCAATATAAGCGTGTTAAAATGAAAACAACTACTGCTGTATTTTGATTAAATTGTCTGTTTCATTGTCCACATTTATATTAATTATAATCGTTAGTCTATTAGTACACAGTTTTATAATAAGGAAGTTAAATTAAAATTATGTTATCGAAACTATCAATTTTTATTTTTTAGTTAAGTTTAGTCGTGCACTTAGAATCGGTACCAATGTTAAGTAATTTAAATAGAAATAATATTGTTCTGATCAATCAATTGTGAAATTGAAACTTTCTCTTGTGAAATTAAGCCTATATTTTGATTGTTTTATTATAGCATCAAGTAGGTACTTAAAACGCAGAGATTTACCAAATTGTGTATACGCGTTCATTCTTTAAGACACGTAACCTTAGCCTGGCTTAATCATACTTCATAGACTAATAAACTTTACTGTGCCATATGTATACATGCCATCTATCGTCAGGTAGCGAACTTTACTCGTCAATCAATTTTAGTTATCCTTTAGATTACAAAAGGGCTTAAATACTTTCCAAACTACAGCGTATTAAATCCCATTACAGAACGAGAAGGTTTATTTTAAGAATTAGGTTATACATATGACTCATGCTAGTTTGGTATAAAATGTAAACGACAAATCAAACAAATAAATATTGATATGTGTTTTAATTTATGCCATCTGTTGAAAATCGCAGGAATGTCAAATCAACTGATGCTTAGCCCGACTGGTATCATATTAATGTTTTAATTCGTGTATCTGCCTTTATAATATTATCTGTGCTAATACTAGCTGTAGCCTCTCCTCTCCAGCCCATTTACGTCCCACTGTTGGGCACGGGCTTTCCTCCCTTTTGAGAGCAACTATAGTCTACTATACCGCGCTGACCAGGCGTGTTGGTACAGAGTTTATTTTCGAGTTTTCCGTCTCTCACAGAGGATGTTATCTGTGTGTAATATCCCTTAGCTGAATTTTACAGCACCCTTGGGAGGAAATGGAGTGGTGACACTTGTATTCTTAATTCGTCACCGCACGGAGTTATTTAGAGAACAAACCTCAACAAGTTATACAAAAAAATCATCCTCTTGAATCATCATCATCATAACATCACGCCTTTTTCCCATGGGGGTAGGCAGAGACTATAGAGCGCCATCTGTTACGATCGACGCATACTTCCTTGGCTTCATCCACACTCATACATCTGGTCATACATGCCCGACAGTTGTAAGTGCTTCTCAGGAACCACTGGTCTGATATGAAAATTTCTTTTAGTGTTGGATAGTACATTTATCGAGGAAGTCTATAGGCTATATAACATCACGCTGCGAATAATCGGAGCGAAGCATTAGTGAAAAATGTTACACATGGTGTTTCATAGATAGACTAGCTGTTGCCCGCGACTCAGTTCACGTGGAATTTAGAAAATTTTCCCTGTTTTTGCAACATTTTACACTACTGCTTCGCTTCTACTAAAGCCTTCCTCCTAATTTTTCAAATCGATACAAGAGGTTAGCGCCTTCAAACAAACAAACAAACTCTTAAGCTTTACCTTCTAAAATATATAAAATTTCCATGTCACAATGTTGGTTACCGTACCTACTCCTCCGAAACGACTTGACCGATTTTATGAAATTTTATATGCATATTTAGTAGTGAGCGTTTAAACGAAAAGCTTAAAATAAGCAATGCTTATTAAAATAAGCAAAAAAGCACGCTGCCGTTTATAAGCAATCCTCGCTTAGTGCTTATCTTAAAATTGCAACACAGTTGTGAGAATATTTTCAAAATGTTGGTAAAAAGAGAAGAGGAAAATGTAAAAAGAGATGTAAGTGTAAAATTTTTATTTAAACAGTAAGCAAACTTTTAGCAGACAACGTAAATAAAGTTCAGTTAAATGTTTTAACGAAAAAGTTAAAAAGCATAAAAGCAAAAAACAATAAGCAAACAGCATATTATGAGTTAATTTTCTTAACGAAAAAGTTAAAAAGCATAAAATAGCTGCTTAAAAATAAGCAACTTTTTAAGCAGCTAACTTTTTTAAGCATCTCGTTTAAATTCGTTTAAAATTTTAAGCCGTTATTCCCATTTCTATGCATATTCAGTATGTAGGTCTGAGAATCGGACAACATCTATTTTTCAAACCTTTTTTTAGTATGCCAAAACAAAGTTTGCCGGGTCAGCTAGTAATATATAGATATATAGATGGATAACTCTTTACTTGCACAAACACCAATATTACACAGAATTTTAAAAATACAGTCTTAAAAGCCATCGTAAGGGCGGCTTTATCACATAAATGATTTCTTCCAGGCAAACGGATAATGGATAGAATCTAGAATACACATAGCGGTAGGTTTTAGTGTATTCTATGTTATATATTACATTGAAATAAGAACAAATGCATATCTAAAAATAATATAGCTACTTAGTACAAAAACAAAAAAAAACACGTTTGATAATCCTGAATATTTATTTAATTATTGCATGTGTCATCGGTCCTTAATATGTGTGTAACATTTCAGATCAATCCGACTACTGCAAGTGAGTAAATCACTTACAAAGATTCCGCTACAATTAATACATTGTATACCGAACTTATAAAAGAGTGTTAAAAATTAAAACAACTTCGGCAAATTTTTATTATTTGGCTAATTCAATTTTATAATTAAAATAGTTAGTCCATAATATACAGACTTTCTAATAAAAAAGTTCTGATAACATTGACGAATTGTCTTACAAACTATATCAATTTTCATTTTTAGTTGTTTAGTTGCGCATGTTGAATCGGTACCACTTTCTGATATATATCTGTGTCTTCTACTAATGAAAGTAACATTACAGCTAGTATTAACCATTCATAATGACTTATCAGAGGTTTAAAAGTTCGCTAAAATTGTCATAACTTGTTATTCATAATAGTCTTTTTACGCTAAAACGTTTATTATCTCTCCGATAAAATCTCCGTTAAAACCTCTGATAAGTCATTATGAATGGTATTAACTATAATAAGTCTACTTGACAATTTCTGTAATAAAAATTTTATACATAAACCACCAATATCAATATAATTCTTGTCATATTGGACAATGTTAGCCTTCATTTTTTATAAGGGTGAAACAGCATGAATGGCGCATCAATACCCTTTGAATTTAGGTCAACCCGGGGCCTGAGTGGCCTACATAACGTGGGCTACCGCCGCCATATTGACGTTGCCATGGTTCCCGCGCATGCGCGCCAAAACACGAAAGGCGTGTCGGATTTATTTAATTTTTTGTTGCTGTTATTGTGACCACATACAGCCTAGTTGTTGCAAATTTTTTTTTATGGTCTTATTCATAATGACTTATCAGAGGTTTAAACGGAGATTTTATCGGAGAGATAATAAACGTTTTAGCGTAAAAAGACTATTATGAATAACAAGTTTTGACAATTTTTGCAAACGTATTTTAGCGAACTTTTAACCTCCGATAAGTCATTATGAATAAGACCATTAATCTATACTAATATTAAAAAGCTGAAGAGTTTGTTTGTCTTACCGCGCTAATCTCAGAAACTACTGGTTCGAAATGTAAAATTCTTTTTTTTGCATAGTTGTTTTTTTTATGGAAGAAGGCTATATAACATCATGCTACGATCAGTAGGAGCGAAGTATTAGTGAAACATGATGCAAAAACGTAAAAAAAATTCCACGCTTACGTAGTCTAATACTAAATAATATTTAATAATGAAAAATATCAATTATTATGAAACTATACTTTGATAAAACCAAGGAGGTACAGCAAAATCTCGGCAAAAGGGTTATAACTATATAAGGAATCTTAAAAAGTATCTCACAGTTCTATAGTTGATTTATGACAAATATATTACAAATATTGTTAAGGGCCTACATCAATATTATCGTATATCATCGCCGACACGTACATATTAACACAGCCAGTAGGCACAGAAAATGAAGAATTAGGGATACTTTTCCTATTTACTCAAAATCTACTAAATATATTTTAATTCTGATTTACGTGTTTCTATATATAATAGTTACTTATGTTTTTAAAGTTATTTCATTAGTTAATACGCGATAATAGACCGACAAATGAAAAAAATAAAAAATTTGAGAGGTTGTTTCGCCAAGATTTTCTATCGAGAAAACTTTTTTCAATCGCGTTTCTGAGTTGATGCGATCCTAGATCATATATTGAAAAAACATATACTTAAAAATTAGAGCTCTAGCCATTCAATCTAAAGAAACAATGAAAACTTCGTACATAGAAAAATGCACGAAGCTATTTTGGTATCGTCTTAAATATATTTTTTTTACTTACCATAATACGCCATATTGCTAACCAGATGCTCGTTAATCATTGTACACAATTATTTTTATCACTGGCCACAAATATAAATAATAATTAAAACAACATCGTAATTGTCACTGATAACAAAAAAAATATTGAAAAAGTGGATATTAACGTCAAAAACTTAAACTAACCTAAAAAAATTGAAAGCAACTTTGATTTATTTTGATTAATTAGCTATTTCGTTGTAAACACGTTAGTATATAATAAAATTCGTTAGTCATAATACACAGTATTTTTAATAAGAAAATTCAGATAGCATTGACAAATTAATTGTTATATGACACTATCAATTTTCAAATTTCAGCTAAGTTCAGTAGTGCAGTCAAAATCGCCACCAATAGTTTTAAAAACTTAATGTTCCATTTTTGAAAATTTATAGCTTTATTTTTTTTTCTAAAATCGATAAGACTTTGATTTAGATTGCCAACATAAGAGATTAAAATTGTACTTTTAATTATTTATATTGATTTTAAAAGGACGCGTACGTGTGATTTAAAACCATTTTGAACACGTTTTTATCTTCAAAATAATAATTGTTTAGATAATAAATTGATAGTAAATTTAATATTTCCTAGAAGTTATTTGCAAGAATAGATAATTTCTAGTTTTTAAAAATAGAATTGCCTGCTAACTCCTTGAGGGTTGTCACTTAGAATATTTTACTTTTTATATAACAAAGTCGTTATTTTTGTATGTACGTCGCTATGCGAGCTTATATTTCCAAAACTACGTAAAGGATTTTGATGCGGTTTTTATTAAATGATAGAGTGGTTCCATAGAATTGTATTCTTTTTTGTATAAAATGTTAAGTTTTGGTTTCTAAATTGCACGCGTACAAAATTATAACAGTTAGTATTTATCAAAGTCAAAGTCAAAGTCAACTAGTATTTATCCATCCATCCATCAGCCTCTCTCAGTTTACTGTTGGACATAAGCCTCCCCCATAGAACGCAACAACGCGCATAATTTATTTGCGATTCACAACGCTCTTATGAGGGCACGATACCAAATTATGCTCCATACAAAAATAGGGACATCGTACTCCCCTTTTTTCTTCGCGAATGTTACATCGATTTTAATGGTTTTTGCGTTATATTATAGATGAAGAGTATATCTATGCTCCTATCACTTTGATTTTTTTCAAAACAATATAATAACTAAAAGAAATATGACCATCCGAAAATCCCGTTATTTTCGGTTTTCTTTAGGTAAAGTTGCAACATCTATCACACATATTTGGTAAAGTTTTACCAAAAAAGAAAGTGATACAAGCATAGATATACTCTTCGTCTATAATATAGCGTAAATACAATTAAAATCGGTTTAATTTTCGCAAAGAAAAATGGGGAGTACGAAACGTCTTTTTCTCAAGAATTTGTAGGTAAAATTTGCTTCAGCTATTTTTGTCCCTTTCAGCGTGGCGCTCGGAAATAGGGATAGCAATACCTAAGGCAAATACCTAAATTAGGAGTACAGTACCCTCTTAACTTAACTAAACTAAAAAATGAAAACAACTAATGTTGTATTTTGATTAAGGGCCTACATCAATATTATCGTATATCATCGCCGACACGTACATATTAACACAGCCAGTAGGCACAGAAAATGAAGAATTAGGGATACTTTTCCTATTTACTCAAAATCTACTAAATATATTTTAATTCTGATTTACGTGTTT
Organism: Orgyia antiqua; assembly: GCA_916999025.1. NCBI lineage: Eukaryota > Metazoa > Arthropoda > Insecta > Lepidoptera > Erebidae > Orgyia > Orgyia antiqua. The sequence goes on from OU779872.1 coordinate 1,990,226, forward strand.
CTATATATAATAGTTACTTATGTTTTTAAAGTTATTTCATTAGTTAATACGCGATAATAGACCGACAAATGAAAAAAATAAAAAATTAGAGAGGTTGTTTCGCTAAGATTTTCTATCGAGAAAACTTTTTTCAATCGTGTTTCTGAGTTTATGCGATCCTAGATCATATATTGAAAAAACATATACTTAAAAATTAGAGCTCCATTCAATCTAAAGAAACAATGAAAACTTCGTACCTAGAAAAATGCACGAAGCTATTTTGGTATCGTCTTAATTATCTATTTTGTTGTACACATTAATATTAATTAAAATCGTTATTCTATAATAAACAGTTTTTATAATAAGAAATTTCAGTTAAAATTGCCGAATTGTGTTATCAACATTATCAAAATTCATTTTTAGGGTTCCGTACCCAAAGGGTAAAAACGGGACCCTATTACTGAGACTTCGCTGTCCGTCCGTCCGTCCGTCCGTCCATCCGTCCGTCCGTCCGTCTGTCACCAGGCTGTATCTCAAGAACGGTGATAGCTAGAGAGTTGAAATTTTCACAGATGATGTATTTCTATTGCCGCTATAACAAAAAATACTAAAAATAAAATAAAATAAATATTTAAGGGGGGCTCCCATACAACAAACATGATTTTTTTACCGTTTCTTGCTCGATACTAATAACGTTGCCTTATGTTGCATAGATAATGGTACGGAACCCTTCGTGCGCGAGTCCGACTCGCACTTGACCAATTATTTAGTTAAGTTAAGTTTAGTTTTGCGTGTAGAATTGGCACCAATCACTTTTAAAGAATCCGTTACTTACAAAGATTATACCATATCTTTGATTAATACTATGTCTATGTATATAGATAGATACGTACGAAACAAAGTCCTTAACCGGGTCCTAATAAGTCAAGTAGATTCGTCAATACATAGTGATAATTTTGTATGTAAATAGTTACTATATAGACCTTGGAATGTGTTATGAAACTTGTTCATGTTAGCTTACATTATGTTACGAGTACAATACTTAATATTATAAGCTGAAGAGTTTATTTATTTGAGCGCGCTAATCTCAGGAACAACTGTTTACAATTGAAAAATTCTTTCAGTGTTGGATAGTACATTTATCGAGGAAGGCTATAGGCTATATAACATCACGCTGCGAAGGAGAAGGAAGGAAAGGAGGAATTGTTTTTAAATCACTATTCATGGACGGACCAATTGGAATTTGCTTCATTGGTACCGATTCTACGTGCACGTGTGAAAATTGATAGTGATAACAACAAAATTTGGCAATGTTAAGGGCCTACATCAATATTATCGTATATCATCGTCGACACGTACATATTAACACAGCCAGTAGGCACAGAAAATGAAGAATTAGGGATACTTTTCCTATTTACTCAAAATCTACTAAATATATTTTAATTCTGATTTACGTGTTTCTATATATAATAGTTACTTATGTTTTTAAAGTTATTTCATTAGTTAATACGCGATAATAGACCGACAAATGAAAAAAATAAAAAATTAGAGAGGTTGTTTCGCTAAGATTTTCTATCGAGAAAACTTTTTTCAATCGTGTTTCTGAGTTTATGCGATCCTAGATCATATATTGAAAGAACATATACTTAAAAATTAGAGCTCTAGCCATTCAATCTAAAGAAACAATGAAAACTTCGTACGTAGAAAAATGCACGAAGCTATTTTGGTATCCTCTTAACTGAATTTTTTATCAGGTAATCTGTGTAGCTATTATAGACTAACGATTTTACTTAATAAAAATGCAACAAAATAGCTAAATAATCAAAATGGACCGTAGTTGTTTTCGTTTTTTAGTTGATGTAGGACGGAGAAAGGTTCATGGATGGAACTAAACTTAGTTCCATCCATGAACCTTTCTCCGTCCACTGCTGGATATAAGCCTCTCCCACAGAACGCCACAACGCACGGTCTTGTGCCGCTTGCATTAAGTTTAATTGTGCACGTAGAATAAGCCTCATTGTCTCCATTAGTATACTAACGTATGCTAAGTATACTGCAACATATTGCGCAACATGATGTGCAACAATGACCGATGTAACACACTTGACAAGGTCATCACTAACATTTCAACTAACTACCTATATACACTTTTTTTTTTGACAAAATGTTTCTCCTCGCCCCTTGGCCGGGCCATGGTAGTCACTCAGGTATTACCTTGACCCGAAGGGTTGCCCCCCTATCGGTGGGGGCTCACTGTGACGGGGCGGGCCCTAGGCCCCCCCGTCAGAGCAACGCCTCTCCCCAGAATACGTGGAGAGAGGTCATCCGCCGATGTTGGCGCGACAGGCCCTGCGACCTGCCACGCGCGGCCTTCTCGTCGGGTGGGGCCATCAGCTATTGCGCGCCGACGACCCCTACCCGGGGCACTGCGGGGAGGTAGTGTGTCGCCCGAGCGCTCGCGCTCCCGCAGAACCTCTCTCTTTGCTCCCATCACCTCTTTAGCGAAGGAGGTGACAGTGGCCCAACTCTATTTACTGCTGGTCATCGATTCGATGACGGCAACTACATACACTTAACTATTTATTTTACTCATTATAGATCAAGATCCGGGGAGCGAATCCTTTAACTTATTTTCTCAGAGATGAAATGTATTGGATAACGCAAGACGTATTTATCCTAGAGCCATAGGGGCCATGGCCCGGGGCGGCCAGCCTAAGAAGTGCGGCGCTAGCAAGAAATAGAAAAAAAGTTTAAAATTTAGCTTTAAATTCATTTATAAGGCGTAATTTTTTTTTTTTCATAAAACATGTTGGCACTTGGTCCCATGCCACCTGGTGGTAAGTGACAATAGAATCTTTGATGGTAAAGCGTACCAACTATACGAGAAGCCTATTTAGCCTTTTTTTGAACGTGTCTACATTGTAACTCTCGGGGAACACAGACATCGATTATCAACAAATTAAATTGGCCTGGGGCGTTAAATCAAATGGCCCCAGGCGCTAATTTTCAAAATTAACCTCTGTCGGAACCCTTCAAGTGCTAGTACAATTCACTCTTGACAGTTTTGCTGTTCACCTCAACCTACAAATCAATTTATTGTTTTTGTAGATTTTAAACAAAAAAAAATCACTTAGTTGTGTCAAGGTTCTGTTACACAAGAACTCATTGTCAAAGCGTTCTGCATTATTGTTCTGTTAAGAGCAGTGTTGCCAGTTTATAAAATATTGTCAACAACTACGTATAAGCCACGCAAATTGGTAATGCGCTGGAACCTTGTCAAATTAACGCCCTTGTGACGTCATCAGCAAAGAAAAAATACAGCTAACAAAATGTAATATTCTCGTCTATACGTCACTATGACGTCACCAACATGGCCGCCAGGCGCATTACCAATTTGTGTGGCTTATACTCGTGGATATTTCGAAAATAAAAAATCTTAACAAATTATACAAAAACAACCACTTGAACGACACTATCTTTAAAAAAATTGGTCAAGTGCGAGTTGGACTCGCGCACGAATGGTTCCGTACTTATTCCGTATTATCTATGCAACATAAGGCAACGTTATTAGTATCGAGCAAGAAACGGTAAAAAAATCATGTTTGTTGTATGGGAGCCCCCCTTAAATATTTATTTTATTTTATTTTTAGTATTTGTTGTTATAGCGGCAATAGAAATACATCATCTGTGAAAATTTCAACTGTCTAGCTATCACCGTTCTTGAGATACAGCCTGGTGACAGACGGACGGACGGACGGACGGACAGCGAAGTCTCAGTAATAAGGTCCCGTTTTTACCCTTTGGGTACGGAACCCTAAAAAATCACATCAAATCAAATCCGTTGTGTAGTTTTGAAGATATAAGCTCACATAGGGACATATGTATACAAAAATAACGACTTTGTTTTAAGGGCCTACATCAATATTATCGTATATCATCGCCGACACGTACATATTAACACAGCCAGTAGGCACAGAAAATGAAGAATTAGGGATACTTTTCCTATTTACTCAAAATCTACTAAATATATTTTAATTCTGATTTACGTGTTTCTATATATAATAGTTACGTATGTTTTTAAAGTTATTTTATTAGTTAATACGCGATAATAGACCGACAAATGAAAAAAATAAAAAATTAGAGAGGTTGTTTCGCTAAGATTTTCTATCGAGAAAACTTTTTTCAATCGCGTTTCTGAGTTTATGCGATCCTAGATCATGTATTGAAAAAACATATACTTAAAAATTAGAGCTCTAGCCATTCATTCTAAAGAAACAATGAAAACTTCGTACGTAGAAAAATGCACAAAGCTATTTTGGTATCCTCTTAAAATAAGTAAAGTAAAGATATTTACCACAAAAAATATATTCATGGTAGCTTTTTACAATGTTAACAGTTAACATCCTCTGTGAGAGATGGAAAACTCGATAATAAGCTCTGTACCAACACGCGTGGTCAGCGGGGCACAGTAGACCATAATCTTTCTCAAAATGTGAGTGAGTGAGTGAGAGATTAATGCGCTAGAGAGAAACAGAGAGAAACCCCTTTTCTAGAATTAACTCCACAAATTTTTGGGAATTTTTTTTTACTGGTAACATTACAAGAAGATACAATGACAGCGTAGAGGCAACATCAAGGCTATTTACAAATAACAATTGTTTAAAAGTATGTAGTTTTTAGAGATCCGTTAAAAGAACCCACGGGGGGCACAGAAATACCAGATGGTGGGTTGACGTTTAAATTGTGTACAAGTAACTTTAGCCTGGCTAAATCGTACTTCATACAATAATGATGTTTCATATGACGTATAGCCTGTATCATAGACACACATAGATACATATTTTCACACACATAGATATTTAAGGGACTTCAAGTCGACTGAGTGATATAGACATAGACTATACATTTGGTATATACTCGTATCTGTGGCGAGGAGTGGTAAAAAGTTAATACGGTACCATATTACAGAGACTTCACTAACTATCACCAGGCTGTATCTCTGTAACGATGATAGATAGAGAGATGAACATTTTAATGTGTTCTTGCGTCATCGTCATCATCATCCTGTCCTTATCCCATGACTTGGGGTCAGTATATCGAATATAATATTATGATAATAATGATATGGAACACAATACATCATATGCGAGTAAAACTCGTACTTGACCGGTATTGTAGATTTACGAAAATCGTATAAGCAGCCGATGTCGTAGTCAAAAACTAGTAGCTCTATCAAGTAAAATGGCAAATATTTATCTATTTAAAAGTTATTCATGTGATTTCTATCAAACCTCGTGATTTTCTCTATAATAATAGGTCATGTGGTGACGGATTAAGAATACAAGGGTCAGCACCCCTTTTTCTTCCCAGAGTTCTGTAAGAGCCGGGAAAATTATACAGTTTGGGACCACCGGACGTTGCGTATTTGCCAGTTTTATTTAATATTTGCTTGTAATTTTTATTTGTTTGTACCTATCGAAGTACTTAATAAATTTAATTGTGGCAACACCTTTAATATGCAAGCAGGCTTTTCTTTCGGTTTAGATTAAAAAACTTTAGCTTAGGAAATTAAATAAATTTAGGCTTAGGAAATTAAATAAATCCTATTACTACATATGATATGATTTTCAAAAAAGTGAATTGTTATTCAATAAATGCCTAAATAAAAATACGTCTGCTGAAAATATTTACCAAATATATAATTTAAATAAATCAATTTTAATATCCACTTTTCAATAACACAACAAATTCACAATTTTATGAGTTCACTGCACTCCAAGCGGTCCACGTAATATTTTTTTTTTCTATAAAAATAGACCGAACACGCACCGCCCACGGTTCTAATTCCGTATTTTTAAAAAGTTAGAAAACGCATGCGCTCCGGTTGCGCGCGCTCATCTACTGACAGCGGACATCACAGATTCCCGCCCAATTGTTATCGATTACACGACTATTTAAAATAGACAACTAGAAGTTCTAAATTTAAACAAACTAGAAGTAATTTAATTTAGTAGCATAACATTGTTAGTATTACACATCTAATTTAAATACTATCTATTTTGTTAAGCTAAGCTACTGGTCAGTGTATTTTCAATTTAGGCGGTTTTTGTGGAAATTCTAATCGCGGTGTCACGAGGTAGGAGTGTTTCAGTAACATTTATTTATAACTAGTTTTAGACTTGGTAGAGTCAGTAGCCAAATGTGAAAATGTCAGATGTCTATTTAGTTATTTTGCATTGTACAAACGCTTCATTATGTTTTGTTTGGGCTTAAGATGTAACAAACGTTATGTAAGTCCTAAATTAAGTGCTTTATGAAAATGCGTAATAATCTGAAATGTTAAAAATTAGTTATTTGTATAAGGTTTCCTTATCTAGTTATTTACTAGACTCCGTGAAATCCGTGTTTTTACGGTTTAATTCTACACATGTCACCATCCCATTTCCTTTCCATTGTGCTGTAAGAGCTAAGGGATATTGTACACAGATAACATCCTCTGTGAGAGATAGTAAACATGAAACTAAACCCCTGTACGAATACGTCTGATCAGCGCGGTATGGTAGACTATAATCCCTCCCAACGTGGAGGAGGCCTGTGGCCAACATTGGGACTTTAATGGGCTGAAAAGAGAGACTTAGGTACTAGACTAAACAAAACTATATTTAATTGAGGTATAATTGTTTAATAAACTTATTTCATATTTAAATTATGGTAACTGCTACAAATATACCAGATGGTGGGTTGACGTTTAAATTGAGTACAAGTAACTTTACCCTGGCTAAATCGTACTTCATACAATAATAATGTTTCATATGACGTATAGCCTGTATCATAGACACACATAGATACATATTTCACGCACACATAGATATATAAGTGGCTTCAAGCCGACTGAGTGATGTAGACATATTGTGATATACATAATGACTTATCAGGTTTAAACGGAGATTTTATCGGAGAAACGTTTTATCGTAAAAAAACTATTATGAACTAGCTGTTGCCCGCGACTCCGTACGTGTAGAATTTAGAATTTCCCCGGTTTTGCTACATTTTTCACTACTGCTTCGCTCCTATTGATCGCAGCGTGATGTTATAAAGCCTAAAGCCTTCCCCTATAAATGTACTAACCAACAAATAAAGAATTTTTCAAATCGGACCAGTATATAGTTTCTGAGATTAGCGCTTTTAAACAAACAAACAAACTTCCGCTTTATAATATTAGTATAGATAACAAGTTTTGACAATTTTTGCGAACCGGTTTTTTCGAACTTTTAAACCTCCTATAAGTCATTATGAATAAGACAATAGAATAGGTAAATCTGTAGCGGTATCTATTAGATATGATGATAAGTATTTGTTGTTATTATCATCAACCGATATACATAAACTGTGTAATTTTCATCTCTCTATCACCGTTACAGATATACAGCCTGGTGATAGACAGATTATATTATCTGTGGTAATACGGTACCGTTCTAGCTTTTAATACGTAACTCTAAAAAAGTATAATAGTAAGGTATAAATAATGATATTATTGTGAATGAGCCAAGGTTGAAACGAAGGTTGTGTTACGTAATATAGTGCTTACTAGATCTGGCATTGTAGCGTAGTCTGTTGGTTAAATTGAGCGTAGTTTAAATGCGTTAGGGCCTACATCAATATTATCGTATATCATCGCCGACACGTACATATCATATATAACATCGCCGATACTTTTCCTATTTACTCAAAATCTACTAAATATATTTTAATTCTGATTTACGTGTTTCTATATATAATAGTTACTTATGTTTTTAAAGTTATTTCATTAGTTAATACGCGATAATAGACCGACAAATGAAAAAAATAAAAATTTTGAGAGGTTGTTTCACCAATATTTTCTATCGAGAAAACTTTTTCAATCGTGTTTCTGAGTTTATGCGATCCTAGATCATATATTGAAAAAACATATACTTAAAAATTAGAGCTCTAGCCATTCAATCTAAAGAAACAATGAAAACTTCGTACATAGAAAAATGCACGAAGCTATTTTGGTATCGTCTTAAGAGCGGATTCTGCGCTTAACAAATTCACAATGGTATCAATTCTACGCGCATAACTTAACTCAACTAAAAATGAAAATTGATAGTATCGATAACACAATTCGTCAATGTTAACTGAACTTTCTTATTACAAAAAATCGGAGATTTAAAAGTTCGCTAAAATAGGTTCGCGAAAATTGACAAAACTCGTTATTCATAATAGTCTTTTTACGCTCAAACAACAAACGTTTGAGCGTAATAAGACCGTAAAGATTTTAAATAATATATTTATTTATTTATTTTATTCTTAATCGTACACCACACAGAAGCATATAACATAATAATAAAATACAAGATTGTACAATGGGCGGCCTTATCGCTAAAAGCGATTTCTTCCAGGCAACCTGGGTATGGACCTAAATGAGGAGTGAGTAGAGCTGTCGGTGCACGAATATTATTTTAATATATGTGTACAATACATAAAAATATAATTTCCTACATTAATTTATTAATTGACTTGCTATGCTTTTACTAAATAAACTAAATTATAGTGAAAAAAATGATAATCATGAGCGGGACGTAAACACATGACCTCGGAGTACCGTTCCGATTTAGTAAACATGTGCGGGAACCATGATAGCTCAGATGGTAGAGCAACGGAACGGTATTCCGAGGTCGTGGGTTCAAGTCACGCTCATGGTTATTATTTTTTCCTATTAATACATATCATTAAAAATAATAAAATGAAATGTACAAAATAAAAATATAGTAGTTATACACTATCAAAAAGACCTGTGTCACTCGGGGAATGCCGCGGTAAAGCTATTGCATAGTATTTTTTATCAACATAAGCAATTATAATTATTTATTTATTTTATTTATGCAAGAATCTAAATACCATAAACTAAAATAAGATTAATAGTCCTTATTTACTGATGCTTACATCTGTCCATTGTTTATGGTAATTATGATAAAATAGCGATTGTCAATCAAATGTCAATAAAATAAAAACTTACGCCAATACTGACATGAGTCACCAGCGCGACAGCGAAACGGTGTTACTAGCCCCGATGTGTGAGGTTTTTTACGCCATTTCAGTTACTACCTACGGAATTTAAATTTCGAATTTTGTGGATTCGGTCTCCACGCTCAAGGCCCGCGATAGAAGCTATGCAATAGCTTAAAAAACTCAATAAAATACACAATATAAATGTCTACAACGAAATAGCCAAGTAATCAAAAGACAGCAATGGTAGTTTTCATTTTTTAGTTAAGTTAATTTTAGTTGTGTACGTAGAATCGATACCAATTTAGGTTTTGTGATAGGTATTGCTATCCCTATTCCAGAGTGCCGCGCCCAAAAGAACAACTATAGTCGGTAAATCAGCGATTTAAAAGGTGTTAAATTTATAATTAGGTGTGCTTATCTGAAAGCTAAAAAGTAATTTTGGATATAGCAGTATCTACCAGAGATTATACCCGATAGATTCCGCATGCAAGGCATTTAACGAATACCGTACAGATGCGCCAACAAGTATGCTAACTGAATATAATTATGAGATATCGGCATGTGAAATGAAATGAATATATCATTTTAATCATGTAGGTACAGCTTTATTTTGCCAAAAAAATATATTCATAAAGTACGTCTAAATTTTGTTTTCCTACCACCGGTTCAGGACAAAGAACCGGCGTAAGAAACTCAGCTATTACTGACATCTATAGGCTTCAGTAACCGTTTACCACCAGGCAAGCTGCATTTGTTCGCCAATATACCTAGTTGTATTAAAAATCGGTGTAGGGTTTGAGGTAGGGGTAATTTATTTCCTGAGCGCAGGGCCCCTAAGAGCGCAGGGCCTATGGCATTTGCTATCCGGTTAAACCGGCTATGCTCCACACTATACCTAATCTATTAAATTTTAACAATTACACCCTACGTCGCTTACACTATATCTCGCAACCCACGTTCCAACATTGATTCGTTTAGCTGTTAATAAAAATCTTGTACTGCTCTCTCTATTGCAAGTTATCCGTGTTATCCACAGAAAATATAAAAGTTTATGAAGGTAGCTATATCGACAAAATAAAGGAAATGCTGATTATATGTCGTTGAAACAACATAATGGCGCTTATTAATGTATTTTAATATTAAATTGAGGTTTGCTAATGAACTAAAATTAGGTATTTTGCATGGAGAATACGTGGAGGAAGGGTTTCGCTATAATATTTAAAACTGTGTGTTTACTTATGTATACGGAAGGTAGTTCTTTGGCGTTATAACAGAATAATTGGATATTTTTACTCTTATATTAGTTCGGTAGGTATCTATCAATGTATTTGAATGTGATTTTCACCCACTTACAGTAGTCAGATTGATCAGAAATTTTGCATGCCTAACAAGGACCGCTGATAATGGAATAATTTAAAAAAATATTCAGGTATTTCAAGCGTCTTTTTAAATTTATTTTAGAAAAAAGTTGAACCGACTTCATGTGTCTTTGAAATTTGAGGGTTTTCCTCTATTTCTCAAGAGATAACAATTAGATCCTGATTTGGTGCCAATGGGACCACACGGGAACCATCAGCTTTCAAATAAAAAAGGAATCATTAAAATCGCTTTGCCCAGTTAAAAGTTATGAGGTAACAAACATAAAAAAAAACATACACGCGACTTGAAAATGTCCTCCTATTTTTGAAGTCGGTTAAAAATACTAACAAATACAAGTCGGATTGGCACATGAAGGGTACCGTCCCGATAATATATTCGTCATACCGACTCCAAATAACGGGATAAGGGCAGAAAAATCATGATGATGAATATTCATTGTTATATCATCAACTGATATATATATAAATTGTATATATATAATATATAAATATACGTACTAATAAATAATATATATATCGGAGAAAATCACCGTAGACATCACCTGTAACTATTGCCAGGGTAGTCTCCAATCCAAACACCCTGTAATACTGAATAAGCTAACTACGTTAACTACAACATCCTATTAACTACGATGAGATTGATCCGTGGCTTACGACACGTGTAGCTGGTTTGGAAGGATCCTTTTATGAAATTTCAACGGGTCACCATTCAGTCTCACCAACTACAGTAAATAAACGAATTACTCACCATTCACACCATTTAAGGACACACATCACTATCTTGGATCCTAAGTTAAAACTAAAAATCCTTAAGTAAACTATTTTAATCAAGTCTCCTACGACACGGCCATTCTGCGAATACACACGTCCTCGTGTGTAAATCTGCAATAGAACTAAGTTTTTCCGCTCGGCTAATTCTGACCCAATATAAAGTCGCAAAATAAAGATATCCACAACTAAGATTTTTCCATACACTCGGTCAGTTACAACAATTTCCACAATAATTCAACATTCACACTCGGTCAGTTACATTAATTCCGCATTATCGTTACTTTGCACGTTCTCACAAATACACACTAAGCAATAACACTTTGGAGGATATTCTAATTGTTTAAGTTATAGAACTGGGCAGCGTAACGACCTGTATAATACTGACTGCTCTAGTTGTCAGGTTTTTCGCATTTTTGCTAACGAACTTTAAGTTGTAGTGGGTTCGTATCGACTTATCGAACCAATATAATTGTAGCATTCAATAGATGGTTTCTAATCATCAAATCCACTACACATTAAAATTGTGTTTTCATAAAGACAACCACTCGGCTGTAATTTGATAACGAATTATTTAGAATTTAGCTAATTAATCGTAAACTACTCAGAAAAAGATTTTTAGCTACGTTGGCAAATACATTAAAAAAAAATTTTTTTTTTTCTTTTTCTTTCTTTTTTTTTCTTTCTTTTCTTTTTCTTTCTTTTCTTTTCCTTTCTTTACTTTGTTTTCTTTTTCTTAACTGTCACACGGCCATTCTGCAAAGGCACACGTCCTCGTGTGTTCCCTATCTACTTGAAACAAAATAGAAGGGTTTCCGTTTGGCCTATCCTGCTGATCTAGACGGATTCAACAGTAAAGGAATGATTTTCTAATTTAGTTTAAATGCTAATGATTAAACTATCAGTGAATAAAAAGTTGAATTTAGAATTTTCGTATTGGCATACGAATAAACACTGTTACTTTACCTCCTACTTGTAGCTCAAGTAGAAGTTAAGCCTACATAACTCTTTTAGCTGTTGCTACTAAACACCTAAATCGTGAATAGTAACCGTTGGTGCATAGTATCGTAACGTGGTATATTTATGCGTATAGCGTCTGAAGGATACAAAGGATTAAGGATTTAGGAAGGATAAAGGGTTTGGGAAGGATAGGTAAGGGAAAGGTCGACGTTGCCGCGTAGGCAAGGGCCCTAGGAATAAAAGGATAGGTTGATGCTGTGCCATAGGCGGTCCTGTTCGCCGTCGTACACAGGGGACTATTATTCTTTCAGGATAGGATAGTTATAGTGGCTTATATTGGTCGGCTCCACACGCCAATATAGCATCTTTTATTTATTGATTTATTTTCATTTTTTTTTTTTTTGGCTTATTGGTCGGCTCCACACGACAATAGCATCTTTTATTTTCGGCTTACTGTAACGCTCCACGCGCCAACAGCTCTTTTAATAATAATAATTAGTTTACTCGTGGATACACCACGGTAAACTGCGTTGTTAATACTATAAATAGTTCACTGAACGTCTCTGTACACCAAAAACGCTCGCAAATTAAAATTTAAGAGATAGATAATTTGTTACGGTATGTAGATCTGCTATAGTCAATCCACTACAACAGATTCTTGTTCAAGTAAATAAGGTCAAAAGTTATGCTCGTGAATACTCAGAGGTGATCTCCTGTCGCCTCGATAATTTGTAATAAGGGTCGTATGCGCGAATAAACGGAAAGTAATAAAGTTAAAAACAAACGGTAGACTTCATTTATAAAGAGAACCACGCGAAACAGTTGCAGATTGCTAGTGATTATTTTTTTTTTCAGCCTGCATAGACAAATTAATAAAAAAATAATTCTTACTTTAATAATTTATTAGACAATTAATTAACAAGTAGAATCTTATTAGTCGCATAGATTTAAATCAAAATACAACTGAAGTATTGTATGGGCGTTAAAGGCATTTTGGAATTAAATATTTGTAATAAGATGAACCTGCTATACTGGACATCTCTATGAAAATTTTATAAACATGCTATAGGTAAACCACAATAAAGCGTGTGGTTAATGTTATTAATAGTTTACAAGACGTCTCTGCATTATCAAGATTATTCAAGATCATAGTTGTAGATGTTTTAAAAAGGAGATTTCACGAACTGATTATAAGTAAGTAAGCTACAATAAAGCATGTGGTTAATATTATTAATGGCTCACTAGACGTCTCACACGTCAGTAAGTTAAAGATTTCAAAAACTTATTATACACCACAAAAAGTGATGTTAATAATTATTAATGGTTGCTAGACGTCTCCATACGTCAATGGCACCGTCAGGTTCGTATTTGTAGCTAGATATTTCAGAAAGGATTTTAACCGCATATTATAGGTACACTACAATAAGTTGCGTTGGATGTTATTTACGACTCACTAGACGTCTGCATACGTCAATAGTACAGACGAGAACATAATTGTAAGAAGATTTTTCAAAACAAGATTTCTAAAACGACTGGCACGTATATAGATCTCTTAAACTTTCTTTCGCTGTCAAAGAATTTAAAATTTAAAACGCTTATTCCGTCAATCTCTTTTTATCACAACTCTATCTTTTACATGTAACTACATGTAGGTCTAATCTCGAGCATTTAGTCAACCATGATTTAGATTTTCTTCTCACTACCTCTCATCTAGGTGAAAGTTTATTACGATTTTATTTGCTAATCACAAATAACAAAGTCTAGTAATGGGTTAGAACATGAAAAAAAACACATTATTACACGGCAGAGATTAAATCTTTGTTTTTCTTTAAAGTTTTAGTTATCAAGTACGCCTATAAATAAGCGCAGAAAATCATGAACCAACTTTATAAAAAGGAAACCGATCACTTTAAAACGAAGTGTTGAATGTTCATAAAGCCACACTATATTTCTGTTCGCAATCAAGTAAAACGATTTTACTATTATTTATTTATTGATACACGGGATAAATTAAGCAAGTGAACACTGTAGATTAATAAAATTACTAATAAATCATTGTCATTTAATTTTTGTTACGTAGTTATTGTTATAGGGTAATTAACTAATTACCTATGACTTGTTATTATCAGTCTTTGCTTGTTAATATAATCAAAGTAATGTTTTACCAAAAAGAAACTTTGCGAAATCTTTAAATTTTTACTAAAACGCCGGTTACGTTTAATTTTACTGTTCTAGTTTTTTTTTTTTTATAACAAAATTGAATAACGACTATTCGATCCCACTTCTGATATCGGAGAAAATCACCGTAGACATCACCTGTAACTATTGCCAGGGTAGTCTCCAATCCAAACACCCTGTAATACTGAATAAGCTAACTACGTTAACTACAACATCCTATTAACTACGATGAGATTGATCCGTGGCTTACGACACGTGTAGCTGGTTTGGAAGGATCCTTTTATGAAATTTCAACGGGTCACCATTCAGTCTCACCAACTACAGTAAATAAACGAATTACTCACCATTCACACCATTTAAGGACACACATCACTATCTTGGATCCTAAGTTAAAACTAAAAATCCTTAAGTAAACTATTTTAATCAAGTCTCCTACGACATATACATAAACAAAAAAAAGGAAAAAATAAGATAATAGATCAAGAGGTCGCGGGTTCGATTCCAGCCCGGGACAATCATTTGTGTGAATTTTCTAATTGTCATACAAATGTTTGCACTGCGTCTGGGTGTTCCTATGTTATTATAAGTATGTATTTCCAAAAAAAAGTAATATATGTATTCTATCCGTATTCTGGTACCCATAACACAAGCATATAAGCTTAGCTTGGGACCAGAGGACGTTGTGTGAAATGTCCGTGACTATTTATTTATTTATTATTATTAAAGAAGGTTGTCTGTAAGAGATTACAAATAGTGATAATACTGCCTTTTGTACCTTATAAAACTGTTAGCACAGTTAATCTTTTGTAAAATTTTGGTGTACAATAAAAATTATTGATTTGATTTGATGAACTGTGAAATGTTCATCTCTCTATCTATCACCGTTACAGAGACAGCCTCGTGACAACTGAACAGAGACTATACATATACCTAATACAAGTAAATTTTTTTTCAGAGATATCTGGTAATATTTTGAATTCTTTCTTTCTAAAGTAATTTATTAATTTTGCAATTGACTTGCTATGCATTTACTTAATAAATTAAATTATAAAAGTTGCGTCACTATTTCAGTCCAATTATATTCTGTAAAGAATACTAGGTGGCTGGTCGAAAATGTGCAAAACTGTCTCGATAGATGGCGTTGTGCATCAAAAGCGATGTAGATTCAATCAAGTAACATTGTAGTGGATAAATTGGTTACTGTTAGCACGACCGCAATAAGCTTAGTTGGCAGAGCTACGGAAAGGTATTTCGAGGTCGTGGGTTCAAGTCCTGCTTGCGGTGATTACTTTTTCCAGTATAATTTAATTCTTTCTTTCTTTCAAAATTTTCTTTCTTCTTTCAATAGGCGGATTTTTTGCCTACTTATCCAGTATCAGCTTTATAAATGATATCTTTAGTCAAAACTAAGTATTCAAGGTCATTTTCTAAACACTATATCACATCTAGTACTTACTTCTACATCTGTGGTACCCACTTTGCAATGACAGTCTAAGTTAGTACCGTCAGCGAATAAATCTATGTCAAGTTAATTACTTATTATGTTTATTTATGTTTTTATAACAGAGTTAACAAAGTTATAACCAGATAGTGTGTCTACATCACTCAGTCAGCTTGAAGCCTCTTACATAACTATGTGTGTGTGAAATATGTATCTATGTGTGTCTATGATACAGGCTATACGTCATATGAAACGTCATTATTAAATGAAGTACGATTTAGCCAGGCTAAAGTTACCTTTCCTCAATTTTGAACGTTACTAACTACCATCTGATATAATTGTGACGCCATATTGAAAATAAAAACTAGCCAAGTTAAAGTTACACTTGCACACGAATGGTTCACCACCATATTATAATTTATCGTCATAATAATTACCATTTATCATCATAATCATGTCGCTTATGTGATCAATATCATCAAGTTAAATAAAGTTTGTTGTATGGGTGCACATTTAAATACTTATGGTCTTATTCATAGGTACTTATCGGAGGTTTAAACAGAGATTTTATCGGAGAGATAATAATAATAAATAAATAAATATAATAAATATTCATGGACATTTCACACAACGTCCTCTGGTCCCAAGCTAAGCTTATATGCTTGTGTTATGGGTACCAGAATGCGGATATACTACATAAACTACATAAACTACTTTTCTTTCGTAAAAACATACTTATAATACACTAGCTGCCCCGGCAAACGTTGTTTTGCCATACAATTTTGTATAAAATAAAATTTCATCAAAATCGGTCCAGCCAATTTGTAGCCTATGTGTTATTCTGATGTATAAGCTATATTGTGGTAAAGTTTCATTCAAATCCATTCAGTCGTTTTTACGTGAAAGAGTAACAAACATCCATACATACATCCATACTTACAAACTTTCGCCTTTATAATATTAGTAGGATAGAAAACACCCAGACGCAGTACAAACATTTGTATGACATTTATGGATATCACACAAATGATTGTCCCAAGCGGGAATCGAACCCGCGACCTCGTGTTCGGCAGTCTATTACATAAACCACTCCGCCACGAAGCCCGTCGTGAAACGATTTAGCGTAAAAAGACTATTAGGTATGAATAACAAGTACCGATTTTAGCGAACTTTTAAACCACCGATAAGTCATTATGAATAAGGCCGTTATTGTATTCTGGTTTTTAGTATTTTAGTTTTTTTTCAGCCTAATGAAGTAATGACAAACAGCTAAGTCTCAATAATAGAGTCCCGTTTTATCTTTTAGTGCAAGAGACTAAAAAAAGAAAAAAAAGTTTAAAAAATCCTTGATACGGTCCTAAAAAAGAACAAAAAAAAACTATATACATTTTTTTTATTCTTTTTTAGGACCACGGAGGAGTTCCGTCAAAAAAGTTGTTGTTAGTTCTATTTTGTCGATGGTACGTCATTGATGTTAAAAAGGAAGTCACGTCATATTAACGCACTCGCGTTATACGTTGTAGGGCCATGAAACTAGCGTTAACATCGGGAAACATGGAAGACTAGGTTTGACCCGCTACTTTGTTCTCGTGGCTTTAATAAAAAGTACTGAGTCGAAGCTACTGAAGTGTTTTTCACTATAGATAGGTACTCAAATTTACATACAAATACAAGTATCACCACTTTATCGACGAGCCTCGTGGTTGAGTGGTTCATGTAACGGACTGCCCATCAAGATGTCGCGGGTTTGATTCCCGCTCGGAACAATCATTTTTGTGGTTTTTCTAATTGTCATACAAATGTTTGTACTGCGTCTGGGTGTTTATTAAGTATTATAAGTATGTATTTACAAAAGATAAGCAGTATATATGTAGTATATCCGTATTCTGGTACACATAACACAAGCATATAAGCTTAGCTTGTGACCAGAGGACGTTGTGTGAAAATGTCCATGACTATTTATTTTATTTTATCTGCTCTCCAAAGTACTGTAAATGCCAGCTAATGAATATTGTACACTTATAACATCTTTTATGAGAGATGGAAAACTCGAAAATAAACTCTGTACCACCACGTCTGGTCAGCGTGGCACAGTAGACCATAATCCCTCCCAAAGTAAAAGAGGCCCGTACCTAACAGTGGGCCGTAATGGGCTGGAGAGAAAGAGAAACAAATAAAAACTTAAGCGATTTTAAATCGTGATTGTTATAGCCTTCAAACTAACACGCCGGATGATTGTGACAACACAAGTGAATATATTACAACCAATAATGAGTAGACCAAATATACATCGTATAGAAAAGGCCCATGCCCAACAGTGGGACTTGTAAGAGCTGGAAGTAATATCTTTACTTATTATATTACTAGCGGTGCGTCCCGGCTTAGCACGGGTAGACATAAGATTATTTTTATAGCCTACTAGCTGACCCGGCAAACGTTGTTTTGCCATACAAATGTCAGGGGTGGACAACCCTTATCACTTAGAGGTATGAAGAATAGATAGTAGCTGATTTGATTCTCAGACATACTGAAGATACATATAAAATTTCATAAAAATCGGTCAAGCCGTTTCGGAGGAGTATGGGAACGAGCATTGTGACACACGAATTTTAAATATTAGATGTTACTAAGTGTGAATGTAGCTTTCCAATGGTGAAAGAGTTTTTGAAATAGGCAAAGTAGTTTTTGAGTTTATTCGTTACCTACATACAAAAATACAAATCTTTCCTCTTTTTATTATTAGTATAAATAAAACAATGTCGTTATTTTTGTATGTAGGTACGTCCCTATGTGAGTTTATATCTTTTTAACTACGCAACGGATTTTGATGAGGTTTGTTATAATAAAATTGTATAGAGTGGTTCAAGAGGATGGCTTTTTTGTATAATTTGTCAATATTTAGTTTCTAAATACCAGGTTTACGAGGTTGCAGGCAACAGTTAGTTATTTAGAAACCAAAGATGGTTCGTGTGATGGCGGATTTCAGAACCCCTGTTCCTTTTCAAAATAGCAGATAGATGTAAGGCCAGCTAATCGATATTGTACACAGATAATATTTGAAAATAAACCCTGTACCAACACGCCTGGTCTGTGTGCCATAGACTATAATCCCTCCCAAAGTGGAGAAGGCCCGTGCCTAACAGTGGGATATAAATGAGCTGGAGAGAGAGAAATCATAGGCAATTAAATTGATTATAATAATAAATATTTGTAACAGCGCCATCTCTTATCAATAATAAGTAAATTTACAGACACCAACGTGTTCGTTGTGTTCTTTAATGAATTACTAATCAATGTTGTGTACCTATTTGTTTTAGCACAGTAAGCTAATGTAACAATGTAATTTATTTTTAATTTTTAAGCTGTTTTGATATTCATTGATTTTGTTTATATGCATGGTAGTTATTATATTGAAAAAATTTTTGCAAAAAAAAATCTTAAAATTATTAGGAAACAAATTATAGATGTCACTAATTTTACCTTTAATGTGTTCTGATGTGTCAGCTCTCATTATATCTGTCAAATAATGTTCTAATGACCGCATGTTGTCCAAGCCACTTCTTTCCTGGAACAAAGAAAAAATACAAAATTAAAAATATTTATAGTAAGGCAAAGATGGTAAGATAAGGCCTTGCGAGTAATGATATATTTTTTTTATTCTAGACTGCAATAAAAGCGAAGCATCAGTAAAAAATGTTGTAAATTGCGGATAAAGTTTCAAATTTCCACGCATAAGAATTCGTTACATTTAGCTATGTAGAGAAAATATTATGCTGAAGTAGAGACTAGGAGGCCCTAGTAATCGAGAGGCCTTGGTCATATGCCCGGTGTGCCCAGCTGAAAAGACGGGCCTAGATGGTGTGATGATGTGATTATAATTAATAATTAAATTAATGTGTTTATGTTGTAGTATATTTTATAGGAAAACAAAAGCACATGTTTATACCTACTAGACCTATTTTCCATATATTTTCAATCAAAGCAAAAAAAATAATTTCGAGTAGGATTCGCAAACGAAAGGATGCGTACCGTTAAATCTAATATAATAAAATTCGCGTGTCACAATGTTCGTTCCCATACTCCTCCGAAACGGCTTGACCAATTCTTATGAAATTTTTATACATATTCAGTAGGTCTGAGAATCGGCTACTATCTATTTTTCATACACCTAAGTGATAAGGGTTGTCTACCCCTGACATTTGTATGGCAAAACAACGTTTGCCGGGTCAGATAGTTAATTATAAAAAAGTGCACCTAATACCTGCTCTATCTCTCTCTACCTTTATCTATCCTCATGGGGAAAGGGTATGACGGTATGGTGATATAATTAATTAATTTATGTACTATCTGTTAGCTTAACAAAGACCGGTCACGTACGAATTGAACTCGCAGATAAAGAGTTCCGTACGTAGCTAATATTAAGAACATTAATAACACCAAATTACGGCACCCCGAATAACAGGTTAAGTACAGGAGAAAGAAGATAATGAGTATTTGTTGTTCTAACATCAAAAATGATATACATAAACTGTGTAATATTCATCTCTCTATCTATCATCGTTACAGAGATACAGTCTGGTGATAGATAGTGAAGACTAATATAAGATAATATAAGAGTAATAGAGTCCCGTTTTTTTTTTTTTCTAAAAACTCTTTTCAACATAAGGAATCGCATTGCGTTGACCCTCTGACCTAAGTGCAGTGCCCAATAAAAATTTAAAAAAATATAAAATACTAAATCAACCTAAATTAAACTTTACTCAAACAACACAAAGCACATTTTTCTTATTCATTATAAGTATGGGAAGCTTGTTAATGTTATAGGATATTAAGTTTTATAGCAAAAGGAACAAGATTCAATTTCGCTTGTATACAATGTTGCGCGTTATGGCCGCAATGCTGCAATGACGTCACACTGCGTACGCGAGAATATAGGTCAGTAGGTTTTCAGTATTACTTGAAAACCAGTTAACTTTGAGCTCTTATTTATTAATACAATTGAATATTTTGTTAAAAACATATAGGTCTTTGTATAATGGTTAACGCAATTGCGTTACCTGTAGATTTTGATTCCGTAAGGTAAGTTGAAAATGCTCAAAAATGATCGTAATTCGTTTATATCTTCTAAATGCATAGATGTAAAAGGTTTATTGTTGTTTTTTTTTGCAGTAAGGGACCGCATAGATCTATATTTAATTTAGTATGAGTTTCAATTTGATATGTACCTTCAGTTGTTGCTGAATATAAAACAGATAGACAGACGGACACCGAAGTGAGACTAAAAGGGTTTATACGAAACTGTGGTACGAAACCCTAAAAAATACTAAGTCTTCACTATCTATCACGAGGCTGTATCTCTGTAACGATGATAGATAGAGAGATGAACATTTCACAGTTTATATATATCAGGATATAATCAGTATATCAGGTCCGCGTGATGAGGGATTAAGAATACAAGTGTCACCACCCCGGCACCCCATCTCCTACCAAGGGTGCTGTAAAAGTCATCTAAGGGATATTGTACACAGATAACATCCTCTGTGAGAGACGGAAAACTCGAAAATAAACTCTGTACCAACACGCCTGATCAGCGCGGCACAGTAGACCATAATTCCTCCTAAAGTGAAGGAGACCCGTGCCCAACAGTGGGACGAAAATGGGCTGGACAGAGAGAGAGAGTATATCAGTTGATGCTAACATTTATTCGTCATCATCATTCGCCTGCTCTTATCCCATTGATTAGTTTCGCGTTTAATCTTGAGGACACAGCTTTAGCCTGTTAAATCATACTTCATACAATAATATTGTTTCATATTACGTATAGCCTGTATCATAGACACACATAGATACATATTTCACATACACATAGATATGTAAGTGACTTCAAGCCGACTAAGTGATGTAGACATATGGTTTTATTCAAAATGACTTATCGGAGGTTTAAACGGAGATTTTATCGGAGTGATAATAAACGTTTTATCGTAAAAAAACTTATGAATAACAAGTTTTGCCAATTTTCACGAACTTTTAAACCTCCGGTAAGTAATTATGAATAAGACCAATAGACTATATATCTGGTATATCTATCTGGTATACAACATTCTATTTATTATAGTTTAATTCATAATAAAATAAGTACACCGCAACTTGTCTTATGCAAATGAACTTTTTCATGTTTTCCATTCTATGGTTGCCTGGAAGAAATCGCTATAAGTGATAAGGTCGCCAATTGTACATTCTATTTCTTTTATAGTTGTTAAATGATATTGTTACTTATTTGTGTACAATAAAGAGTTAATAAATAAATAAATATATCTTGGTAGGTACACACAAAATACCAACCTGTTAACGGCTCTACTATGAATAAATTATTACTAGTGTCACCCTCCAACGTCATAAAATAGAACTATTAAATTATTTATCATAATGGCTACATTGTTCTTGCGTACATAAGGCAACACAGATATACCAAATAGTGTGTACGCGTACAATCTTAAAGACACCACAAAACTGCACGACTTTAGCCCGGCTAAATCGTATGACCCGGTTAACGTTGTTTTACCATACTAAAAAAAAGGTTTGAAAAATAGATGTTGTCCGATTCTCAGACCTACTGAATATGCATGTAAAATTTCATAAAAATCGGTCAAACCGTTTCAAGGAGTATGGGAACGAACACTGTGACACAAGAATTTTATATAAGTATTAGACTAGCTGACCCGGCAAACGTTGTTTTGCCATACAAATTATGTCAGGGGTAGACGGTGTGCCAATTTAATTTAAAATCGGTTAAGTACATAGTTTAGGAATCCATCGCGGACAAACATCGTGACAGGAGATTTATATATATCAAGATAAAACAAAGTCATTATTTTTGTATGAATGTTTGTCGTTGTTTTGTGAGCATACCTAAATCTTCAAAACTACGCAACGGATTTTGATGCGGTTTATTTGATAGATTGTGGTACCGATTTTACACGCTAAACTAAACTTAACTAAAATTATAAAATCTGTAGATATAATATAGAATAGTTATTGTATAAGAATAACTATTTTAATTAATATAATTAACTAGCTGTGCCCCGCGGTGTTACCCGCGGTAAAAAGGATAAAAAATAAGTTCATTTTCTATTCCATTTTCCATTGGATAGTTTCAAGAAAATCCATCCAGTAGTCTTTACGTGAAAGCACAATAGATTTTGTTTTATATATTTGTTTTATGTATTCACAATAGGTTTTGATTTGTGTGATTTTTCTAATTGTCATACGAATGTTTGTACTGCGTCTGGGTGTTTCTATGTATTATAAGTATGTATTTACAAAAAAAAAGTAGTATATGTAGTCTATCCGTATTCTGGTACCCATAACACAAGCATATAAGCTTAGCTTGGGACCAGAGGACGTTGTGTGAAATGTCCATGAATATTTATATTTATTTATTTATAGACATCCAGAGTATGGATAGAAGACCGAAGAAACGTTCGCGTTGCTCAGCCAACAGATGAAGTATTTTATTTTATAGCGCGTAATTCTTTTTTCGTCATATCTCCTTAAATTGCATGCTGTAAAGAGCAGTTATAATCTATCTTAATTGCGTAAGCTAACTAAGCTATATAATTTGATAAAAAATATTACTATATACACATAAATAGCTTTTGAAAACACCCTATTGAATATGAAAATTTTTTCGACATTATTATGAGTACAGCGGGTTTCCCTTAAAAGATAGACATATGCCCTCGCGGACTTTTTTGAAGAACTATAGGTAACAATCAATTCCTCCATACATTAGTTTGTTGTACCTCACATAGGTAAGGCAGCGTTTTCATTTATAGCTCGCGCGCGTCCGAGTTTCTCGGCAAATTTAATCATATCTCATCCAATATACAGCAAACCCCAACAAATTATGCAAAAAAAAAGCCATCCTCTTGAACCATTCTATCTATTTAAAAAAACTGCACCAAGATCCGTTCCGTATTTTGGAAGATATAAGCTCACATAGGGACATACATACATACAACAATTACGACTTTGTTTTATAAGAAGTAAAAAAGATGAAATAGCTAATAATAGATATATTGAAACTATCATCCCTACACTCCCTACTAATATTATAAATGCGAAAGTAACTCTGTCTGTCTGTCTGTTACGCTTTCCCGCTTAAACCTCTCAACCGATTTTGATAAAATTTGGCACGGACAATCTTTAGACCCTGAGAAAGGATATAGGCTACCTTTTATTGCGGAAAAAATAATTTTCGCGAGTCGCGGGCAACAGCTAGTGTATTATAAGTACGTATTTACAAAAGAAAAGTAGTATATGTAGTATATCCACGGAAAAGAAAAATCAATTTTGTTTTTTCTTTTCCGTGAGTATATCAGTATTCTGGTACACATAACACAAACATTTATAAGCTTAGCTTGGGACCAGAGGACTTTGTGTGAAATGTCCGTGAATATTTATTTATTTATTTAAAAATGTTTCAGCTTGCTACTTAGCTTGTAACATCTCTGTATGATATGCTTGTTGTTTGGTTGTCATTAATTGTATCGCATCAACTAACTTAATTATTGTATGCCAGTTCGGCAGAACATAGTTGCACATTTGTAAACTTTTTATCCTGTAACATCTATTTACCTATGTTCACAATAAAGGAATTTGAATTTTGAATTTTAGTTATATTTAGTTGTGCATGTAGAATTGCTACCAGAGTAGTTCAAGATGGATGGATGGTTTTATGTATTTTGTTTTCAAAATCGAACATTTTGTTTCGAGTTGTCATGTTTTACAAGCTCTTTTAAAAAGTCTTCTTACTAGGCGTCTGTTTCGAAAGTGAATCCTATGGAGAAGAACAGACCAGAAAATACATGAATTTATTATTTTCTTTATCCTTTCTTTTCCTTTTTTTTGTTTTAATATTATGAAGCTTAAAAATCTATACACACCATATAGTTTGTTATTCTTCAGTTTAAAAATTTTACTCATACAAAGTCACAAGAAAAAGTTAGTACAATAACCAACTAAATATTACATTTAGATTTTTTTTTTTGAGTAGCTGCTATTCAGGCTATATTACGCCTAGTATCACTGCGACCAGATTGATCTATTGTGATCGCCACTTTCTACAGTTCTCGGTCTAAACCTGTTGCCATAAAGAACTCCAGGATCTTTTTGGCTCCGAGAAGTTTAGTCTCTTCAGGGTGCATGGTGTAATTACCCAGAGAGGAACATCGCATGTGTATCACTGAAGGGCAATCAGTGAGAATGTGAATGGGCGTTTCCTCCGCCAAATGACAGTCTACACGTCCCATTGTCAGTCAGCTCTATTGCCTGCGCATGCTTAAATATTACATTTAGATTAGGCAGAATTATTTTACCGGATACGGAAGCAACATTTCAGAGTTCCGCAAGGGGATATCCCCTCTATTACAATTACGGAACAAATATGAATATTTTACTACATCTGTACTTAATAATATAAAGCGGAAGAGTTTGTTTGTTTGAACGCGCTAATCTCAGGAACCACTGGCCGGTTAGAAAAATTCTTTCAGTGTTAGGGCATTTATCGAGGAAGGTTTTAGGTTATATAACATTACGCTACGACCAGTAGAAGCGAAGCAGTAGTGAAAAATGTTGTATAATTAGAATTTTCTAAATTCCACGCGGACGGAGTCGCGGGCAACAGCTAGTTATAGATAAGTGCATAGGAAATATAAAATCAAGTTAATTTAGTTCTCCGTGTGGTGACGGATTAAGAATACAAGTGTCACCACCCCATCTCCTCCCAAGGGTACTGTAAAAGCTAATAAATAAATAAATATTCATGGACATTTCACACAACGTCCTCTGGTCCCAAGCTAAGCTTATATGCTTGTGTTATGTGTACCAGAATACGGATATAATACATACTTTTCTTTTGTAAATACATACTTATAATACATAGTAAACACACAGACGCAGTACAAACATTTGTATGACAATTATAAATATAACACAAATGATTGTCCCGAGTGGGAATCGAACCCGAGACCTCGTGAACGACAGTCCGTTACATGAACCACTAGACCACAAATTATAAATATTGTACACAGATAACATCCTCTGTGAGAGATGGAAAACTCTATAATAAACTCTGTACCAACACGTCTGGTCAGCGCGGTATAGTAGAACATAATCACTCACAAAGTGAAGGAGGCCCGTGCCCAACAGTGGGACGTAGATAGGCTGGAGTGGGAGCAGACTAATAACATAAATAATTAGCACTTGACATGTCTTTTAACATCATATCCTTACAAAATTGTTTTCTAAAGTTATTTTTATCTCGCTTCCTTTATTCTATGTTTGAAACTGTTTTGGAGCACAATTGGGATTGTTCATAATTTTAGACCTGCTGTTTTTATATTTTTTATAGGAAACATAGACTATTTTAAGCAACTAATTTCAATATTATTGAAATATTCACTATATAGAATTTTTTTTAAAAATATTATTTTAAATGTTGTGACGTCATCATTGTACGCAATCTGTGTATTGCCTTTTCCTGATAGACTTAAGACAGATTGCAATACATCTTTTCAAAGTTGCCAAGTTGATATAATAGACCAATTTCAACTCCACCACAGAGTAGTATATCCCTAAGAACGCCATAATATTTTAAGTCCTCCATTTTAAGGGCAAATAGAGATCAATCGCTTTCCCCTGACAAAACAGAACCCCGTAAGAAACTTCGCTCGTACTAAACAGTAAAAAGGTACCATGTTACTGAGACTTCACTAGCTGTCTGTCTTTACACACCCACTTCCAAACACATAGTCATCGAACTGTGCTGTTTGCATTTCGTTATTCTTTGTTTTCCTTCCTTCTTTTTGTCTTATTTTAAATGTATCCTGTTATAATTATTGTTTTATTGTTTTATTCTCTAGCTGTTTATAAGTAGTATCTGGATATTATAGTGGTATAAAGATCTTTTAATATATTTGTATAAAATTTGTTGACTTATTAATATGTAATTCAATTTCGGAGGATGCCGGCGGCTGTGTCACAGTATAAACTAGTACCTACAGCCGTCGCCGTATTTTCCTATGTAATCTATGTAAGTTGTAAAATAAACTATTTGATTTGATTTGATTTGTCACCAGACTACACATTTAACTATATTTATTTAAATATAGGTAGCTGTGCCCACGATTCCGTCCGCGTGAAGCGATGTTTTTCGATCGACCCAATTAATTTTTTATTCTTGTTTAGCCGTTAGATGGCGTTGCAAGTAACCAAATTCAGAAATTTCGTATTAAGTAAATATCTCTTGATTGAGTGGACCGATTGCAATGAAACAAAAATTAAGTAATACCTTGAGTTGTGTACATTTTTTACGTATAACATATATACATATTTATAAGTGTTGTACATTTTACGTGATGCGTGCACAGACAAACATTTAAACAGACAAAAATTTTATTTCTACAGATTTATTATATGTAAAGATTTGGTAATAATACAGTGTTTATAATAAGAAAGTTCATTTAACATTGACGAATTGTTTTATTGACACTATTAAAAATAATTTTTTAGTTTAGTTTGGTTGTGGGCGCAGAATTGATACCATTATCGCCGTGTAGGTACATACGCATTTTCTTAATCATCTATTATCCATCCTCTCCACATTACCAAAAAATATAAAGGCATCACAAACGGCATAAATCTTATATATAAAATTCCCGTGTCACAGTGTTAGTTACCGTACTCCTCCGAAAAGGCTTGGCCGATTTTTATGAAATTTTACATGCATATTCAGTAGGTCTGAGAATCGGCCAACTTCTATTATTCAAACCTTTTTTTTTAGTATGGCAAAACAACGTGTGCCGGGACAGCTAACATATAAGTAGCTTAGCTTGGGACCAGTGGATGTTGTGTGAAATGTCCATGAGTATTTATTTATTAATTTATCGTCACAAATAAATCATTTTTTCAATTCATTTAAAAATATTATAATCAAATGGTCGTTTAACAAAACTTTTCATTACAGTTTGTATGATACAAAACAGTCATAATCTATAGGAAATATGATCTTATCAGTTATCTGTATGTATGTCACGCACATAGATACGAAACTAATGTAATTTTTGTGTTGTTGTATCGGTTAGAAACATAGAAAGAATGGTTGATAGATGATTTTTAACATAATTATGTATATTTGTAAAAAAAAGTTCAACCGACTTCATGTGACTTTGAAATTTGAGGGTTTTCCTTGATTTCTCAAGAGATAACCATCAGATCCTCACCTGGTGCCAATGGTACCACACGGGAACCACCAGCTCACAAATAAAAAAAAGAATCATTAAAATCGCTTCGCCCAGTTAAAAGTTATTAGGTAGGTAATAAACATAAAAAAAAAACATACAGACGAATTGAGAACTTCCTCCTTTTTTGAAGTCAGTTAAAAAGGTATATACATATGGCGGAGGTAAGTGAGAACGCTGAGAGAGGACCTAAGAGAATAATAATACTCCGACTAGGTTTTGCACGCGACTTCGAACGCTTGGAATTTGGAAAATTTTTCTCACTTCTGTGAAGACATCAATCTATACTTGGCAGGGCCCCAACTCGGGGCCGCCGGCGGGCAAATGCTGGCGCCCTTGGCATGAGAGGAGGCCGAGCGCGGCGGGATGCTGCTGTGCCGAATGTGGCACATGTGATGGGGGGACCTAACGCTCCCCCCACTGCGTTGAGCCCCTCGTAATGGGGCTACCCCTTGCCGGTTCATGGTCAGGCTCAGGGCACACACCATGGCCCGGTTAGGGTGAGGAGACAAACCAAAAAAAAAACAATCTATACTTGGCAATAAAAAGCGGTAGGGATTGTTTGTTTATTAAAACGCGCAAATCTCAGGTCCTGACTAAAGATGAATAGAGATTATTTATGAGAGAATTTTGATAGTGGCAATAATACAGTTCGGCAATGTTAACACAACTTTTTTATTAGAAAATCTGTGTATTATATACTTAGATAGACTATAGACGGGTTTCGTGGTCTAGTAGTTCTTGTAACGGACTGCCATTCACGAGGTCGCGGGTTCGATTCCTGCTCAGGACAATCATTTATGTGATGTTTATAAATATCATACAAATGTTTGTACTGCGTCTGGGTGTTTCTATGTGTTATAAGTATGTATTTACAAAAGAAAAGTAGTATATGTATTCTATCCGTATTCTGGTACACATAACACAAGCATATAAGCTTAGCTTAGGACCAGAGGTCGTTGTGTGAAATGTCCGTGAATATTTATTTATTTATACTAAAGATTTTAAATAATATAAATATGCACAACAAAATAGCCGATTTACCAAAATACACCAAAAGTTGTTTTCATTTTTAGCTATGTTTAGTTGTGCATATAGAATTGGCACTATAAGCTTACTTAGCTTGGACATACATACAAAAATAACGACTTTGTTATATATATAATAACGGTCTTATTCATAATGACTTATCGGAGGCTTAAGCGAAGATTTTATCGGAGTGATAAAAAACGTTTTAGCGTAAAAAGATTATTATGAATAACAAGTTTTGACAATTTTCGCGAACCGATTTTAGCGAACTTTTAAACCTCCTATAAGTCATTATGAATAAGACCATAAGTAAATAAGCACATACCCTGCTACATATTTAACCAATTTTACGCATAATTCCTATAAGATATGCCCTCATAGACATACACATCAATTTCACGGTAGACAGATGAATAAGATAAGATATAGTTATCTTATTAGAGCCTATTTACTTTGAATGCAAGCGGCAGAGTACTGTTATTGGCCTTATAGATCGATATTTATAGTTATATTTGACATGCCTTATGGTCTAGTGGTTTATGTAACGGACTGCCGTTCACAAGGTCGATTCCCGCATGGTGCAATCATTTGTGTGATATTTATAAATGACATACAAATGTTTGTACTGCGTCTGTGTGTTTACTATGTATTATAAGTATGTATTTACAAAAGAAAAGTAGTAAGTATATGTATTATATCCGTATTCTGGTACACATAACACAAGCATATAAGCTTAGCTTGGGATTAGAGGACGTTGTGTGAAATGTCCATAAATATTTTAATTATCTATAACTGTCTGTGTGGTGACGGATTATGAATACAAGTCGCTCCTATTGGTCGCAGCGTGATGTTATATATCCTATAGCCTTTCTCGATAAATGTACTATCCAACACTGAAAGAATTTTTCAATTCGAACCAGTAGTTCCTGAGATTAGCGCGTTCAAACAAACAAACTCTTCAGCTTTAGGCTAAGTTCACATGTAAAGCGCGTTAACGCAGATCAACGCGCGATAAATTTTTTAACGAGTTCAGATAACAAGCGCTAACGCGCGTTGCGAGGAACTCGTCAGTCTGTATCGATAGAGCTTAGAAAATGGACGTGGAAGATGCTATTATTTTGTGATTATATTATAAAAAAAAAATATGGTAAAAGAAAACGCACACGTTGGGTTGGTCCT
Source organism: Orgyia antiqua (assembly GCA_916999025.1). Lineage (NCBI taxonomy): Eukaryota > Metazoa > Arthropoda > Insecta > Lepidoptera > Erebidae > Orgyia > Orgyia antiqua. The sequence continues at coordinate 2,020,468 of OU779872.1, forward strand.
TTTAAAATTTTATTTTTATGATTCTGAAGCTATATCCCAAATCGCTGGCATTTGCTGGCATTTTCCTGACTTCGTCAATTAGTAAATCGATGTCAATATCTAATTCACTCATTTTGAACTGAATACAAAAGGAAGTCACAAAAAAAACGTGCAATTGCGATGTAAGCGCACACTCAACTGAACAGTCAACAGATGTTACACAGATGTCAAAGCGCGCGTCAACTCGCGATCGCCTGCGTCTAGAGACTTTTTCTCTGAGCGCCGCGTCAACGCTCGCTAACGCGCGTTAACGCGCGCTCATGTGATCGGTTGTATGTAAATACTACGATGTCTAGTCGCGCGATTTTAAAACGCGCGTCAAAATGTTGCCATCTGAACATGGCCTTATAGTATTTTTCCAAAACGCCTATTTTGTTGATCTCGTTCGCGGACTGATAGTAATGAAATCTGTCAAGTGATGTCAGGCTATATGTTAAGATAAGATAATATATAAGATAAGAGAATGAGTAAGGTAACAGGTATCGTGATACTATCGATAAACAGCGAGTTTTTAGAATAATCTTTATAATAAGCACTACACCAAAGTTCACCAAACTATCCTTCATACAAAAATATGTATATCTTAGTCTGCTATTTTTTTCGAAGATATTGCCTCTAGAGCAACTACTTTTTCTCACAATATCTAGAACTTATATAACTATGCTTCTATCACTTTCTTTTTTCCAAAACATAATAACTAAATGAAATATGACCATCCAAAAATCCCGTGTTTTTCGGTTTTCTTTATATGAAGCTACAGCGTCTATCACACAAATTTTGTAAAGTTTTACCAAAAAAGAAAGTGATAAAAGCATAGATATACTCTTCGTCTATAAAATCGCGTAAAAAAATTAATATAGTTTAATTTTCATGAAGAAAACAGCGGACTACGAAACGTCATATTTTTTCAAATAACTTGTAGGTAAACTAAATTATAATGAAAAAAATGATAACCATGAGCGTGACTTGAACCCACGACCTCGGAATACCGTTCCGTTGCTCTGCCAACTGAGCTACCATGGTTCCCGCACATGTTTACCAAATTTTCCACTACAATCTTCTCAATGTGAGTTAAACATCGTGCGATGTTTTGTGTACAACGCCATCTATTGAGCGGTTTGCACCAACTCGATCAATCGATCGTTTAGTGTTCTTTACAGACCACAATTGGACTGAAATAATGACTGTACATGTATTTCTACATTAATTTATTAATTTTTAGGGTTCCGTACCCAAAGGGTAGAAACGGGACCCTATTACTGAGACTTCGCTGTCCGTCCGTCCGTCCGTCCGTCCGTCCGTCCGTCCGTCTGTCACCAGGCTGTATCTCAAGAACGGTGATAGCTAGAGAGTTGAAATTTTCACAGATGATGTATTTCTATTGCCGCTATAACAACAAATACTAAAAATAAAATAAAATAAATATTTAAGGGGGGCTCCCATACAACAAACATGATTTTTAGGGTTCCGTACCCAGTATCTCAAGAACGGTGATAGCTAGACAGTTGAAATTTTCACAGATGATGTATTTCTATTGCTGCTATAACAGCAAATACTAAAAATAAAATAAAATAAATATTTAAGGGGGGCTCCCATACAACAAACATGATTTTTTACCGTTTCTTGCTCGATACTAATAACGTTGCCTTATTTTGCATACATAATGGTACGGAACCCTTCGTGCGCGAGTCCGACTCGCACTTGACCAATTATTTTATTGCAATTGACTTGCTATGTTTTTACTAAATAAACTTGGTAAACATATGCGGGAACCATGATAGCTCAGATGGGAGAGCAACGGAACGGTATTCCGAGGTCGTGGGTTCAAGTCCCGCTCATGGTTATCATTTTTTCCACTATAATTTAGTTAATTTAGTAAAAGCATAGCAAGTCAATGACAAAAATTATAAAATTAACTTGTAGGTAAAATCTGCTCAGCGCGGCGCGGGAATTGGGTTAGCAATACTTAAGGCAAATACCTAAATTGAGGCTTTACTCCCCTCTTTACTGCTTACTTTCATTATCTTATCACCACGGCTTTTTCCCATGGGCGTAAGCAGACAATATTAAGCGACATCTACTACATAACTCTTATATCAGTTAAGTAATTGTTTTTCAGTAATTTATGATAAAAATAAACTCCTCCTCTCCAGCCCTTACGTCCCACTATTGGGCACAGGCCTCCTCCACTTTGGGAGGGATTATGTTCTACTATACCGCGCTGACCAGACGTGTTGGTACAGAGTTTATTATCGAGTTTTCCATCTCTCACAGTATATGTAATCTGTGTACAATATACCTTAGCTGACTTTTACAGCACAATTGGGAGGAGATGGGGTGGTGACACTTATATTCTTAATCCGTCACCACACGGAGAATTCTATTTGTCTAGTAAAATCCAATTACTGAGAGTTTGCTGTAGGTACGTCTGTCACCAGGCTGTATCTCTGTAACAGTGATAGTTCTAGCTAATTAATAATCAGCTGCGTTTAAACTGTGAGTATCTTTTTTCCGCGTATCTGTGACACGATATATCTATATATAACACCAAAATATTACCTAGATAAGTATGGTTGTTCGTTTGGAGATCATGATAACCTATTTATGCACATTGATAGGTATATAGTAGGTATCTATATACATAGCTGTTGCCCCGACTTCATACACGTGGAATTTAGAGAATTTTCACCGTTTTTGCAATATCTCTTACTGATGCTTTGCTTCTATTGGTCGCAGCGTGATGTTATATAGCCTATAGCAGGTGTGGCCAACTTTTGTGTACATAAGATCTACTTTTTTTTATTCTAAAATTGAGTCGCGATCGACCTATTTCTTAGGTAAGAAGGGGGATGTTTATACAATGTGCTTTTATTTATTTATTTGTTTATATTTATAAACACTTTATGCATAAAAAGGTACAATGGCGGACTTAATGCCCTAGGCATTATCTACCAGCCAACCACATGGCAGTGCAGAGTTTATCTATATCATTGTGGGTCAAAAATACAATAAAAATAAAAGGATCCTACTAATTTAAACAATGAATATTACGCAATTTTATCTATGTAAATCTAATAATCATAATCTATTTAGACTTACACAAATAAGTTTTATTATATAAACATACATAAAATATCTACATACGTACATAGACATAATATTTGTCACAGTGAGCCATCCATGAGAGTTTATACCGCCGTGCACTCTTGAAAATAGTAGAAAACTACTAAAAGTGGTCACGCTGAACGTTTCCCTACTCGAAGCATGAGCTGCGTACATGTTCATTCCTATATCAAGTACTAGAAAAATTTGGCATTGAATGCGTCCCCTCATGGAACTTGCGAGTGATCGACCAAAATTGGTCGCGCGATCGACTTGTTGGCCACTCCTCCTCTATAGCCTTCCTCGATAAATGTACTATCCAACACTGAAAGAATTTTCCAAATCAGACCAGTAGTTTTTGAGATTAGCGCGTTTAAACAAACGAAGCCGATTTTATTCACAATACAATACCTTTAGTTGTTTTTTAGGGTTTCGTACAAACCCTTATAGGATCACTCCGGTGTCTGTCTGTCCGTCTGACAAACTTTTTTTACTCAGCAACGGCTGAAGGTATCAACTTGAAACTCTTACGATATGTAGATCTATGCGGTCCCTTGCTGCAAAAAATACAATCAACCTTTCACCTCTACGCATTTAAAAGATATAACCGATATACGACCATTTTTAAGAATTTTTCGACTTATCAAATTTAGGGAATCAAAATTCACAGGTTACTTCCCGTTGCCCTAGAGCCTTGAAATTTGGCATAGATCAAGTCTATATAGTGCTGATATAGGGAAAAATTCAAAAACTTATAATTTGTCATCACATCACAAGTAAAAAAGTGTTTATACTAATACCAACTTATGAAGTAGCTGAAATGTAGGCGATTCCCTATATTTCAACAACAAAATTAAGTTGGTGTGTTGTTTTGAGTTTAATTAAATGATTATTTGAATGCAGTTACTTATGTTTATATGTCTAGTAGGTACGAAACCCTAAGGGCTAAGTGTGCGAGTTTACCTCGCTCTTGACAGGTTTTTTAGTTATGTTTAGTTTTGCTCGTCGAATTATTACCATTTAATAGAAAATACCGCATTATATTACCGCAATGCGCAAAATCGATTAAATACACATAAGTATTCCTCTATCAGTCAATAGTATATTACTTAACTTAGTTCAAAAACTAAAAAACACGCTTGAAAATCCTGAATATTATTTTAAATTATTACAATAACATCGTTTCTTAATATGTGTGTAACATTTCAGATCAATCCGACTACAGCAAGTGAGTGAACAATCACTTACAAAGATTCCGTTACATAGATTTAACAATTTTCACATTTTCCGTATAGTGACGGTTTAAGAATACAAGTGTCGTCCCCCCATTACCTTGCCATGGTGATGTAAAAGTCAGTAGAGATATTGTACACAATTAACATCCTATGTGAGAGATGGAAACCTTCAAAATAAACCCTGAACCAACACCTCTGATCCGGTATAGACGTATAGTAGACTATAATTCCTCCCAAAGTGGAGGTGGCCCGTGCCCAACAGTGGGACGTAAATGGGCTCGAAAGAAAGAGTATTTAAAATAATTATTTTATAATAAATACTTACTTCAAAACAAACAAAAATAAATATATAGGTACCTATTCATGTACATTTCACACAACATCCTCTGGTCCCAAGCTAAGCTTATATGCTTGTGTTATGTGTACCAGAATACGGATATACTACATAAACTACTTTTCTTTTGTAAAAACATACTACAAGGCAATTACTATTAAAGAAAAACAATAGCAATTTTCATTTTTACACATAAAATATTTCCCTCTCTTTCTAATACAGTACAAAAGAGCGAGACACCAATATCCACGTGATATGACGTAAACAAAATGGCGGATTGGCGGATAACCTTGTAAGTTAACTGTGTCACTGATAACAGAGAAAATTAATAGAATATATACAGGTGTTTAAAAATGTTATTGAGCAAAACAATATGGCGTTTTTCACATAAACAGCTGTTTTTAACACACTTTTTATTTCAGTAAGTATCTATCAATGTATTAATACATATTAATTTATGTAACGGAATCTTTGAAAGTTATTGTTCACTCACTTGCAGCGGGGGTATTATGAGCTTTTTAAAAATCATGCAAGTTCCAGGCAGGCCGTACACTGCCTGACTAAATTATGTATTATGATAAACATAAAACATTTAGTTGAAAAATTTTAGTTAGTACTTAAACTTTTAGTTGTACCTTCTCTATAAACATATTAATCTATGACTGTTTTAGCGAACTGGATGGCTGGGAGTTACGTTCATATTACGAATTTGCCGGGCAGTTCCATTCCTGGCGTAAACGGCCTGGGAATAAGAGCTCATAATACGGCCGCAGTAGTCGGATTGATCTGAAATGTTACACATATACTATGGACCAAATGATAATTTTAAAAATTATTTACGGTTTTCAAGCACTTTTTAGTTGCTTCGCAAATTTGCTACTATTGGTCGCAGCGTCATATTATATAATATATATATAGCCTTCCACGACAAATGTACTATCCAACACTGAAAGAATTTTTCTAATCGTACCGGTAGTTCCTAAGATTAGCGCGTTCAAATAAACAAACTCTTCAGCTTTTTAATATCACTAGCTGTCCCGGAAAACGTTGTTTTGCCATATATTTGTTAGGGGTGGACAAGCCTTGTCACTTAGGGGTATGACAAATAGATAGTAGCCGATTCTCAGACTTACTGAATATGCATATAAAATTTCATAAGAATTGGTCAAGCCGTTTCGGAGGAGTATGGGAACGAACATTGTGACACGAGAATTTTATACTCGTATATTCGATAGGTTAGACAAATAAATATGTTTTATATTATCAAAATAAACAATAAAATCGATACAATTTCAATTATCAGCACGTTATCGACTCGTTGGTTGTGATTTTCGATAACTATTTAATAATATATGCTCTGATAACGATGGTCTCCATTAAAACCTATGAAAAATATATTTATTCACGTACTCTGGTCCTAAGCTAAGCTTATATGCTTATGTTATGTGTACCAGAATAAGGATATATTACTTTTCTTTTGTAAATACATACTCATAATACATAGTAAACACACAGACGCAGTACAAACATTTGTATGACAATTATAAATATCACATAAATGAAACTGTGAATTTTTCATCTCTCTATCACCGTTCCAGAGATACAGTCGTCTCGTTAATCTTAACATAATATACCTAATGTGTATAAAACAAATTCGTTATTTTTGTATGTATGTCACTATGTGAGCTTATATCTTCATAACTACGCAACGGATTTTGATGCGGTTTCTTAGAATAGATAGAGTGATACAAGAATAATTTGTTAATATTTGGTTTTCAATACCAGGCGTACGAATTTGCTGGCTGCAATTAGTCTATAGTTCTATACTAACAATATAAAGCTGAAGAGTTTGTTTGTTTGAACGCACTAATCTCAGGAACCACTGGTCCGATTTGAAAAATTCTTTCAGTGTTGGATAGTACATTTATATAACATCACGCTGCGGCTAATAGGAGCGAAGCATTAGTGAAAATAGTTATAAAAACGGGGAATATTTCCTAAATTTCACGCGAACGAAGTCTTGGGTAACAGCTAGTATCTAATAAACACGATATATTAACAAAATAACCTAAAACATTTATCAAAAACTTGCTAAGTAATAAATGATATTAATTTTTCACCGTGGCAACATTGAGAACGCCGCACTGCGGACGATATTTGGGTCAAAATGTCTTGTATATAGGACAACGGGTCTAAACTAAGTTATTTCACACAATAATCACCGTGATTAAGTAATGATAACGCATTTTTTATTTATAGCCCTTAGTATCTCTCCGTGTGGTGATGGATTAAGAATACAAGTGTCACCACCCCATCTCCTCCCAAGGATGCTGTAAAAGTTAGCTAAGGGTTATTGTACACAGGTAACACCCTCTGTGAGAGATGGAAAACTCTATAATAAACCCTGTACCAACACGTCTGTTCAGCGCGGTATAGTAGAACATAATCCCTCACAAAGTGGAGGAGGCCTGTGCCCAACAGTGGGACGTAAATAGACTGGAGAGAGAGAGAGAGAGAGCCGTTAGTACCGCGTGGAATTTAGAAATTTTTACCCGTTTTTGCAACACTTTTCATTGATACTTCGCTCCTATTAGTCGCAGCGTGATGTTATATACCTTCAAGCCTTCCTCGATAAATGTACTATACAACACTGAAGGAATATTTAACCGACTTAAAAAAAGGAGGAGGTTCTCAATTCGTTTGTATGTTTGTTACCTCATAACTTTTAACTGGGCGAAGCGATTTTAATGATTCCTTGTTTGTTTGAAAGCTGATGGTTCCCGTGTGGTCCCATTAACACCAGGTCAGGATCTGATGGTTATCTCCTGAGAAATAGAGGAAATCCCTCAAATTTCAATGACACATGAAGTCGGTTGAACTTTTTTTTAAAAATACTCAATTATTTTGATGTAATTTATGTTTTTTTTTTATTTTCTCATCATCATCATCATCATCATCTAACATCACGCCTTTTTGCAATGGGGGTAGGCAGAGACTATAGAGCGCCATCTGCTACGATCCAAACATACCTCCTTGGCTTCATCCACACTCATACATCTGGTCATACATGCCCGACGGTTGTAAGTGCTACGCACTTGACCCTTTTAGAGTATGCCGGCGATGACATCGGAGTATATTTTTCTCTTAGGTCCTCTCCCAGCATTCCCACTTACCCGCCGTGTATATGCCTTTCGTTAAGCGTCTCTCATCCATCCTCTCCACATGACCAAACCACCTAAGCATACTTTTCTCCACCTTAGTCACTACATCCTCTTTCAGACCGCAACATTCTCTTATAACTTAATTTCTTAATCTATCTTTCAAAGTCACACCACACATACTTCTCAAAGAGCGCATCTCTACAGCATTTATTCTACTTTTGTGCTTCTTCTGTCAAACCCAACATTCGCTTCCATACATACTTTTTATTTTCTAAATTCCATATATATTATAACTAGGTGTGCCCCGCTGTGTTACCCGCGGTAAAAAGGATAAAAAATAAGTTCGTTTTCTATTCCATTTTCCATTGGAAAGTTTCATGAAAATCCATCCAGTAGTCTTTACGTGAAAGCACAGTTGAAGTACCTATTTTATTATGTCGCGCGTAATTCTTTTTTCGTCATATCTCATAAGATATTTCATTTAAATTGCAGGCTGTAAGGAGCAGTTATAATCTATCTTAATTGCGTAAGCTAACTAAGCTTACTTACTAATTAAATATTACTATACTAATTTAATAAAAAAATATTACTATATACACATAAATAGCTTTTGAAAACACCCTACTGAATTTGAGATTTTTTTTGACATTATTATGGGTATAGCGGGTTTCCCTTAAAAGATAGACATATGCTCTCGCGGACTTTTTTGATGAACTATAGGTAACAAACAATTCCTCCATACATTAGTTTGTTATACCTCGCATAGATAAGGCAGCGTTTTCATTTATAGATCGCGCGCGTCCGAATTTCTCGGCAAATTTTATCATATCTCATCCAATATACAGCAAGCCCCAACAAATTATAGCCATCCCAAAAAAAGCTATCCTTTTGAACCAATCTATCTAATATTTTCTAACACTTGCGCGACTCATCTGTTTAAATAAAACTACTTTTTACGGATTTAGACGCGTATATTTGTTTTAAATTTTGGCCCGACGTTTCGGAGACTTTGCAGTCACCATGGTCACGGGTGAGACTGAGCTGTAATGTGTCTTCTACGATCAGTTATTACAGGGTTTACCCACATTCGATTTTAATTTTACATTGACCATAAAGATAGACTTTTACTATAAACTATATCATATTACATTGTGCTCAGACTACATAAAATCAATAACATTATTTTTTTTATTTTTTTATTTTCTAAAATACATTAACTCTCTAAAGTCTCCGAAACGTCGGGCCAAAATTTAAAACAAATATACGCGTCTAAATCCGTAAAAAGTAGTATTATTTAAACCAATCTATCTATTAAAAAAAACCGCATCAAGATCCGTTGCGTATTATTGAAGATATAAGCTCACATAGGGACATACATACAAAAATAACGACTTTGTTTTTTAAGAAGTAAAGATAAAGATGTTGTGGGCAACTAGATATAATATAAGACCTAGATACTGTGAGAAAGATTCGTTACTCTGGAGGCAATATCCACGAAGAAAACAGCGGACTACGATGTACTTATTTTTGTGTGGAGCATGACTTGCTGTCGTAGCCTCTGTAACAGTATGTAGAGATTACTCTCTCTCTCCCCAGCCCGTTAACGTCCCACTATTGGGCACGGGCCTCCTCCACTTTGTGAGGGATTATGCTCTACTATATCGCGCTGACCAGACGTGTTGGTACAGAGTTTATTAAAGAGTTTTCCATCTCTCACAGAGGATGTTATCTGTGTACAATATCCCTTAGCTTTTATAGTACCCTGGGAAGGAAATGGGGTGGTGACACTTGTATTCTTAATCCGTCACCACACGGATAAGAGAGATTACTGGAGATGGCAAATTCCAAGCGTACAAAGTCAGTTTCAATAACTAGTGTATGCAAGTATACATTTTACAAATATGTTTTTTCTCGTAACACAATTGTAACACAATACGTTGCATTGTTCGTATGTTTTGTTTGTTTTATATACGAAACGGATGCTTCGAATCACAAAAAAACAATAACTTGGTAGTTCTAAGCTGCATTTTTAAAGTATTAACTACAGACATACCAGATGGTATGCTGATATTTAAAATTGAGGACAAGTAACTTTAGCCTGGCTAAATCATACTTCATATAATAATGACGTTTCATATGACGTATAGTCTGTATCATAGACACACATAGATACATATTTCACTCACACATAGATATGTAAGTAGCTTCAAGCCGACTGAGTGATGTAGACATACAGTCTTATTCATAATGACTTATCGGAGGTAAGTATAAACGGAGATTTTATCGGAGCAATAATAAACGTTTTATCGTAAAAAGACTATTATGAATAACAAGTTTTGACAATATTCGCGAACCGATTTTAGCAAACTTTTAAACCTCCGATAAGTCATTATGAATAAGACTAATAGACTATACATCTGGTAGGTATATTTGTGTATCTTTTATAACACAAATTATTGTACAATAAATACACAAAAATAGATATTTTAAAGTTAAATATTATAATGAAAACATCACGACTTTTTTATTTATTAGTTGTGTAAGCACGATTATATTTTGATCTAGTTCTTACCCGCCTGTCAAGAACTATATTTTAACACGCTTCTATTAGTTCGGTACATATCTATCAATTTTGTTAAATGCATTGGTATGTATGTGTAAGGGATATTCTATGACATTTACCCGTTCGTTAACATTTATGAGCTCGGTACACATCTATCAATGTATTATAATCTTTGTAAGTGATTGTTCACTCACTTGCAGTAGTCGGATTGATCTGAAATGTTACACACATATTAAGAAACGATGATAATGTAATAATTTAAAATAGTAATCAGGATTTTCAAGCGGGTTTTTTTTAGCTTTTGAACTAAAGTAATTATTAAAGTAATTTATTAAATTTGCAATTGACATGCTATGTTTTACTTAATAAATTAAATTATGGTGGAAAAAGTGATTGCCGCAAGTGGTCCCGCTTTTAATTTAATTTAATTTATAAAGTAATTATTTATAAGTAAATAAGCGTACCAGATGTATAGTCTATTGGCCTTATTCATAATGACTTATCAGAGGTTGTACGGAGATTTTTTCGGAGAGATAATAAACGTTTTAGCGTAAAAAGACTACATATTATGAATAACAAGTTTTGACAAATTTCGCGAACCTATTTTAGCGAACTTTTAAACCTCCGATAAGTCATTATGAATAAGCCCATATGTCTACTTCACTCAGTCGGGTTGAAGTCGCTTACATATCTATGTGTGTATGAAATATGTATCTATGTGTGTCTATGATACAGGCTATACGTCATATGAAACGTCATTATTGTATGATGAAGTACGATTTAGCCAGGCTAAACTTACTTGTACACAATTTTAAACGTCAACCCACCATTTGGTTTATCTTTACAAGTAGGTTTTCAAACTTTAAGGTTGTGCCTACAATTCTATTTGTTATCGATAAATTACAAAATAATATTTATAAGTAATTTATTATTAGTTAATACCTATTAATATATCACATGTAACAGTTACATAATTACTTACGCAGATATATGTACTAATATAATAAACCTGATGAGTTTGTTTGAACCCGCTAGTCTCAGGAACTACTGGTCCGATTTGAAAAATTCTTTCTGTGTTGGATAGTACATTTATCGAGGAAGGCTATAGGCTATATAACATCACGCTGCGACTAATAGGAGCGAAGCATTAGTGAACAATGTTGCAAAAGTCGGAGAAGATTTTATAAATTCGTACGAAGTAAGAACAACTACAATGCGATTTTTTTAATACATAGAGTAGTTCAAGAGGATGGCTCTTTTTGTATAATTTGTTAAAGTTTGATGTATATTTTGGGAGGGTGAGCTCAATAACATATAAACGCGAATTAAATCCCAGCCTTTAGTTAGTCAAATCTGTTGGAACTGCAAAAATCATTGTAAGTATTTATGCACTTACTCTGTGTAAGTTGCTTGCTTATACTGTACATTACTCTGTATTCTGTCTCTTAATCCCGCGTCCGCTTAACTTACAGGAACGTAATCTCCTCGTGTTAAATAATTAATTAAAATTAATATAAAGAATTGAAGTGATGAAGTGTTTAATTTTGTTTAAAAGATCCTGAAAATCCTAACAAAAACTGTGTACATATAAACTGTGAAATGTTCATCTCTTTATCTATCACCGTTACAGAGGTACAGCCTCGTGATAGATAGTCAAGTCTCTGTAATCGGGACACGTTTTTGTCTTTTAGTACGAAACACTTAGAAATATGAAATTTATAGTTTCAATAACACAATTCGTTAATGATAACAAACATTTTTAATAGAAAAGTTGTATATTGTAGACTAACGATTTTAATTAATAAAAATGTGCACAACGGAATAGCTAGTAATAGATATAATGACACATATAAATTTTCATTTCTTAGTTAAGTTAAGTTTAATTGTGAACGTAGAATCGGTACCAATATTCGTAAAATGTAGGGCATGCGAGCGTTAACAATCGATCACTATTGTCTATGGTTTGACTCTACATTAACCAATCGATTCTAATGTTTGAATTTAGAATGACAGGAAAATGTTATAGTGAGGTGATTATAATAATAGTTTAAAAAAAATATATCTATTAATTGGTTGTATTAGGTATTTTAATTTAGGAATTTCCGTATTAGTCGATTGTTTACTTACTAATTAAAAAATACTAGCTGTTTGTAATTGTACACAAAAGCCGTTAAGCTAAGCAAAAGCTGTTACGCAGTTTTTTAAAATATATAAGCTCACCTAGAATACATACATAAAAAATAACGACTTTGTTTTGTAATAAGTAAAGACTAGCTAGCTTATATAGTTGATTGCCTTCCTCGATAAATGCACAATCCAACACTGAAGAAAATTTTCTAATCTGACCAGTGGTTCCTGAGATTAGCGCGTTAAAACAGACATATAAACTCTACAGCCTTATAATATTAATATAGATAAGTAAAGATATGAAATAACTAAGCAAGTTAAAATTTCTTTAAAAACTCCATAACCATTGGCTAACGATTTCTTAACTTTGCTATTGCAACTTAAAACAAATATTCTTAAAATTTATCTCGCGAATGACGTAAAGAAAATCCGGGATCCACTTGTACCAACCATTATCCGCCCCATGTGACCAACTTGGCTTAAGTTCGAGGTCTTTACCGACCCGAAACTCGTTGGATCAATACGGAAAATGACCTAAATTACCTTCCTACTTTGAAAAAAGATATTTGCATTTATTGAAAACAGTTTATCGATAATAATGAGTTTTTAGTTGTGTACAACACTAAAAAAAACAATGTACCATAGACAACATAGAAATTATTATATAAAAAAAAAATCCCACCAATTCGAAAAAGGAATCCCACTAAATCCTACATTCGATCACCTATTTTTATGCACCTTTTTAATTATTATGTTGTTACCACGCGACTTGTGGAATTTCGAAAATTTCCCCCATTGTTGCAACATTTTTCACTGATCCTTTCAGTTCAAACCAGTATTTCCTGAGATTCCAACGGTCGGATAACTTTTTTTTAACTCTATTATTTTATCACTGCTTGTAGATTAACCGCCTCATTCATAATGACTTATCGGAGGTTTAAAAGTTCGCTAAAATAGATTCGCGAAAATTGTCAAAACTTGTAATTCATAATGGTCTTTTTACGCTAAAACGTTTATTATTATTCCGATAAAATCTCCGTATAAACCTCCGATAAGTCATAATGAATAAGACCGTAAGTCTCATAAACTAAAAGGAGATCTGTATGATTAAAAAGATATGATGTAATAAAGACGAATAATGTTGACTAACGTGACGGTAACAATTTTTTTTATCCGCGAATTCGTATGCGTGGAATTCAGAAAAATTTCCCCGTTTTTTCAACATTTTTTCCTGATGCTTCGGTGTTATTAGTCGCAGCGTGATGTTATATAGCCTATACCCTTCCTCAATAAATGTATCTAGGTAACACTTCGAACCAGCAGTTCTTGAGATTAGCGCGTACATACAAACAAATTCTTCAGCTTTTTAATATTACTATAGATGTAAGTAATTCTCACTTAAAGTAACTCTACGAAATTATTTGAGTTAATCGTTTGTCTGTATTTAAATTAAACAAATGAGTCAAGCAAATGTTAGATAAAAAAATATTACGTTTGTCTGTCTTACAGGCAATTAAAAAGGAGCGTAGACAAAAAACACCGTATTTAAAAAAAAACTTCTAATCGCAGGTTTTTTGTAAAAAAGCCTTATTCGATAGTCAAGAAATATTTTATACATAAAATAGTTACTTAGCGTATTTTTGTAATTAAGTAGTTTACGAAACAATACTTAGTACTTATCTAAAAAAAAATATATATTTTACTTTCAAACGCAATACCAATAATTATTCAATTGTGATAACATTGAATATATTGCGTTAAATATTGTAACAAAATAGTAAAATAGCCTTTATTTTAATGGCTGAGCTCTCAGCTGACACGCTTGTCACATCAGCTTGAAGTTTTACGTATTGATAACATTCGTTTTGCATACGTACACGTCAAAATTACGTTTCAGCCATACTCCATACAGCATTATCTGTTCGTGTATTTTTTTAGTTACAGCATTTCACAATGGAAACAGCAATAAATCCTACTAACATTAAAACCATAGCCAATATAAAATTTGTTTTTATGTGCATTCGAATTTTAAAATTTAAAAAGTAAAAAAGTTTAGAAATTTTGAAATTAGAATTTTTTATTACATACTTGATAGGTTTCGTCTGGTTTGCCCGGGTATGAAGCACTCCGGCGATAGTCTGGAGGCCTAGGTGGTGCAGGCGCTCTACGCCACGGGGCGAATGCTGAAGGTTGAGGAGGCTGTGGCGCGGGCCACCTGTATTGAGGGGCTCTTCGGAAAGGAGCCCTATATTGTCTTTCATCATCCGCAACGCTCGGAGCCCCGGGGTACTGCAATTCACCCATTTATAGCATAGGTCCGACCGTTGACGCGGTCGGACTAGCACTGGAGCGATAAGGTATCGGTCGATGCGGAGTGCGCGCGCAGGCCACGTTTAGTTTCTGAGTTCAGGAAAAAAAATATGTTTTAATTTTTTTTTACACTATGATTATCGTTTTACAAGGTTTCGATTTTGGCGCAATGAAGCTAGCACGTTTTACGCTATTCCAAATTTTAAAATTTGTTTTTAAATGTCATAAGAATTCTACCAAACAATATTCTTGCCACATCCTGAATTTTTGTAATTTTTACCGTTTTTACGCGATGATGCTGAAAAGCCATGTTTCATGTTTTCTTCTACTTTGGTAGGGCCTTATGTCCACTGTGCCGCACTGACCAAGTGTGTTGACACAGAGTTTAATTTAGAGTTTTCCGTCTCTCACAGATTATTTTTCTGCTTACATTATCCTTTATTTATCATTTGTGTGATATTTATAATTGTCATACAAATGTTTTATGTATTTTATGTATGTATTAACAAAAAAAAAGTAGTTTTTGTAGTATATTCGTATTCTGGTACACATAACACAAGCATATAAGCTTAGCTTGGGACCAGAGGACGTTGTGTGAAAAGTGCATGAATATTTATTATTTGTTTAGCTGGGTTTAAAGCAATCTGGGGAAGAACTGATGACACTTAATCCATCTCCATACCATCTTTTGTAGAGCAGAGACATCCTACACGCAAACCAGTTGTCTGGTATAGTGTAACCTGTAATCAGAGGCGTATCTACCAACGGGCTAGACGGGGCAGTACCCCGGGGCCCTCCAGCTCAGTGGGCCCTCGAATCCTTACCAGAAATCTTGATCGAAATGAACTAGATTTTTTAGCATTTTAAAAATATTTGTATTTACATTTCATATTTTTATTTTGATAAAACCTAGTCAGTTTACATAGCAGTGGGGCCCCATTTTTTAATTTTCTCCAGGGCGCTTGTTTACCTAGCTACGCCACTGCCTGTAATCTATTGAACATGATATAAAACAGAACTCTACACGGCTTAAAGTCAGCATGGTAAAGTAGACTATTAGACCGTTGTAGAGAAGACCCTAGTCTTAGAAGATAATGTTTAGACCGACACTTCAATACATAGGTACAATTCAGACGCAATCTATTACCGCAATCTTTATTATATTATCTGTGCTATTACTAATAATATAAAGCTAAAGAGTTTTTTGTCCGTGTGGTGACGGATTAAGAATACCAGTGTCACCACCCCATCTCCTCCCAAGGATGCTGTAAAAGTCAGCTAAGGGATATTGCACACAGATAACATCCTCTGTGAGCGACGGAAACCTTGAAATTAAACCGTGTACCAACACGTCTAGTCGGCGCGGTATAGTAGAACATAATCCCTCCCAAAGTGGAGGAGGCCCGTGCCCAACAGTGCGATGTAATGGGGTGGAAACAAAGATAGACACGTGTCTAACCAAGAAAGAAATTTAATCCAAAAACACGCGGAGAAACTAGAGATGATCGTAAAAATTTCAAGTATATCCCACTATTTTGTAAGTGGGTAATCATGTTGTGTGAAATCACTGTCAAAGATTCCGATAACAAAGAGACAGATATATCTATATGAATGACGCTAATAAAATCACGTTAAAATTAGTTTAATAATTGGTCAAGTGCGAGTCGGACTCGCGCACGAAGGGTTCCGTACCATTATCTATGCAACATAAGGCAACGTTATTAGTATCGAGCAAGAAACGGTAAAAAAATCATGTTTGTTGTATGGGAGCCCCCCTTAAATATTTATTTTATTTTATTTTTAGTATTTGTTGTTATAGCGGCAATAGAAATACATCATCTGTGAAAATTTCAACTGTCTAGCTATCACCGTTCTTGAGATACTGGGTACGGAACCCTAAAAATCATGTTTTTTGTATGGGAGCCCCCCTTAAATATTTATTTTATTTTATTTTTAGTATTTGTTGTTATAGCGGCAATAGAAATACATCATCTGTGAAAATTTCAACTCTCTAGCTATCACCGTTCTTGAGATACAGCCTGGTGACAGACGGACGGACGGACGGACGGACGGACGGACGGACGGACGGACGGACGGACGGACGGACGGACGGACGGACGGACAGCGAAGTCTCAGTAATAGGGTCCCGTTTTTACCTTTTGGGTACGGAACCCTAAAAACTATTAAACACGCTTGAAAATGCTGAATATTTTATAAATTTCCTATCTTTGATATTACGATTCAAATTTATCTTACATAATTTTGGCTCTTAGATTCCAGCAATGATGGTTGGTCAAGAATTTCGTTTTGGGTGATCCCTAGATTACTTCTCTTAAGTTCTCTATTAACTCTATTTCAACTGTACCTTCTTATGTATATTTATATTGTATTTATCTAATATATAAAATTCCCGTGTCTCAGTGTTAGTTACCGTACTCCTCCGAAACGGCTCGACCGATTTTCCTGAAATTTTGTGTACATATCCTCTAGGTCTGAGAATCGGCCAACATCTATTTTTCAAAACTTTTTTTTTAGTATGGCAAAACAACGTTTGCCGGGTCAGCTAGTATATTTATACGTATATACGTAATATGTGTATGATATATGCTTAATTACATGTTTTATTATTTCTTCTGTATTTATTCTTCATGATTTTCTTGTACCCTTTTTTTTTATTAAGTAATTATCTGTCGTAGCCGCCTGTTCTCACTAGTTTACTGGTTCTTACTGAAAACCAGCGCTGTGGTAGCTTGCTACTATAGCAATTGCTGAGGAAGGACCATTTTCAGCCTCTAATATTAATGTTTCTTAATATGTAAATTTTAAACTTTGTTCTGTAGTCGAGGTTACTGAAATAAATGTATTTTCTTTCTTTCTTTCTTTCATTGGTTCATAATGAATATTCAAAATTTCAGATCAATCCGACTACAGCAAATGGGCGAAAATCTAAAAAAAAATTTAAATATTCCGTTGCATAGAAAATTACAACCGAGATAACTAAAACGGGTTAAATAAATCCAAATCAGTAACAGCGTTTTTCTAAAATCGAAGTAACATACATGAAAGAAATTTCAAAATCAGAACCTTTTTTTGTGTTTTAAGTTATTTTTATTAAACAAAAAAAAGACAAACCAAAGACAATATAGTTTTATTTTTTAAATAGTTATGACATTAGTGATGTCCGCAATATGCCAACTGCATGCGGTATACGCTAGCTGTGACCCTGTTTCCGAACGTTCTGCAGTTTTGTATGTCAAAGTTACGGCCTATTTACAAATACCTTAGCTTTTATATCATACTAGTAATCCGCCCCGGCTTCGCACGGGTAAGATTACAAATGAATGTAACCTATTTAGTATTTATTATTGTTTAAAATTACAAAGCTGAATAGTTTTTGATCGCGCTAATGTCAGGAACCCTTGGTCCGATTTGAAAAATCCTTTCAGTGTTGAAAAATACATTTATCAAGGAAGGCTAATATAATATCACGCTGCGACCAAAAGTTGATAAGTATCAGTGAAAAATGTTCCAAAAACGGAGAAATTTTCTAACTTCGACGCGGATCAAGTCGCTGGAAACAGCTAGTGCTAGCTATAAAAATTAGTAGTTATCACTTAGTCGGCTTGAAGCCACTTAGATATCTATGTGTGCGTGAAATATGTATCTATGTGTGTCTCTGTTATAGGAATTCATTAGTCGTCAAGTCGCCTCACGCACACTAGGAGACGACAGCGTCCGTACACAATGAGAATGATCATTGCTTTCGTACCTTTTTCAGCGGGGAGTCGCCTTATAATATCAACTCCTATTGAATTAATGCTCTAAGACGGGTTTCGTGGTGGATGGTTTATGTAAAGGACTGCCAATCACGAGGTCGCGGGTTCGATTCCCACTTGGGACAATCATTTGTGTGATATCCATAAATGTCATACAAATGTTTGTACTGCGTCTGGGTGTTTTCTATGTATTATAAGTATGTATTTACAAAAGAAAAGTAGTATATGTAGTTTATCCGTATCTGGTACCCATAATACAAGCATAGAAATATAGCTTACTTTGGGACCAGAGGACGTTGTGTAAAATGTCCTGAATATTTATTTATTAAAAAAAAATAATGGGTCAAGTGCGAGTCGGACTCGCGCACGAAGGGTTCCGTACCATTATCTATGCAACATAAGGCAACGTTATTAGTATCGAGCAAGAAACGGTAAAAAAATCATGTTTGTTGTATGGGAGCCCCCCTTAAATATTTATTTTATTTTATTTTTAGTATGTGTTGTTATAGCGGCAATAGAAATACATCATCTGTGAAAATTTCAACTGTCTAGCTATCACCGTTCTTGAGATACTGCGTACGGAACCCTAAAAATCATGTTTGTTGTATAGGAGCCCCCCTTAAATATTTATTTTATTTTATTTTTAGTATTTGTTGTTATAGCGGCAATAGAAATACATCATCTGTGAAAATTTCAACTGTCTAGCTATCACCGTTCTTGAGATACTGGGTACGGAACCCTAAAAATCATGTTTGTTGTATGGGAGCCCCCCTTAAATATTTATTTTATTTTATTTTTAGTATTTGTTGTTATAGCGGCAATAGAAATACATCATCTGTGAAAATTTCAACTCTCTAGCTATCACCGTTCTTGAGATACAGCCTGGTGACAGACGGACGGACGGACGGACGGACGGACGGACGGACGGACGGACGGACGGACGGACGGACGGACGGACGGACAGCGAAGTCTCAGTAATAGGGTCCCGTTTTTACCCTTTGGGTACGGAACCCTAAAAAACTAAAACTCCTCTATTTCATCAAAAGTATGGTTTTGTGGCTGGATCCATTTTGCATAACTACGCCCAATTGTCATACAAATGTTTGTACTGCGTCTGGGTATTATAATTATATATTTACAAAAGAACAGTAGTCCAATTCTATCCGTATTCCCAAAACACAAGCATATAAGCTTAGCTTGAAACCAGAGGACGTTGTGTGTAATGTCCATGAAGTATAAAGTAGTTTAAGTAGTCTATTCGTATCTGGTACCCACAATACAAGCATAGAAATATAGCTTACTTTGGGACCAGAGGACATTGTGTGAAATGTCCTGAATATTTATTTATATATTATTCATTTAAGACATTGGTAGCAATTCTACATGCACAAATAAACTACTCAAAAATGACAAAGGAATCAAAATCTTATAGGAAAGAAAGAAATATTTTATTTAATTTGCAGTGTTATCCGATATCAAGTGTCCCATTTTATTGTTAACAAAATTATATAGTGATAGGGTACATAATATATTTTAATTTTCTTTATAAAATTACTTTAATAGATTTTCTAGGGTTATAATAGTACTTACTCTTTATATATTATCGGTGGTACTTACGAGGATGTCATGTATGTGTGAATGTCCGTGGCGTCACACGCAGAGTCCATTTGAAAACTGTTAACAAACTGTTATAACAGTTTGGCGAGAGTTAGAAAATAAAGAACTATGTAATATTGTTAAATCAAGATTATTAAAAAAATAATTGGTCAAGTGCGAGTCGGACTCGCGCACGAAGGGTTCCGTACCATTATCTATGCAACATAAGGCAACGTTATTAGTATCGAGCAAGAAACGGTAAAAAAATCATGTTTGTTGTATGGGAGCCCCCCTTAAATATTTATTTTATTTTATTTTTAGTATTTGTTGTTATAGCGGCAATAGAAATACATCATCTGTGAAAATTTCAACTGTCTAGCTATCACCGTTCTTGAGATACTGCGTACCGAACCCTAAAAATCATGTTTGTTGTATGGGAGCCCCCCTTAAATATTTATTTTATTTTATTTTTAGTATTTGTTGTTATAGCGGCAATAGAAATACATCATCTGTGAAAATTTCAACTGTCTAGCTATTACCGTTCTTGAGATACTGCGTACGGAACCCTAAAAATCATGTTTGTTGTATGGGAGCCCCCCTTAAATATTTATTTTATTTTATTTTTAGTATTTGTTGTTATAGCGGCAATAGAAATACATCATCTGTGAAAATTTCAACTCTCTAGCTATCACCGTTCTTGAGATACAGCCTGGTGACAGACGGACGGACGGACGGACGGACGGACGGACGGACGGACGGACGGACGGACGGACGGACAGCGAAGTCTCAGTAATAGGGTCCCGTTTTTACCCTTTGGGTACGGAACCCTAAAAAGGACCTCAGCGCTAGGTCCTTGTTTTTAGGGTTCCGTACCCAAAGGGTAAAAACGGGACCCTATTACTGAGACTTCGCTGTCCGTCCGTCCGTCCGTCCGTCCGTCCGTCCGTCCGTCCGTCCGTCCGTCCGTCTGTCACCAGGCTGTATCTCAAGAACGGTGATAGCTAGAGAGTTGAAATTTTCACAGATGATGTATTTCTATTGCCGCTATAACAACAAATACTAAAAATAAAATAAAATAAATATTTAAGGGGGGCTCCCATACAACAAACATGATTTTTAGGGTTCCGTACCCAGTATCTCAAGAACGGTGATAGCTAGACAGTTGAAATTTTCACAGATGATGTATTTCTATTGCCGCTATAACAACAAATACTAAAAATAAAATAAAGTAAATATTTAAGGGGGGCTCCCATACAACAAACATGATTTTTTTACCGTTTCTTGCTCGATACTAATAACGTTGCCTTATGTTGCATAGATAATGGTACGGAACCCTTCGTGCGCGAGTCCGACTCGCACTTGACCAATTATTTTTTATATAATCTTTAAATATGAGTTTTCAAATGGACTCGAGTTTGTCGGCGAAAGTGAATACAATGCACTCTATAATCTGTGTATATATACTAGATAATTAAATTTATATTCTAAACATCTTGACTCATAAATAAACTAAATTATAGTGGAAAAAATGATAACCATGAGCGGGACTTGAACCCACGACCTCGGAAAACCGTTCCGTTGCTCTCCCATCTGAGCTATCATGGTTCCCGCATATGTTTGCCAAATCTTCCACTACAACCTTCTCAATGTGAGTTAAACATCGTGCGATTTTTTGTGTACAACGCCATCTATTGAGCGGTTTGCACCAACTCGATCAATCGATCACTTAGTGTTCTTTACAGAACACAATTGGACCGAAAATAATGACTCATATCAAAAATCATAAATTAATGTAGAAATACATGTACAGTCATTATTTTCGGTCCAATTGTGTTCTGTAAAGAACACTAAGTGATCAATTGATCGAGTTGGTGCAAACCGCTCAATAGATGGCGTTGTACACAAAAAATCGCACGATGTTTAACTCACATTGAGAAGGTTGTAGTGGAAGATTTGGTAAACATATGCGGGAACCATGATAGCTCAGATGGGAGAGCAACGGAACGGTTTTCCGAGGTCGTGGGTTCAAGTCCCGCTCATGGTTATCATTTTTTCCACTATAATTTAGTTTATTTAGTAAAAGAATAGCAAGTCAATTGCAAAAATTCATAAATTAATCTTGACTCATAACTAATTACATTTAGCATCAAAAGCATCTAGTAACAAGGTCCTCAACTTTTTCTTAAATCTATTTATTTTAATATTGTCACAGTTAAACTTTAACAATATTTTATTGAAGTATCTTGGCACCAGATACCCTCTTGTTCTTTCACCAAAATAATTTGACATGATCGGTTCTTCATACATTTTTTTATTTTTATTTCTAAGATGAGTTTTATACACTGCTACTTTCTTAAATTTATCAATCTGATGCTGTTCTACACATATCTGATACTTGGTTTTAACATGGACTGGCAAAATATTACATATTTTGTATAGTAAGCTATAATTACCATTACAGTTGTTCTTTTTCTGTTTACTTACGAGCAATTTAATTAATCTAGTTTGCAAGCTCATTATATTGTTCAAATATGTTGTGACCTGGCATAATGGACACGGGACACCTGGTTGCTGTCGCTTGGAAGCATGTGTTTTTTTGTTATTTTTTAATGTTAATATTCTCTAACGCAGCAATAAATATCTCATTCTTTCTTTCTTTCATTTGTAACTAAAATATAAAATAGTAATAAAAAAAAGTACACACAACCACTGAAACCTAAACAATAAATATAACAGATATAACAATGCGAGTAGTCACAAATACCAACCCAATTTAGCATCATGAATGAATTATATACCTACTTTATTTTAAATTAAATACAAAATTATATACCTACCCACTTTATTTATGTTTAGCATAATGCTAGTGCTAGTTACTTCCCATTGCCTTATAGACTTGAAATTTGGCATGGACCAAGCCTATATAATGCTGATAAAGGAAACAATACAAAAAACGTGTAATTTGTCGTCATAACTACTTTATTTATTTTTTAATATACAGTTTGCATACAAGCAGCGCTAGTAGGGTGGCGGCAAATAGCGGAGATTTTACGACCAGCTCCATCTATCGTGGAATATAAATAAAGTCTGCGTGTGTGCAAGTCCAACTCGCACTTGGCCGGTTTATTTTGTAATTAGTCTGTGATAGGGATGTCTTAACTGAAAAATATGTCGATATTTCAATATTTATATATTAAAATAATATATCAAAATTGGCTGTTAGTATACCGAGAATAATAATCGACGTATCGGTAAAATTTTTAATTGACTGAAGAAAAAAACAGGTTAGTTCTCAAAACGTTAGAATGTTTTTAACAGCTCTCACGCAGAACTGAACCAATAAGAAAAAATCCTTTATTTTTAAAAGTATCGTAATTCCCAATTCTTTACAAGTTATAATTTAATTAAAGATGAAAAAAAAATCATAATACGATTTCGATATTGATATATCATATATAAATATATTTTTGAAAAGATATCGATATTTTGTAAAATCTTTAAATCGATATTTTTTGACAAGTCAATTAGTTAATCTGATCTGTGTTTGGTCTTGTTTGTTTTGATCTATACTTCGTGGTTTTGATTTTGTTGAGGTTAAAAAGGTTTATTTCTGTTTTTCTATATGATGCTATAATTTATTTGCTTTTAAATCTATAAATATGTCTGATTTAATAACATTAGCTACAATTAAGTGTAAACAGCAAGTTGTGCGCGCTGTTCGTTTTAACGTAGACGGTGCTTATTGTCTAACTTGCGGTTCTGACAAAAAAATTAAATTGTGGAATCCTCACCGTCAACTTTTATTAAAAACTTACGGTGGACATGCTAACGAAGTCTTAGATGCAGCCGGATCATGTGATAGTTCACATATAATATCAGGAAGTGCTGACAAATCTGTAATTTTATGGGATGTAACTACAGGACAGCCATTAAGAAGATATCGTGGCCATGCTAGTTCGGTAACATGCATAAAATTCAATGAAGAATCAACAATGGCGGTCTCTGGTTCCATAGACAATACTGTTGCTTTTTGGGATGTGATTAGCCGTAGACAAGAACCTGTACAAGTTTTAAAAGAGGCAAAGGACAGTATTACTTCGATCCAAGTCACAGATCATGAAGTATTGACTACGTCTGTAGATTGCCATGTTAGGTTATATGATATCAGAATGGGGAAGTTAGTCTGTGATTATATAGGTTATATTGTGACTTTTGGTAGTTTAACTAGGGATGGGCAATGTTTAATATTAAGTTGTGCCGATAGTAGTATAAAACTTTTTGATAAAGACACTGGGGAGATTTTAAATACTTTTACGGGCCATGAAAGTAAAGATTTTTTAATAGAAAATGCTGTTAATGAAAAAGATAGTCATATTGTTTCTGGTTCAGCGACTGGGGAATTGTTTTACTATGATTTGATAAGTGCGACTTGCACTCGGAAATTAGTACATAGTAGAAATAAGCCTGTTGTTTCTTTAAGTCATCATCCTACTGAGAATTGTATTGTGTCTGCTTGCGAGGATGAGATTAAGTTGTGGGGTGTCCAAGCTATGGAAATATAAATAAACAATAAAATGTTTTATTTTTGTCTAAAAAGCTCGTAACTGATGTGAACGTCATCAAATTAACAGCTTTTACATAAATAATTATTTGAATTTACACAAACGGTTCTTTACCATTAGTACCGATTTTATGTGCACCACTAATCTTTACTAACAAATGAAAATTGAGTGTCAGTAACACAATTCGTCAATATTAATAGATTTTTTTTATTAGAAATACTGTGTATTATAGACAAACGATTTTAATTTATAAAAATGTACACAACGATATAGCTAACTAATGATTATACACCATAGTTCTTTTTAAAGTTAAATTGTGCACGTAGAATTGATACCATTATCAACATCAAGTAGCCCTCTCCAAAACAATCATATCCACCCAAAGATTGTCTAGAAGAGATCGCAAACTGCGATAAGACCGCCTATTGTACTTACTATGTTCTTATAATCCTTAAACTTCTGTATAACTTTATGGTGCGCAATAAAGAGTATTCTATTCTATAATATACGGGCTTAGATGATCTAAGCTCATATAGCCAGGCGTTATGGTTCTGTTATAGAAGTCACCCAACGGACGGACAGTTGAAATTGACAGACAGAATTACCAACTTAAAAACCAACATAAGTATCAAATTAAGAAGCATCATATCAAGAGTCAACCAAAAGATATAAAGTAATTTGTGAAAAAAAAATTATTTGTACCTACATATATAGAAAGTAGGTACCTAGTTAATTTTCGGTCTGAAAAAATATCGATTTTTATACCATTTCGATACTTGAAATTTTATATTGAAAAAGTAAATACCGCTGATAAATATAGATATATCGAAAAAACAATATCGATGTATCGCCTGAGGATGCCTAGGGAGACTGGTATTTAAAGATACCAGATACTAGCTTTTACTGCGATCAAGGAATATCTGTTATTAAACAGGGTTCCTTCAAACCTTCAACAGAACTATCAATACTAGTAACGGAACAGACCTGCTTGTGCTGTAAATAATTGGTCAAGTGCGAGTCGGACTCGCGCACGAAGGGTTCCGTACCATTATCTATGCAACATAAGGCAACGTTATTAGTATCGAGCAAGAAACAGTAAAAAAATCATGTTTGTTGTATGGGAGCCCCCCTTAAATATTTATTTTATTTTATTTTTAGGATTTGTTGTTATAGCGGCAATAGAAATACATCATCTGTGAAAATTTCAACTGTCTAGCTATCACCGTTCTTGAGATACTGGGTACGGAACCCTAAAAATCATGTTTGTTGTATGGGAGCCCCCCTTAAATATTTATTTTATTTTATTTTTAGTATTTGTTGTTATAGCGGCAATAGAAATACATCATCTGTGAAAATTTCAACTGTCTAGCTATCACCGTTCTTGAGATACTGGCTACGGAATCCTAAAAATCATGTTTGTTGTATGGGAGCCCCCCTTAAATATTTATTTTATTTTATTTTTGGTATTTGTTGTTATAGCGGCAATAGAAATACATCATCTGTGAAAATTTCAACTCTCTAGCTATCACCGTTCTTGAGATACAGCCTGGTGACAGACGGACGGACGGACGGACGGACGGACGGACGGACGGACGGACGGACGGACGGACAGCGAAGTCTCAGTAATAGGGTCCCGTTTTTACCCTTTGGGTACGGAACCCTAAAAAGAACAGTTAGCCAAGTACAAGATATGAACAGTTCAAAGAAAGACTCATTCTTACTACGCTCCGCTCCCAGGCCTCCAGCCCATTTACGTCCCAGTGTTGGGCACGGGCTTCCTCCACTTTGGAGGCATTATGGTCTACGCTGGCGCTGAGTGCACTGACCAGACGTGTTGGCACAGGTTTTATTTTCTTACAGATGTTATCTATGTGGAATATCCCTTAACTGACTTTTACAACACCCTTGGGAGTAGATGGGGTGGTGACACTTGTATTCTTAATCCGTCACCACATGGAGGGATTCTATTTAAGAGACATCTATCTTTGATTGTGTAATGTGTTAATAACAACACCCTGCCAATACAAGAAATACAGTTGGTCGCAGTTTAGAACAAAATTATTCTTCTTAAGTGACTTTCAAACTAAGTCGTTATTTCTGTTATTTACTCTTGTCACGTTCACGTTAGATAAATATAATAACCTGTTATTTAATAACAGGTATTGCCACATATTCTTTTTATATGACAGTAACAGGACTAACAGATATGATATCTAAGTGTAATAAGCACTTGAATTTTTAAATAGGTTCACAGGTCAATGACCATTTGAAATACCGATTGAGCACAAAGACAATGTTGTCACTTTCTAACATAGGAAACTACTAAAAAAATAAAGTAGGTATTCACGGATATTTCATACACTCTTGTTTTTTTTTAAACAATAAAGAAGTAACTCACACAATTGATTATGCGGACGCTTCTTACCTGGGCGCCAATGAGGAACTACTGGACAGACTCAAGAGATTACAGAATTTATGCATTCGGTATATTTTTAATCTTAGAAAATATGATCATGTTTCTCACTATCTGAAAAAAACTAAAATGGCTCCCCTATACGACTACGTAGGAACACTCGAATTCTATGCATTCTATAATAATATTCTTTTCAATCCTGCTTCTCCCTCTTATCTACGTGAGCGTTTCTCTTTCGCTCATTCTTCCGATGCTAGGTCAAACCTTCGCACACTACTCAAATACTCTGCTCACAAAACTGACTTTTTCTCCTACTCCTTTACATACTATACATGCAGTCAGATTGTGGAATTCACTACCGTCCCAAATTAGAGAGTCCCGTTCCGTTTCTACATTCAAACTGAAGACCCGTCAACATTACTAATCAATAATCTCGTAATTGTGTCATCGTATTGTGTTGTTCACCTAGTATATTTATATTGTGAGCTTTTATAGGTTATTGTGTATGTATGTTTTATGTATTATTATTATTGGTAGATATATATATTTATGTACTGTGTATTTATTGTATATATAATGTAGGCTTGTTAAGGATCTATGTATGTTTATGTATTTAGTATAAATTTATTTTAACTTAAATAGTTCACCGTATCTCTGTCACCCTACACTACACACCCATGGTCAATCTTTTTTTCACCAACTCCTCTCGCGGGTCTACAGGTAGAGATTTCTTTTAGAAATATGTGGATCCCTACACTACTTTTCTTATGTCTGTATTTACTATTGTTTCCTGGTGTAAAATCATTTAAATAAATAAATAAATAACTCATTACAAAACAACAGCGTGGGCCAGCAAATTATTCTTTGCGAGAAGCAAGAAGATGTAACGCATATACCTACATATTATGAAAAAAAAAATACCGAGCTAAGGCGTTGGCCGCCTAGCCAGCGCCTTAGCTCAGAATATTTTTTTTGCCTAATATTTAGGTTATATTTAATGCCCGCGCATTGTCTAACTGTTTACAAAATTCAGTGGCACCATTTTTGACAATACCAATTGTACCAGCCATTTGTGTTCAACTTTATAATGTAAAAGACGCTATTAGTAGAATTACAATAAAATTTTTGTTTAAAAGTTTTTAAAATTCCAAATACTACCAAAATAGTAGAATGGCTGATAGTAACGGTAACGTCGGCGTCGCGTCATTTTTTAGCCTGGCACCGTTTCAAGTATTTAAAAAAAATACATGCATTTTTTTAATATTGTCTCTTTCTCACATATTGAAATGCTATAGATCTAGAGCAGGACAACTATTATTTTCTTTTCATTTATTACACTTCGTTCGTTCGTAATCTACAAAACTGGAACGCAGTGCGTATTAGTGAAATTTCTAGCTAAATTAAATTTGCTTCTGTTCTGTAATCTCTTAAAGCTATTTTAGAGAGAGAAGATTAAGCATCGAGTACAATATTGTTATCCAGACATTTAACTACAGTGATTTGTGATTTTAATTGAACTATTCGGCTGAATACTACTGTTGGCAAAGCCTCCAGCTTGAACGAAAACTACAAAAAGTTAATTCAAATTTAGAACAGTTCTGTGCTTCTGTGGCCTGTGCATAATTTTCTCAACAAAATTATCTTTTCCAAATGAATCCACAAATATGGGAGTTGATAAAACTGAAAATCTTGCGCTAACCTGCGATATTTGTCGCCGGAAGTTTACAAAAACTCAATACCTAACTACTCATCGCAAATACGCGCATAAGATTGCAATTTTACCAAATAAACTCCGGAAAAGATTGAGACAACGTGGAAAAGTGAACAGTGAACCTGTAAAATTGGTGAAAAAAACAAAAATTAAGCCTAAAATAACTAAATCTAGCTCTGTTACAATGTCCCCGCCAAAATTGAAGACGAATGTCGCGTCTGATAGTGTTAGTAAAACCCCTGAGAAAGTTATTTCACCATTACGAAGAACAGTTTTTAAATGTCCAAAGTGTATCAAAATATTCAATGTGTATTTTTCAGCATATAAACATATTCAAAAAAACCATTGTGTTGATGCTAATGACCAACCTGTGTAAGTATTTAGTTGTTGTTCCATACTAGATAATTATTTTAAATTATTACATTATCATCATTCCTTAATATGTGTAACATTTTAAATCAATCAGACTACTGCAAGTGAGTGAAAATTCCTTTACGGATTCCGTTACAAAGATTAATATGTTGATAGATAATAATATGTACTGAGATAATAAAAGCGTATTAATTATACCAATTATCAATCTTCTGGATACTTTATTATTACAATCTTCTTCTCCAGTCCATTTACGTCCCACTGTTGGGCACGGGCCTCCTCCAGCTTGGGAGGGATTATCGTCTACTGTGCCGCGCTGATCAGGCGTGTTAGTACAGGGTTTATTTTCGAGTTTTCCGTCTCTCACAGAGGATGTTATCTGTGTGCAATATTCCTTAGCTGACTTTTACAGCACCCTTGCGAGGAGATGGGGTGGTTCCCGCTCGGGACAATCATTTGTGTGATTTTTCTAATTGTCATACAAATGTTTGTACTTCGTCTGGGTGTTTCTATGTATTTACAAAAGAAAAGTAGTTTATGTATTCTATCCGTATTCTGGTACCCATAACACAAGCATATAAGCTTAGCTTGGGACCAGAGGACGTTGTGTGAAATGTCCGTGAATATTTATTATTTATTTATTCTTAATCCGTCACCACACGGATTATTACAATACACTTTATTCATTTCAGAGAACAAAATTCATCCCAACTTATAAAGCCAATTCGCATAGAACCCTGTGAGTCATGTCAGAAACCAAAACTAGAGAAACACGAGTGTGA
This sequence comes from Orgyia antiqua, assembly GCA_916999025.1. Taxonomy (NCBI): domain Eukaryota; kingdom Metazoa; phylum Arthropoda; class Insecta; order Lepidoptera; family Erebidae; genus Orgyia; species Orgyia antiqua. The sequence goes on from OU779872.1 coordinate 2,050,551, forward strand.
AACAACCACAAATTCAGAAGACAAAGACAGGTGTATGTGTTTGGGTTGCCAGAAAACATTTGATAATTTGGAATTATTTGAACAACATGTAAAAGAATTACACGCTGACAACATTGAGAGTTATTTCTTTAATAATTATCATGGTAAGTATTTTATTAATTTTGCTATTAATTAAATCTAGTCCAGTATGGTCTTTCAATCTCTGTCTCTCACTGATTTACTAACTCTCTCTCTCTCATGCTCCCTCTATTTCTCTCGCTCACTGCCTGTCTTTCTCACTCCCTCTTACTCGTATCTTTCTCTCCGTCTTACTCTATCTCTCTCACTCTTCCTCTATTTCTCCTACTCTGTCTCTCACTCCCTCTCTCACTCGCTCACTTTATCTCTCTTACTCTATCTCTCTCACTCCATTTCTGTCTCTCTCGCTCCCTCACTCACTATCTATCGCACTCACTCACTCTATCGCACTCACTCACTCTATCTCTCTCACTCACTTTTTTCTAGCGCACTCTATCTTTCTCACCCTCTCAGTCTATATCTGTATCACTACCTATGGTATGTATCTGTATCACTCCCTATGGTATGTAAATATTTGGTTTTTAAATTCCACGCATACGAAGTTGCGGCGTAAATAAATAAATGTAAATATTCTTTTTTTTTCAGAATACACGGCATGGAAAGCAGAATTAGAGAATTCAACAAAAACTAAATTTGCAACAAAAAATTCTGAATCACAAACTAAACATAGTAATCATACTTATTATTATTGTTCACATCAGCCATCTTTAGAGACAAACAAAACATTATTATGTCCATCAAATTTACAAATATCAGAATTTAAAAATGGCTACCTTATTAATTACTATATAGAACATTTCGGCCATTCGTGCTCTGAATTCTCTATAAATAAATACAAAAAATACTGCATAACATCGTATTTAAACGATTTTGATATTAACAATCTTAATACAGATAAAAATAACTATGATTTAATTAAAATTTTAATAAATAATATTATCGAAAAATCAGTTGATGTCAGTTTAAATGTGTTTAACACTTTGTTATGTAAAGTTTTTGAAATGGCGGTAGTTTTAAATACCCCAGCGCATGATCTAGAACAGTTAAGTTTTAAAAAAAATATGACAGATGACCAAATATCTGAGGTTTTGGCCGAAGTAAGAACTTACCCTGCTAAACGCAAACAAGATGTGAACAAAATAATCGAAGAAAATAACGAAAATTCCACCTCTTCTAGTGAAAATTCAGCTCAATTTAATCGCGCGTTACTACAATCACCGCCATCTTTTAACGATACCTACAAAGATTTCGTTGATCAAACTATTGGCAAACAGAAATTCGATCCACCCCTAAGAAATTCAGTAAAAAAAAAAGTTGTAATGAAAACTAAAATTGGTCAATTTAAACCTAGTTTATCACCTAAAGAAACAGTGCCTTCGTCTAACACATCTAAAAGAAAACATACGTCTCCAACTACTTCTATTTCTAATAAAAAACTAAAACCAGTTTTGAATGAAATGTCAGACAAGGCAGCAATTTCGCCACAGATAAACGAAACGGAAACAAAAACTCCTTTGAAATCGAAAACTTATAAAAAAAAGAAAAATAAGCCAATCCCGGATATAGAATATGAAGTGAAAGAACAAGAAAATGACTGCAACATTCTAATTTTAAAAATTTAAAAATATTTGCATCAATTCGATTTTAGACTTTGACACTGGTATATCCAAAAGGAAGCCATCCCTCTTGAATGTACCGAGGGAAAGAAAAAAACGTTCTGATTTTGAAAATTTAAAAAATATTTTTCTTTAAGATATATGCATAGACTTAGGATACAGATCTAGACTCGGTACAACAAAGCCTGCTGCTTTTTTATTTGAACACATTAAGAAAAATAAATGATTTAGTAGCCTTTCTAACTCTTTCTTTTTGAAAGGGAGTAAAAGAGACATCAAGGCTACTATTTTACTTTTAAACCATAAACAGGGCGGCCCTGTCTTGGAACAAATCTATGTTCCCGAGTTGTTACTCCCTATTTATAACCTTCTTGGATATATGAGGCTGATTACATACCTTAGCCTGTATTTTTTTACTAAAAATATTTTAATAGAATAAAAAAAATATATAAAAAAAATATTGCGTTAGTTTTTAAATAAGGAATGAATTGATATTGAATTTTTTTCGTTATTGTATTTATTTTATCTGTGGCTTGGTGTTTCTAGTTATAAATTTACGTATTTATATCATTATAACATCACGCCTTTTCTCATGAAGGTAGGCACATACCTACGTATTTATAATTTGACTAAACTTAAGTTTTAAGTTGCTTTATTGTATTTTTGCATTACAGTTTTTTTTTACTTTTTCTTTTCAGCCATTCATTCTTTCATTTGTAAGAAAGAAAATTTACGTTTTTAAAAAACTTAGGTCTGTTACCAATTTTTCCACAGTTAAAATGGTTTACTTTTCATTATGTCAATCCCTCATAACTTATTGCATTAGTGTTTGGGGTGGTTGCCCTAAGACCTTAATGATTTCATTGGAAAGATCACAAAGAGCTGTCCTGAAGGTCACGACGTCTAAACCAATAAGATATCCCACAAACTCGTTGTATGCCGATACTAATGTTCTTTCAGTCAGAAAGCTTTTCATCTTGCATACAATTTTACGTAAGCCTAACCTTCTACTATTTTTCTTGTTTTTTGTTTTGTAAATTTCTTTTTGCTGACCTTTATTTAAAATTTGAGAGTAAACTCCTTGACTTTCATATTACAAGTTGCATTACTTAGTTTGGAGGTCAGCCGGCGTATTATGAGCTTTTTAAAATCATTCAAGTTCCAGGCGCGCCGTTAACTGCATGGCTAAACTAAGTATTATGGCAAAAATAAAACATTTAGTTGAAAATTTTTAGTTAGTACTTTAACTTTTAGTTGTACCTTCTCCTTAAACATATTAATGTATGACTGGTTTAGCGAACTGACTGACTAATAATTTGTTCATAATACGAATTTGCCAGACAGTTCAATTCACGGCGTAAACTGCCTGTAAATAAAAGCTCATAATACGGCCGCAGGAAACCAAAATTGTAATAGTAATATTAAGGTCCAATAAAGGTTTTTTTTTATTTTTTATTTTATAGTCTAACTAACGCCAATATAGAATGAATAGAGTAAAGAATGTACAGTCAAAATCTGTTATAACGACATCGAAGGGACTACTCATATTGAGTCGTAAAAACCGATAGTTGTAACAACCGGTGACAGGTAATAATAGGAAAGATAATATGTATATTCATGTAGGAAATTAAACCGCATTTTGTTTACTTCAATATAAACGTATAATATAAAAGAACAATATCATTTTTCCATCATTTTTGTATGCATAAAATCTGTAATTTTAGTTTGTTTGAAACACTTCTGTCGTGCATACACATTTTGTAATTCACGTTGGATTTTAATCAGCGTATTGTCACAATTTCCCTGCATGTGGAACTCTTCATTAAAAAGAACAATCTTTCGTAATACACTAACAGTATTGAGACCGTCAATCAAAGTTGGCACTGTAAATTGTTCTTCCGAATCTTCCTGTTCATTTTCATTTTCCTCTTGAACTTCACGTACAATATCATCCTCCGTAGCCTTTGCACAAATTGCAATAGACTGATCTACATCAATGAACTCGTCTGTTTCAGTAGTAGATAAAGCAGGTCGTAAATTTTGGGCTAATTGAGCCAAAGAAATATTGTCCTCTTATAATATGCGATTTTTCTTCGATACTGATTTGTTTTCTTTTTTGCGACGTGTTACAATTTTCACAGTTAACTCAACAATAATGTTTTGGTGCGTCTTGTGTAAAGATAAGTAACAAACTGACTTAAGAGATATGACGAAGCGGGCCTTCAGGCTACGGCATGCATGTGCTTTGTTTCTAAGAATTACAAAAGACCCTAAACTTTCTTTACTTTTACGATAATAGCCATTGACTATTATACTATGCCAGATGTGGATACAGTTACCTATTCAAATTGTTTACAATACAGCTGAGCCGGTCGTTCTACAGATATAATTCTCCGCAAACATTAACCAAATGTGGTCGCTTAATGCGGTATGTCGTAGTAAACAATGTCGTAAAAACCAATGTTTTAGATAAGGCGGTCATATAACATTCAGCCAGGACCTTTGATTTTGGTAATTTTAACCGGTATGTGGTTCTAAACGATGTCGCCATAAACGGTTTTGACTGTATATAAATAGATAAGAAAATATATTTTACTATAATAGGTATGAATCAAGGGGGTGTATTGGAAATCAGTTGTAAACACGTAAATCATACAGAAAATTCTTTTTTTTTAGCCTCGTATAAATCAGTTTAGCAAATAACATAGACATACCAGATTGAGGACAAGTAACTTTAGCCTGGCTAAATCGTACTTCATACAATAATGACGTTTCATATGACGTATAGCCTGTATCATAGACACACATAGATACATATTTCACGCACACATAGATATGTAAGTAAGTGGCTTCAAGCCATAAATAAAAGAGCTGACTGATTTAGCCAATGACACACAATCTGGGGCCCAAGTCTCCTATCCAACGTATGGCGCAAACACATTTTTAACACAAAAAATTAACAGTAGACTTTGGTAGTCTACTGTTCATTTTTTGTCATAAGTGACGCCATAATGGCGTCAGTGACTGATCATTGCGACAAAATTGTAATACCAGACTTGTCCCCTGGTATAACTGTAAAAATAAATAAATAAATCGGTAAGTCTGTGGTTGAAAAACTATTATGCCCAACTGCTACAAATCGTTTCCTAAAAAAAATAATAAATTCCAAAACACCTCGTTGTACCTATAAATTGTATGATTTCATAAACATAATATGCAGTTTAAATACTTATTTGTTATGTTTTAGTATAAGATTAAATGCTAGAAGAACGATTAAAATGGATTTGTTCATATTTCTTGTTTTTATTAAGAGGATACCAAAATAGCTTCGTGCATTTTTCTACGTACGAAGTTTTCATTGTTTCTTTAGATTGAATGGCTAGAGCTCTAATTTTTAAGTATATGTTTTTTCAATATATGATCTAGGATCGCATAAACTTAGAAACGCGATTGAAAAAAGTTTTCTCGATAGAAAATCTTAGCGAAACAACCTCTCAAATTTTTTATTTTTTTCATTTGTCGGTCTATTATCGCGTATTAACTAATGAAATAACTTTAAAAACATAAGTAACTATTATATATAGAAACACGTAAATCAGAATTAAAATATATTTAGTAGATTTTGAGTAAATAGGAAAAGTATCCCTAATTCTTCATTTTCTGTGCCTACTGGCTGTGTTAATATGTACGTGTCGGCGATGATATACGATAATATTGATGTAGGCCCTTAACACAGTGAGTTCAATTCTTATGCGTAAAAAAAAAGTTGAACAGACTTCATGTGATCACCTCGGTATCGGTAGTCTACTCTTCGATTATTTTTACAGTAGGCGCGCGAGTTCATGTCCATCGGGGCCGGAGGTGAAGCGCGGGGCAAGCGCGCCCCTCCTTCACCCACCTCGCCGCATTCGTCCGCAGTCGAGTGTTGTCCTTGACGCGCGCTTGTCAATAGCGATACTAAAAACTGTTAACTGCTTGTGTTGTTTCTTTTTGTGTACGAAAACATGAGTGCTTCGCCTTCAACAAGTTCAAGTAGAAAAAAACCTTTTATAATACATAAACAAGCACGAGAATATCTTTGCATCTGATAGTGACTAATTCGTATTTAGGGTTTTTGTGCTTTATAATTTTTTTTTCCTATTTTTGTAATAATCCATTAACAAGTATTGGGTAGATTCATTTGATAATATTTATTAATTTACTTACTTAAAGTTGTAATAAATTTGTGATAGATATGGTTGACCAAATGTGTAATAATTATCGACATCGGCATTACCATTATTGATTAGGTCACAGCACTACCGCATTCCTCAGGATGGACATGAACTCGCGCGCCTACTGTAGATATATTAAATTCTCGTGTCACAATGTTCGTTACCATACTCCGAAATGGCTTTACCGATTCTTATGAAATTTTATATGCATATTCAGTAAGTCTGAGAATCGGCTACTATCTATTTTTCATACCCATTAGTCCACCCCGGACGTTTGTATAGCTAAACCACGTTTGCCGGGTCAGCTAGTTTCAATATTATAATGGTTCCAATCCAATACTACGCAGATAAATAAATTTAACTTAAAACATGGAAGTAACGGGTGAGTGCACAGCGCACGCAGTATTGTGAGATTTTGTGCTGCCTTCACTTACATAATTACTATTCATTATACAGAAATCCCTACTGTTTTTATTATAAAATATAATCTATGTTAACCAGGAGTAGTACCATGTAGTACAGCTACATGATTGTGAAAGATTTTTTTAAATCAGTCCATAAGTTTCAGCTTATTCATTTCAAGCAAACAAACTATTCCACCTTTCCTCTTTATAATATTAATATAGACGTCTTTTGAGGCTAGAATTTCAATTTAGTAATACATAAGACACGTAATAGTTATATGGGATTTAAGTCTTCCGATAGTGTCTGCCTTATCCCATGGTGAAAGGCGTTACGGTATGTTTATTCCACTTGCCTTCACAACTTCCTTGGCGCATGCTAATCGATAACGGTTCTCATTTACAAAGAACATTACAGTAACATGCATATTATAACGAGTGATCTCATAACGCGATCCAATTTTGGAGTCTTAAACATACCTATTACAGAATACAGTCAAGCTAGAAACGCACCGCGGCCATTGGGACTCATCCGAAGTAAAGCCCGGTTTCCACCGCGAGCGGAACGGACCCATTAATGACTTCGTTAAACTCGCAAACGCAAACTGCATACTTGTATTTCCACCAACAAATAGTCTGACGGAAAGAGCCGAGCGTGTAGAAAGAGTAGAAATGAGCTCGCTCAGTTCTAGGGAGCGGAGCGGAGTACTTACGGACTCCGCTCAACTCGCAATTACAATTTACATAGTAGCGTTTCCACACAGAAAGTCGGTAACATCGCAACAACACGACCACACGCACGCAACCAGCTCAAAACTTCAACTGAACTCGTTCTCTGTGGAAATTATCTATTCGTTTTTCACTTCTCATTTTCCGTTCTCAGTCCGCTCATTTCTCTATCTCAGTTTCATTTTGCAGTAGAAATCAAATGACCAACTCTTCGTCGGTGGAAACTCAAACCTATTTAATTAAAAAGGAGTCCGTTCCGCCTAACCATTTACCGCACATTACCCTTTCGCAGTGGAAACCGGGCTTAACTATGGCTTATTTTGATGAACTGACTATTTCGTTGTGCACATTTTTTTAAAATCATTAGTTTATGAAATTATATGTGAGATTTTCTAATAAAAAAGTTCTTTTAACATTGCTCAAAGATGTTATTGACTATCAATTTTGATTTTTAGTTAAGTTGTGCACGTAGTGTGGTTTCCCCCATTTCCTTCCCAGGGTGCTGTAAAAGAATACTAAGGGATATTGTACATAGATAACATTCTCTGTGAGAGATTGAAAACTCGAAAATAAACTCTGTACCTACACGTCTGGTCAGCCCGGTATAGTAGAACCACAGAAGAACTGCGAGTAGAACATAATCTCTCCAAAGTGGAGGAGGCCCGTGCCCAACAGTGGGCTGGAGAGGTACACGTAGTATCGGTACCAATATGTGAAAACAATGTGTGTGCCTTTGAAATTTCAGCTCGACGTTTCGGAGACTGTAGTCACCATGGTGACGGGTAAGACTTCAGACACATGGACTGGACATTCTTATTATTTTTATTTAAAACACGCAAGAAAAAAAAACAGTAAATTTACGCTTTAGTTGCATAATGGAGAGATTTCGTGTGTCTAACCAACAGAATGTGGTCTAACTGATCTATGTTATGTGGCTAAGTGGGTACCAAACCAAACATGGCGATGCATAGTTCGCCGGAATGTTCGTGAATCGTTTTCATATGATATTTTAATTCGAATCCAATTAATGTTAGATGAATAATAAATTAATCCAATATCAAGGTAAATTACAGATTTAATTGATTAGTTTTCCTTAATTTTAATGACTTATTTTTCGCGCGTGTTGTATGGTTTTCAATATGGCGTACTTTTTACAATTTTTATTAATAATTTGTGTAAGTAAATGTAACTTTTCTGTGTATAACTATACATATTATATCAAAAATAATTACAAGACAAAAATCTAGTGCATAATTCATCATTCATTAAGATTTCGTGTGTTTTAGCAATTATAACGCTTAGCGCAGCATCTTTAAATAAAAATAACAATGACGTAAAGTCTACAATACGCGAAGACCTAGGCTATATCCGTCCGATTAATAAGCAACTCAAAACTCAATGTAACAAGCCTTATATTAAAATTTAAGAATATTAGAGAAGGAGAAAGACAGCCACATAAATTAACAGTTTCTGGAAGAAAAGAAAGAATTTAATCGTTTAAAACCAAAATATAATGACAAAGATTTGAGAGAAATACTAAGAAGAGAATGGAATAAAATTCTCATGTATGAAAAGTCGAAAGATTTATCTAATGAAAAGTCGAAAGATTGTCTATGGAAAAGTCGGAAGATCAATCAATGCTTGACTCGAATTTTAAATTCTTAAATAAGTTTAAAGGTGAGATTATTGTGTATTTGATTCTCTCTCTCTCTTCAGTCCTATAACATCCCATTGCCATCCCATTGACGAGCCTCGTGGTTGAGTGGTTTACGTAACGGACTGCCGATCAAGAGGTTGCGGGTTTGATTCCCGCTCGGGACTATCATTTGTGTGATTTTTCTAATCTTCATACAAATGTTTGTACTGCGTCTGGGTGTTTCTATGTATTTACAAAAAAAAAGTAGTATATGTATTCTATCCGTATTCTGGTACACATAACACAAGCATATAAGCTTAGCTTGGGATCAGAGGACGTAGTGTGAAATGTACATGAATATTTATTTATTTATTTATTATTATTATTGCTGAGCACGGGCCTCTTTCATTTTGGTAGCAAGTTTGATCTAAGAGCATCAATCCAACAGGACTAGACATTATAATACGTTATGTTAAAAAGATACGAGAATAATGATGTGACAATATATTTTGTCATAGAAAATATCGTGTGTAGATGATAGTGTTGGTTTAATGATTTAAGCTTTAGGTCTACTATGCCGCGTGTAAGTAGTCTTTATACACAGATATCTGGGGGGCAAGTCTGCTATTTTTTTTTTTTTTTTTTTTTTTTTTTTATACTACTAAGTTGGCGAACAAGCGTACGGCCCACCTGATGGGAAGCGGTTACCGTAGCCTATAAACGTCTGCAACACCAGAGGTATCACTCGCGCATCGCCGACCCTGTAGGAATCGTTTGACACCTTTTTTGAAGAACCCCATACTGTAGTCCAATGGGAAAACCTCGGCAGGTAGTTCATTCCACAACTTTATTGTACGTGGTAAAAAATTCCGATGGAATCGTACTGTGCGCGATGGTATAGGTTCTAGAGTGTGAGGATGAACTCGCTGCCGGTGACGAGAGGTGCGATGGTAAAAAGAGGCCGTTGGCACCATTTCAAACAATTCGTCGGAACACAGCCCATTATACAGGCGGTAGAACACACACAAGGAGGCAAAGTCTCTCCTAAGATTTAAGGGCTCGATACCGCCTGTAATCACGGGATCGTCGACAATCCTCACAGCGCGTCGCTGGATCGAGTCAAAAGGCCCAAGCTGGTATTGCGGTGCGCCTGCCCACAGATGGCAGCAGTACTCCATATGGGGCCGTACCTGCGCCTTGTACAGGGCAAGTCTTTGCCCCGGAGTGAAGTACCGTCTTGCTTTGTTGAGCACACCAAGCTTTTTAGATGCCAGCTTGGCCTTGTCCTCTAAATGACAGCGAAATTGGACGTCACTGGAGATGTCAACTCCTAAGATCCCTATGTGATTTGAGATGGTTAGGGCTGCGTTCTCGAATTGAGGAGCTACAGCGAATGGGGCTTTTTTAGTGGTGAACGCGCAAACTTGAGTCTTAGTGGGATTGAACTGGACTAGATTTAGTCGTCCCCAATCGGATATTCTAGCTAGAATAGTCTCGATTTCAGACACAAGTTTGCTCCGACTTTCCTCAACATCGGAACGAGGGATATTTGCACGGCCTGTGTAGAACGTGTCCCCAGTACTGTCATCTGCATAGCAATGAATACCATCAATTGTCAGCATGTCATTGATATGCAGCAGAAACAGAGTTGGGGACAGCACAGAGCCTTGCGGGACGCCAGCATTAATGCTGAATTGTTCGGAGCAGCTCCCGTCAACAACGGCTTTTATGCTTCTATTCAACAGAAAACTGGCGACCCATTTGCATAATCCCTCGGGGAGTCCGTACGATGGTAGCTTCGAGAGAAGACTCCGGTGCCAGACCCGATCGAACGCCTTCGCTATATCCAGGCTAACTGCCAATGCCTCACCTTGACTATCAATGGCGGTTGCCCATCGATGCGTGAGGCACACTAAAAGGTCGCCTGTGGAGCGACTGTGGCGAAAGCCGTACTGACGGTCGCTAATCAGGTCATAATCTTCTAGGTGCTTTAGGAGTCGATAATTAACTATACGCTCCATCACCTTCGAGAGAAGGGAAGTTATAGCGATAGGCCTGTAATTCGATGGGTCTGATCTATCCCCCTTTTTAGGTACCGGGTGCACATTTGCGGTCTTCCACGAAGACGGAACACGCCCACTGTTATAGGAAAGTGCGAAGAGACGCGTTAATATCGGACACAGTTCAGGGGCACAACGCTTCAGCACCACTGCTGCTATGCCATCGGGCCCAGTCGACTTATTAACGTCGAGGAAACGCAGTTCCCGCCGGATCTCTCGTTGCGAAAAAGAGATATCCGGCATAGCGGTGTTACACGAAGGGATTGTAGGTGGTGCTGCGTTTCCATCGTTCAGCGTCGAATTCGAGGCAAAGAGAGTACCCAGAAGATCTGCCTTCTCTTTTGCACTATAGGCTAAATTACCGTCTGGCTTCCGCAGTGGTGGTAAAGACGACTGACAAAAGTTTCCCTGGGCAGCCTTGGCAAGCGACCAAAAGGCACGACTCCCAGAAGGATAGCTACATAGTCGCTTACCGATTCTGCCCACGAATTCGAATTTCGCTCTGGCAATTGCTTTTTTGCTGGATCTCGAGGCAGCGTTCAGTTTCCGTTTCACATCGGAAACATTGGGGTCCTCTTGAGCGCAAGCCGTGGTCCAAGCCTCATATGCAGCTTGCTTCTGTGTACGAGCATCCCTGCAAAGCCGATTAAACCACGGCCGTTTTTTGACCCCTGCAACGGTCACTAGCGGGTTAGGTATGTAACTTTCCATTCCCGCTAGGATTGTTTCGGTTACAGCGTTTGTGCAAGAATCAATGTCTTCCGATGCAAAACAAAGCTGCCTCCAAGGGTACGATGCATAGAATTCGCGTAATCCATCCCAATCTGCTGACTTGTAGTGCCATACACGCCGCCGTTCAGATGTCTGAGACAGGTCGGCTTGTGAGTTGGGCACATTGGCCCGGATAAGGCAGTGGTCCGAGGATCCAAGGGGTGCCTCCACTGTTATGGTATAGTTATCCGCGCGTGTAGTCAGCAGAAGATCCAGCAGTGAGCTTGTATGGTTCTCAACGTCTGGTATTCTCGTTGGAGAGTTTACCAGTTGTGAGAAGCCGTAGGCCAGAGCAAAATCGTAGACAGACCTCCCCGCGAAGTCAGTGGACCGAGAATTGAGCCACTCAGAGTGATGGGCGTTAAAATCTCCCAAAATCACTAGCTCCGCGTTGGGGTACTGTTCAGTAACCTTGTCAGTCGCCGATTGAAGGTGGTCAAAAAGCCTGGCTGTGTCCGAATCACCACTATGAGACCTGTAGAGGCACGCATAGATGCGGGTGTGGCCACCACAATCCACGCGCACCCATATGATGGACAGGTCCCTGTCTTCAAGGCCATGGAGACGACGACAGCAGATATCCTCCCGTACATACATGCATACCCCAGCGCGCCGCACGAATACGTGCTCCAGTTTGTATCCAGGGTAATGCAAGTAGGACGTTTCAGTCGGGCAGGATATTTGCGTCTCCGTTAGGAAGAGCAGGGTCGGCTTTGCAGTCTCGAGGTGTTGATGGACTGCGTTTATATTAGAGTGTAATCCCCTGATGTTGCAGAAGTCCACATTGAAGGTGGATGGAGATGCCGCTGTAAATATCTTCCTTTTATTATTATTTTTTGCCATTAAAATTATGGTGTCGTGGATTCCTAATGAGGGGAGGTACTACAAGGACAGCAAACGAAACAAAGTGCAGTGTGAGCCTGCCACCCGTCGTCACAGGCTGCGCAGTTCGGTAGCGCGGTGGACGGAAGGGCCCCCAGTCCCCCTCCAACGCAGTAGTCGGGTCCACCCCGGTCTCCTCCACCGGCACGACCACCGCGTTAGAGACTTTACACAGGCGGCGGTTCAGCCTCCCGGGGCGGAGATTAAGTGATCCCCGGGTTCGGGAACCCTACAACCTGCGGGCGGCCAGCGCAAACCGTTTCACTGGGTCTCCCTGGCCACCACGCCACCACGCTGCACCTATAGTAACTGATGCGGCCCATCATCCGACGGTCTCATGCTGTCCGTGTAGTTACTCCCCTAATGAGCTCTGGCGACCTTACTCACTCACAGAAACACAACCGTGGTTGTTTCACTGTGGTCTTCTGTAAGGTGGAGGTACTTCCCCAGACGGGCTGCTCAATGTAAGCGAGGTGTCTCGCTATGCCCTACCTCTCAAAATTATTACAATATTTATCTATAATGTTGTCATAATGATCAGTCACTAACGCCATAATGGCGTCATTTATGACAAAAAATTTATAGTAGACTACCAAACTTGATAAAATTCGCCATTATGCAATCATTGACTGATCATTATGACAATTATTATAACATCATAGGGCCCCTGGGGCCCAAGTCTGTTATTTTTTGTCATAAATGACGCCTTAAACTAATAGTAGACTACCAAACTTGATAAAATTCGCCAATAAGCACTCAGTGACTGATCATTATAACAACATTGTAATAATGGACTTGGGGACTGGGGTTGACGTTTAAAATTGAGCACAAGTAACTTTAGCCTGGCTAAATCGTACTTCATACAATAATGATGTTTCATATGACGTATAGCCTGTATCATAGACACACATAGATACATATTTCACACACACATAGATATGTAAGTGGCTTCAAGTCAACTGAGTGATGTATAGGACTATATATCTTGAAATAAAAACAATGTATATTTTTTTAAATTTAATAATTTTATCTTATATCTAAATAACAATTGATTCATATAACCTATAACCCACAGATTAACCATATAGTGGGTTCACGTTCAACCTTAAACATAAGTAACTTTAGCCTGGCTAAATCCTACTTCATAGTCTAATAAAATATGGTATTCATGTGACATGTAGTTCACAAACTAGAAACATCACTTTTACAAGCAATAAAACAAGTATTCTATTGGGAAGAGAAGACCTGTTTTATTAGTCTACGGTTTAATTTAATCTGTGGCGTATATCATAGACATACATGTTATATGTATGTCTATGATATACGCTATATACGCGTAGATTAAATTAAATTAAACGTAACGGCTTAAAGCCATATAAATAATCTTATTTATATGGCTTTAAGCCGTTATTAGCCATAAATAAATAAATAAATATTCATGCACGTTGCACACAACGTCCTCTGGTCCCAAGCTAAGCTTACCTATGCTTGTGTTATGTGTACCAGAATACGGATATACTACATAAACTACTTTTCTTTTGTAAATACATATGTACTTATAATACATAGCAAACACACAGACGCAGTACAAACATTTGTATGACAATTATAATTATCACACAAATGATTGTCCCGAGGCGGGAATCGAACCCGCGACTTCCTGAACGGCAGTCCGTTACATGAACCACTAGACCACGAAGCCCGTCAAATAGTCACACTATTTGTTAAATCTATGTTATTACAATTAACTGCGTTTCTCAATTCGGGATTATCAAAAGATTGTTAACCCCATATTTTAATAGACAGGAAAGTTTTGGTCCACATATTTAGCCCACGCATGGAGTCCACCTTCTAGATCTTTAATTTTCTGTCTATTTTCTTGTGGTATATTATTTATTACCATCGCAGCAGCTAATTGAGAATCATTTCCACGTCGACACACGAAGACCACTGAAAAGTATACAGTTACAATAATCAAAGATATACCACATGGTGGGTTGTGTACAAGTAACTTTAGCCTGGCTAAATTGTACTTCATACAATAATGACGTTTCATATGACGTATAGCCTGTATCATAGACACACATAGATACATATTTAAACATTCATTCAAGTTTGAACGCGTACCCACTATCTGTTATATCTGTGGTCATAGCAAGTCTTAGACCGTTTTCCAATTACAGCATAATAGCGCATTATGCGGCACAATGCTCAACGTTGAGTGTTCCAATTACAGCATCGCATCGCACAATCGAGCACTCTCAAAAGTGATGCGTGCAATCCATACCAACTTCAGCGACAGAAAATTAACAAGTATTTTTTCTTTAAGTTGGCATTGATTGAAATTTTATATATAATAATATATTATTGTTAGTAATATTACTTACTGTTAAAAAAAAATTTTAAGGCTTTCGTTTCGTCGGAGTTTTCTGGAAATAATCAAAGTTAATTCAAGCTGTGTTAAAAAAAAATATAAGTATGGATAAAGGTACAAACAATGACTTTTTTTAAATATTCCACACTTATAATGTGAATACAATTTTATTTTAGTATTTTTTTTTTCAACACTGAATTTAGCGCACTCTGCTGGCGCATTTGAAAACTAATTCACGTTCCAATTAAGCGTCAGCATAGTTCAGCATTGTGCGGCACTGAGTCGCATTATGCTCTGTAATTGGAAAACCACGTTAGAATACTACAGGAGCTGTTACTTTGTACTTTGACAAACATACCGGTGCTCGAGTCCACTATTTTGGAACAATTGTCATACCGGCACAATACCGGCACGATACCGTTGCAATTGAAGTCAAATATCCGTAGTCTGCTATATGCCGTCATAACGGTCTTTCAATGGTAATAGAATTGTCGATCTCTTTTATCTATGCATTGAATTTTCGGTCTCTTTTATCTATGGATTGTGTTAGAATGGTATGTATGTGTTGCCGTTTTTAAAAAATGCGTTAGTTGAAGTGATTTTCGAAAAACTACTAATAAATTTAAACATTTAATCATGCTAGACTTCGTTTAAATATATTTGTACATACTATTTATTAGTATAAAAAGCAATGTGAAGTTTAGGAGATTAGTAAATTGCAATAAATTACAAAGAACAATTTCTAATATTTCTATCTATCTATTTTTTATTTATGGCAATCTGTCGACACAGGACAATTTAAAAATATTACTGTCAAATTCAAAATAGCAGACTACCGAAACATTTCAGTCATTGAATTGCAATTGTGAAGCAGTTGTGTACGAGACTAGCAATTTATGTCACTTTGACAATTGTAAGACAATGATGAAGTCGTTATGACGACACATTAATAGTAGACTACCAAAAACTTTACTATTGCACCATAATGGTACAATAATGGTACAGTTGTGACACCGTTGAAATACCCGACTCAGGGCCCCGGTCGGCGGCGTGTCGAGGTGACACCTAAACACTATAAGAAGTAGGTATCATTATTAAAAAAAAACCAATGGAGTTACTTGTCTGTTCTTCTCCATAGGATTCACGTTTGGAACAGACACCTAGTTTGTGACGTTTCAAAAGAGTTTGTATAAAACATGCCAACTTGAAATTTAAAAAAAAAATTGACTTTGACTACACGCGCATAAAATCATCTCACACATACTAACAGACGACAGTGAACTTACACAATGCGTATGAGCATTGTTCTCGTAACTTTTTCAGCGGGGGTCGCCTTATAATGTCTACTCAACTCTGTTGGATTATTGCTCTTACACCAAAATTCCTCCCAATATGAAAGAGGCCCGTTGCCAGCAATAAGACGTTAAAAAAGAGAGAGACAATCAACATCTATAATAATCTCACCTTTGAACTTATTTCAGAATCTAAAATCCGAGTCAAACATTGATTGATCTTCCGACTTTTCCGTAGACATATTTTTCGACTTTTCATTAGTTAACTTAGAGCATCTAAGTAGCAAATATTAATAAATAACTATAATTCTTACCTTTTCCCTCACTATTTTCTACTTTTTCCATCAAATTCTTTAATTTCATATTAATATTTTGTATTGGATAATTGTAACTACCATATATTTTGCACATATCAAATTCAAACTGAGCTCTTACATCAATCAGTAATGTATTCTTGTCGTTTCGCAATAAAGTTGATAATTCAGTGGCTGTTATACGGTTAATTGGCGCCAAAACGTTGAGATCTAAATCCTATAAAAATACAATAATTTGTTAAAAATAGAAAAAAAACTATAAATAAGAACCAAGCCCATAATAGCTCAGTTGGTAGAGCAACGGAACGGTATTCCGAGGTAGTGGGTTCAAGTCACGCTCATGGTTATCATTTTTTCCACCATAATTTGATTTATTAAGTAAAATAGCATAGTCAATTGCAAAAGTTAATAAATTATAAAAAAAAGTAAGTCGGAGCGCGTCCTGCCGCCTTTCGAGGTTAGGTAGTGTTGCATCTAAATAAAAAAAAAATTTTGATATATGTATTTTTAATAATTTATACCTTTCTATGTATTGGTACACAATGGTTTTTAATTTTATAATTGTTTCTAATGTCAATCAATAATCAACATTTTGTAACTTTTTAATTTATGTTTCTTTCATAATAATCATAATATACATAATTATACAGGAAGTAGCGTAAATGGTGGTTCAACGCTAAGGTGGTTATAGTTCAAGTATTCACCTATCATATAAAAAAATTAACCATTTTTAGCCATTGGTTTCGGAAATATGATTTTTTTTATTTTTTTGTAAAAAATCGATAAATATTTTATAAATGAGAATGTAACTTCGACAAATGACATTATTTTTTGAGTGTGTTTTTTGTGTTGTACGGGCGAGTACTAGCACTAGCACATGCATTTTCGTTTTTTCATGTAAACCCCAAAAATAAACCAATAAATAAAAAAAACTGAAAATTTAATTTCTCGTTTTTAACAAATCATGCATTTTAGATGTGAGTAGTGTAAAAAAAATGGCTAAAAATGGTTAATTTTTTTTTTATATGATAGGTGAATACTTGAACTATAACCACCTTAGCGTTGGACCACCATTTACGCCACACCCTGTATAATATTAGTTCACTCTGAGGAGAGGACTGGTATCTTAAACACAGACTACTCTGTAGTCTAGTTAGGATTCCGGTAAGTTTACAATAACTATATAATTTGTAATACATCCATGATAATAAATACAATGTACCATAGTTTATAAGCTGCCTTTGTAAAAGATGATAAATAAAATTCTATTCTATTCTAATTACTAGCTTTAGCCCGCCACTTCTACTAGGGTACTGTAAAAGCACAGGGTTTATTATCGAGTTTTCCATCTCTCACAGAGGATGATATCTGTGTACAATATACCTTAGCTCTTACCGCATCCTGGGAAGGAAATGGGGTGGTGACACTTGTATTCTTAATCCGTCACCACACGGAGACTATTACTATAGTCGGTTGAAAATAAAACAAGTGCTTAAAATTTGTATTTAATTTTATTTACCTACAATGTAATTACTATAAAATATTATTTTACACATCATTTGATCCTAAATTAAGCTTAATACATATAAGTACCTACTATATTTCATATTATCGATAGTTATTAATTGTCACCTGATTTTGTAAAATCTATTAAAAATTATTGTGTAAAATAATAAATAATAATACATGTCGTAGGAGACTTGATTAAAATAGTTTACTTAAGGATTTTTAGTTTTAACTTAGGATCCAAGATAGTGATGTGTGTCCTTAAATGGTGTGAATGGTGAGTAATTCGTTTATTTACTGTAGTTGGTGAGACTGAATGGTGACCCGTTGAAATTTCATAAAAGGATCCTTCCAAACCAGCTACACGTGTCGTAAGCCACGGATCAATCTCATCGTAGTTAATAGAATGTTGTAGTTAACGCAGTTAGCTTATTCAGTATTACAGGGTGTTTGGATTGGAGACTACCCTGGCAATAATTACAGGTGATGTCTACGGTGATTTTCTCCGATATCAGAAGTGGGATCGAATAGTCGTTATTCGATTTTGTTTTGAAATAAAAAAAAAAAAAAAACTAGAACAGTAAAATTAAACGTAACCGGCGTTTTAGTAAAAATTTAAAGATTTCGCAAAGTTTCTTTTTGGTAAAAAATTGCTTTGATTACATTAACAACCCAAGACTGATAATAACAAGTTATAGGTAATTAGTTAATTACCCTAAAACATTGTAACTACGTAACATAAATTAAATGACAATGATTTGTTAGTAATTTAATAAATCTACAGTGTTCACTTGCTTAATTTATCTCGTGTATCAATAAATAAATAATAGTAAAATCGTTTTACTTGATTGCGAACAGAAATATAGTGTGGCTTTATGAACATTCAACACTTCGTTTTAAAGTGGTTGGTTTCCTTTTTATAAAGTTGGTTCATGATTTTCTGCGCTTATTTATAGGCGTACTTGATAACTAAAATTTTAAAGAAAAACAAAGATTTAATCTCTGCCGTGTAATAATGTGTCTTTGCATATTCTAACGCGTTACTAGACTTTGTTATTTGTGATTAGCAAATAAAATCGTAAGAAACTTTCACCTAGATGTGTGAGAAGAAAATCTAAATCATGGTTAACTAAATACTCGAGATTAGACCTACATGTAGTTACATGTAAAAGATAGAATTGTGATAAAAAGAGATTGACGAAATATGCGTTTTAAATTTTAAATTCTTTGACAGCGAAAGAAAGTTTGAGATATCTATACACATGCCAGTCGTTTTGTTTGTTGTATGTTCTAGATATCCTGTTTTGAAAAATCTATTTACAATTATGTTTTCGACTATGTTATTGACGT
The DNA here is from genome assembly GCA_916999025.1 of Orgyia antiqua. Lineage (NCBI taxonomy): Eukaryota > Metazoa > Arthropoda > Insecta > Lepidoptera > Erebidae > Orgyia > Orgyia antiqua. The sequence goes on from OU779872.1 coordinate 2,069,774, forward strand.
ATGCAGACGTCCAGTAAGCCGTCGTAATATTGCCAACGCAACTTATTGTAGTGTACCTATAATATGCGGTTAAAATCGTCGTTTCTGAAATATTCAGAAAAGCTACAAATACGAACCTGACGGTTCGGACGTCCGTTCATTGACGTATGAAGTCGTCTAGTAATCATTAATAATTATTAACATCACTTTTTGTGGTGTATAATAAGTTTTTGAAATCTTTAACTTACTGACGTGTGAGACGTCTAGTGAGCCATTAATAATATTAACCACATGCTTTATTGTGGCTTACTTACTTATAATCAGTTCGTGAAATCTCCTTTTTAAAACATTTACAACTGTGATCTTGATAATGCAGAGGTCTTGTAAACTATTAATAACATTAACCACACGCTTTATTGTGGTTTACCTATAACATGTTTATAAAATTTTCATAGAGATGTCCAGTATAGCAGGTTCATCTTAATACAAATATTTAATTCCAAAATGCCTTTAATGCCCATACAATACTTCAGTTGTATTTTGATTTAAATCTATGCGACTAATCAAATTTTACTTGTTAATTAATTGTCTAATAAATTATTAAAGTAATAATTATTTTTTATTAATTGGTCTATGCAGGCTAAAAAAAAAATAATCACTAGCAATCTGCAACTGTTTCGCGTGGTTCTCATTGTAAATGAAGTCTACCGTTTGTACTACTACCGCGACTACGACCCTTATTACAAACTATTGAGGCGACATAACTTTTGAGCTTATTTACTTGAACAAGAATCTGTTGTAGTAGATTGACTATAGCAGATCTACATACCATAACAAATTATCTACGTCTTAAATTTTAATTTACGAGCGTTTTTGGTGTACAGAGACGTTCAGTGAACTATTTATAATATTAACAACGCAGTTTACCGTGGTGTATCTACGAGTAAACTAATTATTATTATTAAAAGAGCTGTTGGCGCGTGGAGCGTTACAATAAGCCAAAAATAAAAGATGCTACAATAAGCCACTATATCCTATCCTGAAAGAATAATGGTCCCCTGTGTACGACGGCGAACAGGACCGCCTATGGCACAGCATCAACCTATCCGTTTATTCCTAGGGCCCTTGCCTACGCGGCAACTTCGACCTTTCCTTTACCTATCATTCCTGAACCCTTTATCCTTCCTAAATCCTTCATCCTTTCTATCCTTACTCATAAATATACCACGTTATTACTGTACACCAACCAACGGTTACTATTCACGATGTAGGTGTTTGGTAGCAACAGCTAACATAGTTATGTAGGCTTAACTTCTACTTGGGCTACAAGTAGAAGGCAGAGTAACAGTGTTTATTCGTATGCCAGTACGAAAATTCAAAATTCAATTTTTTATTTACTGATAGTTTAATCATTAGTATTTAAACTAAATAAAAAAGTCATTCCTTTACTGTTGAATCCGTCTAGATCGGCAGGATAGGCCAAACGGAAAGCCTTCTAGATAGGGAACACACGAGGACGCGTGCCTTTGCAGAATGGCCGTGTGACAATAAAGTCAAAGAGAAACAAAGAAAAGAAAGAAAAAGAAAACAAAAAAAAAAGAAAAAAAAAATATTTTTTTTCTAATGCGTTTACTAACGTAGCTAAAAATCATTTTCTGAGTAGTTTACGATTAATTAGCTAAATTCTAAATAATTCGTTATCAAATTACAGCTGAGTGGTTGTCTTTATGAAAACACAATTTTAATGTGTAGTGGATTTGATGATTAGAAACCATCTATTGAATGCTACAATTATATTGGTTCGATAAGTCGATACGAACCCACTACAACTTAAAGTTCGTTAGCAAAAATGCGAAAAACCTGACAACTAGAGCAGTCAGTATTATACAGGTCGTTACGCTGCCCAGTTCTATAACTTAAACAATTAGAATATCCTCCAAAGTGTTATTGCTTAGTGTGTATTTGTGAGAACGTGCAAAGTAACGATAATGCGGAATTAATGTAACTGACCGAGTGTGAATGTTGAATTATTGTGGAAATTGTTGTAACTGACCGAGTGTATGGAAAAATCTTAGTTGTGGATATCTTTATTTTGCGACTTTATATTGGGTCAGAATTAGCCGAGCGGAAAAACTTAGTTCTATTGCAGATTTACACACGAGGACGTGTGTATTCGCAGAATGGCCGTGTCGTAGGAGACTTGATTAAAATAGTTTACTTAAGGATTTTTAGTTTTAACTTAGGATCCAAGATAGTGATGTGTGTCCTTAAATGGTGTGAATGGTGAGTAATTCGTTTATTTACTGTAGTTGGTGAGACTGAATGGTGACCCGTTGAAATTTCATAAAAGGATCCTTCCAAACCAGCTACACGTGTCGTAAGCCACGGATCAATCTCATCGTAGTTAATAGAATGTTGTAGTTAACGCAGTTAGCTTATTCAGTATTACAGGGTGTTTGGATTGGAGACTACCCTGGCAATAATTACAGGTGATGTCTACGGTGATTTTCTCCGATATACATAATAATAAATATTCATGGACATTTCACACAACGTCCTCTGGTCCCAAGCTAAGCTTATATGCTTGTGTTATGTGTACCAGAATACGGATATACTACATATATTTTGTAAATACATACTTATAATACATAGTAAACACCCAGACGCAGTACAAACATTTGTATGACATTTATGGATATCACACAAATGATTGTCCTGACCGGGAATCGAACCCGAGACCTCGCGATCGGCAGTCCATTATATAAACCACTCCACCACGAAGCCCGAAAATTATAATGATATATCGATATATTATCACTATTGATATTAATATTTTTCCAAATATCAAAATGTCTATAATAATTTTGTGACCGACATCCCTATTTGTCAAGACCATGACTGTGTATTATTAAAAAAATAGCCATCATTTTTTTCTACCTGGCAACTCAACATATTAATATTATGTTCACTAAATAAATCACAAACATCCCTCTCGTTTTTCGGCTTAAAAATTCTTAAATTTCTTTTATTCAATACTTTTGCAAAAGTTTTTCTTGAGGCCGGAATCGAACCTTGTTCCTTCATATCTTTCAAATATATATTATATAAATGAAATTGATTTTTCACATTCAAATCTATATATTTAATATTTATATTATTATTAACACAATACTGGCATTTTGAAATTATTTTAGGGAGATTTTCAATATATGACAACACCGATAACGATTTCATGGGAACTTTTTTTTCTTTTATCTTAGTGTTACTAGTTAACCAACATCTTACCATAGCTTCTTTAATACCTAAAGTATTTAAAAATGTTACCCTACACACAGGTAGTTTTTCCCCATTTAAAATTAAATTGTATATCTTAGATTCCCCTTTTCGGGAAATTATACCTTTGTGAGAGCTACGTCTTCTTTTTGCAGGTACTAAGTCTATTAAATTTTTAACAAAATCCTTTTTTTCCTTCCACGGTAATTGCCAAAATTGTCGAAAAATAATTTCCCTGTCGGATTGTAAGATTTTCTGACAATGGCGGTTAACATTTTTAATACAAATATCAGAATTACAAGACGGGCCCATTTTTCTTTCGGATTTGGGGACATCTTGTATGTATTTCTTTTTTTCCCCGACGTTTTTCGTTCTAAAACCGAAATAACTTTGTCCTGTCATACGTTTTTCTTTCTGTTGTCTTCTTTTTTCGCATGTGTGGGAAAATTCCTGCAGTTTCTGCAAAAAAAAATCAAATTAAAACGAAAAATCTTTCTGCAAAATTTTTTTGCAAAAAAAAATATACGCGTCTAAATTCGTAAAAAGTTATTTAATTTGATTAAGTTTACATTTTTAATTAAATTTAGTTATATACACAACTTGTATAAAATCTCCTGAAATTTCAGGAGATTTTACATAAATGTTGCATGTTAAATAAAATCACCCTACATTTCGGGAGATTTAGGACGAAAAACCCGCGAATATTTTAAAAGAAATATTAATTACAGAAATTTTATGGCTTTATTAAATTAAATATAAATTTAAAAATATAATCTTTAGAAAATATATTATTATTTAATTGTATTTAAAAAAAACTTACCTTAAAACATTCGCAGTTTTTAGGGTCTCGTAAAAAAGAAACCATTATTTTTTTTATACGACTGGAACCACAAAAATTAACACAAAAAAAAATTTCACCTCGGAGGGACAGCGGATTTTTAGTAATAGATTAGTATTTATAGATTTACTCTTCACGAACGGAATCCTAAAAATTTTTAATTACACTAGAGCCTAACTAATATTATAAGCTGAAGAGTTTGTTTGTTTGAACGCGCGAATCTCAGGAACTACTGAACCGATTTGAAAAATTCTTTCAGTGTTGGATAGTACATTTATCGGGGAACGCTATAGGCTATATAACATCACGCTGCGACCAATAGGAACGAAGTATTAGTGAAAAAATGTTGCAAAACTGGAAAAAAAAAATTTCTTATATATAAAAATCTATTGCTGTTCGTTAGTCTCGCTAAAACTCGAAAACGGCTGGGCCGATTTTGATCTTGAAATATTCATGAAAGTCCAGGGAAGGTTTAAACGGCTCCTAAAATTCCACGCGTATGGAGTAGCAGGCATCAGCCACTTTTATATATAAAAATCAATTGCGGTCCGTTAGTCTCGCTAAAACACGAGAAAGGCTGGACCGATTTTGGTAATTTTGGTCGTGAAATATTCGTAAAAGTCCAGGGAAGGTTTAAACGGTTACGAAGTATATGGGGATCTGAAATTCAACGCATACGGAGTAGCGGGCATAAGCAGTGGCGTAGCTACCAAGGGGTTAGTCAAGCAAGGCAGTGCCCGGCAGCCCTTAAGGTCAGGGGGCCCTCGAATGCTCAGAAATCGTGATCGATCTAAATTACCTTCTTTTTAACATTTTAAAAATATTTGTATATTTCATATTTTTATTTGATAAAATCTAGTCTATTTTCTAACACTTGCGCGACTCATTTGTTTAAATAAAACAACTTTTTACGGATTTAGACGCGTGTAGTTGTTTTAAATTTTATTTATATTGTTATAATTTTTGTTAATGTATTTAGAAACTAAAATAATGTTATTCATATTATGTAGTCTGAGCACAATGTAATATAATAATTATAGTTTATGGTAAAAGTCTATCTTTATGGTCAATGTAAAATAAAATCGAATGTGGGTAAACCCTGTAATAACTGATCATAGAAGACACATTACAGCTCAGTCTCACCCGTGACCATGGTAACTGGAAAGTAAACGAAACGTCGGGCCAAAATTTAAAACAAATATACGCGTCTAAATCCGTAAAAAGTAAAGTAATTTGTTAATTTTGCAATTGACTTGCTATGCTTTTACTTAATAAATTAAATTATGGTGGAAAAAGTGATTACCGCAAGCGGGATTTGAACCCATGACCTCGTACGTAAAAATACGATATAAACTCAATCGCGTGACGATTATGGTAGCCTAATTTGATTACTGAAAGCACGACCGCAATAAGCTCAGTTGGCAGAGCTACGGAACGGTATTCCGAGGTCGTGGGTTCAAGTCCCGCTACCGTAAAAAGTAATTTTATTAAAATCTAGTCAGTTTACATAGCAGGGCCCTTCAGTGTCGCTAACTGTTTGAAAACTTTCCCCCTAAAGCAATTTCAAAAACCACTAAATTCAAAACAAAACTCCCCAACGACGGACCAAGTATTTATTCATTACAATATAAATAAAGAAATAAATAAAAACAGTAGTCATTTAGTATTTTTAAGATTTTTCTTTAATTTCATCACATTATGAAATGTAATTTCAATCTTATTATATTTCTTGTGTGCGTGTGTATGTGACTGAACTCCTCCTAAACGACTGGACCGATTTTGATGAAATTTGTTGTGTGTATTCTAGGGGGTTTGAGGATGGTTTAGATTCACAATTGGCTGGACCGATTTTGATGAAATTTTTTTTACACAGAATTGTATGGCAAAACAACGTTTGCCGGCGCAGCTAGTTATTATATAATTTATGTCATTTACTTACCAGCATCTCCTTATCCCTAAAAATATCCCCAAAAAATTTCACCCCCTAAAAAAAATCCCTGTATAGATATTTTCCCCCTAAATTTGGGGGGGGAAAACAGTGGAGTTGGCATCACTGGGGCCCTTGGTTACCTAGCTACGCCACTGAGGTCTAAGCCACGCAAATTGGTAATGGTTGGACCTTGGCAAATTAACGCCCTTGTGACGTCATCAGCAAAGAAAAAGTACAGCTAACAAAATGTAATATTCTCATCTAGACGTCACTATGACGTCACCAACATGGCCGCCAGGCGCATTACCAATTTGTGTGGCTTATATAAGCTAATTAAACAAAAATATTCACCTTTTCTTTAGCAATTGTATTACAGAAAGCCTCATAATCAACTAACTCAGTTATAGTTGGATTATCAGAACAAACTGCACATTGTGTGTTACGTGGGCGGAGTTGAACTGAAAATGAAAAAAAAAAACCTGTCAAGAGCGAGGTAAACTCGCACACTTAGGGTTTCGTACCTACTAGACATATAAACATAAGTAACTGCATTCAAATAATCAGTTAATTAAACTCAAAACAACTCACCAACTTAATTTTGTAGTTGAAATACAGGGAATCGCCTACATTTCAGCTACTTCATAAGTTGGTATTAGTATAAACACTTTTTACTTGTGATGTGATGACAAATTATAAGTTTTTGGATTTTTCCCTATATCAGCACTATAAAGACTTGATCTATGCCAAATTTCAAGGCTCTAGGGCAACGGGAAGTAACCTGTGAATTTTGATTCCCTAGCATAAGTCGAAAAATTCTTAAAAATGGTCGTAATTCGGTTATATCTTTTAAATGCGTAGAGGTGAAAGGTTGACTGTATATTTTGAAGCAAGGGACCGCATAGATCTACATATCGTATGAGTTTCAAGTTGATACCTTCAGCCGTTGCTGAGTAAAAAAAGTTTGACAGACGGACAGACAGACACCGGAGTGATCCTATAAGGGTTTGTACGAAACCCTAAAAACACCACTTTATCCTTCTCTCTCTTTCTTCAGTCCATTTAGGTCCCACTGTTGGTCACGGGTCTCCTCCACTTTGTGAGTGATTATGTTCTACTATACCGCGCTGACCAGACGTGTTGGTACAGAGATTTTTTTTCCGTCTCTCACAGAGGATGTTATCTGTGTGCAATATCCATTAGCTGACTTTTACAGCATCCTTAGGAGGAAATCGGGTGGTGACACTTGTATTATTAATCCGGACTATATCATTACTGATTTATAATTATGAAATGCAGCTGAAGTGTAATGGTCTTATTCATAATGACTTTTTGGAGCAAGCGGAAATCGAACCCGCGACCTCTTGATCGGCAGTTCGTTAAATGAACCGGCTTGTCAGATAATATATATATGTATACAACGTGAAACAAAACTCCTATGTTATGCTTGAAACCCGGCATTCTTTAGGTCATCAGTAATGACTACGTGAAGTTAGAAATTAACTTGCATTATAATTTAATACGATTTTTGATGTTGTAAGTTTTTGCAAAATTTTTACGTTGCACAACTCTAATCAGCTGTTTTTATGAACTCTATTTGACCTAATAGTGATCATGTCCCGTAATAGAGATTAACGTAATATGCCTAACTGCTCATTGCCTCTGTGAGGAAAATTGTTTAAAATTTTTCCATGATGGTGAAGAAAATTTTGTTGGATGTTGATGGAAGAAAAGCGAGAAGAATACAAAATTGAGCGAGTTTTTTGAGGAGTAATATTACCGAAAAAATAATGAATAATTGCATGTCGAAGATGACGAACGTGAATTGAGGAAAAGTTAAGTGTCAACTACTAGCAAAATGTGCCGAGGGGAGCGAAGATATTGACATATTAACGATGATGTAATTTTTCATAAAATTATGTTAGGTAAAAAAGTCACATATGCGACTGTCCACTCTAAAGAATTTAATCACTTTTGACGAATCGTGATTGGTTAATATTAGAAATACGTCAACCAATTGTATTACTTGATTGGCTACTTGAGTCCTTTGTAAAGAGCGACACCTTTCTCAAAAGAAACCGACTTCCTTTGATGTCAATGTGCCGCCCGCGCCGCTCCGATAGTCGGGGAATAACCGACATGAAGACACGTGTACATAGAGATGGGCCATCTCTATTATGTATCGATATTTTATTACATTTTATTGTATCAAATCAATACAACGCGAACGAGGTAAAATACTAGATCACACGATAAAGTGATCGTCGTATCGTATCGCTGGTGTTTATTTAATAAATATCGTTTTGTAAAACATGATCTGTCCACAACAAATATTATTCATATTGGCTTATAATTATTCGTAGTTACATTTTCTTATAAACTTATTTCATTCCATTGAAATCCGATAAACACAGTCAACATAGTCACTCAAATTGCAAACACAAAATGGTTGTAGCTAAGATTCAATTTCAGGAGAAGTTTCGTAATAAATTGTAGGTTAATATACGAATTTGATAGCACATAATTAACACATAGTATTGTTTTTACCGATATAAATACATATTCAGTGTATTCTATTGTATCGAATTACCATAATATCGATATGTATGTGGGCATAGCTAAAGTGCATGAGCACAACCCTTTAACAGTATTATAGGTACCTAGGTAATGACAAAAATTATTCTAAATTCTAATAAAATAAATTAGTCCCCCGTCTATGCTTTGACCAGGCGGTTGTATTGGATTGCAGTGATTTTTTCGTAATAAACATGGCAAATTATGCCACTAATGAATACTATGTGCAGTGATTTTTTTGTAATAATTATGGCAAATTATGCAACTAATGAATATTATGTACAGTGATTTTTTCGTAATAATAATGGCAAATGTGAGAAATAACAATACTGTGTATTAGTGAATTATACCAGCGCGGCAGCGATGGTACATGAACAGAAGACTTCCCTCGTACGATTGTTTCCGAAGGTTAGGTAGGTCCGTGAGTTATAACTTCTGTGCATGGTACCGTGACCAAGTACGGGCCGACTTAGTGGTATAGTTCCTTAACCTGTGATTGTGTTGTGATTGTGATGTATCTGTACTGGATTAATTAAATAGCAAATAACAAAGCTGCCTAGGATATAAATAAGATCGATGGTAAGTTCTTTTGATTTGTTTACAAACATTGACTCCGCCCCATTTTGGCGCCATTGACTCGCCCCACATTGTCCGGTGTTTATAAAGTCAGGGCTGTCTAACAAAATAAATTGAAAAATAATATATTTTTTTTGTAAGAAATTTTAATTTTTTTTTCTAATTGATTTATTAAAATTTAATAGTCATCTTACAAATATACATGACTTAAATAATGTAGCATTGAAAGTATACTATAGTAATTTCGTTTCACGTTGTATATATATATAGGCATATAAGCTTAGCTTGGGACCAGAGGATATTGTGTGAAATATACATGAACATTTATTTATTTCTATCCGTATCTGGTACCCAAAATACAAGTATAGAAATATAGCTTACTTTGGGACCAGAGAACGTCGTTTGAAATGACCTTTACTTACCTACTTTAAAAGACATATCATCGACATCCATGATAAGCATCCTCTGTACCAACATGTTTTTGAATGGGTGACCAATTATTAGTTTTATCGCTTCCATGGCTTGAAGTGTACCTGAAATTAAATATTTATTATTAACTAACATAATAAACTAAAATATATTGGAAAAAACCTGTCAACTTATCAATATCGCCTATATAGCCTTCCTCGATAAATGTACTATCCAACACTGAAAGAATTTTTCAAATCAGACCAGTAGTTCCTGAGATTAGCGCGTTCAAACAAACAAACTCTTCAGCTTTCTATTATTACTATCTGTTGCCAGCGACTACCTACGTACGAATTTAAACCTTAAGACGGCACTATACCAAATTATGCTCCATACAAAAGTATGGGTATAGTACTTCCGTTTATTCTTCGCGAAAGTTAAACCGATTTTAATAGTTTTTGCGTTATATTATAGATAAAGAGTATATCTATGCTTCTATCACTTTCTTTTTTTTCAAAACATAATAACTAAAAGAAATATGACGATCCGAAAAATCCACTTTTTTCGGTTTTCTTTAGATAAAGTTGCAGCGTCTATCACACTAATTTGGTAAAGTTTAACCACAAAAGAAAAGTGATAGAAGCATAGATATACTCTTTATCTATGATATAACGCAAAAATAAATGCAAGTACAAGAGAAAGAGTAACTTTAGACAATTACCTGATTCAATAAAATATGTGATACCTGAATATAATAATCTTTATGGAACTAGAATGTGTCGTTACTTACTACCTAAGATATTAAATAAATTGCCTGAATCAATCATCAACAGATATGTCTCTAATAAAACATTTAAAAAGGCCTTGAAAAAACATCTTGTAAATATTATTTAGTTGTAATTTAGACATAAATAGTTAGTAAATAAAATCTTATTGGAATAAGTGAACTCACGCTTGCACTAAAACCGTGTGGTTTCAGCGAGCGTTCTAATGATTTTTGTAACGTCTCTTGTAATTTTGTTGAACAATAAAGAGAAAAAAAAAAAAAACTATTAAAAACGGTTTAACATTCGCGAAAAAAAACGGAAGTACGAAACGTCTTTTTTCAAAGAATTTGTAGGTAAAATCCGCTTCATCTATATTTGTCCCTTTCAGCGCGGCGCTCGGAAATAGGGATAGCAGTACCTAAGGCAAATACCTAAATGAGGAGTACAGTACCCTCATAACAAACAGAAATTTACTAAACCTGTCCATATATGGCGTCGTACAGTTTCATAAATCGCACTATAGTTTCGTTCCACACATTAACACTTAAGCGCGTCAGTATTTTTATGTTGTTATCGGTTAGTTTTCACACAAGTATAAGTTCTCACCTATGACCCCGGGCACAGGTCCAGCGACTCCATGTTGAGAGCATGACCCCATTGCATCTGGAGATGGTGGGGTTGGGAAGACACAACGATAACAAGGTCCTCGGTATAACTAGAATGAAATACAAAATCTTTTTGTATATATAAATCTCCTGTCACGGTGTTTGTCCGCGATGGATTCCTAAACTACTTAACCGATTTTAAATTAAATTGGCACACCGTGAGCAGTCTGGTGCTCAAGTCCACTATTTTGGAACAATTGTCATACCGGCACAATACCGGCACGATACCGTTGCAATTGAAGTCAAATATCCGTAGTCTGCTATATGCCGTCATAACGGTCTTTCAATGGTAATAGAATTGTCGATCTCTTTTGTCTATGCATTGAATTTTCGGTCTCTTTTATCTATGGATTGTGTTAGAATGGTATGTATGTGTTGCCGTTTTTAAAAAATGCGTTAGTTGAAGTGATTTTCGAAAAACTACTAATAAATTTAAACATTTAATCATGCTAGACTTCGTTTAGATATATTTGTACATACTATTTATTAGTATAAAAAGCAATGTGAAGTTTAGGAGATTAGTAAATTGCAATAAATTACAAAGAACAATTTCTAATATTTCTATCTATCTATTTTTTATTTATGGCAATTAATAATTTCAATTAATAATATATTGAAATTAATAATATATTGAAATACCCGACTCAGGGACCCTGGTCCCTGAGTCGGGTATTTCAACGGTGTCACAACTGTACCATTATTGTACCATTATGGTGCAATAGTAAAGTTTTTGGTAGTCTACTATTAATGTGTCGTCATAACGACTTCATCATTGTCTTACAATTGTCAAAGTGACATAAATTGCTAGTCTCGTACACAACTGCTTCACAATTGCAATTCAATGACTGAAATGTTTCGGTAGTCTGCTATTTTGAAATTGACAGTAATATTTTTAAATTGTCCTGTGTCGACAGATTGCCATAAATAAAAAATAGATAGATAGAAATATTAGAAATTGTTCTTTGTAATTTATTGCAATTTACTAATCTCCTAAACTTCACATTGCTTTTTATACTAATAAATAGTATGTACAAATATATTTAAACGAAGTCTAGCATGATTAAATGTTTAAATTTATTAGTAGTTTTTCGAAAATCACTTCAACTAACGCATTTTTTAAAAACGGCAACACATACATACCATTCTAACACAATTCATAGATAAAAGAAACCAAAAATTCAATGCATAGATAAAAGAGATCGACAATTCTATTACCATTGAACGACCGTTATGACGGCATATAGCAGACTACGGATATTTGACTTCAATTGCAACGGTATCGTGCCGGTATGACAATTGTTCCAAAATAGTAGACGAGCACCTGCTCCAACTTGAGAGATAGGATAGCTTAGATCTTTAATTATAGTCGCAATATTATTTTATTGCAAATTATTTGTCTATCCCTAACATTTGTATGGCAAAACAACGTTTGCCGGGTCAGCTAGTAATTTTATATGTCGTAGGAGACTTGATTAAAATAGTTTAACTTAAGGATTTTTAGTTTTAACTTAGCTTCCAAGATTATGAAGTAAGTCCTCAAATGGTGTCAATGGTGAGTAATTTGTTTATTTTGTGTAGTTAGTTGATGAGATTGAATGGTGACCCGTTGAATAATTGAATATTCATAAAAGGATCCTTCAAAACCATGTCGTAAACCACGGATCAATCTCATCGTAGATAATAGAATGTTGTATTTAACGTAGTTAGTTTGTCCAGTATTACAAGGTGTTTAGATACATGACTGCTCTGGCTGTAAATACAGGTGATGTCTACGATGTTTTTCCGATATACTAATGCCAGCGGTTTCACCTGCTTTCATAATTATTAAACCCTCAACTCATAATATACATCCCTCTCTCTCTCCAGCCCATTCACGTCCCACTGTTGGTCACGGGTCTCCTCTACTTTGTGAGTGATTATGTTCTACTATACCGCGCTGACCAGACGTGTTGGTACAGAGTTTATTATAGAGTTTTCCATCTCTCACAGAGGATGTTATCTGTGTACAATATCCCTTAGAATTTACAGCACCCTGGGAAGGAATTGGGGTGGTGACACTTGTATTCTTAATCCGTCACCACACGAAATATATAATCAATATATTTATTATTTATTTATTTAAACTCTTTATTGTATATTTGAAATGCTATAGGTAACCAATAATATATTACAAATTATAAATTGTACAAGTGGCGGTCTTATCGGACAAGTCTCGTGGTCGAGTGGTTTATGTAGCGGACTGCCGATCAAGAGGTCGCGTGTTCGATTCCCGCTCGGGACAATCATTTGTGTGATATTTATAATTGTCATACAAATGTTTGTACTGCGTCTGTATGTTTACTATGTATTATAAGTATGTATTTACAAAAGAAAAGTAGTATATGTAGTATATCCGTATTCTGGTACACATAATACAAGCTTAGCTTGGGACCAGAGGACGTTGTGTGAAATGTCCATGAATATTTATATTTTTCGCTCGAGGCGATTTCTTCCAGACAACCTTTCCTTAAAATACCTTTATAATATACATCAAACCTTATAAATTATACAAAAAAAAAACCATCACATTTAAGCTAAAATCTATATATTCAAATAAGCCATTCCGTAGTTTTGAAGATATAAGCTCACATAGGAACAAACATACAAATGCATCTACATTATTATCAGTAGATCTGTAGCCGCAGATTTATCATATGTATAGTCTAATGGTCTTATTCGTAATGACTTATCGGAGGTTTAAAAGTTCGCTAAAATAGGTTATAAAAAAAATAAATATATATAAGTAGATAAAACCTTTATTATCTCTCCGATAAAATCTCCATTTAAACTTCCGATAAGTCATTGTGAATAAGACCATTATGTCTACATCACTCAGTCGGCTTGAAGCCACTTACATATCTATGTGTGAGTGTAATATGTATCTATGTGTGTCTATGATACAGGCTATACGTCATATGAAACATTATTATTCTATGAAGTATGATTTAGCCAGGCTAAAGATACTTGCAGTGGCGTAGCTAGCAAGGGGCTAGATGGGGCTGTGCCCCGGGGTCCTCAAGCTCAAGGGGCCCTCGAATCCTTACCAGAAATCTTGATCAAACTGAACTAGCTTTTCTTAGCATTTCAAAAATATTTGTATATTTCATATTTTTATAGTCCTAGTCAGTTTACATAGCAGTGGGGCCCCATTTTTAGGGTTCCGTACCCAAAGGGTAAAAACGGGACCCTATTACTGAGACTTCGCTGTCCGTCCGTCCGTCCGTCCGTCTGTCACCAGGCTGTATCTCAAGAACGGTGATAGCTAGACAGTTGAAATTTTCACAGATGATGTATTTCTATTGCCGCTATAACAACAAATACTAAAAATAAAATAAAATAAATATTTAAGGGGGCTCCCATACAACAAACATGATTTTTTTACCGTTTCTTGCTCGATACTAATAACGTTGCCTTATGTTGCATAGATAATGGTACGGAACCCTTCGTGCGCGAGTCCGACTCGCACTTGACCAATTTTTTAATTTTCCCCAGGGCCCTTGGTTACCTAGCTACGCCACTAGTTACTTGTCCTCAATTTTAAACGTCAACCCACCATGTGCCGTCATCATATCTGTGGCTATGCCTGTGTACGTTCTTACCTTATCGCAATCTTGTTGTTCAGATCTAAAACCATATACTGTTAATTGTCCTTCCAGTTTTAATGCACTACCCGAAATAAGAGGTAACTGTAAAAAAAATATAATTTTAAAACTAAAACAATATAGTATTTAAAAAAAAAAGAATGTGGTGTCGTGGGACACCAGGTAGGAACGAAGTTCCTTCGGCTAATGTGGAATCGTTACAATTTGCAGAAAAAGAAAGAAAGAGAAAGGTATTATACACTACTCGTCTGTGTATGCGACTGTCGCGCCTGCGCACGTCTCATTTAACGGTTTTTTTCCACGCATTTTTCTTACGGTTTTACTATCACATTTTTTTCTGTTCGGTCACGCAGCGAAATCCCTATCCCCTCCAAGCCTGCCGTAAGGAACCTTCGTTCCAAAAAAGTCCTACCGACTTCATGTGTCTTTGAAATTTGAGGGATTTCCTCAATTTCTCAGGAGATAACCATTAGATCCTGAGCTGGTACCAATGGGACCACACGGGAACTATCAGCTTTCAAATAAAACAAAATAATCATCAAAATCGGTTTGCTCAGTTAAAAGTTACGAGGTAAACATAAAACGTAAAACCTGAATATTATTTTAAATTATTACATTATCATGGTTTCTTAACGCGTTCAATGCTGAATAATTTGCGAATTTATAGCCAATGCTAATAAAAGAGTCATTCGCCCAGTGCTGAAAACGCGTATGTGCGTTCAAAAATTTTTTCGCGTAGTGCTAAGAACGCTTATATGCGTTCATAGAAAACTCGCGTAGTGCGGCTGGACGCTATAGCGCGTTGTCTTTTACCTTCCCGCAGTGCGGCCGACGCTTATGTGCGTTCGGTAACTTTCGAGTTTTATGACTGTCATATAACAATTACGGGTCATATAAAGGTGTTGGATGGATAAAGGTGCTTCCACACTAGTGTTTATTTGTAAGAGATTTTGTGAAGTTTACGCCATAATATATCTTCGTTCGGTTTTGTTAAAATAGTAAGTTATAGCTTAATAAAACAGTAATAGTAAAGGTACCTTCTCCCGAAAGCCCTTTTATTCTTAATTTTTTTTAATTTCGACTCTTCGCCCGCCTCGTAATAGACACCATTTATAAATAGACTAAAACTACCTATTACTTTAGTTAAAAGAGCGAGTCATAATAAAATTATTTCAATAATCTATTGTACTAAATTAGGTTATTGTTGTCGTCGCCGCCGCCCCCCCCCCCTGCAAGATTCTTAGCAGAAACCTGACTAGTGTGTAGTCTCCTTTACAATTCCACATTTTACGACCGCTTCGAAACAATAGACACCCAGAATACACGCTATAAACGCACAGGTGCGGCGCACCCCGCTTGCCTACAGATATTTTTTTTGTATGGACGCGTATACGCGTCGGCCCGCACTTGGTGAAGATCAGAAAAACGCGCATAAGCGTTAGCCGCACTGAACGTATTAATATGTGTGTAACATTTCAGATCAATCCGACTACTGCAAGTGAGTGAACAATCACTTACAAAGATTACGTTACATAGATTAATACATTGATAGATACGTAATGAATTAATAAAACCGTAAATAACCGAAGATAGAATTTTTTTTTCCTCTCATTTCTACCCTGCCGGGCCATGATGGTGCCTTGAGCTTTATTAGCGGGGGAACAATAGGTACCCCCATCGCGTGGCCGAGTGCCACATTTGCCGCGGCGGGTCTCTGAATACCGACCCACCGCGTACAATGCGTACAACCACCTCTTCGAGAGGGGCCGCCGGCTCTTGCCCGTCGACGACCCCGCCCGGGGCCCTGCGGCATGGCAACGTGTCGCCAGCGCGTTCACGCTGCCGCAAGGCCTCCCTCTTTGCCACCATCACCGGGCAAAGGTGGCGACGGCGGCCCAACACTGTTCGCTCTCGGCCATGGACGGAACCAAAGCCGAGAGCGACAAATCCTCGCCCAGCACGAGAAGATAGATATCTGGTTGATGCGTTTTCGACAGTCGAGTACTAAGTCTTAATTAGATGCTATACAATTTCCTAAGTCATAGTTAGAAATTACTGGGTGTTTCTATGTATTATAAGTATGTATTTACAAAAAAAAAAGTAGTATATGTATTCTATCCGTATTCTGGTACCCATAACACAAGCATATAAGCTTAGCTTGGGACCAGAGGACGTTTTGTGAAATGTCCATGAATATTTATTATTTATTTATTTATTTACTAAGTAATATTTAGAAACTTAACTATTAAGCCTTTAGTGCCAATAATATTTACAATTCCGATACAGTCTAGTGCTAAGTCTTCGTTAAATGCTATACACTTTACAATTCCTAATTCATAAATAGAAACTTTACAATTCCTAAGTCATAAATAGAAACTTTACAATTCCTAATTCATAAATAGAAACTTTACAATTCCTAATTCATAAATAGAAACTTAACAATTCCTAAGTCATAATTAGAAACTTGACAATTACTAAGTCTTTATTAGAAGTTTTTTTTACTTACCTTTAAAATAACGCACATATCGTTAAGTAGATATCTGGTTGGTGCGTTGTCGGTACAGTCAAGTACTAAATCGTAGTCAGAAGCTATTTGTAAAGCATTTGATGAGTCCAATTGTAATTTATATGGTATAGCCTTGATACGAGAGTTTATACTGAAATATAATTACATTTATTGAGTAAAAGCAAGTTAATTACAAAAAATAATAAACTAACTGTTGCCCGCGAGTTCATACGCATAAAATTTAGAAACCAAACCTTAATAAACAGAAGTTTACTATACTGCTCGATAGATGGCGCTGTACCGCTTTTTTGAATCGCACTATAGTTTCGTTATACACATTAACACTTAAACTTGTTACCGATTTCATAATACAGTATACACAAGTCATTAGTATAGTCACTCAATTGGTACTCTTTATAATATCGACTTATTGGAAATGGAACAATAACGGATATCCGGCAGTACGCAGAATGACAATAAAGAACAGGGTCTGTTATCTTGCCTACATTCGTTTTTGACCGTGCACACATACAAATCTTTGCGTGTGTTCGTCGTGCAAGTATACCACATAAAAAAATTTACCATTAATTAATTAAAATACTGGCAGCACTGGCCTATGACAGCCGTTAGTTCTTTGTTTTGTTTGTATTCTGTGGTCTGTTATGTTTTGAATCTTTGCTTTGATCATTGATGTAATTTTTGTGTCAGCCAATAACTAAAAGAAGAAGAAGAATTTTTGTGTCGTCGTCGTTATTGCAATTTAATAGCACGCCACTTAATCTGTTCTGTAACTTGTGTGTTCTATTACATTTTACGAAAGGACGTTTTAGTTTAGGTTTATTATTAGGTTATTTTTTATTATATCAGATGTCTTCCAATAACTATAGAAAGTGCGCTAAGTGCGGGAGAACACGTGCTGAGGATCCGTCGGTAACCTACCATAGGTTTCCAAATCCAGGAACCTCTAACCTTATCAAGTAAGTAACATATATTTTAATGAAAAGTCATCTCTAGTCATTTAGGCAGGGACTTAGTGTAAGTTTATCAGGTATGTACAATGGAACGTGTATGTGAAATGAAGAAACTAATGGCTGTTGTCAACAATTGTTACAGTTTGCGGATTTGCTTCCTGCTCAGGACAAATATTTGTAATATTTGAAAAAAGATGATCTTTTAAATTTTAAATCTGCTATTTTCAGTACTAATTAGTTATCATATCTTTTCAGGGCTCGTGCATGGGCTGAGTATTGTTGGCCACAAGAAGATTGGACTCATGCCACTTTACTTTCACTGCATACTAAAAACAGAGTTTTATGCGGGAGACATTTTAGTTCATCTCAGTTTTATGATAATAAGAGGCAAAAACTGATAAAATTTGCAATTCCTGATTCACACGAAGTTATGAAGCTATTAAGTGACCGTGAAAATGTGTTTAATCAGGTTCGCTTACCTATTATAGTTTATTGCCATTGCTATTTTTATAATTCAGTGATTATAGAGCAAGGTACATCTCAGTATTTCATTAATGCATTTTATGTTCCTATTTTCAGAATGTACAGAACCTGGATGATGAACCATCTGTCATGCTGCTTGTTTCAAAAGATAAAGCTTCACCAATTTGCATAAAACAGGTAATGGCTTATTTTTACCTGAAGCTATGTCAAATTGAGTATTACTAATTTGGTATTTAAAAAATATTTTTAGGTTGTTATTCTTTCACGATATTTTATTCCTTTTAAATAACAGTGTTATTTAACATAGGTAATGGCTTACATATTTGTGGTTGCGTGATCCTTAATTAATTTTGATGAATTAATTTATGTGAAACTAATTTCAATCAGTGATTATTTTTTTAATTTCCTTGCCATATACCCACAGGAATCAGTTTCCTTACACATACTATGTACTATGTCCTAGGAAATATTAACCCTGTAATATTTTAATTTCAGATGTTAATACAAACCCCATTATTGGATACAGAAAGCAATATTAGTCAGCCTTCAAAAAGTGGAGTGATATCAGGACAACAAGCTTTTGAGAATGTTGTTCCAATATTGGAGAACCCTTGCAAGGAGCAGGTTAGATAAAATAGATATTAAATTTATATATTATAAACATACATATGTAATAACTTCAAAATTTTACAATATGTTAATAAAGATAATATGCATGTATAGGTAATTTATAGATTTAAGTACATAATATAATATGTAATGAACCTCGTAGTCGCATTGGGTCACAACCTGTAAAGATATGATGTATAAATAAAAACTTTGATTTTAATTTTCATACTATAAATTTAAAATAAATTCAATTTGCTTTGAGGTTCAAGCAACAAAGTCAGACAAACAACATTCATTTTAAATAATTTGTAGTGTGCACCCCAACACATCATCTCCCGACTTTTCATGCTTTAAAATGTTTTTTATTGTGATTTCAGAATGTACCTGTCATTTTGCCATCCTGTGACAAACAATATACGGAGAAATTCGCACGCAAGAAACGCAGTCCAATATTAACTGCCATCCATGTTGGTAAAGTTAGTGAAATGACGCCTAGAGAAGTAAAACTATACAACATTTGTAGGAATAAGATGCGAGAAATAATAAGGCTTCGAAAAATATTGAAGACTAAAAAGGGAAAAATAGAGCAAATTCTAAATGACGACAACATTAAAAAATTGTGTGACTTAAATATTAGCAATTCCTTTATAACATTGTTACAGAGCCAATTACAAAATTGTCCCAAGAAACCAAAAGGAAGAAGATACACTTTGAACCAAAAAATTATGGCTTTAGTAATTTACAAGAAGTCCCCAGCTTGCTATAGATTACTCAGGCGAATGTTTGCATTACCATCTCAATCCAGTTTAATGCAATTATTAAATAAAGTGCCTCTTAAACCCGGAATAAATAAACACATTTTCACCTCATTAAACAAAATGACACAGAGACAAAAAGATGAAGATAACATTTGCATATTATCATTTGATGAAGTGGCAATCAGAAAACACATAATATATAATTCTAAGTTAGATGAAATACATGGGTACCAAGATCATGGCAACCATGGCAGAGGCCAGGATATTGCTTCTAAAGCATTAGTATTTATGCTCCATGGGCTAAGAAAACAATGGAAACAGCCTATCGCATTTTATTTCTCACATACAATAAACGCCGACAGAATGACAGTCATTTTAAAAGAGGTAAATAAAATGACTTGTATTATTTATACTGAAAAAACATATTTATATTTATATATACATAATATATCTATTTTCGTTTCAGATGCTTACAGAGTGCTTTTCTGCTAATTTAAATGTGGTTGCCACTGTGTGTGATTTATCCACAGTAAATATTAAAGTTATTAAAACTTTAGGTTCAAGCACAAGAGAACCATTTTTTTCCCATGCTGGACGGGAAATTATAACGATCCTAGATCCTCCGCACCTATTAAAGTGTACACGAAATATGCTTATGAAGCATAATGTAGAATGCATTACTGATGTAAATTGCAATGGGCAAACGATCAAAGGTAACTAAATTCGACATTTTGTTATATTCTAATACTAGCTGCCGTCCGCAGCTTAACCCGCGTGAGATAGATTTTCGTTCACAATTTCATGGGTTTTAAGAGTGAGGAAACTATTTATTTTTCCAACATAAAAGTAGTCTAAGTTACTCCTTATAACATTATCTATCTGCCAGTGCCAGTCAAAAAAAGAAAAATCATAAAAAGCCTGTTAAAATTTAGACATTATAAACAGACACTTCAATTATATTTATTTGTTTGATGATAAAGTTTGAAGTTATCAAATCAAATGTTAATTCTTTAGTAATGTCTTTTTTATTTAAATTAGTGTTTATCTGCATCACAAATTAACTATCACATTATGATATTTATTACATATAGAAATTACTAGCTAACTTATTAGTCTAATTGTTCCAGTTGTGAGTTGAGGTTTTAATTTGAAATCATACATTAAATATTATCAATTTAGAAAATTTCTTTTAAGAGATGTGGAGCATATTCTAATGAAAATGTTTATTTCAGGTATAGCAAAATGGAGTCACATTAAAGAATTTTATACTTTAGATAAAAATAATCTAAACTTTGTTCATGCACCTGCATTAACGGACTATCATTTGCATCCAAATTCACAACAGCAAATGAGAGTTAAGCTAGCAGCACAAGTATTTAGCCATTCTGTTGCAGCTGGCATGATAACTAAGATCGCGCTAGGTAAGTGAATTTGGTTTAAATTATTGTTTAAACCACAGTTGCACTGCACATACACAATTAATCAATCATTTATTTGTGGGCAGTACACATAAATTTATTAATTTAGTCCTAAGTAACACTGTCTCTCATACTAGGTATTACGAGTAGCAAGGCAATTTATAGTTTAGACTATCTAACATCACACTATGAAGAGCAGAGCAATTAGTGTGTAACTGCAGACATGCGTATTGTAATGGAGACCCAGGGCGGAACGGGCTGTATTTCTTATATATATATGTATGTTTGTATGTGTATACATATATATGCATATATGTACATATATATACATATAGGCGAGGTGGGAAGGTCAGACAGAGCCATTACAATTTTTTTTTTTTTTTAAATCTATCTTTATTTTGTACTTTCTGTACATTTAATTATTTGCATCTTATTATTTTTTTTTTCAGGTGATCTACCAGCTGAGTCTCACGTTACTCAAACATTTGTCAAAAAATTTGATGAATTGTTTGACGCTGTGAATGCGGACAGTCCAGATTTAAGGAGAGGAAAAAAATACTCCACCAACATAACTGCACGTAGTTCTCATTTCGAGCTCTTTGTCGAGATGAGAAAATACATATCTTCAATGAAATATATTGGGAGTAAAAACAATCCCCCTTCTCAGGACGGATGGATCCACACAATGAATGCTATAGAAAAATTATGGAAAAAGTTAATTACGTTAGGTATTACTAGTCTTTGTACACGACGCCTTAATCAAGACTTGTTGGAAAATTGTTTCGGCTGCATTAGATACAGCTGTGGCTCAAACGACAATCCCACAGTACAGCAATTTATATCAGGTGTAAAAACTGCAATTATAAGCAATTTGAAACATTGTGGACAAAAAAGAAATTGCGAAGATGACACCGCTATACTAGCTGATAATTTATCATCTTTTCTGAATTCAAACTCACTATTTTTAAATAGTAAGTTTACAGTTGAAAAATCGGCATACATAGACGATGGTGATATGGAGACATTTATATCTGATGCAGTCGAATCTGTTGAACAGGGAACGCCAGAAGGTCAAGCTTGCGGATATGTATGTGGTTTCATTTTTAAAAAACTAAAAAACAAAGACTGCGTTGATTGCCGAAAAGCATTCTTAACTATAAATGAAGAAACCATACACATATTCACAAGTTTCAAAGAATATAGGGAAAGGCAATCTTTACATTACGTTTGTAAAGAAATGGTGTTGTGTGTAGAGACTATGGCTACAATAATAAATAGCTATTTGAAAACAAATGCATATCAAAAGCAGATATATATTAGTATTTTAGGTCTTCTAGAAAATGTAGATATGAGTTTTTTAAATGTATGTAATGAGCATTTAGAAACGAATGTGCATCATTTAAAAACTAGTACCTTTTTTATATGTGTAAAACGATTTTGCATTGTAAGAAATAGGCAAATGGAAGACGAAGACAAGAAAAAGTCCCTAGAAAGAAAATTGAAAATATTAAAAAATAAATAACTTAATGTTATTTATTCTTCTGCGGGAGACCGAAATCATGAAGTTAGTTACGATGCGCGGGGACACTGTTCATCCTAAAGTTAGCCAATCAACATTTTAGCAACTGTATTCATTAACTGACTCGGCATTAATTGCAAATAATTTATTAACTTTTTTAACGGGAACCATCCCTTCGTCGTGTGAACCAAACTCGTCTTCCTTCAAATTTGACGAAAATAAAGAGATGACAAATTTACTATCTGATGCAGTTGAAGCAGTTGAACAAGGGATATCCGAAAGTCAGGCTTGTGGATATGTGTGTGGTTTCATATTTAAAAGAATAAAATACAATGACTGCCTAGATTATTAGACTCAAGTCATGAGTCATTAAATTATGTTAACAAAGATATGGTGACGTGTGTAGAAACGATATCAACTATAATTAATGATTACATGAAAACAAATGCCTTTAGGCAACAACTTAAAATTAATGTTGTTAAAAATCTAGAATGTGTGAATTTTGTTTTTTTAAATAAATGTATAAATCATTTAGAATTAAATGAAAATCATTTAAAAATAAGCACATTTTTTATTGTAATTAAAAGATATTGTGTTTTAATTAATAGAGCTATGGAAGATGAAGAGAAAAAGAAAAGTTTTGAACGCAAAATGAAAATATTAAAGAATAAATAAAATAATAATATGATTGTTTTAATTACTTCCTGTAGGCAAGAATATGAAGCACGATCCTTAATAATATATTAAGGAACAATATATATTTAAAATGGTTCACGATCATAATATAATATATTATGATCGTGAACCATTTTAAATATTATATTGTATTATAGTACAGCCAAGAGCAAATATTACAACGTTTGAAAGTTCCCGCGCGTGTTGATTTATTGCTATTCCGCAATGGCGCTAGCGTCTCGTACGTGTATTGGCTGTGGTTGCATTTTTTTACTATAGAGATGTAGTTCTTCTCTCGTTAGAGAGTAGTATATTCTTTGATAAAGAATGACAGATGTAGATATTATATCAATATGGCGCGGAACCTGTTGCGCGTGATTCTAATACATGTACTAGTTAATAAGTGAAGAATAGTAAATTATTAAATATAGTTGATGTGGAAAATGTATAAACTCATACGAAGAATAATAAACTGATAAATAATACAATGAAATATGGTTTCATTATCAATATGGCGTGACGCCCGCCATTCAAGACATCAAGCGATTAATGTTAGCCAAGGTGGTCTAACATCTTCAGAAGTGCGATGAAGCACCAGCACTTGGAGAAATACTGGTGCTATCCTAACAGCCCACACAAATTAATTCTGAACTGAATAATAACGTACGTATTGGTTTCATTTAATTTTTTTTTTCTCTTCATTTTTCGGCTCCGTTACTTTGTGATAGTTACCTACTTGGTGATTTATAAATAATGTTTCTAATAATGTTTATTCAATAATAATGTTAATAGTAATGTTTATTCATTATTACTAATTTTATGTTACAAATACAAAACTTACTAACTTATAGTTTACAGGTTAGTTATGACAAGGAATAACCTGATTTTCTTGTATCATCATCTATTTGTAGAATAAGTTATTTAACGGTTAAATTTCGATATAAATTAATATACTTTCCTAAAGTATAGCTATATTTATTTAACATTTAGTTATCAGGAAAATTTACAACATGTTTTAGGTTAGATATGATGTTGACTTATTAAATGAGACATAAATAATAAAAAGAACATAATATACTTAAATCAATAGCATGCATTCTAGAGATAACCATTTATATGAATAACATAATATGTCCCATTGATACCTGGAAAAAAAAAAATATTTTAACCAGTAACTGATAATCGTGAATAGAATTTAATATAATTTTGAAATGTTTGAGACTTACAAGTTTATTCTAGGATTATTTACAGCAAGAAAAACAAAATTCATAAAAAAAAAATACAAAGTTTAAAACACTACATACACATATGAAATACATTGTACATGACAATTACAGTAAATAATAATACACTTTCTTATTCCTCCTTACAAAATACTTCTTACAAATTATATTTTAATTGTTAATTATACTCATCATCACCCACCTTAATGACTTCAAGATATTAAAATTGGTTGTAAGAAGCTGGTGTCTGAAATAAGGCATAACCTGTGTAGCAGATCACCTGGTCCTTCAGTCATAAAATTACTCAACTAACAAATTATGGTGTGCCAGCTTTGGCATAGTTGTTCATACAAACATATTTTTCCTTTAACATCTCTTTACCTATGTTCACGATAAATGAATCTGAATTTTAAAATGCCATAAAATTACATAAAATATTCATGTAGTGTAGGTACTTATATCCTATGGAATACAAAAAAAAATAACTATATATGAGGATTTAATAACTACAACTTATTTCTTTTATGACACTGTAGTACACTCACTTGGAGTAATTGGCAAAATAAATCCTGTGTAACAAAGAAAATGCTTTTATCATGGTTAAATTGTTCTAATATTGTGCTTTTGTGTTTTCGAGGTTCATACAAGAATTAAAATGAAAAGAGCGAGCCACCCAGAGAGATTTTGTTATAGTTAGATATAACAGCACTGAAATGATAAACAACGCTGATGACAATAATAACTGATTTGACTTTGAAACATGGAACTGGAGTAAAACCAAAAGATATCAATAGATGAGAGGAAGGAATACTGATATTTTATGAGCTCATGACTTTAGCTATGAGAAGAGCAAGTCTATTTGAAACTATTCATTCTTTGGTCTGTAAATTTTTAATAGTTAAGACATTTGATCTGACATTGTTCACGAAACTGATAAATTAGCCACTACTGTCACACTAAATATTAAAATGTAAAAACAGTACTGTACTTGTGGTTACTTAAGTCTAAAATGCTGAAAGAGATATCTATGACCCAATGACAGCCCAGTGTATTTAGTTATTAGCAATTAATATATTTAATTTTATATTAATTAATAGTATTCTGGTACCCATAACACAAGCATGATAAGCTTAGCTTGAGACCAGAGGATGTTGTGTGAAATGTCCATAAAAATATATAAAAAAAAAAAAATTTATAAATAAACAATCCACAGCTCTTAAGTATTACATGATGTTTTCAATTACTTAGGCTTAATACTCAATGCTGATTTTGGTAAATACATACTTACGTAGTTTACACTTTACATTAGAACAATATAATTATTATGATTACAAATGCACAGAATGCTCATGTACCTACATAAGTAATCGATGGATACATTTACATTCACAAGTCATTAAAATGTTAATAAAAAAAAAAAAATAAAGGGGTAATAAAATTAAAATAATATAATAAAAAAAAAATATATTAAAAATATTAAAAACTTGAAACCAATAAATAAAAGAAATAAAATGTCTAAATATATAGTTATATGAATAGTTCATACTTTTAATACCATAATGGTATCAACAATAACATGTCAAAATAATAATGTTTATTTTAGTAACATAGTACAAAAGATTAATCACAACTAAGAATGCAAGAATTCATTATAACTGTAGAATGCCAGCTCGCTAAACAACAACTACCTCCTAACTACCAACTAGCTCATTACGGATTTTACAATTTATTAATTACACTGCTTATGTAGACTCAGATTGACATGCAGTAAATAGAATTGTAAATCAATCAGACAATTGACAAAGATATCTACTTTCTATAAGATTGTGTAAATGATACATGGTTTCAGCGACTATCATTAATCATGTGAATTAGTTTTTATTCTTAAACCATCATCGCTGTAAAGTTGGTCAACATATGAGAATCTCTTTATACGGTGCATTTTCATTCTATTAACAATAATTAACTTGTGCATAGATAGTGCTAACATATGGTAGTTACCTACATCATAATTGGTGTAAGTTTAGTTTGACATAGAGGAGTCCTCAGTTCAAGAAATCAATTGTTCAGTCTTATTCAGTCAATATAGTAAAAGTAATACTATTGCAGATCCTATATAGAAAATAGTTTTAGAAATGGTACTTTGATTCCCGAAGTTACAAATACTTGTCACCATTAATAAAATAAAAAAAAAAAATAATAAAAAAAAAAAATGTTTGATCGGGCTGATTGTATTTACTAGAAATACGTTATTTTATTTAGTTACACTAAAGCCGATAGATTCTTATAAATAAATATGCATAAATAAATCAATATCGTCTGATAAAATATATTTAATGATAAATGAATGGAAAGGATAAAAAGTGCAGCTTGACAGAAGAATACTACTTCAATACTAGAGCCCAAAAAAAAAAAAGGTGGGTTTATACAAAAAAAAAAAGACCTAAGAGATATTGTAAATGATTGAAGTCGCCGAAGATAACGTTTTAAAAATACTCCGACTATAAAATCGGTACCCACATATGACTGCTCAAGGTCATTGACCACTCTAGTAGAATAAGCACATGGTTGGTCAGGTCACCGATCAACCATGTTAGGATAAACACACGATTGGTCAGGTCACCGATCAATCGTGTTAGAATAAGCACATGGTTGGTCAGGTCACCGATCAACCATGTTAGGATAAACACACGATTGGTCAGGTCACCGATCAATCGTGTTAGAATAGGCACATGGTTGGTCAGGTCACCGATCAACCATGTTAGGATAAACACACGATTGGTCAGGTCACCGATCAATCGTGTTAGAATAAGCACATGGTTGGTCAGGTCACCGATCAACCATGTTAGAATAAGCACATGGTTGGTCAGGTCACCGATCAACCATGTTAGGATAAACACACGATTGGTCAGGTCACCGATCAATCGTGTTAGAATAAGCACATGGTTGGTCAGGTCACCGATCAACCATGTTAGGATAAGCACACGATTGGTCAGGTCACCGATCAATCGTGTTAGAATAGGCACATGGTTGGTCAGGTCACCGATCAACCATGTTAGGATAAGCACACGATTGGTCAGGTCACCGATCAATCGTGTTAGAATAGGCACATGGTTGGTCAGGTCACCGATCAACCATTATAGGATAAACACACGATTGGTCAGGTCACCGATCAATCGTGTTAGAATAAGCACATGGTTGGTCAGGTCACCGATCAACCATGTTAGGATAAGCACACGATTGGTCAGGTCACCGATCAATCGTGTTAGAATAAGCACATGGTTGGTCGGGTCGCCGATCAACCATGTTAGGATAAACACACGATTGGTCAGGTCACCGATCAATCGTGTTAGGATAAGCACATGGTTGGTCAGGTCACCGATCAACCATGTTAGGATAAACACACGATTGGTCGGTCACCGATCAATTGTGTTAGAATAAGTACAAGTAAGTGCAAGATCATGCATTGACTATGTCGCATAAGTACATCTGATGGCTTCGGGCAGTCATATTACATAAAAGAGCATGGTTGGTCAAGATCATAAATTAATCATACTACAATTAGTACTTGTGATTTCTCATGGTCATGGGTCAGTTATTTTAGAATAAATAAAACCTAAATTGTGTCAAAACAAATGATGTCAATCAATTAGAAACATTTTAAATTGATTGATCTATATCATATAAGTTAGTTTCTATTTTTGAAGTTATATTAAATTTATAAAAATCAGTAGATACCTGTATTTATTAGTTAAGAACATAATGTATGTAATAGTGGGTATGTGTATATTATTATGTAGGTCGTTAATAAGTACAATTAAGTTTAGGGACGGGTATAAAATTTAAGTTTCGAAGTGTCATTGTTTTTTTTAAAAATAACTTGTATACAATTACGTTTGTTAAAGTAAGTTGTAATGTAAGTTTAGTAGATATTATACTTATTGTAAATTAAGCTTGTTGGCTTCTGGGCATCCTTGCCATCACTCCAAGGTCCCATTGAAAACCAGCGTCAAGTCTTTGAGACTTGACATTATGCTGAAATGGGACCTGTTGCTACTGACTGGACACAAAGAGCATTTATATAATATTATTATTCTAGCTTATTTGTGATGTAAACCTATTTGTTTATTCTCTGCTTTTATTTAAGTTTTGTTTATATATTGTTTGGTTGCAGCAATAAATGTTTTGTTTCTTTCTTTCTATGTATGAATAAATCAGCCGATAGTTCTCTAGCTATCCGTTTCTTTCTTGCATATAAATACTCTTATGACATGTGTATTGATAATAATAATTAACTTTCATGGACAATAATTGACTAATAATTAAATAATTGATATTGACTTATGACTATTGCTTATACTACACGATATCTTCTGCTACCTACATCTTTTGATATTTTGCTCGGTGTAGAAATAATTATTGTTCTAATTTAATTATTTAAAACTGGAATTTTGTTATTTTATCTTTTTCATATATATTTTTTTAAATTATATAAAGCATTATGCCTAAGTATATTTACTAGCCAGATGTTGTATGAGGAAGCCTGTTTCACCGTGATACAGTTTTAAAACTAGTACGGGAAATAGTTCGAATAATTATATAGCCACTGGGTTTTCAAGAAAAAAATAAGTGTATCTAAGTTAACATAATGTATAAACCCTTTTTTTATTGCAATACATATTTGTTATTTGACTTATGACTAAGTAATTCTGTGATCTTAATTTATGATACCTCTTTATTATATTGTATTCTCTTGGTGTACCTACCGACTTATTTGTATTTATATAAAAATTTTATAATTTAATCATAACAGAATTAATTGTATTTATAATTATGTTAAAAATATTGTAGGCCATGACGGGCGGGACATGGCTTATCAATTATATCGGTATAACAACATTTTGTACCTATGATCCACAATAAAAATATTTGAAAATATTTGAAATCTGTACATAATTTGTCTCGATTTTAACAATAATAAATGTAATAACATATTCCAACTGTCCCGTAAGTTATATCAAAACATGATGTGTATATTTTGTCTCGATTTTAACAATAATAAATGTAATAACAAATTCAGACGCCTAGGTAGACTATAATAGAGGTAGGCAATAGTGATGTACATATTTAGTTTGATCCCTCCTTTGTTTTATAGTAAAATGTAGATTACGAGGGACTCGTAAAACTGACGGATGGCCGAGCTGTTACCGATTTCATAATACAGTATACACAAGTCATTAGTATAGTCACTCAATTGGTACTCTTTATAATATCGACTTATTGGAAATGGAACAATAACGGATATCCGGCAGTACGCAGAATGACAATAAAGAATGACAGATGTAGATATTATATCAATATGGCGCGGAACCTGTTGCGCGTGATTCTAATACATGTACTAGTTAATAAGTGAAGAATAGTAAATTATTAAATATAGTTGATGTGGAAAATGTATAAACTCATACGAAGAATAATAAACTGATAAATAATACAATGAAATATGGTTTCATTATCAATATGGCGTGACGCCCGCCATTCAAGACATCAAGCGATTAATGTTAGCCAAGGTGGTCTAACAAACTCATTAGAATTTTAAGGAGCATTCCATTCTAATTAACAATAATAAATTAGTAAGAAATACGGTCTTATTCATAATGACTTATCGGAGGTTTAAACGGAGATTTTATCGGAGACATAATAAACGTTTTAGCGTAAAAAGACTATTATGAATACCAAGTTTTGACCATTTTCGCGAACCTATTTTAGTGAACTTTTAAACCTCCGATAAGTCATTATGAATAAGACCATTAGAATATAAACTCCTAACGCGGCACATGCAACAAAAACCCTTAAATATTGATAATTTTTCCCGTTTCTGCAATAGTTTTCACTGTTGCTTCGCTCCTATTGGCCTCACCGTGATGTTATATAGCCGTCTTCGTCAATAAATGTACTATCCAACATTGAAAGAATTTTTCAAATCGGACCGGTAATTCCTGAGATTAACGCATTCAAACCAACTCTTGATCATTGTTTAAACGCGCTAATATATCTATATAACGCGTATGAGTTTCAAGTTGATGCCCTCTCAGCCGTTGCCGAGTAAAAAAAGTTTGACAGACGGACACCGTAGTGAGACTATATGGGTTTGTACGAAACCCTAAATACAAAAAAAAACTTACTTTTTAATAGCCAGTACTGCAGACTCTGCTTTGTTCGTATTTACTTTACATTCGGTATGAAGTAACTGTCGGTGTATGTTTGTGATTTCAACACTATCATAATCAACTATGCCTATAGTACCTGAAAAATAATAATAAATAATCACACAACATCCTCTGATCCCAAACTAAGCTTATATGATTGTGTTATATGTACCAGAATACGGATATACTACATATACTACTTTTCTTTTGTAAATACATACTTATAATACACAGTGGTTCGATTCCCGCTTGGGACAATTATTTGTGTGATATCCATAAATGTCATACAAATGTTTGTACTACGTCTGGGTGTTTTCTATGTATTATAAGTATGTATTTACAAAAGAAAAGTAGTTTATGTAGTCTATCCGTATCTGGTACCCATAATACAAGCATAGAAATATAGCTTACTTTGGGACCAGAGGACGTTGTGTGAAAATGTCCTGAATATTTATTTATTTATTATTTATAGTAAACACACAGACGCAGTACAAACATTTGTATGACAATTATAAATATCACACAAATGATTGTTCCGTGCGTGGATCGAACCCGCGACCCCATGAACGGTAGTCCGTTACATGAACTACAAGACGAAAGCCCTGGCCATTACTGATCATGTAGCCTGATCGGAGAATTATACAATAGAGTTGTTAGCATGCTGAAGTGGCAATGTGCAGGCCACATCGCTCGTAGGACTGATGGTCGTTGAGGAAGAAACGTTCTATAGTAGCGACCAAGTACACTACGCAGCATGGAGTCGCCCCCGACATCGTTAAGGTCGCGGGGAGCTTTTGGTGCAAGCGGCACAATACCGTGAGTTGTGGCGTTTTATGGGGGAGGCCTATGTTCAACAGTGGACGCAGAGAGGCTGATAGATGGATGGAGGAACCCAATCACCCATGCTCCTCTACAACTCTTTCACTATATTCCTTATTAGCTGTTACCCATGACTCCATATGCATAAAATTTAGAAATTTTTCCTCATTTATGCAACATTTTTCACTGATGCTTAGCTCCTATTAGTCGCAGCGTGATGTTATATAGCCTATAGCCTTCCTCGATAAATGTACTATCCAACACTGAAAGAATTTTTCAAATCGGACCAGAGGTTGTTGAGATTAACGCGTTCAAAGAAACAAACTCTTTAGCTTTTTAATATCACTAGCTGTTGCCCGCGACTCCGTACGCGTGGAATTTAGGAAAGTTTCATGAAAATCCATCCAGTAGTCTTTACGTGAAAGAACAACAAACATCCTTACATTCATACAATCCAACATTAACCAAACATCCAAATATTAGAGTATGGATAGAAGACCGAGGAAACGTTCGCGTTGCTCGGCCAACAGTTTAAGTACCTATTTTATTTTGTCGCGCGTATATCTTTTTTCGTCATATCTCCTAAGATATTCATTTAAATTGCAGGCTGTAAAGAGCATTTATAATCTATATTAAACCTGTAAGCTAACTAAGGTATTTGATTTGATAAAAAAGATTACTATATACACATAAATAGCTTTTGAAAACACCCTATTGAATTTGATAATTTTTGCGACATTATTGTGTACAGCGGGTTCTCCTTAAAAGACATATTACCTTATGACCTTAGACATATGCCCTCGCAGACTTTTTTGAAGAACTATAGGTAACAAACAATTCCTCCATACATTAGTTTGTTGTACCTCACATAGATAAGGCAGCGTTTTCATTTATAGCTCGCACGCGTGCGAGTTTCTCGGCAAATTTAATCATATCTCATCCAATATACAGCAAACCCCAACAAATTATGCAAAAAAAGCCATCCCCTTGAACCATTCTATCTATTAAAAAAAAGTGCGTGCGTACAAAGTACACATGTCAGAAGTGAAACTTCTTTGGTTAAATCAATTTATGAAAGTTATTAATGAAAGTTTAATTTATAAGTCTTGTTTATATTTATACAAATTTAAAACTTTAGATTTCCGAGACTTAGAGGAAGGGAAAAAGGAAGATATGTTAGGAATTTAATTATCATTAAAATATTAAAATGACAGAATTGCCATCTAAAGTTCTAATAATTAAATATTAAACGAATACACAAACCAATATAGCGTGTATTATTTCTCGATCCCCTCTCTCTCTCGTTCAATCTTTCTCACTATAGCTCTCTCCCACCTCTCGCTCCATGGCACTGTGCGCATGGGCGTGCACTCTAATAAGGCACAAAAGCTGCTTTACTTGCCATTCACAGATATTTTAATAAAACGTTCGTATGTTTTAGATGACTTTATTCATTTATTTACTATTAATTAAACAAAATATTAGGTATAACTTAAAAACGCCTAATAATTCATAAATAGCACCAATATGTGCTTGCAAATTGCTTTTTGCCAGGCGTTTGGCGAAGGAATACGAAAGCTCTATACCGCCCGCCTGCCATGAGTTCATATGTGTGTAGAAATTTTGGTGTCCGTGCACAGTTTACAAACGCACACAGGCTTGCATATTGAAGACGCCTTGAACCGGAACTCCTGCCGTATGCTTTGGCGATCGGATGTTTCCGCGAGTATTCGGCGTTCGTTCGTTACCTATTATAATCCGAATAAATATAATAGTCGGAAGTCTAATAAATCACGTATGCATTTTTGTTTAGTAAGGTTTTATTTATTTAAATAGCAGAAATATTTTGGTTCGACGGAGGCCATTTTATTTTTTCGTGTGATTCATTGAACTGTTTAATATTGAGTTTCTATAATTTAATAATTGTATGGATTTTCGTTTGTTGATTTTAAAATGTTATTTGATTGTGAAATGTGTGTTGATAGTGTGTGTTTGTTAAAAATTAAAAATAACAAGTTCTCACAAATGTCTTTCAGTAAAAAGATTCTGTGTACCCGAGTTACGACAACTAAGCCAGCAAAAAGGTATTGTACCTCGAAAATTTCATGTTAAAAGTTATGAAACGTATGTACATACGTACATGTACGTACGTAGTTATTGTTTAGTAATTCTAGTACAGTGTGGACTGATTCGGGATATTCAGCTTTAAATTTGTTCTGTTGGCATGGTTTCCGACTTAGAGATCCGTCTCGTGGCTATGCTAAAAATCTATAAAAGAAAAAGTTTTTGTGACTGCCTACCCTAAGTTAAACTCCAGTGCACGCCGCTGACTGTGCGTGATACGACGTTCGCTCTGTCTCACTTTTTCTCTAGATCTTTCTCACTTGCTTGCTCCCTACTCTCACTCCATCGCTAGTTGCTTCATGCTACGTTCGCCCTGTCTTACTCTCTCTCTCAATCGGTCTCGATCGCTCTCTCTCTCTCGTTTTCGACACTTCCGTTGCATACCTGCGTGACGTTACATCTGTAAAAATTTTACCCTCATGCGCCTAAAGAAGTTTCACTTCAATAAACCGCATCAAGATCCGTTCCGTATTTTTGAAGATATAAGCTCACATAGGGACATACATACAAAAATTAAGACTTTGTTTTATAAGAAGTAAAGAGTAAAGATAAAGAGTATACATAGATGACTTACCAACACCAGCGCCAGCAAGATACATAGCAGCAGGGCAACCTAGGCCGCCAGCACCAACTATGAGTACTTTGGCTGAACATATCTTAGTTTGACCCGGGACACCTATCTCACATAAGAGTATCTGTCGACTGTATCTAAAAGCAAGTATATAATGACACTAACAATTTTCGTTTTTAACCGACTCCCAAAAAAGAAGGAGATTCTCAATTCATCTATGTTTTTTTATGTTTGTTACCTCATAACTTTTAACTGGGCGAAGCGATTTTAATGATTCTTTTTTTATTTGAAAGCTGATGGTTCCCGTGTGGTCCCATTGGCACCAGGTCAGGATCTGATAGTTAAATCCTGAGAAATCGAGGAAAAGCCTCAAATTTCAAAGGCGCATGAAGCGGGTTGAACTTTTTGTTAAAAATAATTATTTAGTTGAGTTTAATTGTGTATAAGAATATAAGTGTCACCACCCTATCTCCTCCCAAGGGTGCTGTGAAAGTCAGGTAAGAGATATTGCACATAGATTACATCCTCTGTGAGAGACAGAAAACTCTAAAATAATCTCTGTACCAACACGTCTGGTCAGCGCAGTATAGTAGAACATAATACCTCCCAAAGTGGAGGAGGCCCGTGCCCAACAGTGGGACGTAAATGGGCTGGAGACAGAGTTGTGCATGTAGAATTGGTACATCTAACATACCTTTCTATAGCCCATTTAGGCAGAATTCCAATGTTAGTTTGATTAATTGTTGGATTTGTATCTTGACAATTCAGATTGCTCTGGAAATATCAATATTTATACAATATTAATACAGATATTCCAAATGTATAGTCTATGGTTACATCGCTCAGTCGAGTCGAAGGCACTTACATAAATATATGTGTGTATGAAATATGTATCTATGTGTGTCTATGATACAGGCTATACGTCATATGAAACGTCATTATTGTATGAAGTACGATTTAGTCAGGCTAAAGTTACTTGTACTCAATTTTAAACGTCAACCCACCATCTGGTATGTCTGTGCTACTAATCAGAATAAACTTTGTCTCGACAAAAAAACAAATTAAAAAAAAAAACTTAAATTACGACATTGCCTTGGTATAGCCAAGGCAATGTCGTAATTTCGGTGAACGTCAGGTTGTCTGGACCAACATAGAAATCCAGTGTTTGGTATATACTAAAATTTAGTACCTTTCTAGTACCTTTTAGTACCTAAGTTCAAATATTTAGTACCTCGATAGATTCCGAGAAAATGCGAAAAAAAGGTGGTCCAGACAACCTGACGTCAGGTTGTCTGGACCATTTTTTTTCTCATACTTGCAGACAAAACTACTGAATTATTTTGTTGTCAGTATTTAGTACCTATTTAGTACCTTCATAATTATTTTTTACAAAATTTTTTGACATACCAGAAGAGAGTTAAGCAAGTTTGAACTTTTCCAGTACTTGGTCATTTTGCGAAATATAGGACTTATATCACTTTCGGTGTATACTTAGATACGTTTGCGTTGCTGATTGGAAATCATACGTCCTGAACAAGTTGGGACAAGTCTGATATTTACCTCAGGTCCCAAAATAAGCGTAATTTTTTTCTTACGTTTCACAGATAAGGATTCAACACTTATTTTTTATCAATGCTTATCAATAAGTTACGAGTAAATAAGATTTGTTTCTCTCACAATGTACTTAAAATTACATGCATTAAATAGTACAATATAAAAAGTTTAAAAAATAAATTTAATCAACATTGTGAAAGCTGGTGCCTAGGGGCGTTATTTATAAACCTGTATTTACAGGTCACCAGTGCCCACTCTGTTGTAAGTAGTAATAACATACAATTATGGGATTATAATTAACTTTACAATACACGAGGGTTTATACTTTTAAAGTAAGTAGATACTTTAATGTTAAGTTGATAGCGAAACAAAAAATCTGGTCAAGTACGAGTTAGCCTCTGACACGAAGGGTTCCCTACCATTATTATCGTAGTATATTCCTCTCACGTGTGGTGACGGATTAAGAATACAAGTGTCACCACCCCATCTCCTCCCAAGGATGCTGTAAAAGTCAGCAATATATTGGGATATTGCACACAGATAACACTCTCTGTGAGAGACGGAAACCTCGAAAATAAACCCTGTGCCAACACGCCTGGTCAGCGCGTCGTGGTAGACCATAATCCCTCCTAAAGTGGAGGATAAAGATTATTTGTGTCAAATAAACACAAAGTCGGAAAGATATCGTATAGATGATTTCATCGCTAAGCACCTTGAATCAATTTCGGGACAGGTAAAAATAGCTAATTGTGTTGTTAATCAAAGAGATAAAAAAAGAATAAAAATAAATACTAGAACTAAGAAGGTAAACGAAAAGAAGGACAAGAAACCAAATTTTCTGAAAGGTTTTACTGAGGAATCAATTTTTTCAGACTTACCGCCTATGATTGAAAATTGGAGGGGTTTGGCTCTAGGACAAAAAACTAAGAAAATAAAAAATAAGAGAAAGAAGTATGAGTGTGGATGAAGCCAAGGATGCTTCGATCGTAGCAGGTGGTGTTCTATAGTCTCTGCCTTTAAAAATAATTTACATTAATGTATACCACAACTTTACTTGAATTGGCCCTTGTACCTATGGTAAGCTTTGCTATAGGTAAACATACACAAAACACAGTTGTGTTATGGGTACATAACACGGTAACCAAAAGCAAAGCTTACCATGGGTACCAGGGCCAATTAAAGATTGAAAGTTATTATAAATCTAGAAAATATAAAGACGGATGCGGGCCCTAAATTTTTGTGCAGAACCTAGACAGGAAATAAGTGTTGAATCCTTATCTGTGAAACGTAAGAAAAAAATTAAGCTTCTTTTGGGACCTAAGGTAAATATCAGACTTGTCCCAACTTGTTCAGGACGTATGATTTCCAATCACCAACGCAAACGTATCTAAGTATACACCTTATGAAAGTGATATAAGTCCTTTATTTCGCAAAATGACCAAGTACTGGAAAAGTTTAACTTGCATAAC
The DNA here is from genome assembly GCA_916999025.1 of Orgyia antiqua. Classification (NCBI taxonomy): domain Eukaryota; kingdom Metazoa; phylum Arthropoda; class Insecta; order Lepidoptera; family Erebidae; genus Orgyia; species Orgyia antiqua. Next base: position 2,107,327 of record OU779872.1, read on the forward strand.
TCTCTTCTGGTATGTCAAAAAATTTTGTAAAAATTAATTATGAAGGTACTAAATAGGTACTAAATACTGACAACAAAATAATTCAGTTGTTTTGTCTGCAAGTATGAGAAAAAAAATGGTCCAGACAACCTGACGTCAGGTTGTCTGGACCACCTTTTTTTCGCATTTTCTCGGAATCTATCGAGGTACTAAATATTTGAACTTAGGTACTAAAAGGTACTAGAAAGGTACTAAATTTTAGTATATACCAAACACTGGATTTCTATGTTGGTCCAGACAACCTGACGTTCACGTAATTTCGTAATGTCGTAAAGTATGCTTTACACAAGAATGATATTGTTTTTTAATTAATAAAGAATAAATTATTCTCGCAGATGTAAATTATGATAATTTTATGTAAAAACAAACACAATACAGTGGAACTCCGGTAATCCGACAAACACTTTGCAGGGCAGTGTCGAACTATCGAATTTGTCGGATTATAGAGCACTGCCTAAGAACAGTAAACAATGAACACACGCTAGGCGCACGCACCACTATCCTATCCTCATCGGCATGTAGTCAAATTCAAACTAAGCAATCAGAATCAAAACAATACCCTACGCGTCGAGCACAATAGTAACAGTGCGTACAAGTTATAACTTGTTCAATCATGCATTAGCGAATACATATTATCAAAAAAGTACTCAGTAATAAATAATAGACCATGTCGGATTACAGGGTGCGCCGGATAAGCCAGGGTCCGGATTACCGGGACTTCACTGTACTAACCTTATTTAAATTTTCTTTCAGTAATTGTAACTCATTTTCCTTTTCAATTAGCTTCTGTCGTAATTCAGCAATTTCTTTTTCAATCTGAATAATCTGTTCCATAGTTTTAGATTAAATTAGCAAAATAAAATATCTTAAGAATTTTACAAAAGTAGACTTTGTTTGTTTACTTTTGAACTGTCAAGAAAAGAAATGCATAGATAACTAGATGCAACAGACCATAAGCAAACGAATTTGAGTCAGAAATAGTACTCTGTGCTTCACGGTGTCCATTACTAGAGATGCATACGATACGATAACAAATCGATGTGGATTTGTAAACTAAATATCTTCTTCTTCCTGCCCTTATCCCAAACTACTTGAGGTCAGCGCAGCACGTTTTTTTCCTTCAGCTTCTCCTATCAGCCATTATATTCTCATCAACTCCCTTTTCTTTCATAATATCGCCACTTACACAGTCTATCTATCTTTTCTTTGGTCTTCCTCTCCTTTTCTAGCCATCAACATTCAGATTCATCACCTTTTTGCATAAATGCCCATAATCCCTCATTACATGCCCAAACTAAATATCATTGACTCAATTATGTATTGTAGTTGAAGTAAAATTCTTACAGCGGTCTAGGTAAAAATGTCATTTATTTAATAATTAGCCTATGTGCAGATGGCGCTTCACAGTGATACCATCTTTCAATAGCTTTCTTATCAAAGCAGTAACTATTAATCCTAATGATATCTAATTTAAATATGGTCAATAAATATAAAGGAGCGCCCATATATACGTACACTGACGCTATTTTCAAACTTGTAATAACGAAAAGCTTATACATAAACACACATTTTTAAAGTGCTGTTATTAGTTTGGTGCTTGTCTATGTATTTATCTAAAACGGAATTCTTGAAAGTAATGTTCATTTACTTGCAGTACATAGTCGTATAGATCTGATATTTTGCACAGATTAAGAACACATGACAATGCAATAATTTAAAAAAAATATTTAACATGTTCAAGCGCATTTTTATTTATTTTATTTTTTTATAAAAAACTTTTTGCACAAATAAAATAGTGTACAATGGCGGATTTAATGCCAATGGCATTCTCTACCAGCCAACCAGCCAACCATCAGTGGTGAAGAGATAATATGAGGCAGGTGCTATTTTATCACTTAAAAGGTAAAGTTTTTTAATTTACCCTAATAACATTAATACTTAAACTATAATAATTAAATAAAATCTACGACTACATACATAATAGATAATATAAACATACTTAGTAATAATACATATACTATATACATAATATACTACACCGTCTACCGTCGGGGTACTACCGTCGGGCATGTATGACCAGATGTATGAGTGTGGATGAAGCCAAGGAAGTGTGCTTCGATCGTGGCAGATGGCGCTCTATAGTCTCTGCCTACCCCCATGGGAAAAAGGCGTGATGTTATGATGATGTTATGATGATGATGATGATGATACTACATACTACATATACCATAAACTATATTAACTATATATAACCAAAGAAACAGTGTGTTTGTGGAATTACTCAATGAGTAGATTCCGCCAGTAATGTGGTGTAATGATTGCGAACTTTAGTTTTAAATGTCTCCCGGGTTCTCGCCATCCTGATCTCAAGAGGAAGCGCATTCCAGAGAAGAATTGCTTGAATGTTGAAGGAGGATTTTTCAGTTTTTGAACTAAGCAGATTATGTATTATAGATATGAGCAGTAACTGCCCTTATTTGTTTAATGTTATTTCCAATTTCATTGTAATCTGAAGATGGTATTTTATTTTTAGTCTAACGTAATTATTTCACAATTTTCTGTACGTTTCATTGGTAATCAAAATTGATTTAATTATGTTTAAGAAAAATTGAAATGAACATAAAAAATATTGAATCGATTTTTTATCACTTTATAAAATTAGTCACGTCACTAACTTTTAAAAGTCAAAAGGGACCTATTAAATTTTCTATAAAGTGTCATTATGATAGAATTTAAATTTCGCGCTTAATAATATTAGTCTATGGTTGGGTAATCCCCAAATTTTATAACGTGAACAACGTGAGAGAGAGCTACTAATTGTATTTCTTATCATTTATCATTTTAAATTGTAAATTCATAGAAATTGATCTCTCCAGTTTGTGATGGAAGTATTTTATCAATGACCGTATTGTTTCTGTTAGGTATATGTACTTATTGTTGGAACTGTGTATATTCAAAAACTTTAACGTATATAATTGGTAAGTTATGAAAGAGATGAGGTGACGTATTAATATTTCTGTAATTTGCTAAGTGTGAGTTTGTTGCTAGGCATAAAGTGTTGACAACTGAATCAATTTGTATAAAATTTTGCGACAGAACTGTCCACCTAATAAACGGATTAGATATAAGTACAAGAAGTGTCACCACCCTATTTCCTGATCAAGGATCTGAAAGAGCCGGCACTCTCTTCAGCCCATTAACGTCCCAATCCTGCGCTGACCAGCGGCCGTATTATGAGCTTTTATTTACGGGCAGTTTACGCCGTGAATTGAACTGTCGGGCAAATTCGTATTATGAACAAAATGATTAGTCAGTCAGTTCGCTAAACCAGTCATACATTAATATGTATAAGGAGAAGGTACAACTAAAAGTTAAAGTACTAACTAAAAATTTTCAACTAAAAGTTTTATTTTTGTAATAATACCTAATTTAGCCATGCAGTTTACGGCCTGCCCGGAACTTGAATGATTTTAAAAAGCCCATAATACGCCGGCAGGCCTGTTGGCATAAGTATTATTAGTTTCGACTTTTCATTTCAATTGCCTGAATAATACATAGGTACCTATACAAATAAAGTGTTCAGCTATTGACTAGCGATAAGCTAAATACTTACAGAGGGATTATGGTCTACTGTGTCGCGCTGACCAGACGTGTTGGTACAGGAATTATTTTCGAGTTTTCCGTCTCTCACAGAGTATGTTATCTGTGTGCAATATCCCTTAGCTGACTTACAGCACCCTTGGGAGGAGATGGGGTGGTGACATTTGTATTCTTAATCCGTCACCATACGGACACTTACTTAGATTAAAATGGGCTTATTCGACGAACAATAATACTGGTGCCGATTCTATGCGCATAACTAAACTTAACTAAACAATATATTCTGTGCTAAACAATTAAAAAAAGATGAAACGCAAACAAAAGGGTCAATCAAATTATGCAAATCAACAAGTTATTGCAAATCTATGCAAAAACAGCCCCTATAACTTTTTTTCTCTAAATCATAAATGTGTGGGCGAAACTACAATACAACATTACAATAGCTAGAATACAATACAACATTAAACTTACAACAGTATGTTAAATATATTAAAAGTTATTGTATATTTTTTTAAATGTATAATGCATTGATAGTACTTTTGATAAATGTTTATATTAATTCTTTTCCGAGCTTCGCGTCTATGCCACAAGGCCTGTCAGCACAACACAGTCAAGCACAAAAGTGTTTAATATCATTTATTTTACTTAAATAACATTTTTATTTTTACTATATGTCTAATCAATGTTAATACAAATCCAATTACTTAAATATTTTCAGGAAAACAAGTCAAGATTTTAATGTAGCGATGATGTCAACTATGCCAAAAGCTTTGCAAAAAAACAAATTAATGAGAATGTAAACTACCTACGAATCTAGCATTTAGCTATACGATAATGGTAAGTTTCTTAACATACATACGCCGTTCCCCATGTGTGTAGGCAGACACTATTATCGTCATTTTAACACCATTTCTTTACTTTAAATCACGTATGCAAGACCACTAGTTTACCAGATAAAACAAATATGTATAGGTACGCGTCTAGATCCGTGAAAAGTGGTTTTATATATACAAATGCGTCACGGTTAGAGAATAAATTAATTTTCAACGCCCCAAATTTTTAACTTAAAAACTCCTATTTTTTTCTGGTTCTCTTACTGCCCCTTTTTATGCCTGTACCACCCACAAGAGTGCGTTATCGCCCAATTTAGGAAACTGTTCTAGTAGGTACGTTAAAATCAGTCTTACTTTCCCCTACTGAGTTGAGCCCCATGTAATGGGACCACCCCTTGCCAGGCTCAGGGCACATACCATGGCCCGATTATGGCGTGAAAAAAAGACTGTTAAACAGACTTCTAGCATTTCTTTTGGGCTTATACCTTCTTATGCGTGGTTCCTCAACAACAACAAATCGCAACAAATTCATTTCATTAGTTTTATTGGAAATCATCTACTACTCTCCGTTAGGTCTTTCATGATTCTCTTATTTTTAATAAGAAAGAAAGAAAAAACGTTTATTGCTGCAGTATCCACTAGAACATACAATATTTATAGATATGACTTAATAAAAAGTAAAAAAATACAAATAAAAACAACAGGTAGGTACATAATTATAATTAGTTTTGGGACAGCAGCAATGGGTGCCCATTTCAGCATATGTCAAGTCTTTGGGAGTTAACGCTGGTTTTCAAATAAAATCCCTTGTAAGCTCTGTATAATAAATTGACTATTGCCCACAAATTTATACGCGTCAAATTGAGGAAACAATTGATACATTTAAGCCACTACCACAAAGCACGCAATAGAAGCCCTCAAATATGGATAATTTTCCCTGTTTTTAGGGTTCCGTACCCAAAGGGTAAAAACGGGACCCTATTACTGAGACTTCGCTGTCCGTCCGTCCGTCTGTCTGTCACCAGGCTGTATCTCAAGAACGGTGATAGCTAGAGAGTTGAAATTTTCATAGATGATGTATTTCTATTGCCGCTATAACAACAAATACTAAAAATAAAATAAAATGAATATTTAAGGGGGGCTCCCATACAACAAACATGATGTTTTAACCGTTTCTTGCTCGATACTAATAACGTTGCCTTATGTTGCATAGATAATGGTACGGAACCCTTCGTGCGCGAGTCCGACTCGCACTTGACCAATTTTTATTACAACATTTTTCACTGATGCTTCCCTCTTATTAGTCACAATGATGTTATCTAACTAAAGGCGATCTTCGATAAATGGACTATCCTACAAAAAAAACTATTAGCACCAGTAGTTCCTGAGATTATCACGTTCAAACATACTCTAATATAATGTTAGTTATTTGGTACAAATTTGATTGAGCCATAGGCGAATTAACCATATTGCTGAAGTAGTAAGTAGCAAATTTTAGTTTCGCCTTTAGAGGGGTCCTGCACTCAGAAATTTCATTACTCCTTATTCATACAAAAAAAAGGCAAAGGACCAAAAAAGCAATCAATAAATAAATATTCACGGACATTTCACACAACACAACGTCCTCTGGTCCCAAGCTAAGCTTATATGCTTGTGTTATGGGTACCAGGATACGGATGGAATACATATACTAATACTTATCTTTTGTAAATACATACATAAAATACATAGAAACACCCAGACGCCCCTTATACAAATAATCAATATCAAGCAAATAATAATCAATGCCCCATATAGCTTTGCTACAGGCTCTGCACTGGGTTAATCCGTCACTAGATCGGGTTTCGGATGGTAGATAATCCAATTGTAGTCCTGGGCAGTAATTATAGGCAGAAATACAGATACAATTTCATTCATCATTCATAACAAATTGTCGAAAAATTTGACTTTGACGATAAGCTTTTAGTCTTTCTTTATTGCAATCTGCCATTAAAATCGTAGGAGATACTCTTCCAAATGTGGAAGCGTCGGTAGATGCATGTCCATTTGATTTCTTGCATGAACAACTGCATTTATTTTCTTTAGATACACTTTTAACAGAAACACTTTCAAAATTGGAATCACATTTGTTTATGCCAGGACTTTTACCGCCATTTTTTTCTTTATAATCTGTGGCACCTTTCCCGCCAAAATCTAAAATGAGTTTTTTATTTTTATTCTTCTTTTCTTCTAAATAAAACTGCCTATTAATAATATTGTGCATAATCTGTGGTAGTACTATAGATTTTTCTTTAAAATCAGGTCCCTTAGTATAGTTAAGTTTTTTACTTTCTGGAGTAGCGATGTAGAATTTTTTTAATGATTTTCCGTCTTTTTTAACAGCAATTACTTTGAAATCTGTATTTATTTTACCATCATTATTATTATATTGCGGTACATTATTATCTTTATTAATATCAGTAGAGCCGCCATTATTTAAATTCAAATGCTTAAAATCTTCTGTCAAATCTATATCTGTTTGTACTTCTTTACTTACAGATTTATTTACAGTGCATTTTGTATTCGGGTTTTCTACATTATTACATTTTTTATTTGGAGTTTTTAAATCAATATTCGGAGGTTTTAAAAACTTTATTTTGGGATATTTACTAACATCTAAATCTTCATTCTTAGGTGTAGAATTTACAATAGTTTTATCATCATCGATTGAGTTATTTGAATAAATTTTTTCTAAACTTTTCTCAGCCAAAACCTCAGCTATTAAATCATCAGGATCAATAGAATCTTCATTTAAAAGTCCTCTTTTAACAATTTTAGGTTTAATACTCGTTTCTGCATCATTTTTTCTAGTTTTTTCAATATTACTCCAATCGACTCTTTGACCAGACTCTACAATATCGAAAAAACCATTATAATCGATATTTATATCGTTATCATCATCAATAGCACCTAGTATATCATTATTTTCTTTAACTTTTACATGCAGTGGTGTGACATACATATTTTGATACAAATCAATCAAATCATAATTAGGTTTTTGGTCCAATAGTGATGCGTTTACATGCGTATTTTTATAAGAACACGTAGCTTCTACTGGTTCATCTATATCGATAAGTTTATCGATTTGTATTGGATTGATTTTCTGTGGCTCTAATAATTCGTACGGATTGAAGTTTTTTAATAGATTTGGAGAAATACCAGTAGTGTTTTCATTCGACTTTGCCATATTTTAACCTGTAACCAAAGAAATAATGTTAGGACATCATCATTATCCGCCTGCACTTATACTTATCGCGTTATTTAAATTGTTGCAACACGACCTTAATTGTCTTGGGCTTAATTGGTTTTGGCTGATTTTTAAGGATAATGATAGGATAGTAGGATAGTAAGAGTTCGATTCGAATGTCATACAAATGTTTGTACTACGTCTGGGTGTTTTCTATGTATTATGAGTATATATTTACAAAAGAAAAGTAGTATATGTATTATATCAGTATTCTGGTACCCGTAACACAAGCTTAATAAGCTTACCTTGCGACCACAGGATATTATGTGAAATGTCCATGAATATATATTTATTTATTTAAATACCAGATGTATAGTCTATGGCTACATCCCTCATTCGGCTTAGAGCTACTTACATATCTATGTGTGCGTGAAATATGTATCTATGTGTGCGTGAAATATGTATCTAAATGTGTCTATGATACAGGCTATACGTCATATGAATTAATGTAATAATTCTGTGAAGTGAGATTTAGCCAGGCTAAAATTACTTGGCCTCAATTTTAAATGTAAACCTGCCATTTGATATATGTATGTATGGTTATCGCTTGTTAAGTCTGTTGTTGGGATTATTTGATTTGCTGAGAGTACCTACCTTATACTAAAAGCAATTCTATATATACAACTAAACTGAATAATTTAGTATTTTTATAAAATAGTTTAACTGACTTCATGTGTCTTTGTTTGAAGATATTTCTCGATTTCTCAGAAGATAACATCAGATCCTGACCTGGTGTTAATGGGACCAAACGGGAACCATCAGCTTTCAAATAAAAAAAGAATAATTAAAATCGCTTCGAAAAGTTATGAGGTAACAAACATAAAAACATACAGACGAATTGAGAACCTGCTCCTTTTTAGGGTTCCGTACCCAAAGGGTAAAAACGGGACCCTATTACTGAGACTTCGCTGTCCGTCCGTCCGTCCGTCCGTCCGTCCGTCCGTCCGTCCGTCCGTCCGTCCGTCTGTCACCAGGCTGTATCTCAAGAACGGTGATAGCTAGAAAGTTGAAATTTTCACAGATGATGTATTTCTATTGCCGCTATAACAACAAATACTAAAAATAAAATAAAATAAATATTTAAGGGGGGCTCCCATACAACAAACATGATTTTTAGGGTTCCGTACCCAGTATCTCAAGAACGGTGATAGCTAGACAGTTGAAATTTTCACAGATGATGTATTTCTATTGCCGCTATAACAACAAATACTAAAAATAAAATAAAATAAATATTTAAGGGGGGCTCCCATACAACAAACATGATTTTTAGGGTTCCGTACGCAGTATCTCAAGAACGGTGATAGCTAGACAGTTGAAATTTTCACAGATGATGTATTTCTATTGCCGCTATAACAACAAACACTAAAAATAAAATAAAATAAATATTTAAGGGGGGCTCCCATACAACAAACATGATTTTTTTACCGTTTCTTGCTCGATACTAATAACGTTGCCTTATGTTGCATAGATAATGGTACGGAACCCTTCGTGCGCGAGTCCGACTCGCACTTGACCAATTATTTTGAAGTTCGTTAAACATGAAAATTGATAGTGTCAATAACACAATTCCTTAAGAGGATACCAAAATAGCTTCATGCATTTTTCTACGTACGAAGTTTTCATTTTTTCTTTAGATTGAATGGCTAGAGCTTTAAATTTTAAGTATATGTTTTTTCAATATATAATCTAGGATCGCATAAACTCAGAAACGCGATTGAATAAAGTTTTCTCGATAGAAAATCTTAGCGAAACAACCTCTCAAATTTTTAATTTTTTTCATTTGTCGGTCTATTATCGCGTATTAACTAATGAAATAACTTTAAAAACATAAGTAACTATTATATATAGAAACACATAAACCGGAATTAAAATATATTTAGTAGATTTTGAGTAAACAAAAAAGCTATCCCTAATTCTTCATTTTCTATACCTACTAGCTGTGTTAATAATTTAAATATAATTTAAATTATTATAAACTAAAGATTTTAATTTATATAACTAAATGTGTACAACAAAATAGATAATTAATCAAAATATAACAATAATGGTGCCTATTCTATGTGCAGAACTAAACTTAACTAAAAAATTAAGACAGCTATCGCTGTATCTTAAATATTTGGCTATTTTGTTGTAGACGTTTTTATTAATTATAACCGTTATTTTTTAATACACAGTTTTTATAATAAGAAAGTTCTGTTCACATTGACGAATTGTGTTATTGACATTAACAATTTTAATTTTTTAGTTAAGTTTAGTTGTGCACTTAGAATTGGTACCATTGTCTGACCAATCTGATTAAAGCTGCTTAAAGCTGAGCAGATAGAAAGAACACGACGAGGGGCGACGGACTTCGTGGTGGAGTGGTTTATGTAATGGACTGCCGATCACGAGGTCGCGGGTTTGATTCCCGCTTGGGACAATCATTTGTGTTACATTCATAAATGTCATACAAATGTTTGTACTGCGTCTGGGTGTTTACTATGTATTATAAGTATGTATTTACAAAAGAAAAGTAGTATATGTAGTATATCAGTATCTGGTACCCATAATACAAGCATAGAAATATACTTTGGGACCAGAGGATGTTGTGTGAAATGTCCTGAATATTTATTTATTTAAAAAAAGAAAAAAATAAAAACTTTACTAGCTGCCCCGGCAAACGTTGTTTTGCCATACAATTCTGTATAAAATAAAATTTCATCAAAATCGGTCCAGCCAATTTGTAGCCTATGTGTTATTCTGATGTATAAGCTATATTGTGGTAAAGTTTCATTCAAATCCATTCAGTAGTTTTTACGTGAAAGAGTAACAAACATCCATACATACAAACTTTCGCCTTTATAATATTAGTAGGATTAGCTGGAGCATGCGACTCTGTATGTGTAGAATATAGAGAATTTACCAAAATTGTGTGCGGAATAGAGTTTAGAATTTATTTACTCCTATTGGCCGCAGCATGATGTTATATAGCCTATAGCCTCCCTTGATAAATGTACTATCTAAGATTAAAAGAATTTTTCAAATGAGACAAGTATTTTCTAAAATTATGGTCTTATTCATAATGACTTATCGGAGGTTTAAACGGAGATTTTGTCAGAGAGATAATAAACGGTTTAGCATAAAAAGACTATTATGAATAACAAGTTTAGACAGTTTTCGCGAACCGATTTTAGTTTAAACCTCCGATAAGTCATTATGAATAAAACTATTAGTGTTTTAAAACAAGCAAACTAAAATTATTGGATTAAAGATAATAATAACAAATATGCAAAGTTGTATAAAGGAGATAATTTATGATAGATGTTTAGTAGCAAGATACAGTCTGTCTCTGTAGTGCTAGCCTCACAAATATTAGTGCCTAACCTATAAATAATTGGTCAAGTGCGAGTCGGACTCGCGCACGAAGGTTTCCGTACCATTATCTATGCAACATAAGGTAACGTTATTAGTATCAATAGTATCGAGCAAGAAACGGTAAAAAAATCATGTTTGTTGTATGGGAGCCCCCCTTAAATATTTATTTTCTTTTATTTTTAGTATTTGTTATTATAGCGGCAATAGAAATACATCATCTGTGAAAATTTCAACTGTCTAGCTATCACCGTTCTTGAGGTACAGCCTGGTGACAGACGGACAGCGAAGTCTCAGTAATAGGGTCCCGTTTTTACCCTTTGGGTACGGAACCCTAAAAATTCAGGCAGGTTGTAGACCAAAGGCACAGACAAAGAAAAGTCTAGTTTACCAATGAAATTACTTACTTGCGAAAAAAAATAACACAACACGAATGTACTTAGCTAAAATATACGTAGTTTTAATCGGGATTTCTTCGCATAAATATCGGACAGAAACTTTTTCGATCATAAAATCGTATTTTCACCACAGATTTTCATTTATTAGAACATTGTTTTCATATAACAAATCCAAAAATATTTTCTGATTAATATTTAACATATTGAGAACGTGATTAACTTTTTTGTAAATTAATGTCGAAATTTAGGAACTAATACAATAACAAGTTAGTTTTTAGCACAGAAGTTTTGTTTTTACGATATATCAGTTCACTCAACTTGATAACATATATTTTTCTTTTTGGCATCGGTTAGAAACTTTGGTCACATTCAAAAAATTTGGAAAAGGAATTAAATTAAACATTATTATAAAACGAAAATTTAGACTAAGGAACAGATCGAGAGATTGATAATTAAATTTCTTCACAGTCACAGTATTTTATACTGATATCGCTTAATAACTTTTTTTTTATATGCAGCACTGCTAGGCTAGGGCTAGTAGATTCCTGTGGTAAATACGGTGCGTTTCTTAATTTTTTTTCTCACTTCACTAGTTCCCCATTCCCCTTTTATTTTTGTGAATGGGGAAATCCCTCATATTCCATGCATATTTCGGGATCCACAGTATACACAGCCTCAAATTGGCTTAGAATGGGGTCAGACCATGAAGGTATAGATAAAAATAGGTTAGATAATGATAATGATAGGTTTTTTTATCTATACCTTCATGGGTCAGACAGAGCACCATAACATATGTATTTAAAATTATGTTTTTTATTTATTTTCCAGCATTCATTGCATTCATTCTTATTTCATTCACTAATGTTTGATTTGACTTGGATTCAAAGAGTAAAATAATATCTTGGATTTGACGCTTACACATTTGAGGAGGTGCTCTCGGAATTCGGAAACTGTCTCTTACTCACGAAGTATAGATAGAAGGAGTCCGAACGTAATGTTGAACGAATGGTCTCAATTTAAGGGACAGATTTTTTGCCGGTAGAGCGCGCCATTTTTCAAGGAGTACTCGTTTGAATTGACAGCACAACACCTTCCCATTTTATTTATTACAACTAATTTTAAATAAATAAATAAATAAAATAATATTATGTATTTAATTAAATTAAATTCAACATTCACGAGCCAGCGCGTGTTTACATGTAATAATAATAATAGCATCGGTACGCCCTGAACACTTGCGCAGCCAGTGGCAGAAAATAGAACTATGATCTGGGTTTATATTGTGTACACGAAATATTATGGAAAAGCCTATACCGTTCGGACTCCTTCTATCTATACTTCGTGCTCTTACTATTCGGCTTTCTGATAAATACGAAAAAGTGAAAACTACCTACATTAGAGTAGTCTTCACTTTTTATGTAACATTTTATTTAAGTTGTTATTATACTTGAAGTTGCCTATGCCTTTAGTCATGTGACTATTTACACCAATTAATTACACAGTCGATCCTGAAGCACGAAAGCGAAGTTTTCACACGCTAATCATGTATAGAAACATTGAAGTTTGTGTGTCGGGGGTCAGTTGTCTCGGAAGTAGCCAGTCTACACCAAACTGGTCTAATTTGGTGTCAACCAGATGTACCCAACCCATGCGGGCGGTAACAGTATGAGGAGATATGTTCACGGAACATTCTTCTCTCCGAGCTATACCTAAACAGTAACATGGTTAGTGGTACTCACGACCAACCCCCTTTTTAATTAACACGCTTTTATAAGTTCGGTATGTATCTATCAATGTATTAATCTATTTAGATAACAGAATTTTTTAACGCGATTATTATCAAGGACCAATGCGAAAGCAATTATTTAAAAAAGATGTTCAGGATTTTCAAGCGTGTTTTTTAGTTTTTGAACTAAGCAAATAATTATTCGCAGCTTATTAATAAAATAACTATTTTAATACGCAGCATCTTACATTCCATCTTCATCTTCCGTTTAGCAGATTTTTTAAGATTAACGTTCTAAAAATGTCAGGGTTAAATTTGATTTCAGGAAAATGTCAGGGTTTTATACATCTTTATTAATACATATTATAAAGCGGAAGAGTTTGTTTGTTTGTTTAAACGCGCTAATCTCAGGAACTACTGGACCGATTTGAAAAATTCTTTTTTTGTTGGATGGTCCATTATAGGGCTATAAAACATCACGCTGCGATCAATAGGAGCGAAGCAGAAGTGAAAAATGTTGCAAAAACGGGGAAATGTTTTGTAAATTCCACGGGTACGGAGTCGCGGGCAGCAGCTAGTAACTAGTAAGGTATATTTGACGGGCTTCGCGGTGCAGTGGTTCGTGTAACGGACTGCCGATCACGAGGTCGTGAGTTCGATTCCCGCTTGGGACAATCATTTGTGTGATTTTTCTAATTGTCGTACAAATATTTGTACTGCGTCTGGGTGTTTCTATGTATTTTATGTATGTATTTACAAAAGAAAAGTAGTATATGTATTCTATCCGTATTCTGGTACCCAATAATATTATAAGCTTAGCTTGGGACCAGAGGACGTTGTGTGAAATGTCCGTGAATATTTATTTATTATCTTTATACAATACTAGCTGACCCGGCAAACGTTGTTTTGCCATACTAAAAAAAAAAGGTTTGAAAAATAGATGTTGGCCGAATCTCAGACCTACTGAATATGCATGTAAAATTCCATAAAAATCGGTCAAGCCGTTTTGGAGGAGTACGTTAACTAACACTGTGACACGTGAATTTTATATATTAGACTAGCTGACCCGGCAAACGTGGTTTTGCCACACTAAAAAAATAAAGTTTGAAAAATAGATGTTGGCCGATTCTCAGACCTACTGAATACGTATGCAAAATTTGAGAAGAATCGGTCAAGCCGTTTCGGAGGAGTACGGTAACTAACACTGTGACACGTGAATTTTATATATTAGATTAGAAAGATATATAAAATTCACGTGTCACAGTGTTAGTTACCGTACTCCTCCGAAACGACTTGACCGATTCTTCTCAAATTGAAACTACAAATTACATTCACGAAATAGTTCCTCTTACACCTACTTTTTATTTCATACTTAATTAAATAAATCACTCTGCTAGTTTTCCAACTGCAGAGCATAATGCGACTCAGTGCCGCACAAAGCTGAACTATGCGGACGCTTAATTGGAACATGAATTAGTTTTCAAATGCACCAGCAGAGTGCGCTAAGTTCAGTGTTGAAAAAAAAAACTAAAATAAAATTGTTTTCACATTATAAGTGTGGAATATAAAAAAGTCATTGTTTGTACCTTCATCCATACTTATATTTATTTTTTTTAAACACAGCTTGAATTAACTTTGATAATAATCAAAGTTATTTTTTTAAGTTAGTTTTCCAGAAAAATCCGACGAAACGAAAGCCTTAAAATTTTTTTTAAAATAAATAATATTACTAACGATAATCTAATATATAAAATTCACGTGTCACAGTGTTGGTTACCGTACTCCTCCGAAACGGCTGGACCGATTTTTATGAAATTTTACATGCATATTCAGTAGGTCTGAGAATCGGCCAACATCTATATTTCAAACCTTTTTTTTTTAGTATGGCAAAACAACGTTTGCCGGGTCAGCTAGTATATAAATAAAATTTCAATCAATGCCAATTTAAAGAAAAAATATATGTTAATTTTCTGTCGCTGAAGTTGGTATGGATTGGACGCATCACTTTTGAGAGTGCTCGATTGTGCGATGCGTTGCTGTATATAGTTGGAACACTCAACGTTGAGCATTGTGCCGCATAATGCTCTTGTGCTGTAATGAGGCTTTTTCCGGATGCCAATTAAAAAAAAAATAGTTTCAAATAGGTTCAATAGATGTCGCTGTATACTGTTAATGTACACCAAAGAGCAAGTAAAATGGTTTTATACATATACAACTTAATACATACACAAAACAAAATGTATACAACACTCATACTGGATATAAATAAAATTGAATTGTAAAGTTTATGTAACGTTCCGTTTCACGTATTATGAAGAACTCGCTTGTACAGGGGCAACATACAACGCCATCTGTTGAGCATTTTTTACACCATTTTTTATTTTTTTATTCAGCTGTCAGAAAAAGCCTCATTGGAAAACGGGGTCTATGGGGCTGGCTATAGTTGTCATTTTATTTTATGGCTGCTATTAGTCTGTGGTTGTCATCGCAGCGGACGATCGCGTTATTTTATTTGATTGAATTTGAAAATTTAATTAAAATTACAATTTTTTATCATAAAATATGTTTGTTTAATAATCATGTGTAAATGTAAAAACATACTAGTCCTGTATGTAGTGTAAAAAGTTAATAACAACGTCGACTATGAGTCTTTAATAAAGTTTGTAAGCTCATGTTTCATTGTTATTATTCTTGATGAGTATTTGTTTGTGATTTTTTCGCTAGAAATTGTGTTATAACTTACTATATTTGGCTCTGTTAACGAATTTAAACTTTATATGTACATTGATTCTATTAAACTTTTGAAAATATGTTTTTCTATAACCTCAAATTAAACTTTTTAAATTAAAAAAGTACGTATTTTTTTATTCTATGATAGACTGCAGAACTAAACTTAGAGCCTAGAGTATAATGACATAGACTTCTGTGAGACTCCAACTGTAATTTTTTTTTTATACTACAAGTGGGATAAACAAGCATACAGCTTGCCTGGTGGTAGCCTATGGACGTTTGTAACACAAGAGGTACTACTTGCGCATTGCCGACCCTGTAAGAACCTTTTGACGTCCTTTTTGGAGATCTCAATGCTGTAGTCCTGTGGGAATCTTATTAGATCTTGTTAGATATTGGGAAATCTTATTAGAATAGTCTGGTAAACAATTCCAGTGACTATGATGGAAGCCTGCTGTTCCCGTTTCACTGCGGCTGAAGGTGGTGCCAGGCTTGCTGCATCATCTGCCACCAAGAATATCCTTGCGGTGGAATATACATCGTTCATACCAATCAGATTATTGTATGAAAAAGCCTATCAAATAAGAGGGTAGGTCGAATTTTACTAAATTAACACGCATTTTAACCGACTTCGAAAACAGGAGGAGGTTCTCAATTCATCTGTATGTTTTTATAACGTTTGTTAACTCATAACTTTTAATTGGGCGAAGCGATTTAATATTTTCTTTTATTTGAAAACTGATGCTTCCCGTGACCTCCCTATGGCATCAGGTTAGGATCTGATGACTGTCTTCTAAGAAACCTATGTATGAATGGCTAGTAACGTGTCAAGACCTGTCGTGTGAGTTCTGTTTATGACGTAATTATGCCCTCTTGTGTTGTTCCCACGTGTAAAAATGCTTCTGGTTGTATTATGAAGCATGAGGGGATCACATTGCGTCGGTAAGTAACGAAGAATGACATATATCTAATATATAAAATTCACGTGTCACAGTGTTAGTTACCGTACTCCTCCGAAACGGCTTGACCGATTCTTCTCAAATTTTACATACATATTCAGTAGGTCTGAGAGGCCAACATCTATTTTTCAAACCTTTTTGGTTTTTTTTAGTATGGCAAAACAACGTTTGCCGGGTCAGCTAGTATTAATATAATTAAAATTATTTTAATTGGACTCGCCCACGTACGAATTGGGCGAACCCAATCTTAATGTGTTGCCACTTTTTGGTAAAGCATTCTCCCTTGTTTATAATTTGTGCACAACCTATCGTGCCACCTATCGTGCCACCTATTCACTAACTATTTAAATTTTATAGATCATAGACGACTTGCTCTTAAAATTTGGTCCAAAAAGTATTAATTTCATGAAAAAATATTGTTTTTGTAATTGGTATTTTTTATTGCATGGATGTTTTTAACCGACTTCAAAAAAGGAGGAGGTTCTCAATTATTCTGTATGTTTTTTTTGAAATTTATATTTGTTACCTCTCTAGTTACTATTTATTAAAATAAAACTATGAAAATCCATTTACGTAATTTTAAAGATATAAACTCACAAAAGACATACATACAAAAATAACAACTTTATTTTATAATAAGTAAAGAAAAAAAAATTTTCATTTTCCCCATAAGTGAGAATTAGTAGGAAATGACTCGAGAGCTAGCAACACTGCGCGGAGGTAAAGGGTGGTGCGCGCGCCCGCGCGGGGCTCGTTTAGGGACACACTACGATGCATTCAAATATTGCCGAGCGCTCCTTCTGTATTATTCTGTGATGTAACGGAATCTTTTTAAGTGATTTTCACTCACTTGCAGTGGTTAGATTGATCTGAAATATTACACACATATTAAGGACCAATGAAAATGCAATGAAGTAATTTATTAATTTTGCAATTGACATGCTGTGCTGTTATTTAATAAATTAAATTACGGTGAAAAAAATGATTACCGCAAGCGGTACTCGAACCAGGAATGTTGCAAAGCAAAGATGTTGCAAAGCAATCTTGATAGATGGCGTTGCACGTAGAAATACGATATAAACTCAATCGAGTGAGGATTGCGGTGACCTAATTGATTACTGAAAAGCACGACCGCAATAAGCTCAGTTGGCAGAGCTACGGAACGGTATTCCAAGGTCGTGGGTTCGAGTCCCGCTTGCGGTAATCACTTTTTCCACCGTAATTTAATTTACTAAGACAATACACATAACACAAGCATATAGCGAGCTTAGCTTGGGACCAGGGGAAATTGTGTGAAATGTCCGTGAATATTTATTTATTATATTGTAAGAATAAAATATTTTTTTTCCAGTACACTATCTCAAGGCAGCAAGCGTTCAGTATACGTGACTAGATCCAGTCGAGTGCATGTAGTCGCTTATGAGTTGAAGATATTGACTGACTTAGCAACAGTATGTGCCGAGTCTTATGATGTAGTCGATGACTGGGAGTGTGAATTGGAGGAAAAAGAGGTTAATATGTGAGATATTTGTTACTACAATAGCTCAGTTGGTATTTGACATTGAAGTACGATTTGGTCAGGTTAAAGTTATGCGTCTTCAAGATTGGACGCCTATTCACTATTATAAAGCTGAACAGTTTGTTTGTTTGAACGGCCTAATCTCAGGAAACACTGATTCGATTTGAAAAATACTGTCTGTGTTCGATAGGACATTTATCAAGGAAGGCTATAGGCTACATAATATCACGCTGTGACCAATATGAGCGAAGCATTAGTGAAAAATGTTGCAATATCGGGCATAATTTTCTAAATTTCATGCTTATAAAGTCGCTGGCAGCAGCTAGACTGGTGTATTTGTGACTATAATAATAATACTAATGTTTTTCCACAGGTAGTAATATGCACATCATCGGTTCTACAGTATTTATTAAAGGAAGAGCTTTTATCTATGGATCGGATCAATGTTTTGGTCATAGACAGCTGTCATTTGATATATAAAGATGAGATGCTTAAATATGTAAGTACTAGTTGTGCCCCGCGGTGTTATCCGCGGTAAAAAGGATAATAAATCAGGCAGTAAAGAGCTTGCTTGCCGTGACGCGCACGCCAGAATAGCTCGCAGATGGTAGAATTTTTCATACTTACTTGACACTTATCGTTATGTTTTGGACAAATAACACAATATCTCTATAAATTGTAGCCTATATGTTATTCTGATGTATAAGCTACACTATTGTCAAGTTTCGTTAAAGTCCAATCAGTAATTTTTTCGTAAAAGTTTAACACCAATCTGTGTTCTGTAAAGAACACTAAACGTCCGATTGATCGAGTTGGTGCAAAACGCTCAATGGATGGCGTTGTACAAAACATCGATGATAAAAATCTTAGTGGAAGATTTGGTAAACATGTGCAGTAAACATGTGCAGGAATCATGATAGCTCAGTTCATAGAGTGACGGAACAGTATTCTGAGGTCTTGGGTTAATGTCCACCTCACGGTGATCATTTTATCCACTGATTTAGTTTAAGATAATGCATAGCAATTCAATTGCAAAAATTAATAAATTAATTTAGAAAGGTTTTTAAATTTTTTAGATAATGCAACAATATAAATCATGTTCACTATCAGATCGACCAATAATCTTAGCACTAACTTATCCTCTATTCGCTGCGCCGAAAAAAGAAAAGAGAGAATCATCAATACAGGATAACTCGCAAGAGATTATAAGTATTAAATGTCATGAAGAAATGATGAAGGAAAAGGTATGATACAATTTATAGATTTTCGTAAAGCTTTTGACACTGTATATATCCCAATTTTTTTACAAAATCTTGAGAATAATATGATAATTGGATTAGTATACTATTTATTTCAGAGCTGTTAAGAGAGACTCAAATCCTATAATGTATAAAGTGGTATTTAGTCAAAAAATGCTGTCATGTTTTAAGGGGTACCCCAGGGTAGTATTCTAGGCCCAACAGTTTGGTTTGTTTGTTTTAATGGCCTTTGCAAATAAAATCTGTGCTATCATTGGTCTTTAATAAGATTTTTTTTAATAATCTTCAAGGGTAGTGAAGAAGTACTAGGTTTGTATGAGAATCAAGATGATTTCTCCTTGTATGAGAAGTTGGAGTGGAAGATTGAGGAGTTAGAGAGTGAGTTGTGTTGTCAGATGGATTTAGCTGAAGATATTGATGGTGGTAAGAGGTGAGCATTAAGCATTAAGTTATCATTATCTTACTATAAACTAACAGATGTGTTAGTTGTGTCAAAAAAACAATTCGAATCAGGGGACCTCGTTTTTGCTTTTAGTTATTTTTTTGGTTTTTATTTCTTTTGCATTATCGAGCAAAGCTAGGTCAACCACATATTGATATATCTGTATTCTATACTAATATGTATCATAAAGCTGAAGTTTTTTGTTTGGACACTCTAATCTCAGAAACCACTGGTTGGATTTGAGAAATTCTTTTAATTTAGGATAGTACATTTATCGAGGAAGGCTATAGGCTATATAACATCACGCTGCGACTAATAGGAGCGAAGCATTAGTGAAAAATGTAAGAAGGGATTTTTTTGATAAAATTCATGCGTATGAATACGGAAACGTAATATTTACAGAATAGCAAGTTCAACAGTAAAACCTAGAGAATTGATCATAGAGTATGATCACCGCTCATGTGCTGAGAATCTCTCTGAAGAGTTCAAAGAACTGGAAGGTTTTATGTTGCAGACTATTCATGATGCTTTGGCGTTTATTGAAGATCATAGGTAAGTATATTGTTGTAATTACTTATTCTCCTAAACCAGTGGTAGGGAAAAAAAAACATTGGACATGTCATAAACACATAATTTTTCTAAAAAATTATGTCTACTTGTTTAAATGATTTTTCATTTCATTTCATTAGTGATGCCAATAGCTTGTTGAAATGGCAATGTGCAGGCCACATCGCTCCTAGGACTGATGATCGTTAGAGAAGAAAAGTCCTAGAGTGGTGACCACGTACCGGACGCAGCGTGGGGTAGCCCTCAACATCGTTAAGGTCGCGGAGAGCCTTTGATGCAAGCGGCACAAGACCGCGCGTTGTAACGTACTGTAGGAGAGGCTTATGTCAAACAGTGGACGAAGAAAAGCTGATGGATGGTTGCTATAGTTGTTTTCTGTGTGGTAACGGATTAAGAATACAAGTGTCACCACTCCATCTCCTCCCAAGGGTGCTGTAAAAGTTAGCTAAGGGATATTACACACAGATAACATCCTCTGTGAGAGACTCGATAATAAACTCTGTACCAATACGTCTGGTCAGTGCGGTATAGTAGAACATAATACCTCCCAAAGTGGAGGCCCGTGCCCAACAGTGGGTCGTAAATAGGCTGGAGAGGTGATAGATTAAGAATACAAATATCACCACCTCATATCTTCAAAGTGCTGTAAATGAAACTAAATGAAATTCGCGGAAACTTTTTACTTGAATCGCTTTAGAACCAACCTAGGAAAATATTCACCCCTTAATAGGTTAATGATGACATAAAGGTTGCTTTCCAATTAATACAAAAAGTGACGCAGTGTAACGCAGTGCTCGATAAAGTGCTTTCCATCAACGACACTGTGGAACACAGCCGTACACTGTTCGACACTCGAAAAAGTGGTGTTTGACAGATGCTTAGCAAGAATTACCAACAAATAAGAGAAGAATTCTTTTCTCCACTTATGAGTTTTAATTATTTAGATTAGTAGATTCGATTCGATTTACGGTAGATTCTAGTAGTATTATTTGAGATTATTAAATTGAGCTTGTCTGTTACTGCTAATTAAAATTTAATAAAAATGTTCAAATGTAAATATTGCACTATTGAAGTGAGCCCTGATAATGTGGCGAAACATGGTTGCTTTATAAATAAAAAGTGAGATATTCATAGATGATGGTAACAATTTCTTCTACGACGGTAATAATAAGTTTTTTAAGTCTAAAAGCAGTATTGTGAATTGTATGTTTATAAATTATTGAGCCAAGACTTTGTCAAGGAACTTGCATTTAGGTAAAAAAACGCCCATAATTTTGCCATATTGATGCACTCTAGTGTTATTTTGAGACAACTAGCTGTTTCATTTAAACTTTTACATAGTGTTTGGCAGTGTATCACAATGTAACGCAGAGTCCCTCTGTGTTAACTAAATGGAAAGCAACCATAATAATTTTTGCGCGCATGGCGATATTGACATTTTCCATGAGACTAATTGTAAACGATTCCTTAATAATTGCAAAAAAATATTGACTGATTTGAATCTTTAATGTTTGATTTTGTTATACTCGATTATGTATCTCTTAGTTTTTGTACCTTTTAGTTTTCTGATTTATCTCGTATCTTATAATCATATTCGTATCAACTGATCTTGTGTTTTCATTATTCTAATTAAATTCTTTTTACACGCTTTATATTAGCTTCACTTGTATGTTTGTTTGTATGTTTGTTTGTTTGTATGTTTGTTTGTATGTTTGTAACCGACTCCTTTGGACGCTATTTTGACCCACTTTAAACGGTCAGATTCTATTCAAATTTTGCACACCTGTCAAAGACCGATGACAATGCAATAATTCGATTAAATATAGCGTGTTTTTTAGTTTTTTTAAACTATTATTATTTTTTTTAATTAAATTCTTTTTTTTTTGTTGTAATTGATGTATATGTGTTTAAGTATATATATAAATTCTTATTATCTGTATAAAAAAAAAAAAAAAAAAAATAAACCATTTCTTATTATATTTCTGTAAGTGCTGTATACACCTTTAAAGTTGTTGCACATAGACTAAGGAATCAATTGTTATTTTATTTTTATGTATTTTGTGTAAATAACACTGGTGTATCTGTTTTAATAAATAAAAAAAAATAAAAAATGTCAGTTAAAGTATTCTAAACAAGATGTAGAATACTGTAACTGGGGTTTAATCTCGTAAAGATATCTTTTTGTAAAAGACTGCAAACTCTGAACTAAACGTTATGCCAAGACACCTGGGCCCTGAGTCGGGTATATCAATGGTGTCACGATTGTACCACAATGGTACCATTATGGTGCAATTGTAAAGTTTTTGGTAGTCTACTATTAATGTCTTGTCATAACGGCTTCATCATTGTCTTACAATTGTCAAAGTGACATAAATTGCTAGTCTCGTACACAACTGATTCACAATTGCAATTCAATGACTGAAATGTTTCGGTAGTCTGCTATTTTGAATTTGACAGTAATATTTTGAAATTGTCCTGTGTCGACAGATTGCCATAAATAAAAAATAGATAGATAGAAATATTAGAAATTGTTCTTTGTAATTTATTGCAATTTACTAATCTCCTAAACTTCACATTGCTTTTTATACTAATAAATAGTATGTACAAATATATCTAAACGAAGTCTAGCATGATTAAATGTTTAAATTTATTAGTAGTTTTTCGAAAATCACTTCGACTAACGCATTTTTTAAAAACGGCAACACATACATTCCATTCTAATACAATTCATAGATAAAAGAGACCGAAAATTCAATGCATAGATAAAAGAGACCGACAATTCTATTACCATTGAACGACCGTTATGAACGCATATAGCAGACTACGGACATTTGACTTCAATTGCAACGGTATCGTGCCGGTATGACAATTGTTCCAAAATAGTAGACTTGAGCACCTGTTCTTAACTTAGGTAGACCTTATAGTAGACCAAATACCTTTCCAAGGGCCTCGTGCCCAACAGTGGGACGTTAATGGACTAAGAAGGAAGTTAAACACTGAAGTACAGAAAAATAAAAAAACGCCATCAATCGTGCATTATCAAATTTTTTTTTAAGCTATTGCATAGCTTCTATCGCGGGCCTTGAGCGTGGAGACTAAACAAAATTCGAAATTTTAATTCCGTAACAAAGATAGCGTAACTAAAAAATACCACACACGGCGTTACTTCGTTTCGCTATTCGCGCTGGTGACTCATGTCAGTTTTGGCGTTAGTTTTTATTTTATTGACATTTGATTGACAATCGCTATTTTGTCATAATTACCATAAACAATGGACAGATGTAAGCGTCAGTAAATAAGGATTATTAATAAATCAAATTATGGTGGAAAAAGTGACTGCCGCAAGCGGGACTTGAACCCACGACCTCGGAATACCGTTCCGTAGCTCTTCCAACTGAGCTTATTGCGGTCGTGCTTGCAACATTCAAATTAACCACCACATTTGTCACTCGGTTGAGTTTAAATATTTTTACGTACAACGCCATCTATCAAGATTGCTTTAAAATGAAGTAAAAGCATAGCATGTCAATTGCAAAATTAATAAATTACTTAAGGATTATTAATCTTATTTTAGTTTATGGTATTTAGATTCTTGCATAAATAAATAATTAAAATTGCATTAAGTTGATAAAAAATACTATGCAATAGCTTTACCGCGGCAGTC
Source organism: Orgyia antiqua (assembly GCA_916999025.1). NCBI lineage: Eukaryota > Metazoa > Arthropoda > Insecta > Lepidoptera > Erebidae > Orgyia > Orgyia antiqua. Next base: position 2,131,700 of record OU779872.1, read on the forward strand.
CACGAGTGACACATGTCTTTTTTTTACTATTTTAGACATGACCCTTCAGAGATATATGGTGAGGAGTTATATGAAGAGTTTGTGAATATACCGGACCCTGGCATAGACCCAAAATTGATATTTAATCAATTTTTATATATTTTACATCAATTTGGTAAGTTTTGTATGCTTTAAATAGTTTCATTCGTATCTATGTATTAATTTATGTAATAAATAAATAAAATGAATATTCATGGACATTTCACACAACGTCTTCTAGTCCTAAGCTAAGCGTATATGCTTGTGTTACGTGTACCAGAATACGGATATACTACATATATTACTATATTACTTTTCTTTTGTAAATACATACTTATAATACATAGTAAACACACAGACACAGTAAAGTAGTACATAGTAAATATTATACAAATTATTGTCCCGTGTGGGAATCGAACCTGCAACCTCGTGAACGACAGTCCGTTACGTGAACCACTCGACCACGACGACCGTTAGTTATATTTATGTATCAATTATATTATATTAATATTTTAATTTTTCAGGACCGTACGCTGCCGATAAGGCCGCCTTCGCTTTATTAACGAAATTAGAAAAATTAAAAGTCAAAGTACCATATGAAAGACATTTTCTACTGCTATGTCTTTGTACAACAGTTTTTGTAAAAATAAGATCATGTGCTGAATATATGTTTAACAAAATCGATAATGATTGGGAAAAAATAAAGACTTTTAGTACACCAAAAATATTGAGATTCGCTGAAATACTAGAGACTTTTCAACCTCCAGAAATGAAAGTTAGCAATAGTGATATTAGTGATATCAAAACAGTCATTAGTGAGAGTGATATTAGCATTAACAAAGATGATTGTACAAGAAAAATGCTCAATGAAATAAATCAATGCGATTTTAAGGCTTTAGGCAATAGAATTCAAGATAAAGTTAACATTATTGAGGCGAATTTAAAAGAAATTAATGATTTTTCTGTTAATTCCGATAATAATTTACCAGTTAATAATAACAACATCACTAATTCAAGTGATATTGGTGTTAGTGAAAGTGATATTGGTTTAATAAATATTACTAATGATAAAAGTGATATTAGTGAAAATGATATTAGTAAAAATGTTATTCCTGATGCGTTACAAAAGGGTTTAAGGATGTTACCTAGGCGTTCAGGGCATAGGACAAGAGGTAGAATACGTACACAAAGGAATAATGCGTCTAGAGTATTACAAATGCAACAGAATCCAGATGCTTTATGTGGTATTGTTTATATGAAAGATGCATTAGTGGCGAAAATAATGTTTATGATTATAGTGGTAAGTATTTTTTTATTAACACGCTTATATTAGTTCGGTATGTATCTATCAATGTATTAATCTATGTAACGGAATCTTTGTAAGTGATTGTTCACTCACTTGCAGTAGTCGGATTGATCTGAAATGTTACACACATATTATGAAACGATGATAATGTAATAATTTAAAATAATGTTCAGGATTTTCAAACGTGTTTTTAGTTAGTATTAGTTTTTAGGGTTCCTTTCCAAAAGGTAAAATGACCCTGTTACTGAGATTTCGCTGTCCGTTTGTCCTGTTAATTATTTTTCAAACTAGATGTCGCTGTTCAATTTAAAAAATATCAATATCATTTTTTAGCACTGCTTTGATCCTATAAGTCGCAGCGTGATGTTAATATAATAATAATAATATTGGTCTTCATTTCACACAACGTCCTCTGGTCCCAAGCTAAGCTTATATGCTTGTGTTATGTGTACCAGAATACTGATATACTACATATACCATTTTTTTGTAAATACATACTTATAATACATAGTAAACACACAGACGCAGTACAAACATTTGTATGACAATTATAAATATCACACATATGATTGTTCCGAGCGGGAATCGAACCCGCGACCTCTTGAACGGCAGTCTGTTACATGACCCACTAGACCACGCGGCCCGCATATTTTATATAGTCTATACTGTCTATAGCCTTCCTCGATAAATGTACTATCCAACACTGAAAGAATTTTTCAAACTGTATCAGCTGTTTCTGAGATTAACGCGTTCAAATAACCAACCCTCCTATTAGTCGCAGCGTGATGTTATATAGCCTTATAGCCTTCCCCTATAAATGGACTAATCAACAAAAAAATATTTTTCAAATCGGACCAGTTGTTTCTGAGATTAGCGCGGTCAAACAAACAAACAAACTCTTCCACTTTATAATATTACTAGCTGTTTGTTGCGACTCCGTCCGCGTGGAATTTAGAAAATTTTCCCCGTTTTTGCAACATTTTTAACTACTGCTTCGCTTCTACTGGTTGTAGCGTGATGTTATATAGCCTAAAACCTTTCTCAATAAATGCCCTATCTAACGCTGAAAGAATTTTTCAAATCGGTCAAGTGGTTCTTGAGATTAGCGCGTTCAAACAAACAAACAAACTCTTCCACTTTATAATATTACTATAGATTATTATGGTATTTTCTAGGACATGTCGCGTTCTAATCCTCGTCTATCATACCTGTGTGCTCAATATTGTGCTACTGAGATGCCAGCCAACCCTGGCACTGAGTTAAAGGAGTGCCAAAGACAGGGGAAGAGACAGGAGGAAGTGCTTAAAAAGTGAGTTGAAAAATATTTTAATTTATTAACTAGATTAAACCCTTATAGTCTCACTACGGTGTCTGTCTGTCTGTCTGTCCGTCTGTCAAACATTTTAATATTCGGCATCGGCTGAAGGTATCAACTTGAAACTCATACGACATGTAGATCTATGCGGTCCCTTGATGCAAAAAAATACAATCAACCTTTCACCTCTACGCATTTAAAAGATATAACCGAACTATCTGTTGCCCGCGACTCCGTACGCGTGATATTTAGAAATCAGTCGTTAACAAACAGAAGTTTACTCTCCTGCTCGATAGATGGCGTTGTACGTTTTTTAAATCGCGCTATCGTTGCGTTCCACACATTAATACTTAATCAAATCAGCCTACTGCAGTCCACTGCTGGACATAGGCCTCTCCCAATTCGCGCCACAATGCACGGCCCTCCGCCTTCCGCATCCAGTCCCATCCTGCGACCTTCTTCAGGTCATCAGTCCACCTAGCAGGGGGGCGTCCTACCTTACGCTTGCCGAGTCGCGGTCTCTCCACTCAAGAACCCGTCTGCTCCATCGGCCATCAGTTCTTCGACAGACATGGCCAGACCACTGCCACTTTAGCGAGCTAGCCTTGCGAGCTATATCGACCACTTAGGTGTGTTGACGGATAACCTCATTCCGGATTTTATCCCTCAGAGATACATTAATACTTAAGCTGGTCAAAATTATTATTATGTCATCATCCGGATTTCTTACTTATAAATTAGTAAGGATTACGGATATTTTTGAGTATTTTCGACTTACGCTAAGGAATCTAAACCTATAGATTACTTCCCATTGCAATAGAGATTTGAAATTTGGCATGGACCAATACTACATAGTGCCGATATAGGGGAAAAACCAAAAACTTGTTGTTTTTTATCATATCACACAATCTCTCTCTCCAGCCCATTTACGTCCCACTGTTGGGCACGGGCCTCCTCCACTTTGGGAGAGATTATGTTCTACTATACCGCGCTGATCAGACGTGTTGGTACAGAGTTTATTATCGAGTTTTCTATTTCTCACAGAGGATGTTATCTGTGTGCAATATACCTTAGCTAACTTTTACAGCATCCTTGGGAGGAGATGGGGTGGTGACACTTGTATTCTTTATCCGTCACCACACGGAAATCCACAATACTATCTATTTAATACTATATAATTTTTTTTGCAATTTACACAACATCCTCTGGTCCCAAGTTAAGCTTAAATACTTGTGTTATGTGTACCAGAATACGGATGTACTACATATACTACTTTTCTTTTGTAAATACATACTCATAATACATAGTAAACACACAGACGCAGTACAAACATTTGTATGACAATTATAAATATCACACAAATGATTGTGCCGTGCGGGAATCGAACCCGTGACCTTCGTGAACGACCAGACAAGACCACAAAGTATGTCAATTGTTTATTTATTATTTGCAGATTTCGCATGCACGAATGCAATCTTTTATTAGCCACATCTGCTATAGAAGAAGGTATTGACCTACCGAGATGTAATCTGGTGTTGCGATGGGATTTACCAGCTTCGTAAGTACAAAGGAGCCGTTCAAGTATTACGTAAGCACTATGTGGGGGCGGGGGGTCTATGTATTGCTTATTTTGGATGACATGGGGGGTATGGGAGTCTAGATGATGATTACGTAATCGGTAGTAAAACTACTTTTTTACACGAATGGCAACCCTCACATTGTCTTTGCTTGAAAACGAAACGCATTTTCGGGGATTCCCGCAAATGATGCATTGTAGGGAAATTACCGCGCGCTATTCACTTGTCAAAATTCTCTGTCAGTGTTTTTTCTCATATTTAAAATCATAATTATAAAATTTAAAAAACTATACATTTATAGAAAAATATTTACGTAAGCTTAGGGGGAGGGGGTAAGAGCTTTGTTTACTTTTGCTGACAAGGGGTTTGGGGGGGGGGGGGGGTTGGTAATAACTGTAATAAACGGCCCCAAATATACTTTTATTACTAAAGTAATTTATTAATTTTGCAATTGACTTGCTATGCTTTTACTTAATAAATTAAATTGTAGTGGAAAAAGTGATTACCGCAAGCGGGACTTGAATGAGTGGACTTGCGTCGAGAATGTGCAAAACATTCTCGGTAGATGGCGCTGTATATCAAAATGCGATGTAGACTCAATCAAGTAACATTGTAGTGGATAAATTGGTTACTGTTACCACGACCGCAATAAGCTCAGTTGGCAGAGCTACGGAACGGTATTCCGAGGTCGTGAGTTCAAGTCCCGCTTGCGGTGATCATATTTTTCCACTACAATTTCATTTATTAAATATTTTTATTAGTTTACTGCGTATCTTTTAATTATTGCAAGAGATTTTCACCCACTTTTGTGTGGTAAAGGACTAAGAAGTGATAAGGCCGCCCATTGAACTATATTATTTTAAGAATATCATGTATTGTACAACTAAATGGTGTACAATAAAGAAAATAATAAATATGAATACTAGTGTCACAGCCACTTTTTCTTCCCAGGGTGCTGTAAAAGCCAGCTAAGGGACAATATAAGCAGTTAACGTCTACTGTGAGAGATGGAAAACTCTATACTAAACTCTGTACCAACACGTCTGGTCATAGTAGAACATAATCCTTTCCAAAGTGGAAAAGGACAGTGCCCAACAGTGGGACGTCAATATGCTGGAGAGAGAGAAATGTTCCGTTTTACGGCTACTACTGCTCCGCTCCTATTGGTCGCAGCGTGATGTTATATAGCCTATAGTCTTCCTCGATAAATGTACTATTTAACACTGAAAGAATTTTTCAATTCAAACCAGTAGTTCCTGAGATAAGCGCATTCAAACAAACAAACACTTTAGCTTTTTATAATATTTTATTTCAGATATCGTTCATACTGTCTTTGTCGTGGCAGAGCTAGAGCTAATCGTTCCACAGCAGCACTCATGTGTTGCTATTCTGTTGAGACAACTGATAATTTGCTACATAACATCGCCACTTATAGAGAATTAGATCAGGTAATTATTTATTTTTGCAATTGGGATTGTTCATAATTTTTGACCTGCTGTTTGAAATTTTAAGCAACTAATTTCAATATTATTGAAATATTCACTATAAAGAATTTAAAAAAAATACTTAAAGATATTATTTTAAATGTTGTGACGTCATCGTTGTACGCAATCTGTGTATTGACTGTTTCTGATAGACATAAGACAGATTGCAATACATCTTTTCAAAGTTGCCAAGTTGATATAATAGACCAATTTCAACTCCACCACAGAGTAGTATATCCCTCAGAACGCCTTAATATTTTAATTCCTTCATTTCAAGGGCAAATAGATTTGGAAAAATAATCGTTAATATAGCAAATTTTCCGAAAAAACTAATGGATCAGAAACTCTATTCTCCGAAATAGTTTTCAAATTAGGAGTTTCAAAAAAATATGGACAATGCCATGCTATGCTTTTATTTAATAAACTGTATTATATTGCAAAAAATGATCACCATGAGCGTGACTTGAACCTACGACCTCAGAATACCGTTCCGTTGCGCTCCCAACTGAGCTATCATGGTTCCCGCATATGTTTACTAAATCTTCCATTAAAGAATGAAAGAATAAAGAATGAAAACGTTTATTGCTGTAACAGAATAAACAATTACAATATACATGATTTGAGTACGTTAATACAAATAATAATGTACCTATAATAGTGTCGGTACCGCAGCAATGGGTGCCCATTTCAGCATATGTCAAGTCTATAGGACTTGACGCTGGTTTTCAAATGGGCCCCTTGAGTGATTACATTATTTCAGTCCAATTGTGTTCTATAAAAAACACTAAATTGGAATTTTAGATTCCCGTATATTTTGTCACCGTTTAAACCTTCCCTGGACTTTCACGAATATTTCAAAACCAAAATCACCATATTCGGCCCAGCCGTTCTCGAGTTTTAGCGAGACTAACGAACAGCAATTGATTTTTATATATAAGATATAATAAATAATACTTACTACTATACTTAATACTATATCATACTTGTATTGTTTTTATGGTTTTTTGTTTTTACTCTCACATTTTATATATTAATATTTTTATATTTTTGTTTTAAATATTATGTATTTTGTTCTGTATTACTAATAATATATACACTATAATCTGTATAGTCACCTATAATTGCTTGTTATATTATTACTTTTTATAATTTTAGTTTAATTTTATTATTTTCTTACTATTCAATTTAAAATTAAACTTGTAGTCTGTGACGTCACTAAGCGGCCCAGCGGAAGACCAGCGCTGGTATTTAACCAGCAATATGCTGAGCTGGGACCGTTTTGTGACGGATACATTACTCTTATGATTTATTCTTTTCCTTCTTTTTTGTTAACAACTTTTGTAATGTAACCTCGCAAATAAACTTATTTTCTTTCTTTCTTTCTTTCTAAATCGATTTGTCGAATTGGTGCAAACCGCGCGATAAATGGCGTTTTACAAAAACATCGCATGATGTTAAACTCACATTGAGAAGATTGTAGTGGAGACTTTGGTAAACATGAGCAGGAACTATAATAGCTCAGTTGGTAGAGCTACGGAACGGTATTCCGAGGTCGTGGGTTCAAGTCACGCTCATAGTGATCATTTTTTCCACTATTATTTAGTTTATTAGGTAATATTATATTATGAACATTTCACACAACGTCCTCTGGTCCCAAAGTAAATTCACAGCCTCTATAATTCCTATTGAATTAATATTATGGAACATGCGACATTTATAATTGTCATACAAATGTTTGTACTGCGTCTGTGTGTTTACTATGTATTATAAGTATAACTTTACAAAAGAAAGGTAGTATATGTAGTATATCCGTATTCTGGCACCCATAAGACAAGGATATTAAGCTTAGCTTGGGACCAGAGGACGTTGTGTGAAATAGTCCATATTATCTATTATTCATATCTATGATATCTATCTAAGATTTTGTTATTCCACTATCTATTTGGGAGTGACGTCACGGATGTCAAACGGTTCGAAGTCTGCTCGTTAATTGTCTAGTTTTCCTATGTAAATTATTGATAAAAGTGTTAAATTACAGTGTTCTATTATAGTTAAAGGTGTAAAAAATATCATACATTGGAGTTTAATGTTTCCATAGTGTTTAATTGTAAATTCTATATTAAAATTTATCATACATTTCAACCAAATATTAAACTACCCTCTTACCATCTAATAATTCTTGAAAACAAATTGATTACCTACTTATTGAATCATAAACAGTGCTTTGTAATACACCATGGTTAAATGTGGAGTGTGCCGCAAAACTGTAACTGTTGCTTTATCAGTCAGGTGCAGCAACTGTACGCAATCATTACATCGAGATTGCGCTGACTTGCCCGATAGTGGTACCATAGCTAGCGGGTGGCTTTGTTTTAATTGCGAAAGTAAACCAGTTGTTAAAGGTGATATTTCCATAGATTTGGGAAAGGAAATTCGGTGCTTTAGAGAGGAGTTGTGTGCATTGAGGACAGAAGTTCGTGCATACCACGATGAAATTACGGATTTCAAGTCGACATTAAATACGTGTAAGACTGCTATAGATGATGTTAATGTTCGACTTACTGCGCTGGAAAACAAATCAGACGACATTTCGATTCAGGAAGCTATAGTGGAATTAGAGTCCCAAATTAACGAACGTCATCAAGAAGTTCTAGCTAATGATGTTGAAATAGTGGGAGTGCCAGAGAATAGCGGAGAGAACGCGTACCAATTGGTTAAGTTAATATCTGATAAGCTAGGTGTTAATATTCATGAACATGATATAGTACAGGCCGAGCGCGTTGGTTCAATCACACGAAAGACGTCTACTAGCGAGCCCAATGCAGTGACTGCTAAGCCTCAGAGACCGCGACATATTGCTGTAAGTTTTTCAAGACGTGTAACACGCGAGCGTCTATTAAACGCAGCTCGCAAGCACCGCGGTATTTCTTCTGCTGACGTGGAAATTATAGGTCCAGCATTTAGTATATTTGTTAACGAACGTTTAACTCCGCATAATAAGTTAATGTTCTATCTTGCGAGAAAAAATGGGGCGGAAAATGTTTGGAAATATGTATGGACTAAAAATGGCAAAATATTAGCTCGTAAAGCAAGCGGAGAACAGGCTGAACGTATACGCTGTATGGGAGATATCACAAAAATTTTCCTGCCTGACACCCAGTGATGTAAATTGTCTAAAGTTTTAAAATAGGTTTATTTACCTACTTGTAATAAATTGTGTTACCTATATTTAGTTGTTTATGTTGTTATAGTAATAATCAAATAGTTATTGGGAAAAGTAGCACTTACCTATTGCTTAAATAGTTATAGTCTTAGAGTACTTATAAAATAATTAGTTATAACATTTGTATTAAGCTTAGATTAGAACCAAATGTAAGAAAATAATAATGTTAATTACTAACTTTAATAAATGAGTACAAATTTTTTAGTTAAGATATATATACTTATGTGAAATTAATAGAAGGTTTTAATACATATAACATAATTGTTAATATATCTGTTATATCTCATGTCATGTTCACCCACTCGTTTTTTAATAATACTGTTATAATATTGTTTTAATATATGTTAGTAATACGAATTATTTAAGTAGAAATAAGTTTGTATGCATGTACTCAAAAATTGTTAGTTATAAGTAAATTTAAGTACAAAATAGATCAACAAATTAGTTAAACATGCGTTTTATTATGTTGTTTTCAAAGTTGTTTTACACTTAATAAAGCTTGTTGGCATCCGTGACACCACTCGAAGGTCCCATTCGAAAATCAGCGTCAAGTCTTTGTAAAGACTTGACAATATGCTGAAATGGGACCTATTGCTGCTGCCACGGGTATGGTATACTTATGTAGATAGTCTTATTAAATGTAATATCTTACCTATATGTTTTCATGTTTATTTAAGTATATTGTATGTGTTGGTTTAGCGGTAATAAAAATATTTTCTTTCTTCTTTCTATTTGTATTTCTTTATTCCACAGTTAATTAGCAGAAAATGTGGTTGTGGAATTCAAGATGAACCGCCTCAGACGGAAGAAGACCACGCCGATAGTTTTAACTTATACATTAAACCTTATACACCTACTGATAGCATCAATATTGCCACTAATGTCAAAGAAACTAACTATAATATCAATAAAAATCAAATTAGTGAGAGTGATATTCGTAACACTGCCGAAAATAATACAATTAGTGAAAATGATATTGGAATTACTGCCGAATATGATGAGATTAGTGAAGGTGATATTCGAATTACTGTCGAATATGATAAGATTACTGAAAGTTATATTCGAAACACTGCCAAAAATAATACTATTAGTGGAAATGATATTCGAAATACTACCGAAATTAGTGGCTATGATATTTCAGTTATTAAAATTAATAGTATTAAAGCCGATGACATTAATATAAAGACTGAAGATAGCATAAATGTGGCTGAAAACACAGATAATCTGAATAAATGTGTGGAATGTAAAAGACAAGATTTTAGTATAAATGACGCAATAATTAAAACTGAGGCTAATATTAGTAACGAGGCTAGTCTTAAAGCCAATGAAAACGATGTTATTTATAATAGATCTGATATTCCACTAAATAAGAGTTTTAATAAAGACATTAGTGAGACTGATATAATGAATTATGATAATAAACTTAAAGAAATAACGAACAAAGCAGCCAAAATTAAAATCGAAGATGAATATCAAATGGAAGAACAAAATACTGATTTGAATAAGAAAGAAAATAGTGATTGTGATAGTGCCAAAATTACAATTAGTACACTCACTAATAATATTACTGGATGTGATATTCAAAATAAACACACTAATAACAAAACCGATAACATTCCAAAAGATATGTTGAAAAATGTAAAAGAAATTAAAAATATCCAGAAATGTGAAATTAGTGATTGTGATATGAAATTAAACGTGTTTTGTAATAAATGTGGTGATGTTAAAAGTGATGAGTGTTCGTGTGTGCTTAAAGAGAATATTAGTAAGGATGATATTAGTGGAATTAGCAAGAGTAATATTCGGAAAATTAGTAATGATAGTGATGGGGCTAGTGTGGATTTGAATTCAGCGATTGCGCTTATAAATAGGTAAGTGCTTAATAAGTAATTCTAATATATAAAATTCTCGTGTCACAATGTTTGTTCCCATATTTCTCCGAAACGGCTTCCCCGATTGTTATGAAATTTTTTATGCATATTCAGTAGGTCTGAGAATCGGCTACTATCTATTTTTCATACCCCTAAGTGATAAGGGACCTCTGACATTTAGTTTACAGTAAAAAATTGCTGTTACACGCTTCAATTTATATTTTAATTTTAAAGTTTAGTGATTGTAACAGCAATTGGATTTTTTTTTCAAAAATGTTCCATGAAAAAAAAAAAAAATCTGGCTGCGCAAAAACAAAATTAAATATGCTAAAACTATATCAAATGACACTATCTTTTAGCTGATTTAATTTGGCAAACGATGTACCAAACAACCTGTACATTGTAGCCCCCGACTTCGTACGCAAAGAATTAAAAAAATATATGATACATATAAACCACTAACACAGCGCACGCTAAGGAAAGCTAATGGATAATTTTTCCCGTTTTAAATAGAACTACTTACGGCTATTTTTTTTTAAAAAGACATGTTGCACCGACCCCAAATAATGGGATAAGGCCAGGTGGATGATAATACTTTTTAAGGATTTAGACGCGTATATTTGTTTTAAATTTTAGCCCGACGTTTCGGAGACTGCATGACCGTGGCCATGGTGACTGCAAAGTGTCCAAAACGTCGGGCTAAAATTTTCAAATAAGTCGCGCAAGTGTTGGAGAATATTATGTTTCCCCGTTTTTACAAGATTTTTCACTAATCTTCTTCTCCAGCCCTTCTACGTCCCACTGTTGGGCACGGGCCTCCTCTACTTTGGGAGAGATTATGTTCTACTATACCGCGCTGATCAGACGTGTTGGTATAGAGTTTATTATAGAGTTTTCCGTCTCTCACAGAGGATGTTATCTTAATGTTGATGTTGATGTTATGATATTGATGTTGATGTTATGTTATGTGTACAATATACCTTAGCTGACTTTTACAGCACCCTGGGAGGAGATTGGGTGGTGACTTTTCACTAATGCTTCGCTCCTATTGGTCGCAGCGTGATGTTATATAGCCTTCCTCGATAAATGTCAAAATCAACAAAAAGAGTTTTTCAGTTCTGTGTGAAAAGCCGCCATAAAACATAGACTACATAAGTATTACTAGCAAAAGATAATAAAACCTGTCAAGAGCGAGGTAAACTCGCACACTTAGGGTTTCGTACCTACTAGACATATAAACATAAGTAACTGCATTCAAATCAAGTCAGTTAATTAAACTCAAAACAACAACTTAATTTTGTAGTTGAAATATAGGGAATCACCTACATTTCAGCTACTTCATAAGTTGGTATTAGTATAAACACTTTTTTCTTGTGATGTGATGACAAATTATAAGTTTTTGGATTTTTCCCTATATCAGCACTTTAAAGACTTGATCTATGCCAAATTGCAAGGCTCTAGGGCAACAGGACGTAACCTGTGAATTTTGATTCCCTGGCATAAGTCTATAATTCTTAAAAATGGTCGTAATTCGGTTATATCTTTTAAATGCGTAGAGGTGAAAGGTTGATTGTATTATTTGCATCAAGGGACCGCATAGATCTACATATTATGAGTTTCAAGTTGATACCTTCAGCCGTTGCCGAGTAAAAAAAGTTTGACAGACAGACAGACACCGGAGTGATCCTATAAGGGTTTGTACGAAACCCTAAAATCGGTACCCTATTACAGAGACTTCACTATCTATCACCAGACTGTATCTCTGTAACGATGATAGATAGAGAGATGAACATTTCATAACAACAAAGTTACCTCATAACTTTTAACTGGGCGAAGCGATTTTAATGATTCTTTTTTTATTTGAAAGCTGATGGTTCCCGTGTGGTCCCATTAACACCAGGTCAGGATCTGATAGTTATCTCCTAAGGAATCGAGGGAAAACCCTCAAATTTCATGAAGTCGGTTGGACTTTTTTTTAAATACTTAATTATTTGTTAATAATACTCAGGTACTGCGGTAAACTACCCTCAGATACGTTTACCCGACTTGCTCCTCAATGGTGGATGGAGACGGTACAGCTTCCTCACAAACAGACAAACGAGATGACAACAGCGTATATATGTACATTAAGATTACCACTCAATTGTCCTGTTAAATATAATATTGTGGTGAGTAAAGACTTTTTAGGTTTGGTATAAGTTTTTCTCAGTTTTTGTAAAATGAACTAACTTTAGTATAACATTTTCTCAGTTTTTATAAACTTAACAATCATGGGTATAAATTTTTCTCAGTTTTCGTGAACATAATGAACTTTAGTGTAAATTTTTGTCAATTTTTGTGAACATAGCTATTTTTGATATTTTTGAGCACTTGACAATCTTTGGTACAATTTTTTCTCAGGTTTTTGTAAACTTAACGATCTTTAGTATAATTTTTTCTCAGTTTTTGTAAAGTTAGCGACCTTTAGTATAAATTTTTCTCATTCTTTGTAAACTTTGATATTTCTTATTTATCATTTGTTAATGTAGCAATTCTTTGGTATATTTTTTTCTCAGTTTTTGTGATTATAGTAAATATTGGTATAGTTTGTTTAGTTTTCTCAGTGCTTACGAACATAGCATACATTGGTATGATTTTTCTCAGTTTTCTCATCTAATTGTTATCTCCTATGAAACAGAGAAAATCCCTACCGAGGTGATCTCATGAAGTCGGTTCACTTTTTTTTTAAAACCCAATTTTTTTTAATTGTATGTATCAGGGTCACCCAATGCCTACGAAAGTGTTAGCCCGCAGAATGGTTGCACTACAAGCTTGTAGGATACTTCATAAATCTGGTGAATTGGATAACCAGCTGATGCCGATTGGTTAGTAGAAATCTGTATCTATAAATGTATGTATCTGTGAATGTATGTATCTATGAGTGTATGTATCTATGAATGTATGTATATATGAGTGTATGTATCTATGAATGTATGTATCTGTTGTGGTGTCATGTGATTAAAAATCATAGTGGTTCATGTAACGGACTGCCGTTCACAAAATCGCGGGTTCGATCCCGGCATAGCACAACCATTTGCGTGATATTTACAATTGTCCTACAAATGTTTGTATTATAAGTATGTATATGTAGTACGAGTATATCCGTATTCTGGCACACATAACACAAGCATATAAGCTTAGCTTGGGACCAGAGGACGTTGTTTTTTTTTATTTATTTATCTCCAGTAATCGATTTTTACAAAATTTTAAGGTAAAGAAAATTTCAAAGCAGCGGAACTAGAGACGTCGACCGCAATCGGCTGTACCAATAATGATGCGAATGATAATAGTGATAGTGCAAGGCCTGGAACTACCAAACGGAGACAGTATTATTATAAACGAGTAAGTTAATGGGCATTGTTCATATTTTTTTTAAACTCTTAATTCGAAAACCATTTCGGGGAATAGAGTTTCTGATCATGATCCATTAGTTTTTTTCGGAAAATTTGCTATATTAACGATTATTTTTCCAAAAAAGCAAATGATCTCTATTTGCCCTTGAAATGAAGGACTTAAAATATTAAGGCGTTCTGAGGAATATAATACTCTGTGGTGGAGTTGAAATTGGTCTATCATATCAACTTGTCAACTTTGAAAAGATAAAGTGCAATCTGTCTTAAGTCTGTTAGGAAAAGTAAATACACAGATTGCGTACAACGATGACGTCACAACATTTAAAATAATATCTCTAAGTATTCTTTAAAAATTCTATATAGTGAATATTTCAATAATATTGAAATTAGTTTCCAATTTGCATTGTTCATAATTTTTACTTGCTGTTTTTATATTTTTTTTTTTTATATTTCTTTCCCAGGTTTCTTTCTTTACAACATCTCTTTTACAGCAGTAAAAGAGATATTGTACACAGATAACATCCTCTGTAAGAGACGGAAATCTCAAAATAATCTCTGTACCAACACGTCTGGTGGCCAAGTCTGCTAATTCTGCTATTACAATCATATCACAATGTTGTTATAATGGTCAGTAACTGATGCCATTATGGTGTCATTACGACACCAAAATTGATTTTTTGTCACAAATGACGCCATTATGACACCATAATGGCGTCAGTGACTGATCATTGTGACAACATTTTATTAGCAGACTTGACCCCCTGGTCGGCGCGGTATAGTAGACCATAATCCCTCACAAAATGGAGGAGGCCCGTGCCCAACAGTGGGACGTAAATGGGCTCAAGGGAGAGTGTATTATAAGTTAGTCTGTGTATTCGGACGGTTCGGGCCGTAAAATAATGGTCGTTAAAATTTTTACTCTATTTTTCACTCGCACAATCACGTGTTGTCTGAACTGTTCGATAGGTGGCGTTGTATAAAAACGTCGATACGACGTTTAACTCACATTGAGAAATACTGTAGCGTGTTTTATGTTTTTAGACCGCCTGGGCTTTTACGGACTGTCAACCAATTGTAGACACAAAAGACTCTGAAATTGAAACACCGAATATGATAAATTCTGAAATTAAGGATGCACCTATTGAGGAGAAACCTATAGGTAATATAAAAGAAACCTACACAGTAAGAAGTCATGTCATTCATAGATACATACATACATCGACGGGCCTCGTGGTCGAGCGGTTTATGTAACTGACGGCGTTCACGAGGTCGCGGGTTCGATTCTCGCTCGAGACAATCATTTGTGTGATATCCATAAATGTCATACAAATGTTTGTACTGCGTCTGTGTGTTTACTATGTATTATAAGTATGTATTTACAAAAGAAAAGTAGTATATGTAGTATATCCGTATTCTGGTACATATAACACAAGCATATAAGCTTAGCTTGGGACCAGAGGACGTTGTGTGAAATGTCCATGAATATTTATTTATTCACAGATACATACGTTCTTATATGCTGATAATATTGTAAATGTGAAAGTTTGTGAGTATGGATTTTTGTATGTTTGTTACTCTTTCACGCAAAAACTACTGAATGGATTTTAATGTAACTTGACCATAATGTAGCTTATACATCAGGGCCCCAAGTCTGCTAATAAAATATTGTCACAATGGCTGTTCAATGGCGCCATTATGGTGCCTTAGTGATGCCACTATGGCACCATAATGGCCATTGCGACAAAAAGTCAAGTTTGGTGTCATAATGACACCATAATGGTGCCATAATGGCGAAATTTTATCAAATAAAGTTGTCTACTATTAATTTTTTGTCGTAATGACCATTGTAACAACATTGTAATATGATTGTAATAGCAGAATTAGCAGACTTGGCCCCCAGAATAACATATAGTCTACTTTTTATCCAGAAAAAATGCAATGTTCCCGTGGTATGATCAAAAATGAACAGATTTTTTTTATCCTTTTTAACGCGGGTAACACCGCCGGGCACAGCTAGTATTAAATATAATTTTAAATGTATTTTTAGGTACAAAACGCAACATGTTATATGCAATAGTTTCATCTTTATGGTGTGCGCTACCAGAAAGATATAATACACGTGGCAGAAGACTACACGCGCCACAGAATGCTAAACAGGCTATAGGTATACTTATGGCAAGAGAAGAACCTGATAGGTGAGTATATTCATGGTTGTAGCCAGCAGGGAACTTCCCTGATCGCTTAAGGTCAAACGGGAAAGGGTGTTACGTTCTAACAAGGATCTAGATATGGGAATTTTATGAATACAATACAATATACTTTATTGCACACCAATAATAATACAGAATTTTTACAATTTATATCTCTCTCTCCAGCCCATTTACGTCCCACTGTTGGACACGGGTCTCCTCCACTTTGTGAGTGATTATGTTCTACTATACCGCGCTGACCAGACGTGTTGGTACAGAGTTTATTATTGAGTTTTCCATCTCTCACAGAGTATGTTATCTGTGTACAATATCCCTTAGCTAACTTTTACAGCACCCTTGGGAGGAGATGGGGGTGGTGACACTTGTATTCTTAATCCGTCACCACACGGACAATTTATATACAAACAATTAATGTACAATCGGCGGTATTATCGCTGTCAGCGATCTCTTCCAGACAACTTGCATGGACATGTCGATTGGATAGATAGTGTGAATAATTGTTACTGACAGACAGACCCAAAAGTATATGTCGGAGCGACAATAAAAATAAACAAATGTAAACGTATGATTTGTTCACGTAAAGAATTGTAGACTAGTCCTAACACGTGTTTACCCCATCTTGTGAGTATAAATACGAGACAGCCACAGAGCTAAGACTTTGTCCAGAAGGGGCGAATTCGCCGCGATTCACTTGTGCGTATTACGCGCGACTGTTGCGTCCACAAGGTGCGTACCAACGTGCGAGCATTTGGGGAGGAATTCAGTACTAGCTTTAGAATTCGCTCTAGAGTTCACGCGTTAGCTGGACGCAACAAGGCTTCCCTAGTAACTTTACTCGCGCGCAATACGCGCGAGTCGAGAGTCTGGCGTAGTGCACACGATTTACGCGCGTATTTTGAATTCGCGCGATCCTTGTGGACGCGATGTATTGATGTCTAGTACCTCGACAACGCGCGTATGAATTCGCGCGATACGATTCGCGACGAATTCGCCCATTCTGGACAAGGTCTAACAGTCAGTATCGTTTGAGACGTTAGACAGGGCGTATCAGTGCCCGACTAGTTGCTCACAGTAGTGATAAAGAGTTTATACCGTAACCGCGTGTGTATAATTATAAAGTGTGTATTTGAAAGAAAATGTAAAGTGACGATTAAGAGGTGACGTTTTGAGTAAACATCATTATCTTGGTGGTAAAGCGGCAGGCTTTAAGGGAGATTTGGTTGGAGACCTGCAGTGGTACCCTTTTATGTGTGACAGAGAATGTCAGATTGATGTATGAACATCTAAAAGATAGTTTCTACAATTTGTAGACTCATAATAAACCGCAGCAGTTCCATTCTCTATTATGTTACTCCGACATGTATATATTATTATTAGGATCAAAGCCACGGGGCGTAATTAGTGGCATAGGTAGGTCTTCGTAAGTGAATCTTATCTAATATATAAAATTCACGTGTCACAGTGTTAGTTACCGTACTCCTCCAAAACGGCTTGACCGATTCTTCTCAAATTTTGCATACATATTCAGTAGGTCTGAGAATCGGCCAACATCTATTTTTCAAAAAATTTTTTTTTTGGTATGGCAAAACAACGTTTGCCGGGACAGCTAGTAATATATATATTTCTTGTGTGCGTGTGTATGTGACTGAACTCCTCCTAAACGACTGGACCGATTTTGATGAAATTTGTTGTGTGTATTCAGGGGGGTCTGAGGATGGTTTAGATTCACAATTGGCTGGACCGATTTTGATGAAATTTTTTTTACACAGAATTGTATGGCAAAACGTTTGCCGGCGCAGCTAGCAACCATATTCATTGGTTGTCACCATAGTCACATCAGTGTCATCAGTCACACTCCAAAACGTCGGGCCAAAATTTAAAACAAATACAGGCGTCTACTAAATACTTAAAAAATTATTTTATTTAAACTAATGATTGTTAGAAAATGTTTTTTTTTTAGTTTACAGATCCCATCATTTCCTGTTTATACAAGGTCAGGTGAAGTCAGGGTGTCAGTGGAGTATGTACCTGATGCTGATGTCAGGTTGTCTCCAAAGAGAGGACGATTAGTTCGAAGGTAATGCGATATTTACTTATTATTAATATCCTTGTGTCTTAAATATCTGTGTTTTTTATGTGTGATTTAAAACATGTGTTTTTGTCGTGATGTGTCAATAATTCTGTGATTTTATATTATTCATCACCATCATCTTATCATCACGCCCCTTTCCCTTGGGGGTAGGCAGAGACTGTAAAGCGTCATCTGCAACATACAACCCAAACATACTTCCTTGGCATAAATCCATCCATTTTACATGATTGTGTATGCAAATCTGTGTGTTTGTATAATTTTGTTTCATAATCTGTGTTTTTGTCTAGTTATATGTGTGTGTATTTGTGTTTTTTATACAGATAACATACTCTGTGAGAGATGAAATAAAAATAAACCCTGTACCAACAGACATATTATATGACGTGCCTCGTGGTTGAGTGGTTCATGTAACGGACTGCCGTTCACGAGGTCGCGGGTTCAATTCCCGTTCAAGACAATCATTGTGTGATATTTATAATTGTTATACAAATGTTTGTACTGCGTCTGTGTGTTTACTATGTATTATAAGTATGTATTTACAAAAGAAAAGTAGTTTAAACAGTATATCCGTATTCTAGTACACATAACATACACGCTTTGTTTGGGAGTAAAAGATGTTGTGTGAAATGTCCATGAGTCTAATATATAAAATTCTCCTGTCACGGTGTTTGTAATTATACTCCTCCGAAATGGCTCGACCGATTTTTGTGAATTTGTGTACATATCCGTTAGGTCTGAGAATCGGACAACATGTATTTTTCATTCCCCTAAATGTTTTTTAAAAATTTTTCTCCGTTTTGCCCTACCGGGCCATGATGGTGCCTTGAGCTTTACCATGACCCTGCAAGGGATCTCCCTAAATGTTAAGGGTGGTCCACCCCTAACATTTGTATGGCAAAACAACGTTTGACAGGTCAGATAATATTTATTTATATTAATTAATTTTGTATTTACAGATTTATGCGTTTTGTTTTCTCTGAGGTGTTGAGAGTTCGACGTAGAGGAATGAGATTACAAAGTGAGGGTTCGACTCACAATAATTATTATATTGTACCTACTATCAAATGTAAGTGTTTATTATAGAGATGTCAAAGATATACCTCCCCCCTCCTTCAGCCCATAAACGTACCACTTTTGGGCACGGGTCTGACCAGACTTGTCGGTACAGGGTTTATTATCAAGTTTTCCATCTCTCACAGAGGATGTTATCTGTGTACAATATACCTTAGATTTTACAGCACACAGGGAAGGATATGGGGTGGTGACACTTGTATTATTAAGCCACACGGACAAAATTTATCAATGGCGGTATTTTTTCTATTTTAACTGACTTGAAAAAAGGAGAAGGTTCTCAATTCGTCTGTATGTCTTTTCTTTTTATTATTTTGTTTGTTACCTCATAACTTTTAACTGGGCGAAGTGATTTTGATGATTCTTTTTTTATTTGAAAGATGATGGTTCCCGTGTGGTCCCATTAACACCAGCCGGCGTATTATGAGCTTTTTAAAATCATTCAAGTTCCAGGCAGGCCGTAAACTGCATGGCTAAATTAGGTATTAAGGCAGAAAAAAAACTTTTAGTTAAAAATTTTTAGTTAGTACTTTAACTTTTAGTTGTACCTTCTCCTTAAACATATTAATGTATGACTGGTTTAGCGAACTGACTGACTAAGAATTATGTTCATAATACGAATTTGCCCGACAGTTCAATTCACGGCGTAAACTGCCTGTAAATAAAAGCTCATAATACGGCCGCAGCTCAGGATCTGATGGTTATCTCCTGAGAAATAGAGAAAAGTCGGTTGAAATAAAAAAATAAATACTCCTTTTGTTATTTGCAGTAACAAGACCGGACGGCTCTACAAAAATTGATATAGACTGGTCCTTTTTAGAGCTTATTTTTGAACATACCGAGTATAAAAAGTTAAATGGGTTAGACAGCGCCATCTTGTGGGAGAATAAACAAGATGAGCAGAGTAAGGTGAGTTTCTTGTATTTTTTAACAAGCTTTTATTCTTCTCGTTCGTATCTATGAATGTATGTATCTATGTAATATTTGGGATTTTTATTTTTTAAAATAAATTTCCAGCAAAGCAAACCTACCGGTCGCGATAAAAAGAACAAAGTAGTTAAAATGGATAATCCTCTACTCAAACCTGATGAGACGTTCGTCTTCGACCCTGAGAAGTACAGGGAGGCTGTCGTCACACCGTGGTACAGGAACCAGGATCAACCACAGGTAAGGCTATGTTAAAAGTAGGGGTTTTTGTACGCTTCATTTGTATCTAAGAATGTATGTGCTTATAAATCTGTGTATCTATGAATGTATGTGTTTGTGAATAAAAAAAATTTGCGGTTGTTATATTATTCACTGATACTTCGCTCCTATTGGTTGTAGCGTGATGTTATATAGCCTATAAACTTCCTCGATAAATGTACTATCCAACACTGAAAGAATTTTTCAAATAGCACCAGTAGTTCCTGAGATTAGCGCGTTCAAACAGACAAACTCTTCAGCTTTATAATATTATAGAATAATAGAACGATATTCCGAGGTTGTGGGTTCAAATCCCGCTCATGGTAATCATTTCGATGGTAATGATTTCGATTTCATGGTAATCGGGTTCGATTCCCGGTCAGGACAATCATTTTGTGTGATGTTTTTAATTGTCATACAAATGTTTGTACTGCGTCTGTGTGTTTACTATGTATTATAAGTATGTATTTACAAAAGAAAAGTAGTATATGTATTCTATCCGTATTCTGGTACACATAACACAAGCATATAAGCTTAGCTTGGGACCAGAGGACGTTGTGTGAAATGTCCGTGAATATTTATTTATTTTATTTATTTTTTCTACTGTACTTTGGTTTATAAAGTAAATTTTCTCTCCCAGTTTTTCCTGGTGGCCGAGATATGCTGGAATCTAACGCCTGACTCCTCATTCCCATCATCAAGTCATGCCAGCTTCAGGGAGTACTATAGCAGCAAATATGGGGTTACCCTCACTCAGAGAGACCAACCCTTACTGGACGTGGACCATACTAGTGCTAGGCTGAACTTGCTTACTCCTAGGTAAGTCTTACCTCATCTCTTTCAGTCTCTCTCCTTCCTTCCTTCATTTACGTCCCACTGTTGGGCCCGGGCCTTTTCCACTTTGGGAGATATTATGGTCTACTGTACCGCGCTGACCAGACGTGCTGACAAGGTTTATTATCGAGTTTTCCATCTCTCATAGTTGATGTTAACTTCTTATATTGTCCCTTAGCTGACTTTTACAGCACCCTTGGGAGGAGATGGGGTGGTGACACTTGTATTCTTAATCCGTCACCACACGGACAGTCTATCTATCTATTATGTATTATATACGCTTTGTATATACCAAATTTCAAGTCTCTTAACACAACGGGAAGTAACCTGTAGGTTTTGATTACCTAGTATATGTCGAAAATTCTTAAAAATGGACGCAATTCGGTTATATATGTCGTAGGAGACTTGATTAAAATAGTTTACTGGATTTTTAGTTTTAACTTAGCTTCCAAGATTATGATGTAAGTCCTCAAATGGTGTCAATGGTGAGTAATTCCTTTATCTGAGGAGTTTGAATGGTGACCAGTTGAATATTTATAAAAGGATCCTTCCAAACCAGTTACACGTGTCGTAAACCACGGATCAATCTCATCGTAGTTAATAGAATGTTGTATTTAACGTAGTTAGTTTGTCCAGTATTACAAGGTGTTTAGATAGATGACTGCTCTGGCTGTAAATACAGGTAATTTCTATCATACTAATTTCTATCATATCGACGGGCCTCGTGGTGTAGTGGTTCATATAACGGACTGCCGATCATGGGGTCTCGGGTTCGATTCCCGGTCAGGACAATCATTTGTGTGACAAGCGAAACCGAACTTTCGGTCGGACACTAGCATTAAGTAGAAAAAAAATGCTTAAAAAAGATCACGTTATAAATGGACGACCGTTTTTATTAAAGGTATGTGAACAGAAAAGGCGTAGCTCTCCCAGTATCATCAGAGCGAACACGTCGCGCTAAACGCGACAGACTTGATCAGAAACAGATCTTGGTGCCGGAGTTGTGTCGCGTACATCCGTTCGCGGCGCCACTCTGGTTCGCTACTGTCGCGCTACCTTGTGTTCTGTATAGGTAAGTTATAAATACATACATTCATAGATACATACATTCGTAGATACATACTTTCGTAGATACATACAATCGTAGATACATACAATCGTAGATACACACATTCGTAGATACATACAATCGTAGATACATACAATCGTAGATACATACATTCAGAGATACATACATTCGTAGATATATTATTATGTAATAACTACTGATAGGTCTCGAAATTTGCTTAGTTCAAAAACTAAAAATCACGCTTGAAAATCCTGAATATTATTTTAAATGATTACATTATCATAGTTCCTTAATATGTGTGTAACATTTCAGATCAATCCGACTACTGCAAGTGAGTGAACAATCACTTACAAAGATTCCGTTACATAGATTAATACATTGATAGATACATACCGAACTTATTATATGCGTGTTAATAAAAAGACGGCCCCGACGTTTCAAAAACATGTTTCCCAAAGTTTCGTTGACACAATATAGTTTATTTTAGTTGACTTCTTTAAGAACAATATATTAAGAGTAACATATTGTTTCACTACGCAAAAGTAGTATATTATGTAGTATATATCAGTATTCCGTTACACATAACACAAGTATATAAGCTTAGCTTGGGACCAGAGGACGTTGTGTGCAATTTCTGGAAAATCTTATTTTTTATTTTAGAATAAATGCGTTGTTAATTGCTGATGAGATTCGTCGTGCTGTCGCCATTGACGTTGGTCTCGGTATACCCAAGATTAATGAGAAGACGATGCCAGGCTTCCAATGGCCAGCGTTGGACTTTGGATGGAGTTTAGCCGAGGTGAGTTGTATGGAATCTCATTATTATTTATTCGATTCCCACCTCGGACAATCATTTGTGTGATATTTATAATAGTTTGTACTGCGTCTGTGTGTTTACTATGTATAATAAGTATGTATTTTCAAAAGAAAAGTAGTATATCAGTATTCTGGTACACATAACACAAGCATATAAGCTTAGCTTGGGACCAGAGGACGTTGTGTGAAATGTCCATGAATATTTATTTACTTACTAACTGCTGCCCGCGATTCCGTCCGCGTGGAATTTAGAAAATTTTCCCCGTTTTTGCAACATTTTTAACTACTGCTTCGCTTCTACTGGTTGTAGCGTAATGTTATATAGCCTAAAGCCTTCCTCGATAAATGCCCTGTCTAACACTGAAAGAATTTTTCAAATCGGCCCAGTGATTCCTGAGTTTAGCGCGTTTAAACAAACAAACAAACTCTTCTTTGCTTTTGTAATATGTATAGTATACATTGGACGTTAATGGTACCGATAAGACAATAACACAATTCGTCAATGTTATGAGGGTACTGTACTCCTCATTTAGGTATCTGCCTTAGGTATTGCTATCCCTATTTCCGAGCGCCGCGCTGAAAGGGACAAATATTGATGAAGCGGATTTTACCTACAAATTCTTTGAAAAAAGACTTCGTACTTCCGTTTTTTTTTCGGTAACTTTTTTTTTGTGGTAAAACTTTACCAAATTAGTGTGATAGACGCTGCAACTTTATCTAAAGAAAACCGAAAAAAGTGGATTTTTCGGATCGTCATATTTCTTTTAGTTATTATGTTTTGAAAAAAAGAAAGTGATAGAAGCATAGATATACTCTTTATCTATAACATAACGCAAAAACTATTAAAATCGGTTTAACTTTCGCGAAGAAAAAACGGAAGTACGATACCCATACTTTTGTATGGAGCATAATTTGGTATCATACCGTCTTAACAAAACTTTTTTTATTAGAAAATCTGTATATTATAGACTAACGATTTTAAATAATAAGACATTTAGGAGGTCGTCGCGTCGGGCTAAGATTTAAAACAAATCGTCTCTTCTTCTCCAGCCCATTTACGTCCCACTGTTGGGCACGGGCCTCCTTCACTTTGTGAGGGATTATGTTCTACTATACCGCGCTGACCAGACGTGTTGGTACAGAGTTTATTATAGAGTTTTTCATCTCTCACAGAGGATGTTATCTGTGTGCAATATCCCTTAGCTGACTTTTACAGCATCCTTGGGAGGAGATGGGGTACACTTGTATTCTTAATCCGTCACCACACGGAGAGAAAGACAAATATACGCGTCTAAATACGTAAATTATATAATTTGTTATATTAAATTAAATAATTTTGTTAATTTTAGGTATTAAGTGCTGATTCAGAAAAGAATGACAAGAATAAAGACGAAGAAGAAACAAAAAAGGAATTAAAAGAGTCCAGGTTTGTTATTAACACGGTTTTATTAGCTTTGTTCGTATCTATCTTTTACTCTATACTTTAATATTATAAAGCTGAAGAGTTTGTTTGTTTGTTTAAACGCGCTAATCTCCGGAACTACTGGTTCGATTTGAAAAATTCTTTCAGTGTTTGATAGTACATTTATCGAGGAAGGCTATAGGATATATAACATCACGCTGCGACTAATAGGAGCGAAGCATTAGTGAAAAATGTTACAAAAACGGGGAAAATTGTCACAGGAATTTTTATTTAATTTAGTACAATACAATACAAAATTCTTTATTTTACACCGAAAAGACAAACTACATAATTAGATATAGTACAGTTTAAGGTATGTACAAGCGGCGGTCTTATCGCTAATAGCGGTCCAGACAAGCTATATGGAAACTGTTCGAGGAATTACAGCTAAAGGCAATTTAGGTGTATCCCATCTGACGTAATATTAATTTCAATTTTAACCTACTTAACTATTAAAAATAATACTAACGTAACATACGACGGGCTTCGTGGTGGAGTGGTTTATGTAATGGACTGCCAATCACGAGGTCGCGGGTTCGATTCCCGTTCGGAACAATCATTTGTGTGATTTTTCTAATTGTCATACAAATGTTTGTACTGCGTCCGTGTGTTTACTATGTATTATAAGTATGTATTTACAAAAGAAAAGTAGTATATGTATTATATCCGTATTCTGGTACACATAAGACAAGGATATTAGCTTAGCTTGGGACCAGAGGACGTTGTGTGAAATGTCCACACAAATAAAAATAACAATAATGCAAGAAAATAAATACTGACTAACTGAATTAGTAATGTCTGTAATAGAGAAAAACAAGATAAGGACAAGCAAGAAAAGGACTCTGAGAAGAGAACAGAGAAGGAGACTAAAGCAGAGTCGAAAGAGAAGACTATTAATGATATATTGCAAGAGAAAGAAGACGCTGAAGGGGTGAGATTGATATTTTTATACTTATTTTAAAACAAAGTCGTTATTTCTAAAGTAATTTATTGATTTTGCAATTGACATGCTATGCTTTACTTAACAAATCAAATTATGGTGGAAGAAATGACTGCCGCAAGCGGGACTTGAACCCACGACCTCGGAATACCGTTCCGAAGCTCTTTCCAACTGAGCTTATTGCGGTCGTGCTTGCAACATTCAAATTAACCACCACGTTTGTCACTTGGTTGAGTTTATATATTTTTTACGTACAACGTTCAAGTCCCGCTTGCGGCAGTAATTTTTTTCCACCATAATTTGAATTGTTATTTCTGTATTATAAGTATGTATTTACAAAAGAAAAGTAGTATATGTATTATATCAGTATTCTGGTAAACATAACAAAAAACGTACAACGCCGTCTATCGAGCAGAAGAGTAAACTTCTGTTTGTTTAAGGATTGATTTCTAAATTTCACGCGTACGAAGTTGCGGGAAAAGCTATTGTTAAGCTATATATAACTTTGTTTTAGGGTTTCGAGATAGGTACATGGAGTAATGATATGGCTGCAGAGATACCTGAGGACTCGGAATATGACGAGTATTTAGAACCATTACCGCCTAACTTGACATTCTGCACTTCTGCGTCCGGTAAGAAATTGTATCAATCATCATCATCATCATAACATCATAAAATTATCATCATAAAATTAAAGAAACACTATTTAGAGACACAATAATGCTTAATAGGGCTGTCGCTGTTTCCGTTCTCGTCATCTTTTCTTATTTTTCATATACATGTATTTATATGAAGTATGTATTTAAGTAATTTATTGATTTTGCAATTGACATGCCTTACTTAACTAATAAAATTATGGTGGAAAAAATTTACTGCCGCAAGCGGGACTTGAACCCACGACCTCGGAATACCGTTCCGAAGCTTTTTCCAACTGAGCTTATTGCGGTCGTGCTAGCAACATTAAATTTATATGTATTCCGAGGTCGTGGGTTCAAGTCCCGCTTGCGGTCATATCAAATGGCCTGGGGCGCTAAATTTCAAAATACGCCTCTGGGTATAATGAAGTGTGAAAAAAAGCGTATTTTAGTTTTTAATAATGTAAAACATTTGACATTTAATTTAAAACAGATTGAAATTTGATTGATAATCGCTATTTAATCATAATTACCATAAACAATGGACAGATGTAAGCATCATTAAATAAGGATTATTAATCTTATTTTAGTTTATGGTATTTAGATTCTTACATAAATAAAATAAATAAATAATTATAAATACATAAGTTGATAAAAAAATGCCATGCAATAGCTTTATCGTGGCAGTCCCCGAGTGACACACGTCTTTTTATTCGGGTTCCGTACCCAAAGGGTAAAAACGGGACCCTATTACTGAGACTTCGCTGTCCGTCCGTCCGTCCGCCTGTCACCAGGCTGTATCTCAAACGGTGATAGCTAGAGAGTTGAAATTTTTACAGATGATGTATTTCTATTGCCGCTATAACAACAAATACTAAAAATAAAATAAAATAAATACTTAAGGGGGGCTCCCATACAACAAACATGATTTTTTTACCGTTTCTTGCTCGATACTAATAACGTTGCCTTATGTTGCATAGATAATGGTACGGAACCCTTCGTGCGCGAGTCCGACTCGCACTTGACCATTTTTTCACGACTGTTGTCGACTTCGTCGGAGTGAATCCTGCCGCCGCACGAGGGGAGGCAGTGTTCTATACAAAATAATACAGCCAATAACATTATTAATAATTTTTAGGTGGTACTAATTGGTGTGATCCGATAGAAAAACCAAAATTTACACAATACAATACAAATAAAATGTATTCAATGGTGGATAGCGACTGTTCATATATGTCTAGGTAAGTTTAAACTTTGTTCTATCACTTTAAGGGCATGCACAAATGCCATATTAATATACTAGCTGACCCGGCAAACGTTGTTTTGTCATACAAATGTAAGGGGTAGACAAATAATTTGCAATAAAATAATATTGCGACTATAAATTGAAATGTAAGCTATCCTATCTTTCAAGTTGAATTCGAATTGCACGCGGTGTGCAAATCAAATTTAAAATCGGTTCAATTGTTTAGGAGTCTATCGCTGACAAACAACGTGACACGTAATTTTTATATATATAAAGATATGCTGACCCGGCGAGGGGTATGAAATATTAATGTTAGGGGAGGAGTATGAAATATAGATAGTAGCCGATTCTCAGACCTACTGAATATGCATATAAAATTTCATAAGAATCGGTCAAGCCGTTTCGGAGGAGTATGGCAACGAACATTGTGATACTAGAATTTTATATATTAGATAACGAGAAAGGACAGATGTATATAGAAAAAAAGACAACGTGAGAATATGACAGATATATCTTTCGGTGACGTCATAAGTTTTTTTTTTTTCATAAATAAATATTCATGTAAATTTCACACAACGTCCTCTGGTCCCAAGCTAAGCTTATATGCTTGTGTTTTGTGTACCAGAATACGGATAGAATACATAAACTACTTTTCTTTTGTAAATACTTATAATACATAGTAAACACACAGACGCAGTACAAACATTTTTATGACAATTATAAACGTCACACAAATGATTGTCCCGAGCGGGAATCGAACCCGCGACCTCATGAACGGCAGTCCGCTAGATAAACCACTCAACCACGAGGCTCGTCAAGTGTAGATACATCTCGGTATATTAATATATATGTCGGAGAATAGACCAGAGGCCTGAACAGGAATCCGAGCACATAGCGTAAGAACTGTCTTACCGATATTCACACCTCAATCTATCATACTCTTGCACACTTATAAGGATAACTGGCCTCCACATCAACCCCTTATAGCCAGTGCCCAAGCCTCGCAACGAAGAATCATCACTACGTTCACACAATGAGGAATACATGTACGCGCAAACACGTACATGACGACTTTACACAATACACGTACACACGCGCACACAGATACACGCCGCGCCGACGCCTATAAGGACCAGCTCAATGCCGATACGTCGGAGATTGAGCAGCGCGACGACTCGTACAATACCAACTTCTACACACACACACTAACACGCCGTGATGTATACAGCACGAATTCTCGAATAATACTGAACCTCAGCCACGTTCGCCTATCGTATTTAAAGCAACTTGCGAGTGGGGGTAGTGGGGGAGTTGCGACATAATACAATCTGAACATTACGGCCATGATAAGAGTTATGTAATCTTCAATATCTTTAGGGCATATTCTTAGTTAATATCTCGACATTAATCAGATACTAATCTAAATGAGATTTAACTAACTAATTGGGCATAAGTAAATCAAGAACTAATTTCGTATACCTACAAATTGGTTATAAACACTTTAATATTCTTTTAAAACCCATGTCCTTTACGCCTAGCCGACATATATGTATCTGTCTTTCTCTCGCCTCGCCTTTTTATATACAGAGTTGATACGACATAGGGACATTAAATTAGACTACGGATACTAGAGGTGTATAGTATTAATTCGATACAGTATAAAAATAAATAGCACCAAAAATTTAGTACTAAACTAAATAGTTTTTAACTCCAACCACCCTGTGTAAATAATCTAAGGTACAATGGCAACTTTCTATCTCTTTCAAGCGCATCTTTTTTGTTATTTTGTTCACTTCCGTAATAAAAGTGCAAGTGATTTGAATAGTGAAGAATGGCAACTTGCATCGTAAAATGTACCGTAATTTATCGTTGTAAGAATGTAAGGTAGATGACCTTTGCCTATAAACTTATCAGCTGTAACGAAACATACATCGTGTTCTTATAGTACTAAAACTTTTAACCTAATTTGCGTCTAAATATTGCTTGTATTTATTTGATTTTTGGTACAGAGCTTAAAAATGTTACCTAGTATTTCCAGTTTAAAAAAAAAAGCCCATATGTCGTATCAACCTTGTATACATCTATCTCTTTCTCGCTATATTAATATATCATAATATGCCGTTAGCCTTTATTCTTTCTCTCTCTCCAGCCCGTTTACGTCCCACTGTTGGGCACAGGCCTCCTCCACTTTGTGAGTGATTATGTTCTACTATACCGCGCTGACCAGACGTGTTGGTACAGAGTTTATTATCGAGTTTTCCGTCTCTCACAGAAGATGTTATCTGTGTATGAGGAGGTTAGCTGACTTTAACAGCACCCTGGGAAAGAAAACGTAATATTAATGATAATATTTTTCCAGTGACCTTGATTCTGATGATACTGACTTGGACTATGATGGTAGTGATGATGATGGAGACACAGGGTTTTGTTGTAACAAAAATACTAACAGTGAGTATATTAAATATCCTGCTAATATCCAATTATCCTTATAACACTATCCCACTAAGATAATTAGATAATTATTAAATAAATATTCACGGACATTTCACACAACGTCCTCTGGTCCTAAGCTAAGCTTATATGCTTGTGTTATGTGTACCAGAATACGGATATACTACATATATTACTTTTCTTCTGTAAATACATACTTATAATACATAGTAAACACACAGACGCAGTACAAACATTTGTATGACAATTATAAACATCACGCAAATGATTGTCTCGTGCGGGAATCGAACCCTTACTATCCTACTATCCTATCATTATCAAAAATTTAATTGCACAAGACTTTATTATAAATTTTATCCTTAATTTAGGACCAGACTAACATAAATATTTTATTTCCAGTGGCAATGGGTGTCCGGATAGAATACAAGACAGCTCATGAGGCGGAGGCAGTAGATCTTGAACTTACAAAGAAGTGGAGTCCGGCACCAATGAATGATGATCAAGATGATTTACTGGATAGGGAGGAACATCAGAGGGTTCTGAGGATAGGAGATGCTCCACAAGAGGTATTTGAGAGGTTTTTAAAATGAAATGAAATAAATACTATTTGATCATGTTGGCACAATTTTTTTGCCAAACAACAAAAATGTGATCCCAATTTTTTTTTTATATTTTTTTTTTATATTTATGGATATTTCACACAATTTCCTCTAGTCCCAAGCTAAGCTTATATGCTTATGTGTACCAGAATACGGATATACTACATATACTACTTTTCTTTTGTAAATACATACTTATAATACATAGTAAACACACAGACGCAGTACAAATATTTGTATGACAATTATAAATATCACACAATTTAATGTTTGAGGCGGGAATCGAACCCGCGACCTCGTGAACGGCAGTCCGTTATATGAACCACTAGACGAAGCGTGTCAAATCAAAATAAGTAATAATTAGCTTGATTTGGAACGAGAGTGTGTTAGTTGTAATGTTTTATCATTCACAAGTTCATTCATTGCTTTTTTTTTCTTTCCCATTTCTCCCACTGTTGGGCACGGGTCTCCTCCACTTTGTGAGTGATTATGTTCTACTATACCGCGCTGACCAGACGTGTTGGTACAGGGTTTATCATCAAGTTTTCCATCTCTCACAGAGGATGTTATCTGTGTACAATATACCTTAGATTTTACAGCATCCTTGGAAGGAAATGGGGTGGTGACACTTGTATTCATAATCCTTCAACACACATATAGTCTTATAATAAGCTTGTATGCTCCCATTATGAATACCAGCATTTAGTCCATGAGGTTATAATTTAAGAATATATGTACCACCACTTTATTTCTTCGTTAATAATCTCTGTACCAACACGTCTGGTCAGCGCGGTATAGTAGAACATAATCACTCACAAAGTGGAGGAGACCCGTGCCCAACAGTGGGACGTAAATGGGCTAGTGGACGTCGTGTAAAATGTCTATAAAAATGTATATTTTTAACCAACTTTAAAAAGGGTTCTCAATTCGTCTGTATGTTTGTTACCTCATAACTTATAACTGGGCGAAGCGATTTTAATGATTCTTTTTTTATTTGAAAGCTGATGGTTCCCATGTGGTCCCATTAACACCAGGTCAGGATCTGATGGTTATCACCTGAGAAATCGAGGAAAACCCTCAAATTTCAAAGGCTCATAAAGTTGGTTGAATTTGCAGTATATTGAAAGATTCAAAGCTTCAGTTGTACGTCATAAAGAAGATATAATTAAAAAAGGCAATTTGATTACCAAGGAGAGCCATTTAGGGGAGATTTTACCTGAAAATAAGGGTAAACACCCCCCTAAAATAGGTCTGAGTGGGGAAAGTGCTGTGTTGGAGTTATTTCCGTATGGGAGTGATGCTTTAGTGCTTCAAAATGGCCAAGTTGATATTGCAAGCATTGAAAAGAATAAAAGGATATTGTTGGAAGGTAAGATAGCTATCTATCTTTCTTGCGGTGCCGTTCTTAAAGGTATAAGGGACACTATTACAGAGACTTCACTATCTATCACCAGGCTGTATCTCTGTAACGATGATAGATAGAGAGATGAACATTACACAGTTTATGTACTACACGTGTGGTGACGGATTAAGAATACAAGTGTCACCACCCCATCTCCTCCCAAGGATGCTGTGAAAGTCAGCTAAGGGATATTGTACACAGATAACATTCTCTGTGAGAGATGGAAAACTCGATAATAAACTCTGTACCAACACGTCTGGTCAGCGCGGTATAGTAGAACATAATCCCTCTCAAAGTGAAGGAGGCCCGTGCCCAACAGTGGGACATAAATGGGCTGAAGAGGAGAGTACTACACGTTTCAATTGAGAATAGGATTGGCAATGACCTTTAGTTGTCAAAATTGATTTGAAAAGTACTGTCAGCAACGAAAGTTTATTTGCGTATCAATAACGGTTTTTTTTTTCTTTTACCTAATCTCAGCTATTTGTAGTAATGCTATTCTTACTGACACCTCAAGTGATAAAGCCAAATTGTTATATAATTTAGCGGAATTGGTATGCTAAGATCGTATTTGTTTTTTTTTTTTTTAATGTAACTACATATTATTCATTTTATTATGATACTGTGGATTTGGACTGATAGGGCGATATAGTCGAAAAGCGTCCAAGCACTTTAAATAAATTAAAAAAACCTGTCAAGAGCGAGGTAAACTCGCACACTTAGGGTTTCGTACCTACTAGACATATAAACATAAGTAACTGCATTCAAATAATCATTTAATTAAACTCAAAACCAACTTAATTTTGTAGTTGAAATATAGGGAATCACCTACATTTCAGCTACTTCATAAGTTGGTATTAGTATAAATACTTTTTTACTTGTGATGTGATGACAAATTATAAGTTTTTGGATTTTTCCCTATATCAGCACTACTTATATAGACTTGATCTATGCCAAATTTCAAGGCTCTAGGGCAACGGGAAGTAACCTGTGAATTTTGATTCCCTAGCATAAGTCGAAAAATTCTTAAAAATGGTCGTAATTCGGTTATATCTTTTAAATGCGTAGAGGTGAAAGGTTGATTGTATTTTTTGCAGCAAGGGACCGCATAGATCTACATGTCGTATGAGTTTCAAGTTGATACCTTCAGCCATTGCTCAGTAAAAAAAGTTTGACAGACGGACAGACAGACAGACAGACACCGGAGTAATCCTATAAGGGTTTGTACGAAACCCTAAAAATTATCTCAGTTATTTGAACAAACAACAAAAAATGTCTTAAATTATTTAGTAATAATAGTCATAATATTATTAAAAAGGAAATACTATTTTCTTTCAATAATTTCGTTGTTGAAAACTATGATATTATGTTGAAATTTAAACGCCATTTTGTCGTTTTTCTTGTGCCTTGTCGTGTATATGAGGCGTGCGTACTTTTTATTTTAAACCCTTTAAGTTATGTGGTTGCTTACTGTTATATAAATTTAATTTCTGGTTATATATCATTGTTTATGTTTTTTAGTGTTGTTTTTAATTGTATTTGTATTGCTAACTGCTCGAAAATTAGTAAACGATAAAGATAAAGCTATAAATTAATTGTATTATAAAAATCTCTCGTTTTGCTGACCCTACTAAAATTGTTCGATTTGACAACTATGACGTCAAAACATGGCGCGGGGTCAATCCTATTCTCATTTGGACCGCGTTATATATCAGTTGATGATACAACAACAATTAAGCTGCTGCCGTGACGAATTGTGACATTGGGGAGAGGCCATGCACACGCGATGAGGGAACCTAACCTAACGCTTCCCCCCACTGCTCCGAGCCCCTCGTAATGGGCGCATCCCTTGCCAGTTCATAGTCAGGCTAAGGGCACACACCATGACCCGGTTAGGGTGAGGAGATAAAGATCTGGTTAATTTTTTGTTTCATCATGATAACATCACGCCTTTTTCCCATGAGGGTAGGCAGAGACCTAGCGCCATCTGCTACGATCCAAACATACTTCCTTGGCTTCATCCATACTCATACATCTTGTCATACATGTCCGACGGTTGTAAGTGATACGCAGTTAATAATATAGCATTGTTAATAACTATATCATTTTCATTCCAGCTATCAAACAAAATTTACCAAAAGAACAACTAAATAATTTAAACTGTTTTTCTATGAAAGATATTAATATCGATGCGCCTAATTATATTAATGAAAAACTTGTAAATGTTGGTTTTGACAATAAAGAAAAATATATAGAGATTTGTAAGAGATCAGAAGATTATAAACCTTATTACAGTGAGGGTAGGATTGGAAAAGAGTTTGATTTCGATTACCAACCGAAATTAGAAGGACACCCGGGGCCAAGTCCTAGTGTTATATTACAGGTATTTATACTTTACACTAAATATATTACACTTTACACTAATTATATAATACTACACTAATTATGTAACACTTAATACTAGTTAAATTACACTTAACACTAATTATATATTACACTTTACACTTATTAAAATACACTTAATACTAATTAAAATACACTTTATATTAATTAAAATAACTATAATAATATAATAACTTCATACTAATTATATAACACTTTACACTAATTTAATTACTCTCCCTCTTTCCAGTTCCCACTTATTAGTGTACCATTAGTGTCCCACTGTTGGGAGCAGGCCTCTTGCATTTATAGCCTTTCTCGATAAATATACTATTCAACACTAATGGTCTTATTCATAATGACTTATCGGAGGTTTAAAAATTCGCTAAAATTGTCAAAAATTGTTATACATGATATTTATGAAGAAACTGAACTTCTTCTAGCCAATTTTAAATAAGAAGCTCATATGCATAAAATACTTCACGCACGCGTTTTCGTTTTTACGCACACATCACATACACACAAACACACCCACACTCCACAAACTCACGCTGTACACTTATCTTTCACCTGCATGCTTTTTATAAAGAACTAGCTGATGCCCGCTACTCCGTACGCGTGTAATTTTAGATTCCCGTATATTTTGTCACCGTTTAAACCTTCCCTGGACTTTCACGATTATTTCAAGACCAAAATCACCAAAATCGGCCCAGCCGTTCTCGAGTTTTAGCGAGACTAACGAACAGCAATTGATTTTTATATATATAAGACTAGCTGATGCCCGCTACTCCGTACGCGTGAAATTTTAGATCTCCATAATGTTTTGTCACCGTTTAAACCTTCCCTGGACTTTCACGAATATTTCAAGATCAAACACACCAAAATCTGCCCAGCCTTTCTCGAGTTTTAGCGAGACTAACGAACAGCAATTGATTTTTATATATAAGATAACTTTTCTGTTTACTTACCTGATTTATTGTGTAGTTCTCTTCAGTATATATAATAATTCTATCATCTCATTGTATTAATATCTACTTAATATCTTTATGTTATTGTACCTAATTTAAAAACCATCACTGGATGTATACACCTACTTGTGAAGGGCAATAATGATTGCGATACAGTTCATACTAGTGCAGTCATTATTGTGCTCAATTATTTTTAAGGTTACTTTGAAAATGTATCAAATAAATAAATAAAATAAAAAAAAAATAAAAAAAAAATATCATTACTAATTTATAAATGCCAAATCCGGATGATGACCCAATAATTATTTTGACGAGTTTAAGTGTTAATGTGTGGAACGCAACGATAGCGCGATTTAAAAAACGTTCATCGCCATCTATCGAGCAGAAGAGTAAACTTCTGTTTGTTATAGATTGATTTCTAATCAAATTTGGTACTATATACTATTACTTTTTTGTCATAATGACGCCATAATGGCGTCAGTGACTGACCATTATAACAACATTGTAATATGATTGTATTTCTCCGTGTGGTGACGGATTTAGAATACAAGTGTCACCACCCCATCTCCTTTCCAAGAGTGCTGTAGAAATCAGCTAAGGGATATTGTACACAGATAACATCCTCTGTGAGAGACGGCAATCTCGAAAATAAACCCTGTGCCAACACGTCTGGTTAGCGCGGCACAGTAAGTGGAGGAGGCCCGTGCCCAACAGTGGGACTTAGTGGCTGGAGAGAGAGCAGACTTGGCCCCCAGGTGTGTTGGTACAGGGTTTATTTTCGAGTTTTCCGTCACTCACAGAGGATGTTACTTTTACAGCACCCTGGGGAGGAGATGGGGGTGATGACACTTATATTATTAATCCGTCAGCACACGGAAAGTCTTGCCTACTTAAAATAAAAAACTTTGACTTTGACATTGAACAAGTTTTGTTTTTCAGGCATTAACAATGTCAAATGCTAACGACGGTATAAATTTAGAAAGATTGGAGACGATTGGTGATAGTTTCTTAAAGTTCGCCATAACAGCATATTTATATTGCGCTCATCCCACAGTACATGAAGGGAAACTAAGTCATATGAGAAGTAAACAGGTAAGATAAGATAAATATTCATGTACATTTCACACAACATCCTCTGGTCCCAAGCTAAGCTTATATGATTTGTGTTATGTGTACTAGAATACGGATATACTACATATACTACTTTTCTTTTGTAAATACATACTTATAATACATAGTAAACACACAGACGCAGTACAAACATTTGTATGATAAATATAAATATCACACAAATAATTGTCTTGAACGGGAATTTAACCTGCGACCTAGTGATCGGTAGTCCTCAAATGAACCACTCAACCACGAAACTCGTCTAAAGACAAGATTTAATGGTATCTATTCTATGTATACAATTAAACTATACTTAACTTAAAATGATATTTGAGTATTTAAAAAAAAAAGTTGAACCGACTTCATATGCCTTTGAAATATGAGGGTTTTCCTCCATTTCTCAGGAGATAACCATCAGATTCGGACCTGGTGTTAATGGGACCACACGGGAACTATCAGCTTTCAAATAAAAAAAAGAATCATTAAAATCGCTTCACCCAGTTAAAAGTTACGAGGTAACAAACCGCCTCCTTTTTTAGAAGTCTGTTAATAACACTATAATATATCTTTATTTTTCTTTATTTATTTAGGAGCTTTTTGTCCTAACAAGACTATGTCAGCTCCATATACGATATCTTTAAAACTATTTCTCAGATTGTAATCTGGCCTTATAATAGATTGAGTGGCCGAGAGGATGGCTTTTTAATATAATTTATTAAGTTTTAAGGTCCGGTAGGCCCGGGCCTAGGGCAGCCAGATTTAGGGGCGGTGATTTACAAAAAGCTTCTTATTTATAACAAAAGGAAATATTCTTGCGATATACAAGTTATGAGGTAACAAATATAAAAAAAAACATACAGTCGAATTGAGAACCTCCTCCTCTTTTGAAGTTGGTTAAAATGTAGTATATGTAGTATTCTGGTACACATAACACAAGTATATAAGCTTAGTTTGAGACCAGAGGACGTTGTGTGAAATGTTTAATTTATTTTTTCAATTTCAGGTATCGAACTTGAACCTATATCGTTTAGGTCGTAATAAACGTCTCGGTGCTAGAATGATTGCGTCCAAATTCGAACCCCATGACAATTGGTTACCTCCATGCCATAAACCACCGCCGACATTGCAACATAATGTACATGTAAGTATCTCTTTTTAACACGCTTATATTAAATAATTTATTAACTTTGCAATTGACATGCTATGCTTTTACTTAATAAATTAAATTACGGTGGAAAAAGTGATTACCGCAAGCGGGACTTGAACCCACGACCTCGAAATACCGTTCCGTAGCTCTGGCAACTGAGCTTATTGCGGTCGTGCTTTTCAGTAATCAATTAGGTCACCATAATGGTTACTCAATTGAGTTTATATCGTATTTCTACGTGCAACGCCATCTATCAAGGTTGCTTTGCAACATCTCTTGTATGAATTATTGAATGTGGTGGCCAAATTTGATTACTGAAAGGCACGGCCGCAATAAGCTCAGTTGGCAGAGCTACCGAACGGTATTCCAGTCGTGGGTTCGAGTCTCGCTTGCGGTAATCACTTTTTCCACCGTAATTTAATTTATTACGCTTATATTAATTCGGTACGTATCTATCGTATTAATCTATATAACGGAATCTTTGTAAGTGATGGTTCACTCACTTGCAGTAGTCGGATTGATCTGAAATGTTACACATATATTGAGGACTGATGATAATGTAATAATTTAAAATAATATTCAAGATTTTCAAGCGGGTTTTTAGGGTTTCGTACAAACCCTTATAGTCTCACTATAGTGTTCGTCCGTCAAACTTTTTTTACTCAGCAATGGCTGAAGGTATCAACTTGAAACTCATACGATATGTAGATCTATGCGGTCCCTTGATGCAAATAATACAATCAACCTTTCACCTCTACGCATTTAAAAGATATAACCGAATTACGACCATTTTGAGAATTTTTGACTTACACTCGGGAAACAAAACCCACAGGTTACTTCCCGTTGCCCTAGAGATTTGAAATTTGGTATAGACCAAGCTTATATATTGCTGATATAGGGGAAAATACAAAAAATTCTTATCACATCACAAGAACTCAGTAATAGGGTCCCGTTTTTACCCTTTGGGTACGGAACCCTAAAAATGTGTTTAAACTAATACCAACTTATGAAGTAGCTGAAATGTAGGCATTCCCTTTATTTCAACTACAAAATTAAGTTGGTGAGTTGTTTTGAATTTAATTACCTGATTATTTGAATGCAGTTATTTATGTTTATATGTCTAGTAGGTACGAAACCCTAAGTGTGCGAGTTTACCTCGCTCTTGACAGGTGTTTTTTTTAGTGTCCAACCGAATGTTCGGTTTCGGCCAAAAATCAAGTTTCAAAATAATAGGTAAAATGCACCAAATTTCAGCATTTCAAGAAATTTTATACTTGACCACGTGAGTTTCGGTTTCGGCCGAAACTGAAGCCACCGCCGAACATTCGGTTTCGTCCGGAAAACCAGTTTCGGTCGGACACTAGTTTTTTTCCACTATATTTTAATATATCTATTTTTTGTACAGAATGATGTTCAGATGGAGTCACTGAATCCGGAAGTGCCACTAGACGCTACCGGATGTTTCATACCATACAATTTAATCACACAACACAGTATACCAGGTAATTACCAGATAAACTAGTACATATACAGGGTGACTTTGCAAGGTGTTGCCAAATTTTAAATAAGCTCTATAGAACAATACTAAAATACGTCTTTGTAGTAACTATTTGTAATCGTAGTATTTAAAAAAAAAAAATTATTCAAAATGTCCTTAAAAGTAACTCAACAAAGAGACACCGCGTGAGCCGTCATTCATCAGAGACCAGAGCCAAAAACGACCTTATGCAGACCACATAACGACAAGCGCGCCAACAAGTTCTTATGCAGTGCACATACGGTGCAATTTCATCAACACGCCACCGGTCAATGATCCTTCAATAAACACTGGCCCTACAATCACATTTCCGATAATTGTTATTGTTCGCAAGTAACCACTCACAAAAACGTATTCGGGCGGGTCCATCACCGTCGTGTAAGTCCTGCACGCGTTGGTAATGGTATGGGTGATAATTATTTGAGTTTAAAAGCTTCCAAACGTAGTATTGGGCCACGTTAAAACGTCGCGCTGCCTCGCGTGTGCTAGCACACGGATTTCGCTCAAAAAATTCAATTACTGTATCGTCAAGTGTTGGTGAAATTTGATTATGACCACCGCCACGTGCGTTGCGTGTGAAGGAGTGGTGAATTGTCCGAAATCCAGTAATGTAATATTATGGCCCTGGAAGAGGTGATTCCTCGACGTTGTAAACGGGGTAAACTATCACTACGGTAAAGTCTTTGCGCACCACGTAAACTTTCTCCACTAAGTATGTAGCAACGCACCATCTCATATCGTTCGGCATGTGAATAATTATGCGCCATGATTGGTGTCACAAGTCACAACAACACTCAACTGCACACGCGATACAACAGTGGCGCACGATAAACGCGGGATGCGCTTACGCAATTAGGTCACGGTCACTACTGATTCCAAAAGAGCCGCCCGGCAGGCGTATCTGTTTCTCCCCCTTCTCTCCCTTCTCCTACCCCTCGCTAGCGCGGGCGCCCGAACCTTATGTTGTTAAGCATAAGGCTTATTTTCGCGCACCATAATCACTACTACACTTGCAGTTTAACTTTTGCGAAACTATCGTGACGTGCGTGCGTATTTTTCTATGAATGAAGTAAATTATCCACGCGTACTAATTTTAAACAACGGATAGGAATAAATAAAATGAAAAAAAAATTTTTTTGTTCTTTACGTAAATCGATTAAGTTACTGATTCAGAGTCGCTCCTAAAAATTTGGCAACCCTTTGTAAAGTCAGCCTGTATAACCAAAATAGATTATACTTGATATTATAAAACTGAAGAGTTTGTTTGTTTGAACGCGCTAATCACAGGAACTACTGGTCCGATTTGAAAAATTCTTTCAGTGTTGGATAGTACATTTATCGAGGAAGGCTATAGGGTATATAACATCACGCTGCGACTAATAGGAGCGAAGTATTAGTGAAAAATGTTCGTTCAGTCGTACCCAACAGCTAGTTATAATATACTAACAGTTGACGGCAACCCCGTCGCGTGGAATTTAGAAAATTTTCCCCGATTTTGCAATATTTTTCACTACTGCTTCTCTCCTATTAGTCGCAGCGTGATGTTATATATCCTATAGCCTTCCTCGATAAATGTACTATCCAACACTGAAAGAATTTTTTAAATCGGACCGGTAGTTCCTGAGATTAGCGCGTTCAAACAAACAAACTCGTCAGCTTTAGAATATTTGTATAAATAATAAAGGTATATATATTCCCAACTCATATTTGACCCTTTATAACCGACTTCAAAAAAGCAGGGG
This sequence comes from Orgyia antiqua, assembly GCA_916999025.1. Classification (NCBI taxonomy): domain Eukaryota; kingdom Metazoa; phylum Arthropoda; class Insecta; order Lepidoptera; family Erebidae; genus Orgyia; species Orgyia antiqua. The sequence continues at coordinate 2,172,784 of OU779872.1, forward strand.
TTCTCAATTCGTCTGTATGTTTTTTTTATGTTTAATTACCTCATAACTTTTAACTGGGCGAAGTGATTTTAATGTTTCTTTTTTTATTTGAAAGCTGGTGGTTTCCGTGTGGTCCCATTGACACCAGGTCAAGATCTGATGGTTATCTCCTAACCTAAGAAATAGAGGGAAATACCTCAAATTTCCCTTTTCTTTTCAGATAAATCAATAGCGGACTGCATTGAAGCGTTAATAGGTGCTTATCTATTAGAGTGTGGACCTCGAGGGGCGTTGCTGTTCATGTCATGGCTTGGGATCAGGGTGTTACCATGTCATCTGGTGAAACTAGACTCACAGCATCCCCATGTAGCAGCCAGCGGTAAAAGAAAAACAGTTAATGTAAGTTTAGGATAGATAGACTCTCTCTTCAGTCCATTTACGTCCCACTGTTGGGCACGGGTCTCCTCCACTTTGTGAGTGATTATGTTCTACTATACCGCGCTGACCAGACGTGTTGGTACAGAGTTTATTATAGAGTTTTCCATCTCTCACAGAGAATGTTATCTGTGTACAATATACCTTAGGTTTTACACGGTAGTAGTGGTGACACTTGTATGCTTAATCCGTTATTACACGGATAGGCTCTACGATAGCTTAATTGGTAAGTCCTACTGAGCTATCTGACTTGTAGTGACAATATCCTTTGGCTAACTTTAATAACACTCTGGGAAGGAAAAGTTGTCGTGATGGTTTCAGAATTGTCAAGTTTCTTTCTTGCTGGTAGTTTCTCGGTGAGAGATAGAAAATCTTGATAATAAACTCTGTACACGTCTGGTCAGCGCGGTATAGTAGAACATAATCCCTCACAAAGTGGAGGAGACCCGTGCCCAACAGTGGGACGCTTGTGAGCTGGAGAGAGAGAGAGAAAGGTATAATTAATCTATTTTGTAGAAATCCCTAAAGTTTTTGTCCATTTGTCTCCAGAATCCCCCTCAACCAGTGTCTCCTAAACGTGATCGGACAACATCAACATCGTCTGAATGCTCTTCATCAGATGAAGAGTCACAACGTGGACGTGAACTGTGTCCAGACGTGGAGTGGGCGTGGCCTGGCCGCGCTGTAGGCTCGCTCATACCTTACTGTGATGATAATGGAGTTTGGGTACAGGTAATATGACAAAAAATACAAAATAATAAAGAAAAAGAAAGTAACAAATAAAACTAAAAGTAACAAATAAATAATAAATAAATATTCATGGACATTACGCACAACGTCCTCTAATCCCAAGCTAAGCTTATATGCTTGTGTTATGTATACCAGAATACGGATATACTACATATACTACTTTTCTTTTGTAAATACATACTTATAATATATAGTAAACACACAGACGCAGTATGACAGTTAGAAAAATCACAAATGCTTCGAATCGGGAATCGAACCCGCGACCTCTTGATCGGCAGTCCGTTACATGAACCACTCAACCAGGAGACTCGTCGTTGTACTGTTGTTAATGTTAATATCTTGTTGGTTTACTTTATGATGTTAAGTTTGTTAGAAATTGGCATTGTTCATATTTTTTTTTAACTCTTAATTTGAAAACCATTTCGGGAAATAGAGTTTCTGATCATGATCCAATAGTTTTTTTTTGGAATATTTACTATATTAACGATTATTTCTCCAAAGAGGCAAATGATCTCTATTTGCCCTTGAAATGAAGGATTTAAAATATTAAGGCGTTCTGAGGGATATACTACTCAGTGGTGGAGTTGAAATTGGTCTATTATATCAACTTGGCTACTTTGAAAAGATGTATTGCAATATGGCTTAAGAGGATACCAAAATAGCTTCGTGCATTTTTCTACGTACGAAATTTTCATTGTTTCTTTAGATTGAATGGCTAGAGCTCTAATTTTAAGTATATGTTTTTTCAATATATGATCTAGGATCGCATCAACTCAGAAACGCGATTGAAAAAAGTTTTCTCGATAGAAAATCTTAGCGAAACAACCTCTCTAATTTTTTATTTTTTTCATTTGTCGGTCTATTATCGCGTATTAACTAATGAAATAACTTTAAAAACATAAGTAACTATTATATATAGAAACACATAAATCAGAATTAAAATATATTTAGTAGTAAATCATATTATGGTGGAAAAAGTGAAAAATGCCGCAAGTGGGACTTGAACCCACGACCTCGGAATACCGTTCCGAAGCTCTTCCAACTGATCTTATTGCGGTCTACTTGCAACACTTTCAAATTAACCACCATATCTGTTACTCGCATGAGTTTATATATTTTTACGTACACCGCCATCTATTAAGATTGGTTTACACCATCTCGACCAACACTTGCGGCATTTTTCACTTTTTCCACCATAATTTGATTTATTAAGTAAAAGGCATAGCATGTCAAATGCAAAAATTTATAAATTAACTAGCTGACCCGGCAAACGTTGTTTTGCCATACTAAAAAAAAATAAGTTTGCAAAATAGATGTTGGCCGATTCTCAGACCTACTGAATATGCATGTAAAATTTGAGAAGAATCGGTCAAGCCGTTTCGGAGGAGTACGGTAACTAACACTGTGACACGTGAATTTTATATATTAGAAGATATATTTAGTAGATTTTGAGTAAACAAAAAAATATCCCTAATTCTTCATTTTCTATACCTACTAGCTGTGTTAATATGTACATGTCGACGATAATATTGATGTAGGCCTTAAGTCTATCAGAAACAGTCAATACACAGATTGCGTACAACGATGACGTCACAACATTTAAAATAATATCTTTAAGTATTTTTTTTTAATTTTATTTATAGTGAATATTTCGATAATATTGAAATTTGTTGCTTAACATATTCTATATTTTCTAAAAAAAAAAATTCAAAACTTATGAACAATCCCAATTATTCAACTACGTATGTATTCTTGTACCCATAACGCAAGGAAATAAGCTTATTTTGGGTCTAGAGGACGTTATATGCAGTGGCGTAGCTACCAAGGGACTTGGCGGGGCAGTGCACCGGGGCCCTCAAGCCCAGGGGGCCCTCGAATCCTTATCTTGACCGTACTGAATTATTATTTTTTTTGGCATTTCTAAATATTTATATATTTGATATTTTTATTTGATAAAATCTAGTCAGTTTGCATAGCAGTGGGACCCCATTTCTTAATTTGCCCCAGGGCGCTTGGTTACCTAGCTACGACACAGGTTTTATGTCAATATAACATTTATATATTTGTTAACAGCCAATATTTGGTGAACTGAAGGCGCCACCGTCGCCATTGCTCAGGTATATTGAGGATCCTGAAGGAGAACTGGAAAGAATGCTGTCTGGTGAGTGTTTGTTTATATACCCACAATTTTCGTACGCACGTAACACAAATAAAAAAATACATACAAAATGTACATAAACGGCTCTCGAATCACACGCAACGGAAATCCTCAAATATGGATATCTTTTCTCCATTTTTGCAACATTTTTCACTAACACTCCGCTCCTATTAGTCGCAGCGTAATGTTATATAGCCTATATAGCCTTCCTCGATAAATGTACTATCCAACACTGAAAGAATTTTTTAAATTGTGCCGGTAGTTCCTGAGATTAGCGCGTTCAAACAAACTAACTCTTTAAAATCCGTACTAATTTATAATTATGGAACTGAGCTGAATACACATGTCTAAAAATTTAACGAGCTTATATGTCAATACCTGCAACAAAACCATAATGCAACGCCATCTATCGAGCAGTACAGTATACTTCTGTTTTCCTTCCAACATCCTCTGGTCCCAAGCTAAGCTTATATGCTTGTGTTATGTGTACCAGAATACTGATATAATACATATACTACTTTTCTTTTGTAAATACATACTTATAATACATAGTAAACACACAGACGCAGTACAAACATTTGTATGACATTTATGGATATCACACAAATGATTGTCCTGACCGGGAATAGAACCCGAGACCTCGTGATCCGCAGTCCATTACATAAACCACTCCACCACGAAGCCCGTCAATAAAACTACTTTTTACGGATTTAGACGCGTATATTTGTTTTAAAATTTGGCCCGACGTTTCGAATAATGTTATTGATTTTATGTAGTCTGATCACAATGTAATATGATATAGTTTATAGTAAAAGTCTATCTTTATGGTCAATGTAAAATTAAAATCGAATGTGGGTAAACCCTGTAATAACTGATCATAGAAGACACATTACAGCTCAGTCTCACCCGTGACCATGGTGACTGCAAAGTAAACGAAACGTCGGGCCAAAATTTAAAACAAATATACGCGTCTCAATCCGTAAAAAGTAGTTTTATTTATTACAAATACTAGTTATATTATGACTTTTATGTGTTCGTAAAAGTTTAATTAATTTATTAAATTAATTGATCTTGTTTAAATACAACACAACTATGAGGTCATCTTTTATCGTAAGGTTCAATCGCATTCAATAAACCGTAAACATCTCATAATTGATGCGTTTCTGGTAGTTATTTAATAGTAGGCAAAAAACAAAAAAGTCCTTATCAACTGTATTTTTCTATGTGTAACTGTAATATTTATAATATTTAAGGCCTATCTAATGCAACTTTAATTATGACTACACCTTTCTGCAACACATTGTATAAGTGACATGTAAAATGTTTTGGTGTACGAATTCTATTCTATTCTATAATTGTGTTTTCCGTCCACTTTAGGTTACGAAGCCCTAGAGTGCACCTTGCAATATAGATTTCAGGATCGTTCACTTCTCCTACAAGCGTTGACTCACGCCTCGCACCATAACAATCGTCTTACTGATTGCTATCAGAGGCTGGAGTTTCTTGGAGATGCTATATTGGGTAAGATATCTATACTATAATGATATAAAGCTGAAGAGTTTGTTTGTTTGTTTAAACGCGCTAATCTCAGGAACCACGCGCCGATTTGAAAAATTCTTTTAGTGTTAGATAGGACATTTATAGAGGAAGACTATAGACTGTATAACATCACGCTGCGACTAATTGGAGAGGAGCATTAGTGAAAAATGTTGCAAAAACTGGGAAAATTTTCTAAATTTCACGCGGATGGAGTTGCGGGCAACAGCTGATGTATTATAAGTATGTATTTACAAAAGAAAAGTATTATATGTAGTATATCCGTATTCTGGTACACATAACACAAGCATATAAGCTTAGCTTGGGACCAGAGGACGTTGTGTGAAATGTACATTAATTTTATATATTTAATCATGATAAAATAATCAGATTACCTGATCACCCGTCACCTGTATGAGGATCCTCGAAGACATTCTCCAGGAGCACTCACAGATCTACGTTCAGCTCTCGTCAATAACACCATATTCGCTACGTTAGCAGCCAGACATGGATTCCACAAGTAAGTGATTGTTCCCGACCCACTAACGTCCCACATCCCACTGTTGGGCACAAGTCTCCTTCACTTTGGGAGGGTATCAGTTCTGCCTGTTGTACCAGAGGCCTAAGTCCGCTATTACAATATTGTCATAATGATCAGTCACTGACGCCATTATGGCAAGAGAGAGAAGAGTAGAGTACCAAACTTGATAAAATGCGCCATTATGCAATCAGTGATTGATCATTGTGACTACATTGTAATAGAAAGAAGAAGAAAGAAAGAAAGAAAAAAAAATTATTTGCAACTACTCGAAACAATATTAATAAATAAACAAAAAAAGTTTAAAAAAAGCACATACCTACCTACTTAAAATAAACAATAACAATTTAACAATGTGAGTAGTCACAAATACGGACCCAACTCAGCATAATGCTGGTTAAAAAACCAGCGCTGGTCTTCCGTTGGGCCGTATTTGGAGGACATCACGCATTCAACTAACAACTAAAGGTAAACAAAAACTACTAAACTAAAATTGATCCATTGTAAAAAGAAAACAATAACAATAAGCAGACTTGAGGCCCAGATTTGTTGGTTTGTTTTCGAGTTTTCCGTCTGAGTGTATATGTACTAGCTTTTCCTCCTTTATATGTGTGTAATATAGGAACCATACAAAACTTCAAAAAAGCCATTATCATTCATGTACATTTTACACAACGTCCTCTGGTCCCAAGCTAAGCTTATATGCTTATACTACTTTTCTTTTAAATGGGAATAGTGTACAGTGGAAGTCAACCATTATATTTTGTTTTCCCAGATATTTCAGACACATGTCACCGGGGTTGAATGAGGTATTAACTAAATATGTGAAAATACAAGAGGAGAACGGACATTCCATTAGTGAAGAGGTAAGTTAACAAACATTATATTAAAATAATTTATTCCTTTTGCAATTGACTTGCTATGCTTTTACTTAATAAATAAAATTGTAGTGGAATAAGAATACTAGGTGGCTGGTCGAGATTGTTGCAAAACATTCTCGATGGATGGCGTTGTATGTCAAAAATGCGATGTAGACTCAATCGAGGAATGTTGTGGTGGTCTAATTGGTTACTGTTAGCACGACCGCAATAAGCTCAGTTGGCAGAGCTACGGAACGGTATTCCAAGGTCGTGGGTTCAAGTCCCGCTTGCGGTGATCACTTTTTCCGCTACAATTTATTAAAGATAAATATTATGACCACTTTTTACGAAATTAGACGCGTGTATTTTGTTTCAAATTTTGGCCCGACGTTTCGTTAACTTTGCAGTCACCATGGTCACGGGTGAGACTGAGCTGTAATGTGTCTTCTATGATCAGTTATTACAGGGTTTACCCACATTCGATTTTAATTTTACATTGACCATAAATATAGACTTTACATTTAAACAAATACACGCGTTTAAATTCGTAAAATGTTTTTTTTTAAACAAATGAGTCGTGCAAGCGTTTGAAAGTAAAACATTATATCAATTAAATCAGCCCACTGCAGTCCATTGATGGACATGGCCTCACGCAATTCACGTCGCAATTCACGGTCCTCCCTCTTTCGCATCCAGTCCCATCCTGTCACCTTGTTCATGTCGTTAGTCCACCTGGCAGGAGGGCGTCCTATCCTACGCTTGCAGAGTCGTGATCTCCACTCCAGAATTCGTCTGCTTCATCGGCCATCTATTCTGCGGCAAATATGGCCAGCCCACTGTCATTTTAGCGAGCTAGCTCTAAGAAAAATTAAATATATTAATACTAGCTGACCCGGCAAACGTTTTGCCATATAAATGTCAGTGGTGGACAACCCTTATCACTTAAGGGTATGAAAAATAGATAGTAGCCGATTCTCAGACCTACTGAATATGCATATAAAATTTCATAAGAATCGGTCAAGCCGTTTCGCTGGAGTATAATTACGAACACCGTGACAGGATAATTTTTATATTGGATGTTACCAATATTACTATACAATACTTCAAAAAAGGTCATGTGCCTACATACTTACAACCGTCGGGCATGTATGACTAGATGTATGAGTGTGGATGAAGCCAAGGAAGTATGTTTGGATCGTAGCAGATGACGCTCTATATTCTTTGCCTTGTCTATTTAGTGATGGATAAGAACACAATTGGGATTGTTCATAATTTGTGACTTGCTGTTTTTTATATATTTTTTTGAAAATATAGACCGTTTTAAGCAACTTATTTCAATATTATTGAAATATTCACTAAGTATATAGAGTTTTAAAAAAATACATAAGTTATTATTTTAAATGTTGTGACGTCATCGTTGAACGCGATCTGTGTATTGCCTTTTCCTGATAGACTTAAGACAGATTGCAATACATCTTTTCAAAGTTGCCAAGTTGATATAATAGACCAATTTCAACTCCACCACAGAGTAGTATATCCCTAAGAATGCCTTAATATTTTAAATCCTTCATTTCAAGGGCAAATAGATATCATTTGCCTTTTTGGAGAAATAATCGTTAATATAGCAATTTTTTTGAAAAAAAGACAAAAAAATGAACAATGCCAATTGTCATCACTTCTTTTCCTTCTCTATCCATCCATAAGCGTTTCTCCGTCCACTGCTGGACATAGGCCTCCCCCAGCGGCCCCCGGTATATTTGATGATATCGCTAGTCTAATTTGTTGGGGGCCGACCCATGCTGCGTCGGTTCGTGGTCGCCACTCGGGGATCTTTCGTCCTTTTCTTTTTTAAGGTGCTGTGAAAGTTAAGGGTACCTACATGGTTTTATAGTCAATTTTATGACAGTTATAAACCCGCGACCTCGTAAACAGCAGTCCCTTACACGAACCACTAGACCATGAGACATGTCGATTGAAGACAAGGAAGTGTGTTTATGTTTATATAGACTCTGCCTACCAATGTTATATGTATGACTGTATGTATTTATTTCAGCATTATTTAATTCAAGAAGATGAAATGGAACAAGCTGAAGATGTGGAAGTACCGAAAGCACTTGGTGATCTGTTCGAGTCTGTTGCGGGCGCTATTTTCTTGGATTCGGGTGAGAATCCTATTAATATCGTCATTCTTTCTTTCTAATATTATAAATGTGAAAGTTTGTGTGTATGGATGTTTGGATGTTTGTTACTCTTTCACGCAAAAACTACTGAATGGATTTTAATGTAACTTTACCATAATGTAGCTTATACATCAGAATAACATATAGGCAATGTTTCATCCCGAAGGTATGCATTGTTCCCGTGGGATAATTAAAAAATGAATCGATTTTTATCCTTTTACCGCGGGGCAGAGCTAGTATATTATTATATACAGTTTTAGTAAAGTGGCGACAATTTCTAAACCCCTAAATAAACTCCCTTAAACAAAACCCCTTTAACAAAACAATACTAACCAAGGCCCCTCTTGAACTAAAGTTCTTCACTAAAACAAAACTATACGAAACTCCCCTAAGAAACCTCTTTATCAAAATAAAACTAATGCCGTTAACCTAAATTCCTTTTTACAAAACTACACAAACCCTCATAAACTAAACTCCTTTACCAAAATTATACAAAAACCCGTTTAAGAAACCTCTTTAACAAAACAATAAGAACCCCTTCAAAAAACCCCTTTAAAAACCCCTTTAACAAACCACTTTAACCAAACATTACTAACCCCCTTAAACTAAACCCCTTTTTACAAAACTATACAAAACTCCGTTAAAAAAACTTGTTTAACTAAACACCACTAACCCCCTTAAACAAAACCCCGTATTTACAAAATTATACAAACTCCCTTAGACTAAACCACTTTATCAAAACTATACAAACGCCTTTGAGAAATCCCTATAACAAAACAATACTAACCCCATTAAGAAACCCCTTTTTACAAAACTATACAAATTTCCCTTAAACTAAACTCTTTTTAACAAAAACCCCTGTTAAGAAAACCCCGTTTTTACAATCTATTTTCTCCCAGGTATGTCACTGGCAGCTGTATGGAAATCCTATGTGAATCTGATGGGAGCTGAACTCGAGGCTTTTAGCGCAGCGGCTCCTAAGTCACCTGTCAGGGAACTCCTGGAGGCGGAGCCGGATACTGCTAAGTTTGGGTAAGAAAGACTTAATAAATCAATTACATGTATTGAAAAAACTGTTCACCATTATAGGAACTTGAACCCACGACCTCGGAATACCGTTCCGTTGCTCTACCAACTAAGCTATCATGGTTCCTGCACATGTTTACCAAATATTTCACTACAATATTTCTCAATGTGAGTTAAACATCATGCGATGTTTTTGTAAAACGCCATCTATCGAGTGGTTTGCAAAACTCAATCAATCGATCACTTAGTGTTCTTTACAGAACACAATTGGAGCGAAATAATGACTCTATATTAATTATTATTTACTTATTGACGATAATTATTTACTGATATTTTATTTATTGACGGGCTTCGTTCTTGAGTGGTTTATGTAACAGACTGCCGTTCACGAGGTCGCGAGTTCGATTCCCGCTTGGGACAATTATTTGTGTAATATTTATAATTGTCATACAAATGTTTGTACTGTGTCTGTGTGTTTACTATTTATTATAAGTATGTATTTACAAAAGAAAAGTAGTATATGTAGTATATCCGTATTCTGGTACACATAACACAAGTATAAAATGCTTAGCTTGGGATCAGAGGATGTTGTGTGAAATGTGCATTAATAAATAATAATAAATAAATAAATATTCACGGACATTTCACTCAACGTCCTCTGGTCCCAAACTAAGCTTATATGCTTGTGTTATGTGTACCAGAATACGGATATAATACATAAACTACTTTTCTTTTGTAAATACATACTTATAATACATAGTAAACACACAGACGCAGTACAAACATTTGTATAACAATTATAAATATCACACAAATAAAAAATCAGGAGATTTATTATGATAAGCATACTAAAAATAAAGCATAAAAGCACTAAATAAAGATAAAAAATAATAAAAATTTATGTGACTGACTTCCGCATAGACTACTATCATACATATCAACTACATATCAACTTGACAAGATATAGAATAATGTGTTGTAAAGGTTTATTACACAGTCTGCATACAACTATGACGTTACAACATTTGAAGAAAATATTTTCTTAAAGTATTTTTTAAAATTCAATTTCATGAATATTTCGATAATATTGAAATTAGTTTCTTAAAATGGTCTAAATTTACTAAAGTAATTTATTAATTTTGCAATTGACATGCTATGCTTTTATTTATTAAATCAAATTATGGTGGAGAAAGTGATTACCGCAAGCGGTACTTGAACCCACAACCTCGGAATACCGTTCCGTAGCTCTGCCAACTGAGCTTATTGCGGTCGTGCTTTCAGTAATCAAATTAGGCCACCGTAATCGTCACTATTTAATTATTAATTAATTATCAATGTTAATTAATTATTAAATAGTCTATATTTTCAAAAAAAAAAATATAAAAACAGCAGGTCAAAAATTATGAACAATGCCAATTGAATTGAATATTTATTTATTTTATCTTTTATTTTTTACAGTAAACCCGAACGTTTAGCAGACGGTCGTCGTGTTCGTGTTTGTGTGGAAGTGTTTGGACGCGGTACCTTCAAGGGTGTAGGCAGAAACTATCGCATTGCTAAAGGAACAGCCGCGAGATGTGCACTTAGACATCTGAAGATACATAGAGGACATTAGGATCAGTCATCCATCCTCATCCATCCGTTAAATTATCTAGTTTCGCTCTTGTATGTAAATATTATCAGACATACTGTTAAAAAAAATATATAAATAATTGGGTATAACTAAAAAAAAAAACATCAGCGTAAAACGCCCTCGAAAAGGTGGAGCGGCGATATTGTCAAAGTCGCGGGGAGACATTGGATGCAAGCGGCACAAGACCGCGTTTTATGTGGGAGGGCTATGTCCAGCAGTGGACGGAGAGAAGCTGATGGATGGATGGAATAAAAAAGTTGAACCGACTTCATGTTATTTTGAAGATTTTCAGATCCTGACCTGGTGCCAATGGGACCACACGGGAACCAACAGCTTTAAAAAAAAAATTGGTCAAGTGCGAGTCGGACTCGCGCACGAAGGGTTCCGTACCATTATCTATGCAACATAAGGCAACGTTATTAGTATCGAGCAAGAAACGGTAAAAAAATCATGTTTGTTGTATGGGAGCCCCCCTTAAATATTTATTTTATTTTATTTTTAGTATTTGTTGTTATAGCGGCAATAGAAATACATCATCTGTGAAAATTTCAACTGTCTAGCTATCACCGTTCTTGAGATACAGCCTGGTGACAGACGGACGGACGGACGGACGGACAGCGAAGTCTCAGTAATAGGGTCCCGTTTTTACCCTTTGGGTACGGAACCCTAAAAAAAGAATCATTACAATTGCTTCGCCCAATTAATAGTTAAGAAGTAACCATTCCTGTGTAGTGGCACCAGGTCAGGATCTGATGGTTATCTCCTGAGAAATTGAGGGAAACCCTGAAATTTCAAAGGTACACACATTATTCTCTCATATTATGTATCTAAATATTCAAAGAGTAGACTACCGAGGTGGTCTCATGAAGACGGTTCAATTTTTTTTATCTACTTTCATAAATCGATATCATCAACAGCTCTCATCCTTTTTCATCATTACATATAATCTTTTCTATGTCCACTTTTGGAATATAATAAATATTCATGTACATTTCACACAACATCCTCTGATACCAAGCTAAGCTTGTGTTATGTGTACCAGAATACGGATATACTACATATACTACTTTTCTTTTGTAAATACATACTTATAATACATAGTAAACACACAGACGCAGTACAAACATTTGTATGACAATTATTATTATCATACAAATGACTGTCCGAGGCGGGAATTGAACCCGCGACCTCTTAAAACCATTAAAGCAAGGTAAAGGGGTATAAAAGGTTAAATCATCCATTTTCACCAATCCCTAAGCTTTTTAAGTCCAATGCTGGACATAAATACCTACCAAACAAGATGTGAAAGCACAAATAAAAAAAGCGGTAAAATTTGGCCGACTTTACCCAGAATGTTGCTAGGGTGTCAGCAAAATTCTGCCCGAAAATTGGGTAATTTTATAATTGTAAGTTTAATTAACCTATGTTTAAGTAAACGTTGTAAATTTTTACAGACAGTGGTACCGATTTTACTTTCACAACTAAACTCCTATCTCTCCAGCCCATTCACGTCCCACTGTTGGGCACGGGCCTCCTTCACTTTGTGAGGGATTATGTTCTACTATACCGCGCTGACCAGACGTGTTGGTACAGAGTTTTTGTTTCCATCTCTCACAGAGTATGTTATCTGTGTGCAATATCCCTTAGCTGACTTTTACAGCATCCTTGGGAGGAGATGGGGTGGTGACACTTGTATTCTTAATCCGTCACCACACGGAGATGAAAATTGATAGTGACAATAACACAACGTGTTTCAGATAGATGTAGTCATATTTGACTATTGTTACACATGGCCGGTGACTAGGCACTAGGCATGGATGAAATTACAAATACTAGTTATATTATGACTTTTATGTGTTCGTAAAAGTTTAGTTAATTTATTAAAATATGACTACACCTTTCTGCAACACATTGTAGAATATTGATTTTAATTAATATAAATGTGTACAACGAAATAGATAATTTATCAAAATACACCATTGTTAAAGTAATTTATTAATTTTGCAATTGACATACTATGACATGCTATGCTTTTACTTAATAAATTAAATTACGCTGGAAAAAGTGAATACCGCAAGCGGGACTCGAATCCACGACCTCGTACGTTAAAATACGATATAAACTCAATCGAGTGACGATTATGGTGGCCTAATTTGATTAGTGAAAGCACGACCGCAATAAGCTCAGTTGGCAGAGCTACGGAACGGTATTCCGAGGTCGTGGGTTCAAGTCCCGCTTGCGGTGATCACTTTTTCCACCATAATTTAATTTACAACATGTTGTTTTTTTTTTCATAGTCAAGTTTAATAGTGCACATAGAATTGGTACCATTACCCGCTAAAGTGTTGCTAGTAATGTCGTGAAAATTTGCCGAAAAACATTGATTTATTTAAAATGTTATTCTTAGAAATAAGTTAAGATAATTTTATGCCTAAATAATTGAGTATGTTTGAAAAAAATGTTTAACCGACTTCATGTAGCTTTGAATTTTGAGGGTTTTCCTCGATTTCTCAGGAGATAACCATCAGATCCTGACCTGGTGTCAATGGGACCACACGGGAACCATCAGCTTTCAAATAAAAAAAAAAGAATCATTAAAATCGCTTCGCCCAGATAAAAGTTACGAGGTAACAAACATAAAACAAACATACAGACGAATTGGAAACCTCCTCTTTTTTTTGAAGTCTGCTAAAAATGTGTAATTTTTTAGCGAAATTTTGTCGACTTACCCAGAAGGGTGTGCTACCAGCTAGGGTGTCGTCAAAATTTTCGCATAATTTTTATTTTGCAATTGACATTTTCTTAATAAATCAAAATTTAAGCAGAAAAAAATCGATTACCATGAGTAGGACTTGAACCCACGGCCCGTGGGATACCGTTCCACTAAGTTATCGTAACCGTTAATTGAATTAATTAATATTTTGTATATAATTGGCATTGTTCATATTTTTTAAAACTCTTAATTCGAAAACCATTTCGGGGAATAGAGTTTCTGATCATGATCCATTAGTTTTTTTCGGAAAATTTGCTATATTAACGATTATTTTTCCAAAAAAGCTTATGATCTCTATTTGCTCTTGAAATGAAGGACTTAAAATAATAAGACGTTCTGAGGGATATACTACTCAGTGGTGGAGTTGAAATTGTTCTATTATATCAACTTGGCAACTTTGAAAAGATGTATTGCAATCTGTCTTAAGTCTGTTAGGAAAAGTCAATACACCGATTGCGTACAACGATGACGTCACAACATTTAAAATAATATCTATATGTATTTTTTTTAAATTCTTTATAGTGAATATTTCAATAATATTGAAATTAGTTGCTTAAAATAGTCTATATTTTCTAAAAAAAATATAAAAACAGCAGGTCAAAAATTATGAACAATCCCAATTGACTACCTGCAGTCCGCTATTTCGTATGCGTGGAATTTAGAAGACAGACACAACAAATTATAGAAAAAAGAAAGCTCTCTTGAACCACTCTATCTTTTAAAAAAAATCGCATCAAAATCCGTTGCGTAGTTTTATAGATATAAGCCCACATAGAGACATATATATACAAAAATAACTACTTTCTTTTATAATAAACTAGCGACTTTAGAACATTTTCCCCGTTTTTGCAACATTTTTCACTACTGCTTCGCTTCTACTGGTCGTAGCGTGATGTTATATAGCCTAAAGCCTTCCTCGATAAATGCCCTATCTAACACTGAAAGAATTTTTCTAATCGGCCCAGTGGTTCCTGAGATTAGCGCGTTCAAACAAACAAACAAATAAACTTCAGATTTTCCCGAAGTAGATTTTCCCGAGCGAGAATCGAACCTGCGACTTCGTGAACGGCCGTTACATGAACTATTAGAGCACGAAGCCCGTCATTTGTGATGTACTTACCATAGAAATTAGTTTTATTCTGCTTAAATTTTTTTTTTTAAGAAATTTCTTCATTTTTCATTAATTTAACAGCAAAACTGCTGTGATAGTTATAAGTAATGACATAAAATTTGTATTTTAAATGACATTTTAGAGTTAGTTTTAGTTTAAAGCCCATTTACGTCCCACTGTTGGGCACGGGCTTTCTTCACTTTCGGAGGAATTATGGTCCACTATACCGCGCTGGCCAGGCGTGTTGGTACAGGGTTTAATTTAAAGTTTTCCGTCCCTTAGAGAGGATGTTAACTGCTTACAATATCCGTCTGGTGAAGTGATTTCGATGATTTTTTTTAAATTGAAAGCTGGTGGTTCCCTTGCGGTCCCGTTGGCACTAGGTCAGGTTCTGATGGTTATCTTGTTATCTTGACGGGCCTCGTGGTCTAGTGGTTCATATAACGGACTGCCGTTCACGAGGTCTTGGGTTCGATTCCCGGTCAGGACAAATATTTGTGTGATGTTTTTAATTGTCATACAAATGTTTGTACTACGTCTGTGTGTTTACTATGTATTATAAGTATGTATTTACAAAAGAAAAGTAGTATATGTATTATATCCGTATTCTGGTACCCATAACACAAGCATATAAGCTTAGCTTGGGACCAGAGGACGTTGTGTGAAATGTCCATGAATATTTATTTATTTATTTATTTATCTCTTAGGAATCCAGGGAAATAAAATTTCAAAGGCACACACTGTAACACCCTTGATAGGAAAACTGACGATTAAACTTGTATTCTTAAATGAGCTGGAGGGAGGGAGACAGTGGGGAGCTTTGAAATAAAAAAAAATAGCGGCAAAATTTTGTTTATGTACCCAGAATTTTGCTAGGGTGTTTGCAAAATTTTGCCCATAAATTGGGAAATTTTATAATTTGGCAACACTATTAACTTTAAGCTTCAAACTAACTTAGTTATTTAAGTGTCATTATATAATTAGTAATGTAATATTAGACGTTATGTGTAGTATTAAATATATTTTTTAATTTTGTCGACTTACCCAGAATGTTGCTAGGGTGTCTACAAAATTCTCCCCGAATTTTGGGTAAATTAAATCTGTTGACCTCTATTATACTATAATATAATTAAGTATAATATATACTTTAGGGATCGTGCAACAATCAGAAGAGAAAATATAATAAAACTTGGGAGGTGTCAAGGGACACCCGGATAGAACGAAGTCCCTTTTTAATAATTAGTGAAGGAATTGTAATAAAATTTTATATAATAAATTATTATATTATAATATAATAGATACCTACTCAATAATTCATAAAAAGACATGTGTCACTCGGGGACTGCCGCGGTAAAGCTATTGCATAGTATTTTTTATCAACTTAATGCAATTTTAATTATTTATTTATGCAAGAATCTAAATACCATAAACTAAAATAAGATTATTAATCCTTATTTACTGATGCTTACATCTGTCCATTGTTTATGGTAATTATGGTAAAATAGCGATTGTCAATCAAATTTCAATAAAATAAAAACTAACACCAAAACTGACATGAGTCACCAGTGCGAACAGCGAAACGGCGTTACTACAGTAGTAGCAGTAGGCGCAGTAACGCCGATGTATAAGGTTTTTTTACGCTATTTCCGTTACACACGGAATTTCAATTTCGAATTTTGTGGATCTCTCCACGCTCAAGCCCGCGATAGAAGCTATGCAATAGCTTAAAAAATATATATATTATTTTATTCATGTTACTAGCTGTTGCCCGCGTCTTTGTACGCGTGAAATTTAGAAATTAAGCCTTAACAAACAGAAGTTTGCCATATCACTCGATAGATGGCGCTGTACAGTTCTTTTAAATCGCACTATGGTTTGGTTACACACATTATAGTACGGGATCCGTAGTACATTTTTTTCACTTGATTACCTACTATCAAGCAGATTTTCCGTGAGTAGCTTTATTATGACGAGACGCCCAATAATTTTCTATTCCAAAATCTCGATTGTGGTAGCTAACAGAGGCAACAAGGATAAAATATCGTACTATTACTGGAAGACAGTGGAAGAAAGCAGTAAGTGATTTTTTTGCAATTTTTGGCGCAAGTTCACTTACGTCTTTTTTTTTACGGGTAGTACGATATTTTATCCTTGCTATCTCTGTTAGCTACCACAATCGAGATTTTGGAATAGAAAATTATTGGGCGTCTCGTCATAATAAAGCTACTCACGGAAAATCAGCTTGATAGTAATCAAGTGAAAAAAATGTACTACGGATCCCGTACTATTAACACTTAAGCTCGTCAAGATTTTTAGTTTTTAATTCGGATTTTCGCATTTATATATTAGTAAGGATGAGAGAGAGACAGACAGAAACACACGCACGTCGCACGTCTTACAAATATAGCAAAAAGTGTTGTTACAACTGGTCTTAATTTTTTCCGTCTAGCCGCCTTTCGTAACGCGCGACAAGGAAGAGGAACTTCTTTTCAACTATAATACAATAAATATGTAAGTGTACTTACTCACTAATTGGTACATCTGTGACATATGTATGTTGATTGTTTGTATGACTGTTCTCATCAAAAAGGAGAAAGTAATACGTCACGTAATTATTGAACGATTCCTTTTGCAAGTGACATTTTATGTTATTGGAATTCTTTCTACTAATATTTATTATAAATTTGCAAGTTTGTGAGAATGTTTGTTCTCACGCAAAAGCTACTGATTGGATATTAATGAAACTTTGCAAGAATGTAGCTTAAACATCAGAATATCATAAAGGCTACTTTTTATCCCGAAAGAATGCAATGTTCCCGTGGTATAGGATAATAAGAACTAATTTTTTTATCCTTTTAACCGCGAGTAACACCGCGGGGCACAGCTAGTTAAATATAAATTTGTAATATTGTTTTCAAAAAGTGAATTTCGTTTACAAACCCAGAATTTTGTTAGGGTAGTCCCAGTAGTAAATTCTCCCCGAAAATCGTGTAATAATTATAGTTTGGTAACACTTTTATATGAATAAAAAAAAATAAAGTTGTAATAAGATTTTTCAAGGTATGGCTTGTTTTATTTGTAAACTAACTGTCACCCGCGGCATCGTACGCTTGGAATTTAGGAAATTTTCCTCTATTTTGCAACATTTTTCATGCCTTTAAACCTCCGATAAATCATTATGAAAAAGACCATTACCGCCTTATTACAAAACGTGGACTAAGTTTAAGCCACAGTTTAAGCCTGGCTTTTTAAACACTTCAATTGCGCATTTCAAGCAGATTTTTCTCAAATCCTAGATCTAACAACGACCTTAGTCTTAAACCGACGCCAAACTAGTGTCAGAGCGGGTCTTACTATCGAATTCCTCGTAAATAAATTTTGTTAAACCTGGATTTAACGTTAAGCCGCGTTTTGTAATAAGGGGGTTAAGGTTTAGTGTGTAAGAATGTTTTAAAAATAAAATAAAAAAATGAGAAAATCACAAAGCTAGTAAAATTTGCATTCATTTATTTCCAAAATTAAAATTAAATTACAAAAAAAATTCAAACAAAATTTTTTTATTTTAAAAAAGAGTAAATTAATTCCGTGTTGTGTCTGATTTTAAGGTTAACTATAGATAGTTTTCTTTAGATAGGCAATGTAGAGTGTGAAATGAGATAGATTTCTATGTTCTAATAATTATTCAGTCTTATTATAATAACTTTCTCCTGGTGGAAATGATTAAACTTAGCTAATTTGTTTTCAAATATTAAAAATGTCTGTGACGTCCGGCCAATCCGAATTTGACATAGACTTAGGATATAGTCGCAACAGTTTGGTCTGTATGTCAATCCGGACAAATGCCAGGCTTTAATCATCTCCAGTCGTCGAATGACTCATAAGATTGACTTGAACTCGCTGCCACCGATCTTCTCCAATGATACAATTATACCGATCAGTGACTCGGTTAAGGATCTTGGTCTGCACTTAGACAGCACATTAAACTGGCAGCCTCAAATCTCCAACATATGCGCTAAAATAACGGGGATCTTAAGGATTCTATATCGACTGAAATTTTTTCTTCCAACAGACACTAAGGCGATGCTTGTGCAGTCATTAGTTCTTCCTGTTATCGACTATGGTAATGTATGCTATCTCGACCTGAATGCAGATCTACTCAACAAACTTGACCGACTTCTCAATAATTGCATTCGATTCGTTGTCAATCTCCGCAAATATGATCATGTTTCTCATGGCTACCTATACGACAGCGACGTGAAATGCGTGCGCTGAACACTCTCTTCACTATTCTCTACTCTCCCACTGCTCCTACGTATCTATCTTCACATTTTCAATTTTTAGGCTCAACCCATGACCGAAATCTTCGATCTTCTGACAATCTCTTGCTCACCTGCCCACCTCATAGCTCATGCCTCGTTCATTCTTCTTTCTTTGTTCGCTCCATTATTCTCTGGAATACTCTTCCGCCGGAAATCAGGATGTGCACCTCCCGTAAAGCGTTTAAGCGTAAGATACGTGAGCACTATCTCCGTATATCGACACAACCTCACGTTTAGCTGCATCCACAACTGAGTCTATGAAGCTACTATACTACTATCTATCTGTATTTAAGTACCTGTAATATATGTATTTATGGTATGTGTAATGTACGTATATATCTGTGTATGTATGTATGTATCTGTTTAATTGTATTGATTTACGTGTATCTCTATGTATGTGTATGTAATGTACTCTTTATAGGATTTATCTATGTCAATAAGTCTTTAACAACTATAATCTTTGATAATCTAGCTTTATTTGTTACACTTCTACCTTCCCTTTTTCTGCACCACCCTATGGTTGACTGGTAGAAAATGCCTTAGGCATTAAGTCCGCCTTTGCATAGTTTAAGCACAAAGTGTAAATAAATAAATAAATAAAATATAGATCTAGACGTAACACTCGGTATAACAAATCCGGCCTGCTGCTTTTTTAGTTGAACACATTATGAAAAATAAATGACAAAGAGGCTATTTAGTAGCCTTTCTAACTCTTTCTTTTTGAGCTGGAGTAAAAGAGAAAGCAAGGCTACTATTTACTATTTTACTTTTAAACTCCGAGGAGTCCGAACGTAATGTTGAACGAAGTTCTCGGAATATTAGAATATTTTTATTATAATATTTATCAGAATATTTATTATTTACGACGAGCCTCGTGGTTGAGTGGTTTATGTAATGGACTGCTGATCAAAAGGTCGCGGGTTCGATTCCCGCTCGGGACAATCATTTGTGTGATTTTTCTAATTGTCATACAAATGTTTGTACTGCGTCTGGGTGTTTCTATGTATTATAAGTATGTATTTACAAAAGAAAAGTAGTTTATGTATTCTATCCGTATTTTGGTACCCATAACACAAGCATATAAGCTTAGCTTGGGACCAGAGGACGTTGTGTATAATGTCCGTGAATATTTATTATTTTTATTTATTTATTTGGAAAAAAATATTCTGAGAAACGTGGAATTAAATATAAGTTTTAGGAAATTTTTAGAAATTTTTCGAGTGCTTTAAACCCAACAATACAGAGAAGGTCAAGCGATATTCTGATATTCTTTATTAGCATCGGTACGTCCTGAATACTTGCGCACCCAGTGGCAGAAAATAGAACTATGATCTGGGTTTATTATTGTGTACACGAAATATTATGGAAAAGCCTATACTGTTCGGACTCCTTGTATCTATACTTCGTGTTTTAAACCATAAACGGGGCGGCCCTGCCTTGGAACAAATCTATGTTCCCGAGTTGTTACTCCCTATTTATAACCTTCTTGGAATTTCGTATCCCATTCATGAGTCTATCTTATTTATAGAGTAATAAAACTAACCGGAGTTTTTACAAACGCTGTTTATTTTTGACAAATACAATGCCACATCGATAAAGGTACTAAGTAACGCCAAAACCTGCTTGTGTTATTGCTCTAACTAAGACTTCATAATGATTGGGGTGTCGATTGTCAGCGGTCGGATTCAAAATGTCCTACTACACTCTGTCTTTTCTACAATGCCCGTCTATATGAAACTTACTTTACCATTGCACTATACGGAATTTTTCAGATCGTTTTGTTTCATCGAGTATGGTGGGTAGTCAAAATTTAGACACTCGAGCTAGTAGATTGACTACTTGAGCTGGCTGATTGACTGTTCGAGCTAGAGCTGCTTTGTTCAAATTGCTCTTGTGAAGCACCGTCACCGGCTCCGTTGTTTGAAGCGATTACCGTTTTCTTTACCACTTTCTGATGTTGCTCACTCTTTTGGTTATGCGATTCTGAATGTGACGCCTGTTGTACTGTCTGGTATTGACCTCCCTTTTTAAAGCTCGCGTTTTTACTGGAACTACTAGATTTCTGACTGGAACTGCTAGATTTCTGACTTGCTGACTGGGTGCTTTCATAAGAACTGCTGCCTACTCTGCGGTTACTTGACGCGGTGGCATTTGAATTGGCACTGCCTCCACTTTGGCTACTCTCCTGTGAAGACCCAGAATATGCATTTGATCCTTCGCTACTTTGGCTGTTGTTCCGAGAAGTGTTAGTAGAACCATTTGCACTGCCATTAGAATTAGATTTTGAGGAGCTTCCACTACTGTAGGCAGCAGATCCTGACGAGGTATTTGTGCTAGACCTAGTTACACTTTGGTTGTTATTGTTTGAATCATAAGCAGAACCACTTGAGCTGCCATTGGAATTAGAATTTGTGGAGTTTTCATTGTTGTTGCCATTAGATCTTGCGGAACCAGAAATTTCGTCAGACTCAGCAGAAGCGTCTGAGGAGCCAGCTGCACTGGCTCTATTTCTCTCGTTGTCGCTTGAAGTGAAACTCGTCGTGCCGCTGTTGGACCTTGTTGAAAATCTATTAGACCCAGACCTCTCATCGGACTCAGCAGAAGCGCCTGAAGAGCCAGCTCCACTGGCTCTACTTCGCTCGTTGTTGCTTGAAGTGGAACTCGTCGTACCGCTGTTGGACCTTGTTGAAGATCGATTAGACCCAGACCTCTCATCGGACTCGGCAGAAGCGTCTGAGGAGCCAGCTGCACTGGCTCTACTTCTCTCGTTGTCGCTTGAAGTGGAACTCGTCGTGCCGCTGTTGGACCTTGTTGAAGATCTATTAGACCCAGACCTCTCATTGGACTCAGCAGAAGCGCTTGAGGAGCCAGCTGCACTGGCTCTACTTCTCTCGTTGTCGCTTGAAGTGGAACTCGTCGTGCCGCTGTTGGACCTTGTTGAAGATCTATTAGACCCAGACCTCTCATCGGACTCAGCAGAAGCGCTTGAGGAGCCAGCTGCACTGGCTCTACTTCTCTCGCTGTCGCTTGAAGTGGAACTCGTCGTGCCGCTGTTGGACCAAATATCTATTGGGACCAGACCTTCCATTGTTCTCAGCAGGTATCGAGGAATCGTCTGCGTCGTTATTTGCGTATTCTTCTTCATCATTGTCTTCTACATTGTTGTCGTTGTCGTCATTTTTGTTGAAAATGGAATCATGATAATAATCATAATCATCAGAGTAGGAACTAGCTCCACTATCTGCGTTGGCGTAAGTATCAGTGTCACTTCTCCTATTTCCATCATAGTCGCCGTCATCAGTATAGGTGACATATCTGTCATCGTCGGTATATACTTCAGCATTGGAGCGGGCGGAGGCTGATGAACCTCGTCTGTTTGCTGACGCAGCAGCCTTACTGTTCGCATTGCTTCTACTATATCGATAATAGGGACGAGGATAGTATATGTGATAATATCGAGGGTAACGAAAACGGCCTCCACGTACTTCTGCTTCTGAGCTAGCCCTAGAATATGCCGCCGATCTTTTATTATTCTGTGCAGCGCTCGCGTATGCTTCGGAATTAGCATTAGTTCTTCTACCACGATAGTTTCGACGACCTCGCCTTGTTCTTCGTGGTCCGGATCTTACTCTTTTTGATGATCCTCCACCGCTCTGCTTCGTGGAACTGTATGCGTATCCCTGGGCACCAGCATAAGCATTGCCACCTCTTCCTGATACTTCGCTGCTGCTAGCTGATTGACTTTGCGCCTGACTGCTGCCTCCCTTACCTACTGCCACACTGCTGGACTGACTTGCTGATGATGCTTCATCAATGGCGGAGAGCGATTGGTGCTGGGCCGCCGTCACCTCGCTCATGAGATGATGGCGGCTCAGAGAAAAGCCCTGCAGGAGCGCGAACGTGCTGGAGAAACGTTGCCTCTCCGCAAGACCCGGGTCGAGGCTGCCGGAGAGCAATTACTGGCGCCTTTAGCAGGAGAGGGGACCAAGTGCGGTGGGCTGCTGCTGTAGCCTCTCCCCAATTGTTCACGCAGTGGGGCTTCCCCTTGCCGAGTCATGGTCAATAAAAAACAGCCCTATGGCAACACTTGTGTATAGTGTGGTGTATTTAGACCAAACATTCTATTAAAAAATTAAAAAAAATACAACACACATCTGTTTTAATATTGACTTTAATTATATAATTATGCACTTATTAATACTTACTTACTTACTAATACTTACTTAAGTGTACAGTTGACGTAATTATGCTGATTGTATTTTTATTGACTTAGTACGTAATAATGCAGATTTGTATGTAGCAAGGGCGTAGGAATAAGGCGGTATTATGGCTGCAAAGTTAGGGTCTATGTGATGACGGATTAAGAAAACAAATATCGCTATCCCTTTAGAGCCAGCTAATGAATATTTCGGCATTGAGACGGGCCTCGTGGTCGAGTGGTTCATGTAACTGACTGCCGTAGGGCGAGTCCACCGACTTAAGTGGCAGTGGGCGGGCCATGTCTGTCGAAGAACCGATGGCTGATGAAGCAGACGGGTTCCGAAGTGGAGACCGCGACTCAGCAAACGTAAGGTAGGACGCCCCCCTCCTAGGTTGACCGATAACCTGAAGAAGGTCGCAGGGTGGGACTTGGGACTAGATGCGGAAAGCGGAGGACCGCGGTTTGTGGCGCGAATTGGGAGAGGTCTAGATCCAGCTGTAGACTGAAATAGGCTGATTTGACTACTCTTAGTAGAAATGGGTGAATTGCACAGGCATAAAAAATACGCGGCAAACGTGAGAACGGTAGTGCAATGTGCTAGTTTTATGATTCTGGCTACTTTTATAGTAAAATAGGTTCTCCACTACCATTGCAATAAAATTCATTGAGTTATATCCAGTATTACATTAAAAAAATGCTTTCAAAGTGTAATTTTATCATCACGGTGGCCTGTCCCCGACCGACTTTCGCTCGAAAAATAGCTTACCCTGTAGTTGCATTTATTATTTAGTCTGAAAATGACTTTTGTATCAATACATTATAATATAACCTATATAAAAAAACTTGTTTGTTTATCCCATTTCTAAAACATTTGACAAGCATTTAACTTTTGTCCTACGAATGTAATAACTAATTTCAATAAAATAAAATTTTAATTAAAATTCGCGCCCGTCAGCTCCCGCGCTTTTTTTTTTACAAGAAGGTTATAAATATATATTTTATAATTTATTTTTTATATATTGACACACGAAGTATAGATAGAAGGAGTCCGAACGTAATGTTGAACGAATGGTCTCAATTTAAGGGACAGATTTTTTGCCGGTAGAGCGCGCCATTTTTCAAGGAGTACTCGTTTGAATTCTTACGCGGGAAATTTTATTGCTATTGACACCTGTGGAAAAAAATATTTAATTAAATTAATATTTAATTTAATAATAATAATTAAATTAAATTCAACTTTCACGAGCCAGCGCGTGTTTACATGTAATAATAATAATAGCATCGGTACGCCCTGAACACTTGCGCAGCCAGTGGCAGAAAATAGAACTATGATCTGGGTTTATTAATGTGTACACGAAATATTATGGAAAAGCCTATACCGTTCGGACTCCTTCTATCTATACTTCGTGTATTGACAGCTTAAACAAATATATTTATTATTAAAAAAAAATTACGGCCCTTGGTAAAAATATTTTTTTTACAAACAGAAATGGCGTGTCGCGTAGTAAAGAACTACAGAGCTATTCCAGAACTGATAAAGAAATGTTTAAGAAAAACTAAGAAGATCAAGATAACACTTTAATTCACTTCTATCATTGATTGTAAACTATTACGAAACAACACAACAAGTAGTTACTTTTATTATTAAACACTAATATTACAAAATGACTAGACCGCGGAAAGCTTTAACTATTGTTAAGAGTGGTACGACAGTAGATAATTCACCAGGCTCCAAGTAAGAGTAGCCAATTAACTTCTGTATTCTGCGAGCAGGAATAAGGGCCGACCGTCGGCCCCTGTTCCTGCTGACGCGCGAGTTCCGCCAGTTTATATATGCCAGCGGGGGGGTGCAACGCCCACAGGCAAGGGCGGCGCGGGGATGCGGTAACAGCTGGGCGAGTCGCCGCGCGACACATGCGCCTTTCCTATTTCTTTCTTTCTTGTCAATTTCTAAACGTCCAACGCACTGGTAAGGTAATTTAATCGTTCTTAAATTTATAAGTAGTTATTTTGTTAAAATTATGCTTAGTGTTTCTAAAAGTTTTCAATCCTATATTACCTAAGTATTTATTATACCAAGACCACAGATATGATAAAGACTAAGATCTGATAGCTGTAACCATTTGCTCATTTTATCAACGATAGCGGCCTGTTCCACCTTCACCTGGGTATAAGTCCTCCTCTTTCTCCAAGCTCATTAACAGCCCCCAATTAAGCATGGGCCACTTTGAGGGGGAATAAGGTTTACTACGCCGCGCTGACCAGGGGGCCAAGTCTGCTATTGAATGTTGTCACAATGATAGTTCAATGACACCATTAAAACCACAAAAAATTAACAGTAGAATTTTATCAAGTTAAACAAACTTGATAAAATTCGTGCAATCAGATATTGCATTTGTTGATTGCTTATTAGCGAATTTTATCAAGTTTAGTAGTCAACTGTTAAATTTTTGTCACAAATGATACCACAGGTTAAAGGGAAATTAGGTTTATTAATGTATTTTAATAATTATAATTATATATTTTTTTAATAAAATATTAAATAAATATTTGCATTCATTTATTTCCAAACCATTAACAAAAATTAAAATATAACAAAAACACTACATAATTTTGAATTTAGAAAAAAAAAAGAATAAAGTAATTCCGTATTGTCTTTGAAATCTCAATGTTCAACCATAGATTTAGTTTTGAATAGAGGCAATGTAAAACGAGACAGATATAGATTTCTATGTTCGTTTGTGTCAAATATTGTTTTGGTTTTATTTCAATGTTCATGGACATCATCCACCACTGTCCATTACGTAATTCACACGCCGTTCATCTCTCACTTCCAACAGACTACATTACTTACGAGCTGTAATCTCCGTTTACTTGATGTGATTAGTCGGATTGCCAGCGGTCGGATTGTTTACGGTCTATTTAAACTAAGGGTTATTCTATTCTCTGCCTTTTTTGCTATGTTGATATATTTGAAAATCATACAATACAGAATTTGCAGATCGTTTTCTTTCATCGAGTATGGTAATTAGTCAAAATGGGAATTAATTGACTTAATACGACAAACCATCGGTTGATGAGTAACTGTCATAACTCGAGCTAGCTGATTGACTACTTGAGCTGGCAGATTGACTCTTCGACCTAAAGCTGCTTTGTTCAAATTGACCAGCTCCGTGGTTTGAAGCAATTACCGTTTTCTTTACCACTTTCTGTTGTTGCTCACTCTTTTGGTTTTGCGACTCTGAATGTGACGCCTGTTGTACTGTCTGGTAATGACTTCCCTTTTTATAGCTTGCGTTTTTATTGAAGCTACTAGATTTCTGACTGGAACTGCTAGACTTCTGACTTGCTGACTGGATGCTTTCATAAGAACTGCTGCCTACTCTACGCTTGCTTGCGGCGCTAGCAGCGCTATTCGCAGCAGCTCTTGAATTGGCACTGCCTTTTCTTTGGCTGGTTGAAGCTTTAGAAGCGCTTCCCGCGGCAGCACTTGAGCCAGTACTGCCACTACTATCGTCGCTTGAGGCGCTAGCAGCGCTACCCGCGGCAGCAGAGCTAGCTGAGCCGATATTTGAGTGAGCGTTGCGTCCACTTTGGCTGTAAGTAGAGCTGCCTGAGTTAGCATTTGACTTGGAACTGCCTCCACTTCCGCTGTTTGAGGCGTTAGAAGAGCTGCCTGAGTTAGCATTTGAGTCGGAACTGCCTCCACTTCCGCTGTTTGAGGCGTTAGAAGAGCTGCCTGAGTTAGCATTTGAGTCGGAACTGCCTCCACTTCCGCTGTCAGAGGTGTTAGAAGAGCTGCCTGAGTTAGCATTTGAGTCGGAACTGCCTCCACTGCCGCTGTTTGAGGCGTTAGAAGAGCTGCCTGAGTAAGCATTTGAGTCGGAACTGCCTCCACTTCCGCTGTTTGAGGCGTTAGAAGAGCTGCCTGAGTTAGCATTTGAGTCGGAACTGCCTCCACTTCCGCTGTTTGAGGCGTTAGAAGAGCTGCCTGAGTTAGCATTTGACTTGGAACTGCCTCCACTTCCGCTGTTTGAGGCGTTAGAAGAGCTGCCTGAGGAAGCATTTGAGTCGGAACTGCCTCCACTTCCGCTGTTTGAGGCGTTAGAAGAGCTGCCTGAGTTAGCTTTTGAGTCGGAACTGCCTCCACTTCCGCTGTTTGAGGCGTTAGAAGAGCTGCCTGAGTAAGCATTTGAGTCGGATCTGCCTCCACTTCCGCTGTTTGAGGCGTTAGAAGATTTGCCTGAGTTAGCATTTGACTTGGAACTGCCTCCACTTCCGCTGTTTGAGGCGTTAGAAGAGCTTCCTGAGTAAGCATTTGAGTCGGAACTGCCTCCACTTCCGCTGTTTGAGGCGTTAGAAGAGCTGCCTGAGTTAGCTTTTGAGTCGGAACTGCCTCCACTTCCGCTGTTTGAGTTGTTAGAAGAGCTGCCTGAGTAAGCATTTGAGTTGGAACTGCCTCCACTTCCGCTGTTTGAGGTGTTAGAAGAGCTGCCCCAGTTAGCATTTGAGTCGGAACTGCCTCCACTTTCGCTGTTTGAGGTGTTAGAAGAGCTGCCCCAGTTAGCATTTGAGTCCGAACTGCCTCCACTTCCGCTGTTTGAGGCGTTAGAAGAGCTGCCTGAGTAAGCATTTGAGTTGGAACTGCCTCCACTTCCGCTGTTTGAGGCGTTAGAAGAGCTGCCTGAGTTAGCATTTGACTTGGAACTGCCTCCACTTCCGCTGTTTGAGGCGTTAGAAGAGCTGCCTGAGTTAGCATTTGAGTCGGAACTGCCTCCACTTCCGCTGTTTGAGGCGTTAGAAGAGCTGCCTGAGTTAGCATTTGAGTCGGAACTGCCTCCACTTCCGCTGTTTGAGGCGTTAGAAGAGCTGCCTGAGTAAGCATTTGAGTTGGAACTGCCTCCTCCACTTCCGCTGTTTGAGGCGTTAGAAGAGCTGCCTGAGTTAGCATTTGACTTGGAACTGCCTCCACTTCCGCTGTTTGAGGCGTTAGAAGAGCTGCCTGAGTTAGCATTTGAGTCGGAACTGCCTCCACTTCCGCTGTTTGAGGCGTTAGAAGAGCTGCCTGAGTTAGCGTTTGAGTCGGAACTGCCTCCACTTCCGCTGTTTGAGGCGTTAGAAGAGCTGCCTGAGTAAGCATTTGAGTTGGAACTGCCTCCTCCACTTCCGCTGTTTGAGGCGTTAGAAGAGCTGCCTGAGTTAGCATTTGACTTGGAACTGCCTCCACTTCCGCTGTTTGAGGCGTTAGAAGAGCTGCCTGAGTTAGCATTTGAGTCGGAACTGCCTCCACTTCCGCTGTTTGAGGCGTTAGAAGAGCTACCTGAGTAAGCATTTGAGTTGGAACTGCCTCCACTTCCGCTGTTTGAGGCGTTAGAAGAGCTTCCTGAGTAAGCATTTGAGTCGGAACTGCCTCCACTTCCGCTGTTTGAGGCGTTAGAAGAGCTGCCTGAGTAAGCATTTGAGTCGGAACTGCCTCCACTTCCACTGTTTGAGGCGTTAGAGGAGCTGCCTGAGTTAGCTTTTGAGTCGGAACTGCCTCCACTTCCGCCGTTTGAGGCGTTAGAAGAGCTGCCTGAGTTAGCATTTGACTTGGAACTGCCTCCACTTCCGCTGTTTGAGGCGTTAGAAGAGCTGCCTGAGTTAGCATTTGAGTCGGAACTGCCTCCACTTCCGCTGTTTGAGGCGTTAGAAGAGCTGCCTGAGTTAGCATTTGAGTCGGAACTGCCTCCACTTCCGCTGTTTGAGGCGTTAGAAGAGCTGCCTGAGTAAGCATTTGAGTTGGAACTGCCTCCTCCACTTCCGCTGTTTGAGGCGTTAGAAGAGCTGCCTGAGTTAGCATTTGACTTGGAACTGCCTCCACTTCCGCTGTTTGAGGCGTTAGAAGAGCTGCCTGAGTTAGCATTTGAGTCGGAACTGCCTCCACTTCCGCTGTTTGAGGCGTTAGAAGAGCTACCTGAGTAAGCATTTGAGTTGGAACTGCCTCCACTTCCGCTGTTTGAGGCGTTAGAAGAGCTTCCTGAGTAAGCATTTGAGTCGGAACTGCCTCCACTTCCGCTGTTTGAGGCGTTAGAAGAGCTGCCTGAGTAAGCATTTGAGTCGGAACTGCCTCCACTTCCACTGTTTGAGGCGTTAGAGGAGCTGCCTGAGTTAGCTTTTGAGTCGGAACTGCCTCCACTTCCGCTGTTTGAGGCGTTAGAAGAGCTGCCTGAGTAAGCATTTGAGTCGGAACTGCCTCCACTTCCGCTGTTTGAGGCGTTAGAAGAGCTGCCTGAGTTAGCATTTGACTTGGAACTGCCTCCACTTCCGCTGTTTGAGGCGTTAGAAGAGCTGCCTGAGTTAGCTTTTGAGTCGGAACTGCCTCCACTTCCGCTGTTTGAGGCGTTAGAAGAGCTGCCTGAGTAAGCATTTGAGTTGGAACTGCCTCCTCCACTTCCGCTGTTTGAGGCGTTAGAAGAGCTGCCTGAGTTAGCATTTGACTTGGAACTGCCTCCACTTCCGCTGTTTGAGGCGTTAGAAGAGCTGCCTGAGTTAGCATTTGAGTCGGAACTGCCTCCACTTCCGCTGTTTGAGGCGTTAGAAGAGCTACCTGAGTAAGCATTTGAGTTGGAACTGCCTCCACTTCCGCTGTTTGAGGCGTTAGAAGAGCTTCCTGAGTAAGCATTTGAGTCAGAACTGCCTCCACTTCCGCTGTTTGAGGCGTTAGAAGAGCTGCCTGAGTTAGCTTTTGAGTCGGAACTGCCTCCACTTCCGCTGTTTGAGTTGTTAGAAGAGCTGCCTGAGTAAGCATTTGAGTTGGAACTGCCTCCACTTCCGCTGTTTGAGGTGTTAGCAGAGCTACTTGCGCCAGAGTTTCCATCGCTGTCAGTAACAGATTCCGAGGAGCTGTCTGCGTTGCTATTTGCGTAATCTTTTTCATCACTGTAAAAGCCTGAATAGTCATTGCCTCCATAGTCATTGTTTTCGTCATCAATGAAATCATCATAATAATCATAATCATCAGAGTACGAACTAGCTCCACTATCTGCGTTGGCGTAAGTATCAGTGTCACTTCTCCTATTTCCATCATAGTCGCCGTCATCAGTATAGGTGACATATCTGTCATCGTCGGTATATACTTCAGCATTGGAGCGGGCGGAGGCTGATGAACCTCGTCTGTTTGCTGACGCAGCAGCGTTACTGTTCGCATTGCTTCTACTATATCGATAATAGGGACGAGGATAGTATATGTGATAATATCGAGGGTAACGAAAACGGCCTCCACGTACTTCTGCTTCTGAACTAGCCCTAGAATATGCCGCCGATCTTTTATTATTCTGTGCAGCGCTCGCGTATGCTTCGGAATTAGCATTAGTTCTTCTACCACGATAGTTTCGACGACCTCGCCTTGTTCTTCGTGGTCCGGATCTTACTCTTTTTGATGATCCTCTACCGCTCTGCTTCGTGGAACTGTATGCGTATCCCTGGGCACCAGCATAAGCAATGCCACCTATTCCTGACACTTCACTGCTGCTAGCAGATTGACTTTGCGCCTGACTGCTGCCTCCCTTACCTACTGCCACACTGCTGGACAGACTTGCTGATAATGCTTTACTATAACCTCCTCGATGACCGCGACCTTTTCTACCATGATGACAACCATGGCGACCGGAATACGCTGTGAAAAATATTAATTTAGATTATATTTTGTCCAATATTTTTATTTATCGAAAAGTAATATTTCTCTTTGACAGACGGGAAACTCGAAGCCCTATGTCATTACTTGTGGACAGTGTATATTTAGACCAAATAATCTGATGAAAAATTTTAAAAAATGACTTACGCTGCGGCAGTGCTTGGACTGCTACTACGGCCTGAAAAGAAAAAAAAAAATAATAAGTAAAGAGACTTTTTATTGTCAATAAAATAAAAAAACCGGCCAAGTACGAGTTGCATTCGTACACCCAGGGTTTCCTATCCACGATAGATGCAGCTGCTCGTAAAATCTCTACTATTTGCCGCTATGCCATCAGCGCTACTAGTATGTAAAATAAATACACAAAAAAAAGATGTGTGTCACTCGGGGACTGCCACGGTAAAGCTATTGCATAGCATTTTTTATCAACTTATCCAATTATAATTATGACCAATATATCCAATTATATTAATGACGGGCTTCATCCTTGATTGATCGATATCTTGATAGATCCTCGAATTAATATCAAAGAAACGCTACCTAGAGGCGAGTTGCTGAACTAAAGAGACAAGCGTGATATTTCAAAAAAGTCATTAAAACTTCTGCTATTCATCGATAGATGGCAAAACTAAAAAGTATCACCATGAATGAATTATATACTGGTGTTAGATTATTTTCGTTACGGAATTTCTGGATTCGATCTCCAGGCTCAAGGCCCGCGACAGAAGCTATGCAATAGCTTAAAAATTCATAATCTAATGACAAATTACAAGTTTTTGGGTTTTTCTCTATATCAACACTATATAGGCTTGGTCCATGCCAAATTTCAAGTAGCTAGGAAAATGGGATGAAACCAAGGTTTTGTTCCTTTAAAGTAAGTTGAAATTCCTAACAAATGGTTGTAATTTGCCTATATTTTCCATTTCATGCAGTAGTATTGATGCAGGGGCGTAGCGTGCCTTGGTGGGGCCCAGTATAAAAATTTATTTGGGGGCCCTTATGAAGGGTAAATATTTCTCACATAAAAGAAATCTGCATAACATTTCTGAAATAATAAAAAAGTTGGAAAGTGTTTATTAATTTTTCCTTACGCACGTCGGGGGCCCCTTGGCCCGGGGGCCCCGAATAATTGTTATGCTGATACGGCGGGAGCTACGCCCCTGTATTGATGTGATGCGCATACAAACAGATAAAATTCCCTAAACCATTGTTTGACTTCTATTACGCCAATGAAGAGTGCCTATTCAACATTATTTCAACATTATTTTTATTATAAAACTAGCTGTGCTCCGCGGTGTTAACCGCGGTAAAAAGGATAGAAAATCGTTTTTATTATTCCACGGAAACATTGCATTCTTGCGGCATAAAAAAATAAAATTGGTCAAGTGCGAGTCGGACTCGCGCACGAAGGGTTCCGTACCATTATCTATGCAACATAAGGCAACGTTATTAGTATCGAGCAAGAAACGGTAAAAAAATCATGTTTGTTGTATGGGAGCCCCCCTTAAATATTTATTTTATTTTATTTTTAGTATTTGTTGTTATAGCGGCAATAGAAATACATCATCTGTGAAAATTTCAACTCTCTAGCTATCACCGTTCTTGAGATACAGCCTGGTGACAGACGGACGGACAGCGAAGTCTCAGTTATAGGGTCCCGTTTTTACCCTTTGGGTACGGAACCCTAATAAATTGAATAAAACTAATCAAAAATAAATAAAATTAAAACAAATAATTTAATTATTAAATAATATACCTACATCTAAACATCTATACTCACAAACTTTCACAGCAGTACTTAGTAGGATGTATGTATAATTATATAATATTAATATTTATTTATTAATTTTTAAATATTCTTAATTATTTTTTTAAAATTTTCATGGACATTTCACACAACGTCCTCTGGTTCCAAGTCAAATATTCCAAGCCAAGCTTATATGCTTGTGTTATGGGTACCAGAATACGGATATAATACATAAACTACTTTTCTTTTGTAAATACATACTTATAATACATAGAATTAAACACCCAGACGCAGTACAAACATTTGTATATATAATAATAATGAGAAATAATAAAATAATAGAACTTACCACAACTAGAAGTAACGCTGTCAAGCTCTTCATGATGACTTGATGCTAACAGCTTAGATTTACTCCATATTTATATAAAAAATTAACAATAAAACACCCATCTGTGTTAATATTGACTTTAGTCACATAATTATGCACTTTTTAATATTTACTTAACTGCATAGAAATCAAAATAAAGCCTATTTTGCAGCCTTTTTGCACTCAGTCGGCTTGAAGTCACTTACATATCTATGTGTGTGTGAAATATGTATCTATGTGTGTATATTCATATAATGTTGACTATAACAATTTAATTAACCTTAAATTATATAAAATTAAATTTAATAAAATTACCATTTTTATTAGGGTTCCGTACCCAAAGGGTAAAAACGGGACCCTATTACTGAGACTTCGCTGTCCGTCCGTCCGTCCGTCCGTCTGTCACCAGGCTGTATCTCAAGAACGGTGATAGCTAGCCAGTTGAAATTTTCACAGATGATGTATTTCTATTGCCGCTATAACAACAAATACTAAAAATAAAATAAATATTTAAGGGGAGCTCCCATACAACAAACATGATTTTTTTACCGTTTCTTGCTCGATACTAGGGATAAACTCCGAATTTTGATTTACACGGGCAAGTGGTCAAGTGGTTCATATAACGGACTGCAGTTCACGAGGTCGCGTGTTCGATTCCCGCACGGAACAATCATTTGTGTGATATTCATATTCATACAAATGTTTGTATCGCGTTTGGGTGTTTACTATGTATTATAAGTATGTAT
Organism: Orgyia antiqua; assembly: GCA_916999025.1. Classification (NCBI taxonomy): domain Eukaryota; kingdom Metazoa; phylum Arthropoda; class Insecta; order Lepidoptera; family Erebidae; genus Orgyia; species Orgyia antiqua. Next base: position 2,206,815 of record OU779872.1, read on the forward strand.
TTACAAAAGAAAAGTAGTAAGTATATCTAGTATACCCGTCTTCTGGTACACATAACACAAGCAAGAAGCTTAGCTTGGGACCAGAGGACGTTGTGTGAAATGTACATGAATATTTATTGTTATTTATTATTTCGTCCTGTCGTGGTGATCATTGATACAAGTGTCACCACCCCTTTTCCTTCCCAGGGTGCTGTAAAAGTCAGCTAAGGTATATTGCATACAGATAACATCCTCTGTGAGAGATGGAAAACTCGATAATAAAGTCTGTTCAGCGCGGTATAGTAGAACATAGTGCCTCATCAAGTGGAGAAGGCCCGTGCCCAACATTGGGACGTAAATGGGCTGAAGAGAGAGATTATAATAATACAGGGTGCTTCAAAAAAATGTATACACACTTTGAACTTCCATAGAAAATTTGTTTACCGTTCTACAAAGTTAAATTTCAGGAAAATAGAAAGCTGAAAGTCCAATGTAAATGAAACATAAATAACAAATGTTAATACTGTTCAAATTGGTGACCTGCAGCATCAATACAATTCTGAGTACGAGTCACCACTGATTCTGTACATCGTATCAAAACGTCCAATGAGATTTCTCTACACACTGCTTGAATCTCATTCCAAAGAATGTCTAGGTTACGTGGTTTACGTTTATACACCTCATCTTTTACTGTGGCACAGTAAAAGATGAGGTGTATAAACGTAAACCACGTAACTGATTCTGTACATCGTATCAAAACGTCCAATGAGATTTCTCTACACACTGCTTGAATCTCATTCCAAAGAATGTCTAGGTTACGTGGTTTACGTTTATACACCTCATCTTTTACTGTGGCACAGTAAAAGATGAGGTGTTTAAACGTAAACCACGTAACCTAGACATTCTTTGGAATGAGATTCAAGCAGTGTGTAGAGAAATCTCATTGGACGTTTTGATACGATGTACAGAAACGTTTATACACCTCATCTTTTACTGTGGCACAGTAAAAGATGAGGTGTATAAACGTAAACCACGTAACCTAGACATTCTTTGGAATGAGATTCAAGCAGTGTGTAGAGAAATCTCATTGGACGTTTTGATACGATGTACAGAATCAGTGGTGACTCGTACTCAGAATTGTATTGATGCTGCAGGTCACCAATTTGAACAGTATTAACATTTGTTATTTATGTTTCATTTACATTGGACTTTCAGCTTTCTATTTTCCTGAAATTTAACTTTGTAGAACGGTAAATAAATTTTCTATGGAAGTTCAAAGTGTGTATACATTTTTTTGAAGCACCCGGTATTTATTAATAGTATGAATAATATCTTCGACGGGCTTCGTGGTGGAGTGGTTTATGTAATGGACTGCCGATCACGAGGTCTCGGGTTCGATTCCCGGTTGGGACAATCATTTGTGTGATATCCATAAATGTCATACAAATGTTTGTACTGCGTCTGGGTGTTTACTATGTATTATAAGTATGTATTTACAAAAGAAAAGTAGTTTATGTATTATATCCGTATTCTGGTACCCATAACACAAGCATATAAGCTTAGCTTGGGACCAGAGGACGTTGTGTGAAATGTCCATGAATATTTATTATTATTATGTTTCTCTCTTTGCAATTCACGGGTTATTTCCATTTTTTTTAACGAAATACCCGGTCCTTTATTAGGCTTGCGTGGGGACATGGGTCCAACACGTAGAGGCCCTTTGAGATTTTTAATGAATTTAAAAATGCGATGGGACACATACCAGGGACATTCCACGCCTGCACTATAAAAATGCAGCCATGGAATGCCAGTGGTACGAGTAAATCTATTGCAAATGATAATATGAAAAACGAACAGGTCTATTGAGTTTGGTGTTTAGTGGACTGGTTGCATTTGGAACTATTGATTAAACTATGGACGTCTGCCTTCAACACTTTTATGTAGATTGAACCGTGGCAGACGGTGACTCGCCGACTCACTAGATGGGCCCCCCACACAGCCGCCAGACAAGGCAGCAGGGAGCAACACCGGTGTGAGCGGCTTGGGGTGTAGAGCGGTGCGGCACCGGTTTCACCATCGCGGGCCAAGACCCGGAGCGGGTTTCCCCGTAATTACGCCCTTGAAATTGACACTTCCACCCCCGAGCATATAGCTCTGGCGACCCCACTCAGTCCGGCCGGTGAAGGCAAGACAGAGGCGACAGTCCAGGCACTCTCGGTTTCCAGTTCGGCCAGCCAACGAAGGCAAGCCGAAGGCGAGTCCTTAACCGACTCTCAGGGGCACTCGGGACCGCAGTGTCGCCACTCACATTCAGCTCGCCACAAGCTGCCCTGCGGTCTGTAGGCTTTCCCTAGGTCCTGTGACACATTCTTTGATTATACCACAAGATTTTCGAAAGCCTTACTATCTGCCTTACTATCTGCCTCCAGGTTTTGCGTTAGTCTCATGGCGAGGTAACGACTGGCCCAGAGGGGTTTATTATTATTATTATTATCTGCCTACGCCTACCCATTTAATGGTCGTGATGTTTAAATCAGGTTCAATCACCGCCTGTATTTATTAACCTTTATTTATTATTAAATAAATATGTTACTACGTACATAGCATAGCAAATTGATCTAATAATTAATACAATTAACTTAATATAAACAAACAAATAATAACAGAAAACAGCCTTTTTATGAGTTGTACACGAGCACAAACGGTTCCGCAACTTTTTTATCTATCCTACATAATATATATATTAAATCTGTAGAAAAATAATTTTTGTACATTGAATATTATTAAAAAAAAATAGTCAGGTGGTTTATGGACAACCAACCGAACCCACTTCCAGCGTTTTTGAAATTTTCATCATCATGTTTGTCTATGCACGCATCACGTAAAATGTACAACACTTATAAATATAAATGTCATACGTAGTATCTTCTATCTATTCTGCGGTCATACGTAAAAATTGTACACAACTCAAGGTATTACTTAGTCTTTATTTCATCGCAATCGATCCACTCAATCGAGAGATATTTACATAATACGAAATTTCTCAATTTGGTTACTTGCAACGCCATCTAGCGGCTAAAAAAGAATCGAAAAATTGGGTCGATCGAAAAAAAGTAATTATGAGCCACTGGTCCGATATAAAAAAATTCTTTCAGTGTTGGATAGTACATTTATCGAGGAAGGCTGTAGGCTATATAACATCACGCTGCTACTAATAGGAGCGAAGTATTAGTGAAAAATGTGGATTTTTACGGTTTCGTACAAACCCTTATAGTCTTACAACGGTGTCTGTTTGTCTGTATGTCCGTCTGTTAAACTTTTTTAGGGTTTCGTACAAACCCTTATAGGATCACTCCGGTGTCTGTCTGTCCGTCTGTCAAACTTTTTTTACTCAACAACGGCTGAAGGTATCAACTTGAAACTCATACGATATGTAGATCTATGCGGTCCCTTGCTGCAAAAAATACAGTCAACCTTTCACCTCTACGCATTTAAAAGATATAACCGAATTACGACCATTTTTAAGAATTTTTCGACTTTTGCTAGGGAATCAAAATTCACAGGTTACTTCCCGTTGCCCTAGAGCCTTGCAATTTGTCATAGATCAAGTCCATATAGTGCTGATATAGGGAAAAATTCAAAAACTTATAATTTGTCATCACATCACAAGTAAAAAAGTGTTTATACTAATACCAACTTATGAAGTAGCTGAAATGTAGGCGATTCCCTATATTTCAACTACAAAATAAAGTTGGTGAGTTGTTTTGAGTTTAATTAAATGATTATTTGAATGCAGTTATTTATGTTTATATGTCTAGTAGGTACGAAACCCTAAGTGTGCGAGTTTACCTCGCTCTTGACAGGTTTTTTACTCAGCAAACGGCTGAAGGTATCAACTTGAAACTCATACTATAAGTAGATGGAACTCGATAATAAACTCTGTACCAACACGTCTGGTCAGCGCGATATAGTAGAACATAATCCCTCACAAAGTGAAGGAGGCCCGTGCCCAACAGTGGGACGTAAATGGGCTGGAGAGAGAGATTACACGGAATCCTAATTATATTTATTTTCATTTAATATTGCACCTATATAAATATTTGAACAGTTGAAATTCATTGCATTATATTAACTTTAGTTTTTATTACTCAACTTGCAAGACAAAAAGGATAATGATATTAATTTCAAGCCTTTTATAATTAAGTGGTTCATGTAACGGACTGCCGTTCACGAGGTCGAGGGTTCGATTCTTGCTCGGGACAATCATTTGTGCGATATTTATAATTGTTATACAAATGTTTGTACTGCGTCTGTGTGTTTACTATGTATTATAAGTATGTATTTACAAAAGAAAAGAAGTATATGTAGTATATCCGTATTCTGGTACACATAACACAAGCATATAAGCTTAGTTTGGGACCAGAGGACGTTGTGTGAAATGTTGATGAAAATGTAAAAGTTGTTTTCATTTTAGTTAGGTTAAGTTTTTAACGCATCAGAATTAGTACCTATTAGGTGGTATTCCAATAATTCTTGAGAAAAGACGTAAAATGTAACAAGCAGATCACCGTATCGATTCAACATCAAAGTGAATATAAACAACTCAATTTGTGTATGTCTATAAAACAAATTATACATTTCTGTATGTACGGTGACCATGATTTGATTAAAACAAGAGATATTTTCAGAAATATTCATGGATATTTCAAACAACAACTTCTGGTCCCAAGCTAAGCTTATAATGCTTTATGTTATGGGTACCAGAATACTGATATACTACATATACTACTTTTCTTTTGTAAATACATTCATAAAATACGTACATAGTAAACACACTGACGCAGCACAAACATTTGTATGATATTTATAAATATCACACAAATGAGTGTAGGTACTCAGTGTCGTAGCTATGTAACCAAGGGCCCTGGGGCAAATTAAAAAATGGGGCCGCACTGCTATGTAAACTGACTAGATTTTATCAAATAAAAATGTGAAATATGTATACAAAAAGGTATTTTTAAAATTCTAAAAAAAGCTAGTTCAGTTCGATCAAGATTTCTGGTAAGGATTCGAGGGCCCCCTGAGCTTGAGGGCCCCGGGGCACTGTCCTGTCTAGCCACTTAGTAGCTACGCTACTGATTGTACTGTGTGTGTAATCCTAATCACTCAACCACGAGGCCAATAGGTATTACTAAAAATAATAAATATTCACGGACATTTCACACAACATCCTCTGGTCCCTAGCTAAGCTTATATGCTTGTGTTATGTGTACCAGAATACGGATATATTACATATACTACTTTTCTTTTGTAAATACATATTTATAATACATAATAAAAACACAGACGCAGTACAAATACTTGTATTACCATTAGAAAAATCACACAAATGATAGTCCCGAGCGGGAATCGAACCCGTGACCTCTTGATCGGTAGTTCGTTACATGAATCACGCAACCACGAGGAAAAGGAATTAGAGTCATACATATAATAAAGTGACTTTGTTTTATGATAAGTAAAGAAATAGATTATCCTAAAACATATAATATTTATGGTCACCTTAGCAGCACGCGTCCGTTGTAACCACATGGCCCTACGCGGATATCAAACGTAAACTTTACAATCTTTTTGTATATATACATACCTGGAAGAATTTTATATACCTACTAGCTTATACACGTGACTTTGCTTAATTTATCAATACTTTTATATTATAAAGCTGAACAGTTTGTTTGTTTGAACGCGCTAAAATAAATAAAAAATTGGTCAAGTGCGAGTCGGACTCGCGCACGAAGGTTTCCGTACCATTATCTATGCAACATAAGGCAACGTTATTAGTATCGAGCAAGAAACGGTAAACGAAGTCTCAGTAATAGGGTCCCGTTTTTACCCTTTGGGTACGGAACCCTAAAAATCATGTTTGTTGTATAAATTTTCACAGATGATGTATTTCTATTGCCGCTATAACAACAAATACTAAAAATAAAATAAAATAAATATTTAAGGGAGCCCCCCTTAAATATTTATTTTATTTTATTTTTAGTATTTGTTGTTATAGCGGCAATAGAAATACATCATCTGTGAAAATTTCAACTCTCTAGCTATCACCGTTCTTGAGATACAGCCTGGTGACAGACGGACGGACGGACGGACGAACGGACGGACGGACAGCGAAGTCTCAGTAATAGGGTTCCGTTTTTACCCTTTGGGTACGGAACCCTAAAAACGGTGCAACGCCATCTATCGAGTGGTTTAGTAAACTTCTATTTGTTAAGGTTTTATTTCTAAATTTCACGTGTTCAAATTCGCGGGCAACAGCTAGTAGGCTATATAACATCACGCTACGATCATCGTTTCATAATAAACTCCCTATTGATGTAAGAGAAATAAATAATTCTAAATTTATTAAAACTAAATTATGTAAAAAGGCGTATTATAAAATTTCTGATTAAATATTAAAGATGATTAAGTTAGGGAGTAGGTTGCTCTGGAGCAATACATATTCTATATTGTAACATTTTATTAGCATTGTAAGTGTAACATTTAATTTAAATAATAAAATTGGTCAAGTGCGAGTCGGACTCGCGCACGAAGGGTTTCGTACCATTATCTATGCAACATAAGGCAACGTTATTAGTATCGAGCAAGAAACGGTAAAAAAATCATGTTTGTTGTATGGGAGCCCTCCTTAAATATTAATTTTATTTTATTTTTAGTATTTGTTGTTATAGCGGCAATAGAAATACATCGTCTGTGAAAATTTCAACTCTCTAGCTATCACCGTTCTTGAGATACAGCCTGGTGACAGACGGACGGACGGACGGACGGACAGCGAAGTCTCAGTAATAGGGTCCCGTTTTTACCCTTTGGGTACGGAACCCTAATAATAATTAAGTTACTTAAAAGCTCTGCTGAGTTTCTCACGCCGGTTCTTCTTGGCAGATTGCGTCCTACACCGGTGGTAGGAAAGCACATAATTTTTCTAAAAAAAAAATTATGTCTATTCTAAATGTGTTGATTAAATTATTTTTCATTTCATCATTAAAAGAGAAAAGTGTTGCGAAAGCGGGAAAATTACCAAAATTTCATGCGTACAAATTCGTAGGCACGACATGACAGGTGATAGAAGACTATGGAAGAAAAAGACATGTTTCGTCGACCCCAAATAATGGGATAAGGGCAGGAGGATGATGATGAGTTAGTTTTTTATAAAATGAAATAATTTATTGGTTATCATTATCCCCATTTTTGCTACATTTTTCACTAGTGCTTAATTGGTGCTCTTAGTCGCAGCGTGATGTTATATAGCCTATAGCCTTTCTCGATAAATGTAATATAAAACACTGAAAGAATAGCTATCACCAGTGTTGCCGACTGTTTGGAAACTTTCCCCCTAAAGCAATTTCAAAAACCACTAAAAATCACTAAATTCAAAACAAAACTCCCCAAACGACGGATCAGTTAAGAAAATTTAAAAATTTCACCCCCTAAAAAAATCCCTGTATAGATTTTTTCCCCCTAAATTTGGGGGGAAAACCCCGGAGTTGGCATCACTGGCTATCACCGTTCCAGATATAAAGCCTGGGCCCCAAGTCTGCTAATGATCACCAATAATCACAATAGTAGCTCAATAACACCATTATAACCACAAAAAATTAACAATGAACTACCAAACTTGATAAAATTCGCCACTAATCAATCAGTTATCGCAAACAAATGCAATCTATTATCCGTCCCAGAATTCGAAATGTTATTTGACAGTTGCTAATGTCAAACTTGAAAATAATGCTGCCACATTTTTGGCAATATTGTTGGCCAACCGTAATTTTTCTATCCCGGTTAGTACCGATTATTCGAACCGACCAGAAATGTAGTACTAGCTGCCTGTGAAGTCGTACGCGTGGAAATGGGAATCACTGCTTTGTATAATCTTTACTTCTTATAAAACAAAATCGTAATTTTTGTATGTATGTCCCTATGTGAGCGTATATCTTCAGAAATCCGCAACGGAGCTTGATGCGTTTTATTTTAATAGATAGAATGGTTCAAGAGGATGGCTTTTTTCGCATAATTTGTTGGGGTTTACTGTATTTTGGATGAGATATGATTAAATTTGCCGAGAAATTCGGACGTACGCGAGTTATAAATGAAAACGCTGCCTTATCTTAGAGATGTGAGGTACAACAAACTAACGTATAGCGGAATTGTTCGCTTCCTATAGTTCTTCAAAAAAGTCCGCGAGGGCATAATGTCTATCTTTTTTTTTTTTTTGCCTTTATGGCAATCTGCTGATGTTTTGTGTTATCAGCAGATTACTGTCAGCATCATGTAATGGCTGCACATGTGTATTTTGTTACTAAAACTATATAATTTGAAATTATGAAATATTAGATTTTGACAAAATAAGAGAAGCCTGAAACAAATAGAGACACAAAATATGAGTGTTAGTTGTTAGTTGATATACTATTGAATATTACGGACATCACAAATATATATATATAAATATTAATATATGAGTTATAATTTTATATTGTTATTCTTAATAAATTTAATAAAAGCGTCTACAATTTGAGGGTCTGGGAAAAATGATAGGAGAAAGCGAATAATGTCTATCTTTTATGGGAAACCCGTTGTACCCATAATAATGTCAAAAAAAAATTATCTAATTCAATAGGGTGTTTTCAAAAGCTATTAATGTGTATATGGTAATATTTTTTATCAAATTAAATAGCTTAGTTAGCTTACGCAATTAATATAGATTATAACTGCTCTTTACAGCATGCAATTTAAAGGAATATCTTAGGAGATAATAATATGACGAAAAAAGAATTACGCGCTATAAAATAAAATACTTAAACTGTTGGCTGAGCAACGCGAACGTTTGCTCGGTCTTCTATCCATACTCCAATGTTTGGATATGTAAGAATGTTTATTGTGCTTTCACGTAATGACTAATGGATGGATTTTCATAAAACTTTCCAATGAAAAATGGAATAGAAAATGAACTTATTTTTTATCCTTTTTACCGCGGGTAACACCGCGGTGCGCAGCTAGTATAACATAAAGTAAAATAAACATGTCTTCAAAAACAAACAAGGTTAAAAATTCGCCATTTTACGGTTAGTCATTATTTGATCCTCGTTGCACTGTTCTAGGATTCTGGCGAGCATAGCACCATGCTGAACTCTAGTAAAGTTATTAGTTATTTGTTCGCGTGAGTGAGTTTGTACGCGCATATCTCAAAAATAAAGTAATACACAGGGTTGCACTGGTCGTATGAATCCGTAAAAATAGTTAACTCTCATTAATTTACAACATTATATAAATCTGCTAGAGATTTACTTATAATTTTTCGTTCAGTTACGGTTGGAGGACATAACTATTTTAAAAGTGCAATTACCGAGCATCACAGTAAACATCAGATAACATGTGGAACTCTGCGATAAGCTATAGCAGACACAAATCTAGCAGACTTGGGGCCCTGGTGATAGACGGAGAGCGATGTTCCGTTTCATTTTATTGGTACCTACTGAACTCTAGGAGTGATACGTTCCTGTATCCAACGCTGGGCCATATAAGGACTAAATAGAAATAAAACCAATCAATATTTTTATATATGTATTTAATTAAATAAAAAATTAACTATAACTTTAATATTTTGGCACTAGTCTTTGGTAATGATTTATTAACACATATATAACAGATGTATAGTCTATAGGTCTTATTCATAATGACTTATCGGAGGTTTAAAACTTCGCTAAAATTGTCAAAAACTGTTCTTCATAATAGTCTTTTTACGCTAGAACGTTTATTATCTCTCCGATAAAATCTCCGTTTAAACCTCCGATAAGTCATTATGAATAAGACCATATGTCTACATCACTCAGTCGGCTTGAAGCTATTTACATATCTATGTGTGTCTATGATACAGGCTATACGTCATATGAAACATTATTATTGTATGAAGTATGATTTAGCCAGGCTAAAGTTACTTGTACACAATTTTAAACGTCAACCCACCATTTGATATTTTTGTGGTTTTTAAGTACATTTTAACTTAATAATTTAATTTAATTAAAAATAGATAAATTATTTAAATGTGTGGTGACGGAATAAGAACACAAGTGTCACCACCCCATCTCCTCCCAAGGGTGCTGTAAAATCTAAGGTATATTGTACACAGATAACATCCTCTGTGAGAGATGGAAAACTTGATAATAAACTCTGTACCAACACGTCTGGTCAGCGCGGTATAGTAGATCTATAGGTGTACAAATAATTTACAGGTCTACAAATTCGACAGAACTTTGGGAAGGATCCCAAAGTGGAGGAGGTCCGTGCCCACCAGTGGGAAGTTAATATACTGGTGAGAAAAAGACATAATAGTAACAATTCTAGGCGCACGACTTAACTGAAAAAAAAAAATTTTCTGACACTTGCGCGACTCATTTGTTTATTTGATTGTTAGGGTTCCGGACCGGCCGTACCCAAAGGGTAAAAACGGGACCCTATTACTGAGACTTCGCTGTCCGTCCGTCCGTCCGTCCGTCTGTCACCAGGCTGTATCTCAAGAACGGTGATAGCTAGACAGTTGAAATTTTCACAGATGATGTATTTCTATTGCCGCTATAACAACAAATACTAAAAATAAAATAAAATAAATATTTAAGGGGGGCTCCCATACAACAAACATGATTTTTTTACCGTTTCTTGCTCGATACTAATAACGTTGCCTTATGTTGCATAGATAATGGTACGGAACCCTTCGTGCGCGAGTCCGACTCGCACTTGACCAATTTTTTGATTCATTGTTGCGCAATTCATTTTTTTTAAAATAAAACTACTTTTTACGGATTTAGACGCGTATATTTGTTTTAAATTTTGGCCCGACGTTTCGGAGACTGCAGTCACCATGGTCACGGGTGAGACCAGTCAGGTCAGTCTACTAAAAGTCAAATTTAAAATAAATATACGCATCTAAATCCGTTAAAAGTAGTTTTATTTAAAAAAAAAAAATTAATATTGTCGATCACACAATTCGTTAACGATATCTTTATATCTGTTTTTTTCGATATGAACTTTTTTGTTATAAAAACTGTTCATTATAGACTAACGGTCTTATTCATAATGACTTATCGGAGGTTTAAAAGTTCGCTAAAATAGGTTCGCAAAAATTGTCAAAACTTGTTATTCATAATAGTCTTTTTACGCTAAAACGTTTATTATCTCTCCGATAAAATCTCCGTATAAATAAATAATAAATAAAATAAATATTCATGGACATTTCACACAACGTCCTCTGGTCCCAAGCTAAGCTTATATGCTTGTGTTATGTGTACCAGAATACGGATATACTACATATACTACTTTTCTTTTGTAAATACATACTTATAATACATAGTAAACACACAGACGCAGTACAAACATTCGTATGACAATTAGAAAAATCACACAAATGATTGTCCCGAGCGGGAATCGAACCCGCGACCTCTTGCACGGCAGTCCGTTACATGAACCACTACACCACGAGGCCCGTCATAAACCTCCGATAAGTCATTATGAATAAGACCGTAAAGATTTTAATTATTATAAATGTGCACAACATAGCGAAATAAACTGAATACATCAATAGTTTTTTAGTTGCGCTCATAGAATCGATACAAATATTTCTTTTTCTCAATAAATATAAAATTTACTATACTTAAGGGCCTACATCAATATTATCGTATATCATCGCCGACACGTACATATTAACACAGCCAGTAGGCACAGAAAATGAAGAATTAGGGATACTTTTCCTATTTACTCAAAATCTACTAAATATATTTTAATTTTGATTTACGTGTTTCTATATACAGGGTGTCCCAGAACTCAACGTCAAGCCGAAACGGGGTGACAGGATAGATCATAACCATCACGAGAAAAATCAGAAAAAAAATCTATCCCATGCAGTTTGGAAATTATGGGCATTTTAAGAAAAACCTAGAAATTTGGTCTAACTGTACCATTTTTCGGTTATTGTGGTTAATTTTTATTATTTTTGGTCATTTAAACTTTGGAACCGTAACCCTAAATAACATCTCGAGAATCACAGTCTAAAATAATGACACAATTACCCCAAGTTTCCTAGAATTTAGACTATTTGTTAAACTATGAATTTAAAATTTTCAAACTTTGTCGACTTTGAAACACCCTCCTTTAAAAAAAATGTACTAGAGTGCCTTGGCAAGTGCCATTAAGAGTTGGCGCATTTAATCAGGATTGTAAAATGGTACAATACTTGTAAGTTTCGTACTAAAAAAAACGAGTAAAAAATAAAAACCTCAAGTAACCCGATTTTTGCTAACCCATTTTACTCAGTTAAAATGTTTTTTATTCGCACAAGCCCTTGGTAGGTTCTTTATTTTACGGTAAAATGATGAGAGATATGGATAGTGGACATGTTTGCCATGAGCGAGCGAGACAGATAGTGACGCCACTTTTACCAAAGCAACAAAATACTAATAAAATAATGAAAAATGTTGACCTTGTTTTGTTTAGGTTTATTGGAATAAAAGTCAGATTTGAAAATAACATTTTTTATTAAAACAAATGTTCAAATTGTTTACCATCAGCTTCAACACACGCCCTACATCTTCTTAAAAAAGATCTACTTATTAGCCGGGCATATCCTCGAGAGTTGATGTCCTCAGCAGCTTGAGAAATTCGTTCACGCAGCTCGGCTACGCTCTCAATGGGCTTAGAATAAACTTTTTCTTTGAGAACGCCCCAATAAAAAAAATCCAGGGGATTTAAATCTGGGGAACGGGCTGGCCACGAGATAGTGCCTGAACGTCCAATCCACCTTCCCGGATATTCTTGGTCAAGGAAATCTCTTACTTGCACTGCGTAATGCGCTGGGCAGCCATCTTGTTGATACCACATGTGGCAACGATCTGTTAGTGGTACGTCCTCTAACAAACTTGGTAAATTTTCTCGTAAAAAATTTAGGTAATTCGTGCCATTCAAATTCTCAGGCAGCTCAAAAGGCCCAACTATTTTGCCGTTTAAAATTCCTGTCCACAGGTTAACTTTAAAGCGATATTGGGATCGGTCTTCTCGCATTAAATGTGGATTCTCCACATGCCACTCATGAAAATTGTGTAAGTTTATGTAGCCATCTTTTTTAAATGTAGATTCATCTGACCAGAGAATTTTTTGGATGAATTGGGGATTTTCATTATGCCTCTGTAGCATTGTTCTACAAAATGAAATCCTTTCAGGATAATCTCGAGGGAGAAGACTTTGAACTCGTTGTACGTGAAATGGATGCATTTCAGCTCTTTGTAAAATACGATGTGCTGTGCTTTTGGGTATTCCCGTTCTTTCTTCAATTCCACGAACGGAAATACTTGGGTCATCTGCGACCTCTTCCAACACTTCTTCTTCGTAAGGAAAGCGAGGTCTACCTCCAGCCCGTATTTGATTCGGGAAATGGCCGTCCTCTGTGAGTGAATGGTGCACATTAACAAACACGCGGTGATCCGGATAGCGCTCTAAATTTGGATATCTTTCACGATAAAGTCTAGCGGCGGCACTTGCGTTGCATCTGCATTCCCCATAAATGAGATGCATGTTCGCATATTCTTGTGAAGTGTAGCGCGTAGGCATAGTGATGAGAAGGATGTCAACACAAAAGTCCAATTCCAAAAGAGAGAAGCCAAAGTTGCCGGTATGTAATCAACAAGTCCAATTCACAAAAATCCAAGTCCAAAAAGAAAAGCCAAAGTTGTCAGTACTAAATTAACACAAGCGAATACGGAAAGGTGCGCAGTAGACGAATGAGCGAAATGTACTAACTGGTGTCAGACTGGCAGCGTAGCTATTTGCTTGGTATGGCGTCTGTATCTGTTTCATTCGCACTCGTTTAAACGATGCATCTCCGTCTCACTGCGTGGCGTCACTATCTGTCTCGCTCGCTCATGGCAAACATGTCCACTATCCATCTCTCTCATCATTTTGCCGTAAAATAAAGAACCTACCAAGGGCTTGTGCGAATAAAAAACATTTTTCCTGAGTAAAATGGGTTAGCAAAAATCGGGTTACTTGAGGTTTTTATTTTTTACTCGTTTTTTTTAGTACGAAACTTACAAGTATTGTACCATTTTACAATCCTGATTAAATGCGCCAACTCTTAATGGCACTTGCCAAGGCACTCTAGTACATTTTTTAAAGGAGGGTGTTTCAAAGTCGACAAAGTTTGAAAATTTTAAATTCATAGTTTAACAAATAGTCTAAATTCTAGGAAACTTGGGGTAATTGTGTCATTATTTTAGACTGTGATTCTCGAGATGTTATTTAGGGTTACGGTTCCAAAGTTTAAATGACCAAAAATAATAAAAATTAACCACAATAACCGAAAAATGGTACAGTTAGACCAAATTTCTAGGTTTTTCTTAAAATGCCCATAATTTTCAAACTGCATGGGATAGATTTTTTTTCTGATTTTTCTCGTGATGGTTATGATCTATCCTGTCACCCCGTTTCGGCTTGACGTTGAGTTCTGGGACACCCTGTATAATAGTTACTTATGTTTTTAAAGTTATTTCATTAGTTAAAACGCGATAATAAACCGACAAATGAAAAAAATAAGAAATGAGAGAGGTATTTTCGCTAAGATTTTCTATCGAGAAAAATTTTTTCAATCGCGTTTCTGAGTTTATGCGATCCTAGATTATATATTGAAAAAACATATACTTAAAAATTAGAGCTCTAGCCATTCAATCTAAAGAAACAATGAAAACATCGTACCTAGAAAAATGCACGAAGCTATTTTGGTATCCTCTTAAGTATAATATTTTGCCATTAAAGTCTTAAAAATTTTTTTTTTCTCAATAAGTAATCAATATTAGGTATTGATTTTTTCGAGTTTTCTTTCTCTCACAAAGGATGTTTTCTGTGTACAATATACCTTAGCTTTTACAGCACACAGAGAAGGAAATGGAGTGGTGACACTTGTATTCTTAAACCGTCACCACATCGTGAATATTGACATGTATATGCGGATGAAAGATAGCAGCTCTTATGTAGGATGTATTTAAGTTTGTAAATTTTGTTCACTTTTCAGTTCTAGGGCCCAAACATGTTGGGGCCACCCTGTGCGCCCTTTGCCTCTCTTCTCAGAAGAACTCTGTAACAAAATAACTAAAATGAAACTATGCTAAAATTATGAAGCTGACAAGTTTGTTTGTTTGAACGCGCTAATCTCAGGAACTACTGCTAGCGTATTATGAGCTTTTTAAAATCATTCAAGTTCCAGGCAGGCCGTAAACTGCATGGCTATATTAGGTATGATGGCAGAAATAAAACTTTCAGTTGAAAATTTTTACTTAGTACTTTAACTTTTAGTTGTACCTTCTCCTTAAACATATTAATGTATGACTGGTTTAGCGAACTGACTGACTAAGAATTTTGTACATAATACGAATTTGCCAGACAGTTCAATTCACAGCGTAAACTGCCTGTAAATAAAAGCTCATTATACGGCCGCTGGTTCGATTTGAAAAATTCTTTCAGTTTTGGATAGTACATTTATCGAGGAAGGCTATAGGCTATATAACATCACGCTGCGATTAATAGGAGCGAAGCAGTAGTGATGCAGTACAAACATTCATATGACAATTATTATAAATATCACACGAATAATTGTCCCGTGCGGCAACCGAACCCGCGATCTCGTGAATAGCAGTTTGTTACATAAACCACCAGAAAACGAAACCCGAATTCCTGTAATAAAACTGTTTGTTTTTTTTTTATTTTAAACATCTACTTCCGTTAAAAAAAAACTAGAACAAAACCATAAACACAGCATACCGTTACAATTTTACAAAGCATAGACAAAAAAGAGATAATTTTACATTTTTTTTTCTTAAAAATGCCACGTGTACAAAATTAAAAACAGTTTATAGTCTGTTGCGATCATAAAATGTTATAAAAAACATAACTACGAGTTTGATTCGCTTACGCAGGATTCCGTATGTATACTAATGTATAGAGAATCCTGCGTTATGTTCGTGTTATGTTTTTTTGATAATATTAAAATACTAGTTTTGACGGTCTTCGTGATCTAGTGGTTCAAGTAACGCATGCTATTTATTAGATCGCGGGTTATTTTCCCGCACGAGACAATCATTTTTTCAATTAATAATTGTCATACAAATGTTTGTACTACGTCTGTGTGTTTACTATGTATTATAAGTATGTATTTACAAAAGAAAAGTAGTTTATGTATTATATCCGTATACTGGTACACATAACACAAGTATATAAGCTTAGCTTGGGACCAGAGGACGTTGTGTGAAATTTCCATGAATATTTATTCATTATTATTTATGTTATAAGTTATATCATCAACTGATATATATAAACTGTGAAATGTTCATCTCTCTATCTATCATCGTTATAGAGATACGGCCTGGTGATAAACAGTGAAATCTCTGTAATTGGGTCCTGTTATAACTTCTGCGTAAGGACCTCTAAAAATTGTTTCGGTAGCCAGCCGCCATGTTTTTTTACGAAACACTTGAAATTAATATTTTTCAAGTAGAATACAGACTGACATGGTAATCGTACAAACATAGATATATACCAGATAGCGTGAACAACTTGAACTACATCTTTCTCTGCTTTAGTCCAGCCTATTTACGTCCCAATGTTGGGCACGGGCCTCCTCCACTTTGGGAGGGATTATGTTCTACTATACCGCGCTGACCAGACGTGTTGGTACAGAGTTTATTATCAAGTTTTCCATCTCTCATAGAGGATGTTATCTGTGTACTGTGTACAATCTCGGAATCTCGTTTTTCGGACTAATATTCTTCGAGCATTTGACTCTACGGACAAATGAAAATCGGAAAAGTAACAAATCGGATTTATGACTTTCGGTAAAATGTTTTTCGTTATTTTTAATAATAGACATTACATCTTTTTGGTATTATGAAATTCGGACTTTTGAAAATCGGCATTTCAAAATTCGGAATAAAGTTTTTTGGAATTTTAGGGTGTTCCCGTGTAGAATATACCTCAGCTTATACAGCACACAGGGAAGGTACAGGTGGTAAGTCATTACCACCTGTACCTTCCCTGAGTGCTGATTAAGAATACAAGTGTCAACTTGTATTCTTAATCCGTCACCACACGGACAATATTCAACTTTATTTATTTACTTATGATACAAAAAAGTCGTTATTTTTGTATGTATGTCCCTATGCTTATAATTTCATAAATACGCAACAGATTTTGATGCAGTTTTTTTAATAGATAGAGTGGTTCTTGAGGCTGGATTTTATTTTGTTAAGATTTAGGAATACTTAACACAAATACGTAAACTGCGTTTTCTTCAGCTCTACAGTCCACTCTTTATAAAATAAACTTTGGAAGTTGTAAAACTAAAATACCAACACGTTACAGAAAACAGACGCTCAGGTATACGTTATAACGTATAAACAACGAGAAATAAATTCAAAATGGCCGACATGCGTTTTGATATTGCAAAAATTGTGTAAGTATTTATTTTTTTTAAAAAGTTTAACCAACTTCACGTGACTTTGAAATTTTTAATAATAAATAAATAATCATGGACATTTTACATAACGTCCTCTGGTCCCAAGCTAAGCTTAAATGCTTGTCTTATGTGTACCAGAATACGGATATACTAAATAAACTACTTTTCTTTTGTAAATACGTACTTAAAATACATAGTAAACACACAGACGCAGTACAAACATTTTGTTTGACAATAATTATAAATATCACACCTAATGATTGTCCCGAACCCGCGACCTCGTAAACAACAGTCTGTTACATGAACCGCTACATTAAGAAGCACATCAAATAAACGCAATATACATATACATACTCCTAATATTATAAACGTGAAAGTTTGTGAGTATGGATGTTTAGATGTTTGTTACTCTTTCACGCAAAAACTACTGAATGTATTTTAATGAAACTTCACAATAATGTAGCTTACACATCAGAATAACATATAGGCTACTTTTTATCCTGAAACAATGCAGGGTTCCTGTGGAATAATCGAAAAACAAACTGTGGTTTGTTTGTCCTTTACGGTAAATGGCTATAATTTTTGTTTTTTATCTATATTTATCCATTATACCGCGAGTAACACCGCGGAACACAGCTAGTATATAAATAAATGTATATCTGTAAAATAATTTGATAGCATTTCTCTCTCAGGCCATGTGTTTTTATCTAATTATATTATGGAATTACCAACAAGTTATAAGCGTTAGCGGGAATTGTAGCGATTTTGGTCTTATTCATAATGACTTATCGGAGGTTTAAACGGAGATTTTATCGGAGAGATAATAAACGTTTTAGCGTAAAAAGAATATTATGAATAACAATTTTTGACAATTTTCGCGAACTTTTAAACCTTGTACCTTAAATATTTGCTTAGTTCTATTCTCATAATGTTTATCTTCTCTTCATTTAGGACCCACATTGTTTATCTCTGCACTAACTTTGGTTGGCTGGTAGATAAATTAACCGCTGGTAGATAAATCGCGCTAACCACTCTATTTAATATTATTAAAAACCCCAACGCTCCATCATACCTTACTTCGCACTTTGAACTTCTTTGTGCCACTCATTCTAGAGACCTTCGCTCTTCCTCTAATTTACTACTTTCCTATCCGTCTCATAGCTCTAGTCTTGTTCACTCCTCCTTCTTCGTTCGGTCTATCCATCTGTGGAACGCGCTTCCCTTAGAAATCAGGATGTACACTAGTCTTCTTACCTTCAAACGCAAGGTACGCCAGCATTTCACACGTACTGAAGTAGCTACAGCATAACTACAACGAGGCTAATTTCCTTAATTTGCTCTCTATCATGTATTCATGTATGTATGTATTTATTCGTATATAATTATGATTGTATGTATATGTGAGTTTACTGTTATTAAATGTTTATGTATGTATTATATTTTCTTTCTAATATTTAACTATTAACTTTTTTTTTTATCTTAAATCCCCTATGGTTACACACCTACCTTGGTTATTTCTACATCACCCTATGGTTGACTGGAAGAAAATGCCTAAGGCATTAAGTCCGCCTGTACAATTCTTTGTATAAAGTGTGTTAATAAATAAATAAATAAATAAATGCCTAAGGCATTAAGTCCGCCATTGTACTTCTTATGTGCATAAAGTTTTAATAAAGAAATAAATAAAAATAAACCTCCGATAAGTCATTATGGATAAGACCATTTATATCTTAATTTAATACTCACTGATATATCACATGTCTATGTCTCCGTCACTCAGTCGACTTGAAGTCACTTACATATCTATGTGTACGTGAAATATGTATCTAACAGCCGTATTCACAAACGTTACTGTGAGGTCTCATAGTAGGCACGCACAGGGGTAGCAAAATCATTTCACAAACAATACTTAAGTGGTGAAGCGCACTATGCGTTTGTTAAGGGCCTACATCAATATTATCGTATATCATCGCCGACACGTACATATTAACACAGCCAGTAGGCACAGAAAATGAAGAATTAGGGATACTTTTCCTATTTACTCAAAATCTACTAAATATATTTTAATTCTGATTTACGTGTTTCTATATAAAATAGTTACATAAGTTTTTAAAGTTATTTCATTAGTTAATAAAATGTCGGTCTATTATCGGGATAATAGACCGACAAATGAAAAATATATAAAATTTTAGAGGTTGTTTCGCTAAGATTTTCTATCGAGAAAACTTTTTTCAATCGCGTTTCTGAGTTTATGCGATCCTAGATCATATATTGAAAAAACATATACTTAAAAATTAGAGCTCTAGCCATTCAATCTAAAGAAACAATGAAAACTTCGTACGTAGAAAAATGCACGAAGCTATTTTGGTATCCTCTTAAACTGAACGCATATCTAAGTTTTGTCTATGAATACAAAGGCTCGATGAACGGAACGCACTGAGAAGTGTTACCCTTTGCACAGTGCATCAACACTTAAGTACTTACATAAGTAAATATTGTTTGTGAATACGGGTGTTAGTGTGTCTGATAATGATTATTTTGTTGTTATATCATCATCTGATATACATAAACTGTGTAACGTTCATCTCTCTATCTATCATCGTTACAGAAATACAGTCTGGTAGAGATACAGACGGATGGAGGGAGGTAAAAACTCGTGTTTTAAATTAAAATTCCAATAATTTTACAAATGAATCATAAAAGTATTCGCTTAACTGTTATTGAATACATTTATATATTTCTGTCGAACGATACAGTTACTAATATTATATTAAGCTGAAGAGTTTGTTTGTTTGAACGCGCTAATCTCAGAAACTACTGGTCATTTCCCATGGTGGTAGGCAGAGACTATAGAGCGCCATCTGCTACAATCCAGACATACTTCCTTGGATCTCATACATCTGGTCATACATGCACGACGGTTGTAAGTGATACTTGACCTTTTTGGAGTAATCTGGCGATGACATCGGAGTATATTTTTCTCAGGCGTCCTCTCCTAGCGTTTCCACTTACCTCTCATCCTTTTCAGGCACGCTTTTCTCCACCTTAGTCACTACATCCCTTTCAGACCGCAACATTCTCTTATAACTTAATTTCTTAATCTATCTTTCAAAGTCACACCACACATACTTCTTAAAGAGCTGGTCTGATTTGGAAAATTCTTTCAGTGTTGGATAGTACATTTATCGAAGAAGGCCATAGGCTATATAACATCACGCTGTGACCAACAGGAGTAAAACCATGTAGTATCTAACACTGAAAGAATTTTTCAAATCGGACCATTCACCAGTGGTTCTCGAGATTAGCGCTTTCAAACAAACAAACTCTTCAGCTTTAGGTGTAATATTAGTAGTTATTTAAATTCCAAGCGAACGAAGCCGTGGGCAAAAGTTAGTTTGTAATAAAATACATTTAGTATTTGATTGCGGACATTGTACGGGCCATGTGGTCTTAGTAATAATGTTAAAATATGGCTTAAGTTATGAGAGAATAGCGATTTAGAAATAAAATTGGGAAGGTCTATGTACCATATCTATATCTACCATATATATATATATATATGTTCTCCGTGTGGTGACGGAATAAGAATACAAGTGTCACCACCCCATCTCCTCCCAAGAGTGCTGTAAAAGTCAACTAAGGGATATTGCACACAGATAACATCTTCTGTGAGAGACCGAAAACTCGAAAATAAACCCTGTGCCAATACGCCTGGTCAGCGTGGCACAGTATACCATAATCCATCCTAAATTGGAGGAGGTCCGTGCCCAACAATGGGACGTAAATGGGCTGGAGAGAGAGAATGTACCATATCTGTGTTCTTGTAAACATAACACAAGCATATAAGCTTAGCTTGGTACCAGAGAATGTTGTGTGAAATGTCCATGAATATTTATTTGATTATTTAAATGAATAATGTTATGGGAACCATATACTGGATAATGCGACGTGCGTCACGGGCTTCGTGGTCTAGTGGTATAAGTAACGAACTGCTGATCACGAGGTCGCGGGTTCGATTCCCGGACGGTGCAATTATTTGTGCGATATTTATAAATGTCATACAAATGTTTGTACTGAGTTTGGGTGTTTTCTATCCCTCCCAAAGCAGAGGAGTCTCATGCCCAACAGTGGGACGTCAATAGGCGGGAGAGAGAGGAGAGTATGCTCGTTGCAAAACTTGCATAAAATCGCTTATAACTTGCGCCATAACTAAACACGCGCAGAACTTCTCTTGCGGGGAGTTTATTAATGAATAATGTTTATCAAAATTGTTACAGCTGTACTGTTTTAAAATACAATAGCTACAGCCCGCAATTTCACCCGCGTTTGTAGTTTTTAAACTTTCCTTTACTAACGATCTTATTCATAATGACTCAACGGAGGTTTAAACGGAGATTTTATCGAGAGATATTAAACGTTTTAGCGTAAAAAGACATTATGAATAACAAGTTTTGACAATTTTCGCGAACCGATTTTAGATAACTTTTAAACCTCCAATAAGTCATTATGAATAAGACCGTAAATATACACCAAATCTTAACAAATTATACAAAAAAGCCATCATCTTGAACCCCTCTATCTATCAAAAGAAACCGCGTCATAATCCGTTGCGCAGTTTTGAAGATATAATTTCACATAGGGACATATATACTAAAATAACGACTTTGTTTTATAATAAGTAAAGACTAGCTGTGGCCCGCAACTTCGTACAAGTGGAATTTAGAAAACAAATGATACATAGAAACAACTAACACAGCGTATGTAATGGAAGCACTTGATATACGGATATTTTTCCCCGTTTTTGCAACATTTTTCACTTATGCTTCGCTCCTATTGATCACAGCGTGATGTTATATATCCTATAGCCTTCCTCAATAAATGTACTATCCAACACTGAAAGAATTTTTCAAATAGGACCAGTAGTTCCTGAGATTAGCGCGTTCAAACAAACAAACTCTTCAGCTTAATAATATTATAGTATGGATTTTTTTATTTTACTATTATGGGCCTACATCAATATTATCGTATATCATCGCCGACACGTACATATTAACACAGCCAGTAGGCACAGAAAATGAAGAATTAGGGATACTTTTCCTATTTGTACGTGTTTCTATATATAATAGTTACTTATGTTTTTAAAGTTATTTCATTAGTTAATACGCGATAATAGACCGACAAATGAAAAAAATAAAAATTTTGAGAGGTTGTTTCGCCCAGATTTTCTATCGAGAAAACTTTTTTCAATCGTGTTTCTGAGTTGATGCGATCCTAGATCATATATTGAAAAAACATATACTTAAAAATTAGAGCTCTAGCCATTCAATCTAAAGAAACAATGAAAACTTCGTAAATAGAAAAATGCACGAAGCTATTTTGGTATCGTCTTATGTTAATAAATTATAATTCTTCCCTTATTTGAATTTGAATCTTCCACTGCTGGGAGTACTGGGCTTATGGTCTTATGGTCTACTGATCTACTATGCATTGGTACTAAGTATAATAGACTTAGTTCAAAAACTAAAAAAAACAACGCTTGAAAATCCTGAGTATTATTTTAAATTACTACATTATCATCGTTCCTTAATATGTGTGTAACATTTCAGATCAATCCGACTACTGCAAGTGAGTGAACAATCACTTTTAAAGATTCCGTAACATAGAATAATACATTGATAGATACGTAAGGAACTAATAAATACGCTAAGTGAAGTTGTTGGCAGATGCTAGTGCATTTTAAATTGACTTAAAACTATTTATACCATATCTAAGACGCATATTATAATTTCAAGTGCATGTTTCACTCGGGAACTTTAAGTCTTATCTTATGCGCATATGCGCTCTTGGCGCACTTATCGGCGCCGCATCGGCTTAATAAGGGATCATACCAGACTGTTATGTTGTATTAGATATCTATACAAATATAATAAAGCTAAAGAGTTTGTTTGTTTGAACGCGCTTATCTCAGAAACTACTGGTTTGAATTGAAAAATTCTTTCAGTGTTGGATAGTACATTTATCGAGGAAGGCTATAGGCTACATAACATCACGCTGCGACTGATAGGAGCGAAGTGTACGTGAAAACTGCAATTACAAATACAGGGAAAATTATCCGTACGAAGGCGTGCCGTATCGCGGGCAATAATCCCTCCCAAAGTGAAGGAGGCCCGTGCCCAACAGTGGAACGTAAATGGGCTGGAGAGATATTATTGTTGTTTAGTTTTAAAAGGAATAAGCAGAAGTGAAAAATAAACAACTTAAAAACATGCTTCTAGTTTGAAAAATTTGAAAATTGAGATTTCAACTTTGAAAAAAAAAACACTGGCCAAGTACGTACGTGTTTTACTCGCACGCAGTGTTCAGTACAATAATATCAGAATTATTCGTCATACCATATTCGTCATACCTTTATACCTCTTTATTATACACTAGCTGTTGCCCTCGACTCCGTCCGCGTAGAATTTAGGAAATTTTCCTCGTTTTTGCAACATTTTTAACTACTGCTTGAGTGAGAGTATTATAAACGTAAGAGTAAACAAATACGAGTATAATCAGAATGAACGAACTGCTAAGCTATCAGGAGTTACACGTGCTATTGTGAGTCAACCATAAAATATAGATATATGCTGTTGCAGGATATTATTTAGACAATTTTATGTAGAATATTTCCGTCATACATGATTTCTATGTAACTTTAACCATTAAGGCTGCACACGCGACGGAAGCTTAAAAATGGAGCACCTTTTCCCGTTTTCCCAACATTTCCCTTCACTACTCTGCTCCTATTGATTGTAGTATGATGAAAAGTATACTATAACCTGCCCAGGAGTATGAAGAATAATTGTACCAAGTTTCGTTAAAATCCGTCGAGTAGTTTTTGTTTCTATAAGGAACATACAGACGGACAGACAGACAGACAGACAAAAATTTTACTGATTGCATTTTTGGCATCAGTATCGATCACTAATCAGCCCCTGATAGTTATTTTGAAAATATATTTCATGTACAGAATTGACCTCTCTACAGATTTATTATAAGTATAGATAGATAATATTATCTGTGGTCATACTAACTAACTAACTAACCTCAAATAATATCAAAAAATGGCATTAGGGCAGGAAAATAATGATAATGAGTACCTATTTTTGTTGTTTAGCAAATAAAAAAAATAGTTTAAAAAAACTAAAAAACACGCTTTATTTAATCGAATTATTGCATAGTCATCGGTCTTTGACAGGTGTGCAAAATTTGAATAGAATCTGACCGTTTAAAGTGGGTCAAAATAGCGTCAAAAGGAGTCGGTTACAAACATACCAACATACAAACAAACATACAAACAACAAACAAGTGAAGCTAATATAAAGCGTGTAAAAAAATTTTAAAAACAAAATATAATTATTAACAAATTGAACTAATTCAAGTCTTCCCGATATTTTTGGATTTTCCTGAAATATATTTTCGAGTTTTCCTACCATTTAATTTTCATTTCTGTTTTGACAGTAAATATTATAAAGTATTCCTAAAGCTTTCAAGTTTTCCTTAAATACACATACTGAATTTTTTTACTTTCTAGCTGTCACCAGAGATACAGCCTGGTGACAGACAGAAAGACAGCGAAGTCTCAATTTACCTGTGCTCCTTCGTTACGTCTTCTAGGTGGTGTGTGATGAAGATCAGCTCTGAATCCTCCTGCAGGTTCCCCATCCGTTTCCAGGACTTTCAGCAGGTAGCTTATGTATGAGGTCGCCAGGCGAAGAGTTTTGATCTGACAAAAGAACAAACATTAATTTGTGATTAAAATAGAAATATACAGCATTTTTGGCCTTTCAGTGGCTTGGTGTTACAAGTGGTAGACATTTTGGGTGTACCAAATAGAGTATCTAACATATCAAGAATAATTTTCCAGTTTTCCTGATATTTTTAGGTTTGCCTAAAATATATTTTGGAGTTTTCCTATCATTTAATTTTCATTCCTGTTTAAACAGTACTTGTTTCCAAGTTTTCTTTAAGGTTTCAAGTTTTCCTAAATAACATTTATTTGGTTTTCCTACCCAGCCACCACTTTTAATCCCAACCACTAAAGGCCTATACTAACCTTCGTCATCTTAGTATCAGGTAGTACATTAGGTATATGCTGTCTTAAGCTTGTGAAAGCCGAATTGATGCTCTGCGACCTTTTTCTCACAATCTGATACATTCGGTACATTCAAATACATTTATGCCCTATGTATAATAATTTTAGGGTTCGGTAGGAAAATCTAAAATTATTTTCATTAGGATAAGGGCAGGAAAATGATGATAAGTATTTGTTGTTGTACATATTATAATCAACTGATATACATAAACTGAAATGTTCATCTCTCTATCTATTATCGTTACAGAATTACAGCCTAATGATATACAGTGAAGACTCAGTAATACGGACCCGTATTACGTTTTGGGACGGAACCCTTAAATTCTTTCAGACATTATATCCTACTAAGTCATTTCACACAACGTCCTCTGGTCCCAAGCTAAGCTTATAATTATATACTTGTGTTACGTGTAGTATGTAAATTTAGAAAAACATTCCCGCTTTCGCAACATTTTTCACTAATGCTTCGCTCCTATTAGCCGCAGCGTGATGTTATAATAGTCTATAGTATTCCTCGATAAATGTACTATCCAACACTGAAAGAATTTTTCAAATTGAACCAGTAGTTTGTAGTTCCTGAGATAACCGCGTTCAAACAAACAAACGTTTTAGCTTTAGATTATTATGTATGTAAGTATTTACAAAAGAAAAGTAGTATATGTATTCTATCCGTATTCTGGTACAGATAACACAAGTATATAAGCTTAGCATGGGACCAGAGGATGTTGTGTGAAATGTACATGAATATCTATAAAATACTTGCTTCTGCCCGCGGCTTCACACGCTTTAAACTATCCACAAAATATCTTTATAAATTGTAGCCTATAGAATAGATATGTTATTCTGATGTCTAAGCTTACATTATTGTAAAATTTCATTAAAATCCATTCAGTGGTTTTTGCGTGAAAGAGTAACAAACCTCCAATATTAATAGGTTATAACGTATGGGCCATAAATAAGCTATAATTACCTTGGATAGTTTAGTATCCGGCGGAACATTGGGAATACAATCCCTTAGATCAGAAAATGCAGTGTTTATACTTTGTGTGCGTCTCCTTTCTTTTTTATTCGCAGTTGTCCTGCGTTTTGCGACACGTACAAATGACGGAGCTGGCCGGTCGTAACGTAAAGGTAATGATTGCATATCACACTCTAAACCTAAAACAAATAAGGTATGTTAAGCTGGCACGACAGAAAATTATGCTCCATACAAAAATATGGGCATCGTAGTCCGCTGTTTTCTTCGTGGATATTGCCTCCGCTGTAGTGACTATTGTTACACATGGCCGGTGACTAGGCACTAGGCATGGATGAAATTACAAATACTAGTTATATTATGACTTTTATGTGTTCATACAAATTTTATTAATTTATTAAATTAATTGATCTTGTTTAAATACAACACAACTATGAGATCATCTTTTATCGTAAGGTTCAATCGCATTCAATAAACCGTAAACATCTCATAATTGATGCGTTTCTGGTAGTTATTTAATAGTAGGCAATAAACAGCAAAAAAACTTACCAACTGTATTTTTCTATGTGTAACTGTAATATTTATAATATTTAAGGCCTATCTAATGTAACTTTAAATTATGACTACACCTTTCTGCAACACATTGTATACAGTTAAACTTGTAGCATCTATTACACAAATTTGGTAAGGTTTTACAAAACAAAACGTAGATAATAATAATTTATATACTTTTCGTCATTATAAGTTGTGAAAAAAATTAAAATCGGTTTGATTTTTAAAGAAAAGCGGCGGTCTACGCAACGTATTTTTTTTTTTGGAAAATATTTAGTTAAATCTGGTTATCCCATTCGGCGCGACGCCCGGGAATAGGGATAGCAATACCTACTTGCAAATACCTACCTAAAATGGAGCTGAAGTCCCCTCATAAGTGTTTAAATAAATATGTAAATCTTTACTTTTTATAAAACAAAGTCGTTATTTTTGTATGTATGTCCCTATGTGAGCTTATATCTTGAAAAATACGCAACGGATCTTGATGCGGTTTTTTTTAATAGATAGAATGGTTCAAGAGGATGGCTTTTTTGCATAATTTGTTAGGGTTTGCTATATATTGGATGAGATATGATTAAATTTGTCGAGTAATTCGGACGCGCGGGAGCTATAAATGAAAACGCTGCCTTATCTATGTGAGGTATAACAAACTAATGTATGGAGGAATTATTTGTTACCTATTATATTATAGTTCTTCAAAAAAGTCCGCGAGGTCTATCTTTTAAGGAAAACCCGCTATACCCATAATAATATCAAAAAATTCTCTAATTGTTTTCAAAAGCTATTTATGTGTATATAGTAATATTTTTTATCAAATTAAATAGCTTAGTCAGCTTACGCAATTAATATAGATTATAACTGCTCTTTACAGCATGCAATTTAAATGAATATCTTAGGGGATATGACGATAAACGAATTACGCGCGACAAAATAAAATACTTAAACTTTCCTGGGTCTTCTATTCATACTCCAATGTTTGGATATGTAAGGATGTTTATTGTGCTTTCACATAAAGACTACTGGATGGCTTTTCATGAAACTTTCCAATACATAGAAAACGAACTTATTTTTATCCTTTTTACCGCGGGTAACACCGCGGGGCACAGCTATATATTATAAATTATAATAATATCGTCTAAGGGTTTACCAAATTGTATACACGCTACGCAATTAAAATAACATACCTGTAGTATTAGGTGTATAGTTGTGTGTCATATTTTGATGATAGCTGTCATAAGGGGCGTTGCCATTCAACTGCATCTCATCGTAGCCTTTCAAAACAAAAATTCAATAATTATTGCCAAGTTTCGGAGATAAGCACTAACCAACGAACTGCATACATTTACGGGCCTCGTAGACTAATAGTTTTATATAACGGACTACAGTTCACGAGGTCGCAGGTTCGATCCACGTATAGTCACATAAAATAGTTGTCGCAAATTGGGATTGTTCATAATATTTTCTACCACTTGCGCGACTCATTTGTTTAAATAAAACTACTTTTTACGGATTTAACCGCGTATATTTGTTTTAACTCTTGGCCCGACGTTTCGGAGACTTTGCAGTCACCATGGTCAGTCTTTCCCGTGACTATGGTGACTACAAAATCTCCGAAACGTCGGGCCAAAATTTAAAACAAATATACGCGTCTAAATCCGTAAAAAGTAGTTTTATTTAAATTTGTTCACAGTTTTTCACCTGCTGTTTTTATATTTTTTTTAGAAAATATAGACTATTTTAAGCAGCTAATTTCAATATTATTGAAATATTCACTATAGATATTATTTTAAATGTTGTGACGTCGTCGTTATACGCAATCTGTGTAGTGCCTTTTCCTGATAGATTTAAGACAGATTGCAATATGTACATCTTTTCAAAGTTGCCAAGTTGATATAATAGACCAATTTCAACTCCACCACAGAGTAGTATATCCCTAAGAACGCCATAATATTTTAAGTCCTTCATTTCAAGGGCAAATAGAAATCATTTGCTTTTTTGGAAAAATACTCGTTAATATAGCAAATTTTCCGAAAAAAACTAATGGATCATGATCAGAAACTCTATTCCCCGAAATAGTTTTCGAATTAAGAGTTTAAAAAAATATGAACAATGCCAATTACAAACATCACTTTTGAAAGCAAAAAAAATGGTCAAGTGCGAGTCGTACTCGCGCACGAAGAGTTCCGTACCATTATCTATGCAACTTATTAGGCAACGTTATTAGTATCGAGCATAAACGGAAAAAAAATCATGTTTGTTGTATGGGAGCCCTCCTAAAATATTTATTTTATTTTATTTTTAGTATTTGTTGTTATAGCGGCAATAGAAATCCATCATCTGTGAAAATTTCAACTGTCTAGCTATCACCGTTCTTGAGATACAGCCTGGTGACAGACGGACGGACGGACGGACGGACGGACAGCGAAGTCTCAGTAATAGGGTCCCGTTTTTACCCTTTGGGTACGGAACCCTAACAAGTGTAATTAGTGTTTAAACCCTAACAATTAGGAAGAGAAGATCTGTTTTATTAGTCTATAGTTTAATTTAACCTATGGCGAGTATCATACGTTCGTGTGGTGACGGATTGAGAATACAAATGTCGCCACCCCATCTCTAGATAACAATAGGTGCCAATTCTTTAAATACAACCAAACTGTTTAGTTTGGTTGTATTTAAAGAATTGGCACCTATCAATTAAAATTTTTTAGTTAAGTTTTTAACTAAAAAATTTTAATTGATAGTGTTAATAACACAATTTGTCAATGTTAATACAACTTTCATAATAAAAAAACTTTGTACTATAGATTATTTAACGATTTTATTTTTGGTTTAAACAACTAATTAAAAAAAATTATAGTCTTAAGACTATAATTATTTTTTTTAAGAGTTTACACTATCAACTTTCATGTTTAGTTCTTCACGTAGAATCGGTACCAATCTATCTGTTAAATCTGTGTTTTATACCATAAGTCCTTCCAATGTAGTGTGTATTATCGTGATAGACATCTTGCGCCTCAAACTCATGTATTTCATTAGATCCTGGCCAGTAGACCGCACCATCCATTGGGCTTCCTTGGTGGTTTGTCTGACAGTAATAAGGTGGTTCATATCTGTCAAAACCTTCATCCGAAGGTGACATACTGCCATAACTTGACATTTAGTTAATCTGTAACAAAAAAAAATAGTTCTATATTATAAAAGAAGATGAAGTTCCCTGGAACAAATCGAAAATCAAGAACACAGTTAAAGAATGCTTTACAGAAAACAGAGACATTGACGCCGGCAAATCCAATGAGATGCCAATCCTTCACACTCCCGTAGTGAAGGAAAAGAAAAATAAAAACCTGTCGTAATTTTTGTATGTATGTCCCTATGTGAGCTTATATCTTCAAAAATACGCAACGGATCTTGATGCGGTTTTTTTTAATAGATAGAATGGTTCAAGAGGATGGCTTCTTTTGCATAATTTGTTGGAGTTTGCTGTATATTGGATGAGATATGATTAAATTTGCTATATGATTAAAATTGCGGACGCGTGCGCGCTATAAATGAAAACGCTGCCTTATCTATGTGAGGTACAACAAACTAATGTATGGAGGAATTGTTTGTTACCTATAGTTCTTCAAAAAAGTCCGTGGGCATATGTTTATCTTTTAAGGAGAACCCGCTGTACCCATAATAATGTCACAAAAATTATCAAATTCAATAGGATGTCTTCAAAAGCTACTTATGTGTATATGGTAATATTTTTTATCAAATTAAATAGCTTAGTTAGCTTACGCAATTAATATAGTCTTGGAAAACAGACCAAAAGGGACTTTTTTTAAAAATAAATAACACTTCACACGTTTTAACAATCGATTTTTTTATAAATTCACACAAAAATAACCAAGTAACAATTCTACTTACTCAATAACAAACAATCACTTTATTAATCTAAAATCTGATTCTAACAGCTAAACTTACGCGAACTGAATTTTACACAAATATATACGAACGAACCGACCGAACTTATCACGCTGACGAACGAAACCAAAAGAGAGCGAGACTGCTGTTTACACCCGCTTTTATAGGATTTCCCCTACTACTACCCTCATGTATTCCAACACGGCCTCTCCTGACAGGAGTCCGTCCTCGGACTCCATTTATTTTAGCTTTCAAGATCCGTGTCAAGAATTGGCAGTGAATTTCCTTCGTTCGAGGCGGAAGCGATGCAATCAGAGTGTCTCTGTATGCCAGAAGGCCCTGGTTGTGGCTCTATTTCCTCCACAGTATGGTCAACATCAGGTGGTGGATTAGCTCTAGGAAGTAACTCCTCTCCTTCACTGTCTACATCTGTAACAAAGATATACAACCACAGAATTTCTTTTTGTTTGTAAATTATCATCACACATCAACAATTACATAAGTGACAATAATTGCTGAAAGCCACTAGACTCAAAATAGTAATTCAACATAGATTACTCAAGAAAAATTTCCATGCAAATTATAAGGGCAGAAAAAAAAGAATACGTAAAACCATGATAAGGTATCCGATGCACTCCAAGATACACTTATCCAACCTCCACCTAGAAGAACCGGTCCGATGCGCTCCAAGACACGGTTCCCCCAGGTCCAACGTATCCCGCCCGAGATAACCGGTCCGATGCACTCCAAGATGGTTATCTCAGGTGTAAAGTCCCTCCTAGGATAGCCCGTCCGATGCACTCCAAGACAAAGCTATCCTAGGCACCAGGACAACCGGTCCGATGCACTCCAAGACATGGTTGTCCTAGTCCTAAGGAACTTAATCGGACAAAAACAAACCTTCGTCTCATACCAAACAACTCAACTTCCCTCCACATAAACTCAGAAATGCAAGCATATGAGGGATTCTTATGATAAAATAACAGCAGCTTCGTAAAATGACTTTTAGTAGTCGTAAATAGGTTCAAAATCTTAATAGGATTTCTCAAAGCAAATATTCAAGTAAAGATTTTACTAACTTACCATCGAAGAAAGCAGAACACACCTCGGGAGTCCATTCTCCCCGCCACGGAACTATATATTCCGCAGCCGCTTGGGTCGACTTGCCATATGAGCCAGCTAGCAGCTGCAGCTCATAGCGACCATGTGGAAGTATCTTTACCACTCGGTACGGACCTCGCATACACGAGTCTAACTTCCCCGTCGACTGCGCCTGTTTGCGCACGAAGACCAAAGAATGTAATTCAAACGTGTGCGCCGGCCTCCGTCTCTGGTTAACATAGTCATCCTGGCGAGCTTGATTGGTATTAAGGTGTTCAGACGCCCTCTGGCGGCTCATTTCACGGAGTGCTTCCCGGTTACCACTCGAGCCTTCAACAGCTATGTCTCGTATAAGGTTACGTATGAGTGGAGTGGCGGCTTCGACACCTATCAGTAGATTCAAGGCAGAGTATTGCGTCGTTTTGTGCTTTGTTATGTTCAAAGTCAGCTGCAGCTTCCACATAACTGCTGGCCACCTTTGTTGCCGATGGTTGCACTCGATACGGACCATGTTGAGTACGGTGCGGCAATAGCGCTCAACCTGCCCATTGGATTGATGCATCTCGGGTGTTATAAAGTGAGTATCGCATCCCAAATCGCTGACCCAATTAAGGAAATCGGTACTTTGGAACATACGTCCTCTATCCGCGATAATTAATTTTGGGGTTCCAAAGAGAGATATCATGTTCGTAATGTGCCGTTTCAGCTCGTCAGTGTCTTGTCGGTACATAGGATACAAAAGACAGTATTTTGAAAACGCATCTATTATAATGAGTACATGACGGTAACCATCGCTTTCTGGCAGAGGGCCTAGAGTATCAATATGAACGGTCTCAAAAGGTACATATGGTTTTTCCCAGGAGTGAATGGGCTGTAAAGGCGCTCGAGCCACCTTTTTATGAGACAGACAAACTATACAATGGGAAATATATTTTTGCGCGAATGTCCTCAAGCCCGGAAACCAAAAGTGTTTTGTGATCAAATCTACAGTTTTATCAACTCCCTGATGATCATGTTCATCATGAAAAACACGCATAAGGCTGAGTCTATGCCCTTTTGGGATATAACAACAGAATTTAGGATTTTCACCAGTAGGTGTGAGTTTAACATAAAGAGTGTCGTTTTTAACAATATAACGACTAGAATCTAACTGCCCATCTGCTAGTCTTTGCTTAAGAGACTGCGTCTCCTCATCTGAAGCCTGAGCGATTTGTGCCCAATTTAACGGCTTTTGAATGGTACATACGTTAACCGGATTCCGGCTAAGGTAGTCCGCATGAGAAAGAAGACCACCCTTTCTGTATTCCAGGCTAAAATCAAAATCCTGCAGGTATACCCACCACCGGGCCACCCTAGGCAAAAGATCTTTCTTACGCTGCGTGAGCTTTAATGCATTACAATCAGTAACCACGGTGAAGTGTACACCCACAAGATAGTGCCTGAAATGTTCAAGAGCTTTTACCACTGCTAGAGTCTCCAGCTCGTATGAGTGGTATCTACTCTCAGCCCCCTGAGTAAGTCTGCTAAAATAAGATACCACCCGTTTGCGATTTCCTTCATGTACTTGCATCAAGACAGCTCCGTACCCAATAGAGCTGGCGTCTGTATGCAATTCTATTGGCAATGAAGGATCATATATAGCAAGTACTGGCTCATTTGTAAGACAATCTATGAAATATTGACGAGCTGCACGTTGTTCTGTTCCCCAATGAAAATTAACTCCCTTTTTGGTAAGTGCCGCGATACAAGAAGACTTTTGAGCAAACCCAGCTATATACCTTCTAAAATAACTAGCCAACCCCATAAACTGTCTTACTTGTCTGACATTTTTAGGCTCTGGGGAGTCGATCAGAGCCCGTACTTTCTCATGACTCGGCTTAACCTGACCCTTACTAATTGTACGACCCAAATACTCTATACTTGTAGCCAAAAATGAGCACTTCTTTAAATTGATAGAAAAACCAGCCTCCGTTAATGATTCAAGTACCCTATTAAGCAAAATCAAACCCTTATCAACAGTTTTACTCATAATTAAGATATCATCGATGTAAACAAGTATATCTCCAGAATTTATAAACTCACGAAGGGTTTTTGAGATGATTCGTTGATAAACAACTGGCGCATTTGCCAAACCATAGGGCATTTTCCGATACTGGTAGTGGCCCTCCGGTGTGACAAACGCTGTAAGCGGAATAGATTCAGAATCTAAAGGAATCTGATGAAATCCAGTGGCCATATCTAACGATGTGAAATATTTATTATTACCTAATCGATCTAAGCAATCATCTATGCGAGGCAACGGAAATCTATCTTTGATGGTAATCTCGTTTAGTTTGCGATAGTCCACACACATCCTATCTGAACCGTCTTTCTTTTTAACTAACAAGATTGGACTCGCGTAGTCAGATTCAGATTCCTCTATTATCCGTTTGTCAAGTAAGTCTCTTATTATATCGCGAACACGGAGAGTCTCGGAGTGTGAGAGTTGATATGGTCGGTAATACACAGGAGTGCTGTTTTTAAGTTTTATTGACATACATCCTGTACTCACAGTTGACGTTGCAGTCCCGGTAATAAGATGTTGCGAGAATTTATTAATGACTCCTAACAATCTGTCTAAATCATTATCGACTAAAGGTGTATTAATTGGTGTTGAAGTCTTAGACTGCACATTCAACACCGTTTCTAAATCAGCAACAGCTCTCGTAAGTAACTGGCGGTCCTTGGTACGTATGTAGCTAACACCCTCTCTATTCAAGACGTCCGTTCCTATAATTACCGACGCATTCATATACTCGGCAGACACTACAAACAGATCCACTTCAAGAGTCAAACCGTCAAACTCAATAGGCAGCGTAACATAAAAAGTACTTTCAATTTCTTGACTACCTAATCCTTTCAAAATCCGAAACGTTGGAATACGCGAGCATTTAAAATGTCTTAGCAAAGAGGACGAAATCAACGAGATAGTAGAGCCACTATCAATTAAGACATCCACCGAAACATTCTGAATTACGGCCGCTACAATGTCTCTGGTGGGACTGACTCGTTGCAAAAATTTACGCTATCCTTACTTGAAGCTTCCACACGTAGCTTAACAAAACAAGTTTCGGCTTTGTGTCCCGGTCTCCTACAGTATGTACACGGCTCAGGCCTAGATGGTACAAGAGCTGCCGATGTTAATTTAACTCCTTCATTATTAGGTGAATTCTCCGACGGTTGCTCTACTCTGGATCTCTTAATACATGAAGCCTGTCTATGCCCTAACTGACCGCAGGAGAAGCACCTAATATCACTGAGGCTACGTTTACGCAAATACTCTATAGGGCGTCTACCTACTGTAATGTTGCGCGAATCAGGACGTGAGGCTACGCGGGGCCCGTGAGGCGTCACGACACTACTAGTACTCGGCTTAACGTAAATCGAACAAAATTCGACCAAATCATTTGGTAATAATTTAGCGTTTATTGCTGAAGCTCTAATACTCGGGTCAGTAATACCGCGGATTATTATAGACGAGATAAGTTCGTCACTAAGTCCTCGCACTATACGTAAGCGAAGTAACGACCGGCGTACGTATTCTGCGTACGTTGGATAATTATCAGAGTTTTTGGTCATAACTTCAAACAGTATTCCCGCGAAGTCTGGTACTTTAGGGCAGAGAGGCTTAAACTCTTTTTTAAAACTTGTCCAACTACGATCACTTGAAACCCATTCATTAAGCCATGACTTAGCATCTCCCAGCAGACAATTCCCTATGCGCGAGAGACACTCGTAATCATTCCAATTATTTAAAACCTTTGCTCTATCTACTTCTAAACACCAATCATCGATATTGTGTAAACTTGGGTCGAAGTTAGAAATATAATAGTGTTGAGACGAGTTGCCTACCGCGCTAATCGAACGAATGGCATTCGCAATACTGTCGGTAATGTTAGCAGCATCTGACTGTACAGGTGGTAAACCCGCATCCCTTACTTCACGATCTGCGGAATGTGTCGCTGGCGAGATCAAATGGGGTCGCGGACTACGGCTGTGGTTACGATCGCGTCGAGTCGCAGGCGAACGTGAAACCGGACGGCGTCCTATCGCCGGTAATTGACGCATGCTACGAGATGCATAACGATCGGACCTACGAGATCTATCACGATCACGCGACGGCGTACGCAAATGTCGTGACACCTGTCTACCGCGGACGCTAGCTGGTGATAAGGTCTTATCTTCGCGGTCGTGCAATCGTGCCGACATTTGGCCGGACGATGGCCCTGCTCGAGGTGAAGCCCTTGTTTTCTCCTCTAATGCCTTAAGTCGCGACATCATCGCCTTCATTTCAAGCCTCAACATGTCATTTTCATCGAGAGATTTCTCACGGGACCTATCACACTGATTGTCGCGGCGATCGCGGCGGGAACTACTTTCGCGTCCAGTACGACTACGATTGCGTTCACGTTCTGACATTTTTAGTAACGAACTAAACGACGACGATCAAAGCCAATCACTGATTAAAACACAGCAGCTAACTACGAAAATACTAAAACAACGACGTTACACGGTTATAAATAGAACCTGTAGAATCAGATAGCAACTAACAAAGTGATTGAGAAAAATAAAAATTTCTTGTGGGTAGAAAAAGAAAAGAGAAAAAAAATATTTAGCTGAATAGGCCAAGCTAATAAGGGCTCGAAAAAGTAAGAATCCCACTTCTGATCTTGGAAAACAGACCAAAAGGGACTTTTTTTAAAAATAAATAACACTTCACACGTTTTAACAATCGATTTTTTTATAAATTCACACAAAAATAACCAAGTAACAATTCTACTTACTCAATAACAAACAATCACTTTATTAATCTAAAATCTGATTCTAACAGCTAAACTTACGCGAACTGAATTTTACACAAATATATACGAACGAACCGACCGAACTTATCACGCTGACGAACGAAACCAAAAGAGAGCGAGACTGCTGTTTACACCCGCTTTTATAGGATTTCCCCTACTACTACCCTCATGTATTCCAACAATAGATTATAACACTGTTCTTTACAGCATCCAATTT
Source organism: Orgyia antiqua (assembly GCA_916999025.1). Classification (NCBI taxonomy): domain Eukaryota; kingdom Metazoa; phylum Arthropoda; class Insecta; order Lepidoptera; family Erebidae; genus Orgyia; species Orgyia antiqua. The sequence continues at coordinate 2,244,063 of OU779872.1, forward strand.
AAATGAATATCTTAGGAGATATGACGAAAAAAGAATTACGCGCGACAAAATAAAATACTTAAGAGGATACCAAAATAGCTTCGTGCATTTTTCTACGTAAGAAGTTTTCATTGTTTCTTTAGATTGAATGGCTAGAGCTCTAATTTTTAAGTATATGTTTTTTCAATATATGATCTAGGATCGCATAAACTCAGAAACACGATTGAAAAAAGTTTTCTCGATAGAAAATCTTAGCGAAACAACCTCTCTAATTTTTTATTTTTTTCATCTGTCGGTCTATTACCGCGTATTAACTAATAAAATAACTTTTAAAAACATAAGCAACTATTATATAAAGAAACACGTAAATCAGAATTAAAATATATTTAGTAGATTTTGAGTAAATAGGAAAAGTATCCCTAATTCTTCATTTTCTGTGCCTACTGGCTGTGTTAATATGTACGTGTCGGCGATGATATTGAATAATATTGATGTAGACCCTTAAACTGTTGGCCGAGCAACGCGAACGTTTCCTCGGTCTTCTATCCATACTCTAATATTTGGATGTTTGGTTAATGTTGGATTGTATGAATGTAAGGATGTTTGTTGTTTTTTCACGTAAAGACTACTGGATGGATTTTCATGAAACTTTCCTAAATTCCACGCGTACGGAGTCGCGGGCAACAGCTTCTAATATATAAAATTCACGTGTCACAGTGTTAGTTACCGTACTCCTCCGAAACGGCTGTACCGATTTTTACGAAATTTTACATGCATATTCAGTAGGTCTGAGAATCGGCCACATCTATTTTTCAAATTTTCTTTTTTTTCAGTATGGCAAAACAACGTTCGCCGGGTCAGCTAGTAAACTGTATTATATATAATTATTTTAGCTCGACGACGTTTCGGAGAGTGCAGTCACCATGGTCACGGGTAAGACCCGCGTCTCACAATCGTCGTCGACAGTCTCACCCGTGACCATGGTGTCTGCAAAGTCTCCGACTAAAATCGACTAAAAGGTCGGGCTAAAATTTAAAACAAAAACACGCTTCTAAATCCGTAAAAATAAAAAAATAAAAAAAAAACGTTTATTAGTTCAAAAAAGGAGTACAGAACTGGTAAATTACATTGGTCCCTACACTAGGATTCCCTGTGTCGTAGAGACCAGTTTCTTCCCTGTAAACAATGCTTAATAATGATAAGTGACAAAATTAACTTACTTACTAAATTAGTTATAGATGTACATATATGAATGCACTCTATTTGCGAGATTGTAAAGTGTTGTGTCTAAGTGTAGTAAAAGTTAGTGTGTGTGTGTGCGTGTGTCTGTTTGTGAGTGGGTGTGTGTGTGTGTGTGTGTGTGTTTTACGCAGTGTGTTATGCCAAGATTTGTAGTAATTCCTCAGTATTGTTGTAGCTCATTGTATGTAGCCATTCGTAAACAAATCTCTTACAACTATATCTACTCATGCTGATAATGTCCTTTCTGGCTGCAAACACCTTTGTATAGAGGAACGGTCCGCGAGATTTAAATGCTCTTTGTGCAAAAGAAGTGCGGGTTCTCGGAAGATCCCATTTCAAGGTTCGATAAGATGAGCGTGCTAATGGAATTGCAACTTTATGGTATCTTAAAATGGTAGATGATATATATATTTGCCTAACTCGTAGTAAATTACAATCAGCATACAGTAATTCAGTCGAGTAGCGCCATGGCTTCCTGTACGCTATTTTTAAAATAGCCCTCTGAGCTCTTTCAATCTTTATGAAAGTGCTTTTAGGTGCACCACCCCACGCCACTATACAGTAACCAAGAATTGATTCGCATAGACTTAGATAAATCATCCTAAGAATTCTCTGGTCGGCCACATAACTTAATTTCTTGAAGATGTGAGACAGTTTCTTTAAACGATTACGAAGTGCATCAACCTGAGCATTCCAAGCCAATCGCCTATCTATGATAACGCCTAAGTATTTAATAGTTGACACTTGTTCAAGTATTGGACATGAACAAGACACTAAGCTTGAGCCAGAATCGTCACAGGAGTGGATTTTTAGATGAATAGGTTCTTTTGCGGCTGTATGTTCAGTCATTCGAAACGCAAGATATTTCGTCTTATCCGTATTTATGGTAAGCAAGTTATTTTGTAACCATGCGTAAACTTGCCGTAGACCCTCTTCAGCTTTATTCACTACACCACTCCAGGTCTTTGAACTAAATATTATTGCGGTATCGTCAGCAAAAGTATAAATATTTGCCATGGGAAGCTTCAGAGCGCAGAGGTCATTTATATAAACCAGAAACAGAACCGGTCCCAGTATGCTACCTTGCGGCACACCGAATTTGATACCAACATAGTGGCTGTTTATATTATTGATGCAAACTTTTTGTTTACGGTCATTTAAATATGATCTGAACCAGTCCAAAGCCACGCCTCTCACACCCAATTTCTGCAGTTTTTCAAGTAAGATTGGGCGAGAGACCGTGTCGAAAGCCTTCGCAAGATCCAAGAAAACACCGATACATCTGTTACCCTCGTCCATTTTGTTCGTTACTAGATCTATAAGTCCTGTAACGGCATCCTCTGTGGATCTTTTATTGCGGAAGCCGAATTGATTACTGGCCAGTAGGTAGTTATTTTCCAGATAACGTAGAAGTCTTTTCTTGACAACTTTCTCCAGAACCTTTGCCAGCGAACTTATAAGAGATATTGGCCTATAGTTTGTGGGGTCTTTATTATCACCTTTCTTTAGTATAGGTATAACAGTAGCCAGTTTTAGCTCACTAGGGACCAGTCCAGACGACATACTAAGATTACATAAGTAGGCTATTGGACTAGCAACAACATCATTAACATATTTCAGCAGATCGTTGCTTATGTTATCCTGTCCACAAGCAGTGCTTATTTTAAGTGTATTAATAAGCTCGATAATCTCTGACTCATCCGTAGAAATAAGGATTTGAATGAATTATTCACTTGATTAACCCTATGTTCCTTTGCTAACCAGTCTTCCGTTGTTCCCATTCTTTCCAGTATGTCGTGCGCTAAATTGTTTCCCACATTGCTAAAATAATTATTAACTTTGTCTATAGACAGTTTAGGGTTAGATTCGATTGTCAGTAGATTATTATTATGCTGCTTAACGTTTTTTATATTACATATCTCCTTGACACACTCCCAGGTCCTTTTAATATTTCTATTGCAATCAAGTAATTGTGTCTCTTCAAATGATCTCTTTACGTTTTGTAGTATGTTTACACAACAATTCCTGTACGCTTTATATTTAATTTGTAGTTGTGAGTCATTGGGATTTCTTTTAGCTTTAAGATGTAGACGATCTCGGTACCTAATACATTTTAATAGTCCAGGTGTTATCCATTTTTTTGTTATAGTTTTGGAATTTCTTACTGTACGGGTGGTTTTAAACTTATTAAGTGTTGAGTTAAAAGTGTCAATAAAAAAATTGGTTGCTTCATGAATGTCTTTCATGTTGTATAACTGTGACCAATCTATAAATTTGAGATCATTTAGCAAACCATCCCTGTCTACCTTAGTGTATGTGTTATCAAAGATTTGCCTCGGGACTGGCGAGCCTAAGCTACACAAAACTGTACTGTAAAAAGTAAAAAAGTAGTTTTATTTAAACAAATGAGTCGCGTAAGTGTTAGAAAATATTATAATATCAACTTAATATAAACCGGATGTCTTAAAAATATCAGATTTGTCTTCCATTATGAGTTTATGAAGTAAATTGTTTATGTTAACATCATTTGATAACCAAATGTGTGTGTTTGGACATGTGCTTGGGTATAATACGACATTTTTATAGTCCACATTTGGGATGTTCTCGGATTCCTTGACGCATCATAACCTTATACAACTATTTAAAAAAAAAAGCTTTTATTTAAAAAAAATGCGATTTATTTAAAAAGTTCCGGATACTGAGGGAAAATTTTTACAGAGTCCAGAAAAAAACAATTGATAATAATTAAGTGTATTTATTATTTTAAGAAATTCATCTTTTTCAAACTAATTAAACCATACCAGTTTTAGGTACCTACTTGTAGCCTAAAAATATTGTTTTAATTAATAAAGATATAGAATACCTTATTTACGTATTAATTTATACAATACAGTACAATATTTGGCGGTCCAAGGTTCGACATTTCGCGGTCCGGTCCGCCTGTTGCCGATCCCTGGCTTATAGTCTTCCTCGATGAATGTCCTGGCCATTACTGAAATTTTTTTTCTAATCAGACCAGATCCTGAGATTAGCGCGTTCAAACAAACAAACAAACTCTTCAGTTTTATTATCTTGTATTATTATTAATATTTTTTGTGCGCTTTATTGTATTAACGCATGGGGTCCCCATGGGGGTGAAATAAATACCTACTTTCTTTCTTTTTATATAGTATTAATAATTCACCAATCGTCATACATAATCATAATTATCATCTATGTGTATCATTAAGTTAAACTGTAATGATCTTATTCATAACGACTTATCGGAGGTTTAAAAGTTCGCTAAAATCGGTTCGCGAAAATTGTCAAAACTTGTTATTTATAATAGTCTTTTTACGCTAAAACGTTTCTTATCACTACGATAAAATCACCGTTTAAAGCTCCGATAAGTCATTATGAATAAGACCTTAAAAGTTTAAGGTTTTATTATATTCTGGTTTTAGGGTTCCTTACCAAAAAGACCCTATTACTGAGACTGTTGATGTTGACCATCCGTCGGTCTACACCGGAATGTATCTCATGAATGATTATTTATTTTATTGTTTATGTTCAACCTATGTAGTATGTACACTTCTTAAATTCCTAATAATCTAATTTTACGCCCATTCAGTAACCTTAATTTGAATTAATTAATAAATAACGATTAATATTATTTCCTTTTAACTTATCTACGCCCGTAAATTGGTATCAATTCAATATTTTTTACATTATTACACTCAACAAATAAAAAAAAATACCTAGCCCTTTGATAGACAGGTTTTATGTTTTATAGCGGTACCAATTTAAATTGATATTCATTTAGGTACAATTACTGTTTTTTAAATAACTTACCTCAATTAATATCGACTATATTTATAATCGTCAACAACAAAATCCAAGACACATCACTAAAAATTAACTAAAAAAACACTTTTACATATTGTCACTATTTCTTTTTTCTTATTATAACTTGTCTATGGTTAATCACTGTTAGTATTTTTTTTTAGGTTTTTTTTTTTAATTAGGCAAATGTTTTTGACAGACAGTTCGTTTTGGCGCGGTTTTAGTGACTGGCTGAAATGAGTAATCTTTGAGCTTACAGAAGGCGGAGCTTCGGGTTAGGGAATCGCTGAATTACAAAAAGGTCTTAAAAGATATTTTGGTAAATATAAGCTTAATAAATATTTGAATTTTGTTTCTCTATTCTTGTGTTTCAATAGGAATATTTTATGCTGACTTCGTGTGGTGACGGATTAAGAATACAAATGTCACCACCTCATCTCCTCCCAAGGGTGCTGTAAAAGTCAGCTAAGGGATATTGCACACAGATAACATCCTCTGTGAGAGATGGAAAACTCGATAGTAAACTCTGTGCCAACACGCCTGTTCAGCGCGGCACAGTAGACCATAATCCCTCCAAAGTGGAGGAGGCCCGTGCCCAACAGTGGGACGTAAATGGGCTGGAGAGAGAGAGAAGCTGACGAGTTTGTTTGTTTGTTTAAACGCACTAATCTCAGTAACCGCTGGTCCAATTTGAATAATATTTCAGTTTTGCATAATACATTTATCGAGGAAGGTTTTAGGCTATATAACATCACGCTGCGAACAATAGGAGCGAAGTATTAGTGAAAAATGTGATAAAAAAGAGAAAAATTTCTTCTACGCCTTCTCATTTAGATTCTACGTGTGCGAAGTCTGGGGCAACAGGTAATTATGGTAAATTTTTAATGGCATTTTATTAGTTGCGTTAACTGAATCTTTGAATGAGATTTTCACTTACTTGCAGTAGTCGGATTGATCTGAAATGTTACACACATATAATCACATATTAAGAAGGCACGATACTAAATTATGCTCCATACAAAAATATGGGTCTTCGTCTATAATATAGCGTAAAAACAATTAACATCGGTTTAACTTTCGTGAAGAAAAAAGGGGACTACGAAACGTCTTTTTTTTTTCAAAAAATTTGTAGGTAAAATCTGTTTCAGCTATATTTGTCCCTTTCAGCACGGTGCTCGAGAATAGGGATAGCAATACCTAATGCAAATACCTAAATTAGGAGTACAGTACCCTCATAAGGAACGATGATAATGTAATAATTTAAAATAATATTCAGGATTTTCAAGCGGGTTTTTTAGTTTTTGAACAAAGTGGATTTTTTTATAGCTTAAAACCAATACTTGGCGCTTATTACATATTAAAATGAAAAGGTTTGTGAATGAGGGATGCTGGGACACGTAGACACGCCCAAACATAGACATACCTAACAGAGATATAGCTATCTCGTTCACACATTCGTTAATTGTGTTGCTATCTCATTCATATTTAATATTATTTACAGTTAGGTTCTCGTAATGAGAAACATATTTATGATAGTAAAAACCTGAAGAGTTTGTTTGTTTGAACGCTCTAATCTCAGGAACTACTAGAGCGATTTGAAAAATTCTTTCAGTGTTGTATTTTTTGCAACATATTTCACTAATACTTCACTCCTATTAGTCGCAGCGTGATGTTATATACCAAATGTGGCCAACTTTTGTGCACATAAGATCTACTTTTTATTTTAAAATTTTGTCGCGGTCTACCTATTTCTTATGTAAGAAGGGGGACGTTTATGCAATGTGCTTTTATACCGCCGTGCACTCTTGAAAATAGTAGAAAACTACTAAAAGTGGTCACGCTGAACGTCTCCCTACTCGAAGCATGAGCTGCGTACATGTTCATTGCAGTATCATGTACTAGAAACATTTGGCATTGAATGCGTCCCCTCATGGAACTTGCGAGTGATCAACTTGTTCGCCACTCCTGTTAAATAGCCTATAGCCTTTCTCAATACTACCAATACTGAAAGGATTTTTTCATTCGACGTTAGTAGTTCCTGAGATTAGCATCAAACAAACAAACTCTTTAGCTTTTTAATATTAGTATAGAAGAATAGATAGAAAACTTCCAAACGCAGGACAAATATTGTGTGTTTATTTACACAAATATATTGTACGAAGTGAGAATCGAATTCACGTAAGTTAGACATTATCATCAAATTAACACACAGAGCACACACAACAAATCAAATGTTATCTTAGTAATCAAATTACAAGCGTTACAACTAAGTTTCTCAAAGTTTTATTTATTTACTAACTGTGCCCACGATTCCGTCCGCATTGATCGATATTTTTTCGATCGAACCAATAAATTTTTTGATTCTTTTTTAGCCACTAGATGGCGTTGCAAGTAACCAAATTGATAAATTTCGTATTATGTAAATATCTCTTGATTGAGTGAACCGATTGCGATGAAACAAAGACTAAGTAATACCTTGAGTTGTGCACAATATTTACGTATAACATTTATATTTTTAAGTGTTGTACATTTTACGTGATGCGTGCACAGACAAACATCTAAACAGACAAACAGACAAATTTTTTTTTAAATATATTCTTTGTACATAATTTTATTTTTCTACAGAGATGTTATTTGTATAGATATAGAATAGATAGAAGAAGAAGATTTAAACAAGTGCAAAAGAAACAGAATGTGCAATTCTACTGGCGATAGCTTAAGCGGTTTTTGAATTAAGAATTGTACCTACCAGTTGTACCTGCACAATTAAACTTAACTAAAAATATTCATGGACATTTCACACAACGTCCTCTGGTCCCAAGCTAAGCTTATATACTTGTGTTTTGTGTACCAGAATACTGATATACTATAAATACTACTTTTCTTTTGTAAATACATACTTATGATACATAGAAACACACTGACGCAGTACGAACATTTGTGATTGTGATTGTCCCATACGGGAATCGAATCCGAGACCTCGTGACAGTCATCATTACATGGACCGTTAGACCACGAAGGCCGTCGAAATGAAAACAACTAATGCGTATTTTCATTAATTGTCTATTTCTGTGTATACATTTATATTAATTAAGATCATTAGATTAAAACAAATATACGCGTCTAAATCCGTAAAAAGTAGTTTTATTTAAACAGATGAGTCGCGCAAGTGTAAGAAAATAAAATCATTAGTCTATATACACAGTTTTTATAATAAGAAAGTTCAGTTAACATTGACGATTTGTGATATTGGCACTACTGATTTTCACTTTTTAACTTTAGTTGCGTACGAAGAATCGATACCAATATTATATCTTATTAGAACGTGAAGTACAATTTAGCCAGGCTATCTGGTAAAACTTTGAATAAACGTGTTCTGTCTGTCTACGCGAATCTATAATAAATTACCAAGATGTACCTATCACATCTGTAAGTAATATTAAACTATTTAAAAAAAGATTGATTGATTTTCTTATCACTAAATGTTACTACTCGCTTAAAATGAGTTCTTTGATGACAAAACTATTGGACCATAGAATTCTGACATTTGATTTGCTATTACATATTTTGAGATTATATCATTGTTATTTTGACATTATATTGTTGTATAATAATTGATAATAATATTTTTGACCACATAATAAGGTTGATGTACCTAACTAACCGTAACACCTCTGTACGATATGCTTATTGTTTAGTCGTCAATAAATCTGTCGCCTCAACTAACTTAGTTATTGTACGCCAGCTCAGCAGAACATAGTTGCACAATTGTAAACCATTTATCCTGTTACATCTATTTACACAATAAATGAATGAATGAATTTGAATTTGAATAAAAGTTTAAAATTCTGGTATATTCAACCTATGACTTTATAAACAATCTTTGTGTAGTCTTTCGCTTGCAAAGGGGACCGACTATTTTGTGGGGACTTTTGGCCTAGCTATGGACAACTTAATGACGTAATAAAAATAATAGTTTTCAGTAGCCTACAACACAATGTATAATACATAATTAAATGTAGTTTAACATCAATCATAAGTAAGTTTAATATCAAAAATATATTCAAACTAGCTGTTGCCCGCGACTCTATACGCGTGGAGTTTAGAAAATATTCCACATTTTAGCAACATTTTTCACTACTGCTTCGCTTCTACTGGTCGTAGCGTGATGTTATATAACCTAAAGCTTTCCTCAATAAATGCCCTATCTAACACTGAAAGAATTTTTCAAAGCGGTCCAGTGGTTCCTGAGATTAGCGCGTTCAAACAAACAAACTCTTCCGCTGTATAATATTAGTAGCTAAAGATGAAACACATTGTTCATAACAATAGTTTATTTCTAAGACAACTTGATACTACCGGATAGTTATCAATATTTATTAAATAATTAGAGACGTTTATTTCTAATTTTCAATACTAATAAAAAAGCTGTCCACGTCGAAGCTAGGATTGAACATAATCCTTTAACTTTGAGTAACACTTGCTTATCCTACTCCCCTAATTCATCACGTGTTAAATTTATCAGTATAATTATTTTATTATCTGTAGTAACACGACAATGCAATCGCGTTAATGATCTGTCCATAGAGAATTATATTTATTTTTCACCAAAATATTTTGACTCGCCCGCCAAAATTTGATTAGGAAATTGAATTGTGATTATTATTTTGTTTTTGTCTGTGGTTTTTATTAAATTATCTGTAATCATGGGATGTAATATTTAATGTATTTGGGGTTTTCTGTAGGGGTGGGGGGAGTAAAGATATTAGCAATTATTATCTACAATCTATGATACGTGTGGTGACGGATTAAAAATACAAGTGCCACCACTCCTTTTCCTTCCCAGGGTACTGTAAAAGCTGAGGTATATTGTACACAGATAACATCCTCTGTGAGAGATGGAAATCTCTAAACTAAACCCCGTACCTTATTAGACTATAATCCCTCCCAAAATGTAGGAGGCTCGAGCCCAACAGTGGGAAGTTAATGGGCTGTAGAAGGAGATTATTTAAAATAAAATAATAATCGTTTCAAAACAAATAATAAAAAAATAAATAAAACTACTTTTTACGGATTTAGACGCGTATATTTGTTTTAAATTTTGGCCCGACGTTTCGGAGACTTTGCAGTCACCATGGTCACGGGTGAGATTCAGTCTCACCAAATATACGCGTCTAAATCCGTAAAAAGTAGTTTTATTTAAACAGATGAGTCGCGCAAGTGTTAGAAAATAATAAATAAATAAATATTTATGGACATAAGAACACACAACGTCCTTTAGTCCCAGGCTAAGCTTATGCTTGTGTTATGTGTACCAGAATACGGATATGCTACATATACTACTTTGGTTTTCTTTTGTAAATACATAAGTACTTGTAATACATAGAAAACAAACATGCGCAGTACAAACATTTGTATGACATTTATAAATGTACCATGCGGGATTCGAACTCGCAAGTTGCGGTCTCCTGGCATGCGGTTCACGGTTTGCGTTTAAATCTATAAAATTTATAGTTTAGGCATACAAAATCACGGGCAAAGATTAGTCTAAAATAATAAGAAATGAAGCGTCCCTTGTGTTTCCTGTTAACTTTATTTTTAAATAGTTTCACAGATAATTAGAGACATAAACTGTTTAGCAATGAATTATCTGTGGTAAAAAATGGCGCACAAAGACCTTTTGACATAGGGAGGCGGGAATTTGATACTTAAGTTTGGAATACACCGAGAATAAGGCATTCATAGGCTATCTAATATATAAAATTCTCGTGTCATAATGTTCGCATACTCCTCCGAAACGGCTTGAACGAATCTTATAAAATTTTATATGCATATTGAGTAAGTCTGAGAATCGGCTACTATCTATTTTTCAAACCACTCCTCCCCCTAGTCCCCCTTCCTGACATTTGTATGGCAAAACAACGTTTGCCGGGTCAGCCAGTATAATATATAAAATTCTCCTGTCACGGTGTTTGTAATTATACTCTTCCGAAACGGCTTAACCGATTCTTATGAAATTTAATATGCAGATTCAGTAGGTCTGAGAATCGGACAACATATATTTTTCATAGTATTTCATACCCCTGACATTTGTAAGGCAAAACAACGTTTGCCGGGTCAGCTATTAGATAACTATATAGATCTCGGTGTGTACCATGCCTTATAACAAAAAGGCGGTAATATTGACAGCTGAACTGTCATTCGACACTTGTTGTTTTTTTTTAAATAATTAACAAGTCATGGGCGTAATCACACCCCTGAGCTTATGACGCGTGCAGGGACTAAAAATATTATATCGCAGTTTTTATAATAGTGAAATAAATTATTGGGGCTGGAATTGTTATAAATTTAATCACATAGTGGTGTGGGAACATTGTTTTGTATTAATATCTCTTTGGTTAAAATAGTTATAAACCTTTGTAGTTAAAACGTTTCGGTCTTGACATGTCTAAATTCAAATATTTATAATAGGAATATTAAATCGTCAACATAATAGCTTAGTCATAACATTTTTATGAGAAAGCGCGGGAATCGTTGAATTTGGCGGACGCGGTTTTCGTAACTTTATTTTATATTCTTGTGAATTGGTCATATTTATTGTGTAAATAGTAGTTATTAGATATAAAATACTGTAGATCATTAGTGTATATGTAGATTCTGCATAATTATCGGTAAGTTTTCTTATTTATATTTATACATATGGGTGACCCCGAGGATCCGGGGGGAACAGCCCCTGATATTGGATATGCTGTAACAATTTCTAATATTGCTACCACAGATGGCAGTATAGATACAGACTGTTCTACCATCAGTGTAGGTTCAGTCAAAAAACGAAAACTTGTAGCGCGTAAATCTTTCTGCAGGCATTGTAATAAGCGTAGACGGAAAAATGGTGAAAAAAAAGACTCCATGGATTGTCAGTGTTCGGCTGACCTACATACAATTGTAGATAGTAAAAAAGTCCCTCCTCCAGAAACCCCATTGCCCAAGCCCGATGAGCAAAAAAATACATCACCAATTGCAAGATTAGCATATGTACACACTGATGTTGCACCCTACATTGTCCATATACAAAAACTTACATCATCTCCTGACGACAGATCCACACTACACCCCATCACTTTTGGTAGATTTTTAAAAAATAACACTTTTAATAATATTGTAAATGGAAGTTTAAAGCGAATGGGCAGAAATAGACTGTCCATTGAATTTAGTAACTATCAAGATGCTAACATATTTTTAGCATCACCTCTTCTTCAAAAGGATAATTATAAAGTATTTATTCCTACATTCTCAGTAACTCGTATGGGCGTCGTAAGAGGCTTACCTGTTGATCTAACAGATGAGGATATAATTAACAATATAAGTTTACCTTATGGATGTGGCAGTATATTAAAAGTAAGGAGATTAAAAAGAAAAATCTCTGTAAACAATACCACAGAACTCATACCTACACAATCAATTGTCGTTACTTTTGATGGGCAATTTTTACCCAAGCATGTTTATATGTGCTATAATGCACTACCTGTACAATTATATATGTATCCAACGGTGCAGTGTTACAACTGTTGCCGTTTTGGTCATGTTAAACTTCAATGTCGATCACGACCTAGATGCTACAAATGTGGTCAGGAGCATTCTGGAGAGAGCTGTACTGTAGAGGAAGAGGATGTGTGTTGCATACTCTGTAAGGGTTTTCATATGGCAATCAGTAACAAATGTCTCGAATTTAACAGGCAAAAATCTATCAAAGAAACAATGGCCAAAAGTTGCATTTCGTATTATGAAGCAGCTAAACAATTTCCATCAATTTCTAAAATGTCATATGCTGATGCAGTACTTTCAAGCACTCCTCAACCTCTACATACTCACACATCAACCACTCAGAAGGCTAGTTTTCAGTCACAACCTGTTAAAAATTCTTATAAAAAAACAGTTTTTACAAAACCAAGGCCTAAAACCAAAACTGGTATTGGCTTTGATAAAAATACACATAGAACTTTACTTGAGCACTATGATAATATGCAGCCATCTCCCAATGGCTGTGCACTTAAACCTATAGTAACAGAAGAACTATCAAACTCTTCTATAAAAGAGTTAATCATCACATTAATCAACACACTGTCACAATCAAAATACATTGAACCGTCCAACGCTGCTCTCACCAACACTGTTAACTCCCTTTCACAACACTCTCATAATGGCCAACACAAACATAATGATGCAATGGAATTGTCGTAGCGCTACATCAAAAAAGTCGGATATAATATATTTAATAAATAAATATAATCCTTTCATTTTTAGTCTTCAGGAGACATGGCTTAAATCAGATATTCCTTTTAGAATATCTGGTTATGCATGTCTTCGAGAAGATCGCTCTGATGGGTATGGCGGTGTTGCCCTACTCATCAAACGTAATTTATCGTTTACTCATTTTCCAATCGATGTACATAGTAATGACTTTTCTATAATAGCTGCTATTGTAAATAATATATGTTTTGTTTCTATTTATATACCTCGTCCTTCTTCTGTTATATTTAATGAAATTGATATTATTTTCGCCAATCTACCTAAACCTTTTATAGTTTTTGGTGACTTCAATTGTCAACACACTTCTTGGGGTAGCTCAACTAATTATTTTGGTAATAGGATTTTAAATTTATTACATTCTCATAATCTTTGCTTGCTAAATTCTGGCTCCATCACGCGTCGAACTTCACCTAATGAAGGCAACAGTGTTCCTGACCTAACTATTTCTTCTAACAACTTGGCTTCAAAATTATCATGGAAGTGTTTATCGTCTTCATATGGTAGCGATCATTTTCCTGTCATTGTTTCCTTTCCCTTTTTCAAAACCCCTCGACACTTCACATCCCGATCACGTCTGAAATATAAATTAGTTAATGCGGATTGGAGCAATTTTAAAAATTGCCTAGATAGGAAGATATCACAGATGCCAGGTATTAATCAAGAAAATATATCTGTGTGTGCTGATACACTCGCTAAGGCTGTAATAGATACGGCTAACGAAGTTTTTCCATTAAAAAATAGCACATTAGGTTTTATTCCGTCTCCACCTTGGTGGGATAAAGATTGTACTGATGCTATAAAACGTCGTAAGCAGGCGGAAGTTACATATCTACAGTTCTCTTCTACAGAAAATTATGAAACCTTATCAAAAGTAATTGCAGAGACTCGCAAGTTATTTAAAAAGAAAAAATTCGAAAGCTGGCGCTCATTCTGCGCATCTATTTCTCCAGAAACAAATCCCTCTGTTGTATGGCAAAATATAAGGAAATTTAGGTCTGCTTATAAAGAAATCACACCTACAACAGTTCCTTCCTCACTACAAACCCAATTTTTAGACAAGTTAGCTCCAGCAACAGTACCCGAAAATATACATCTACCAAATCTCACTGACATTTCTAATAATCTTTCCGGACTTAACGATAATTTTTCACTTACAGAACTTAAAGGTGTGCTAGCTAATTTAAAAGATTCTTCTCCTGGTATGGATGGAATTGTCTACTCTTTCATAACACATCTCTCTGACGAATCTCTTGCATATTATCATTCCCTTATAAACAATATAATGATTACAGGTAAAATACCCGAGTCGTGGAAGTCGCAACTAGTATTACCAATATTAAAGCAAGGTAAGAGTCCAACTTCCATCTCGTCCTATCGACCTATTGCTCTTAGCTCAGTTCTTATGAAAATTACAGAACACCTTGTAAAAAATCGCCTAGAATGGTTCATAGAAAACAAAGGACTATTGAGCAATAGCCAGTTTGGCTTCAGACGAGGTAGAAGCACCATAGATAGTATCAGTATATTCGTAACTGACATTCGTTTAGCTTATACTGCAAATGAATCGGTTGTCGCTGCATTCCTGGATATTGCAGCTGCGTATGATAATGTTATTTTATCTATTCTTTACAAGAAACTATTAGCTTTGAATGTTCCAATTGTTCTTACCAATTTTATTATGAACTCTTTAATCGGGAGACATATATACCTAGATGGATTTTCTTCTGAAAAAAGAGTAGTAGACAAAGGCCTACCTCAAGGATCCGTACTAAGCCCTATTTTGTATAACATTTATGTTTACGATTTAGAGTCGTCCTTGGATCCAAAAGTTAGTGTTCTGCAATATGCAGATGACTTACTAATATACTACTCTCATCACTCTATTAACGAAGCATGTACATGTTTAACCAATGCCCTTACCAAATTGAAGTCTTGGATGGACTCCAATGGGCTGGAAATCTCACCTGATAAGAGTTCTACTATGCTCTTTTCCAGAATGCG
The DNA here is from genome assembly GCA_916999025.1 of Orgyia antiqua. Taxonomy (NCBI): domain Eukaryota; kingdom Metazoa; phylum Arthropoda; class Insecta; order Lepidoptera; family Erebidae; genus Orgyia; species Orgyia antiqua. The sequence continues at coordinate 2,259,417 of OU779872.1, forward strand.
CCTTCCACCTCCTATTAGTATTTATTACGACAATTATTTAATTAGATCACAGAATAACGTAAAATTTCTAGGTATTGTATTAGATACAAAACTTTCCGGAATACCTCATTGTAATTACATTGTAGCAAAATGTGAAAAATCTTTAAACGTTTTAAGATGTCTTGCGGGAGTTTGGTGGGGTGCTCACCCTTATTCTTTAAAACTTGTATATAATGCTTTGATTCGTAGTTTACTTGACTATGGCACATTTTTATTTGAGCCCTGTAATGTTTCTGCTTTTAAAAAATTAGATGCTATTCAATTAAGAGCATTGAGGATCATATCCGGTGCTATGAAATCCTCACCAAGTAACGCCTTACAAGTAGAAGTAGCTGATCCTCCTCTATGTCTACGCCGTCAATTTCTATCCGATAAATTTTTATTCCGCTGTCTCCAGTTTTCTAATCATCCTTTACGCTCCAAACTTCAATTACTTCAAGTTAAGGCAAGTTCTTCTTCATATTGGGCTCATAAAAATCTTCCTTGTCTAGTAAAAAGCTATCAAAAATATATTTCTCTTGAAGCTCCTTCATATCATTCATTATTACATCCACTTTACTGTGTTTCTTTTGAATCTCTAACTATCGTCCCTTGTATTCGCTTAAACTTGGGAATTGTCAAATATTCTGCTTCTACATCAATATATTTTAATCACGCTGTTAACACAAATTGGGACCGATGGCACCATATATATACAGATGCTTCTAAACCGACCAGTTCAGATTGTGTTAGCATAGGTGTATATCATTACCAATATGACATAATTCAAAAAATTAAGTTACCGCCTGAATCGTCTGTTTTTACAGGCGAATGTTTTGGGCTGCTAAAAGCAGTGGAATATGTATTACTCATGAATCTACAAAGTACAGTAATATTTACTGACGCTAAGAGTGCCCTTCAGGCTTTAGAAAAATACCCTTTTAATAGCGTAACAGATTTTCCTGTAATAATTCAAATCCGAAATTTGTTACTAAATTGTTCACAAAGAAATTTAAATGTCGACTTTGCGTGGATTCCTAGCCACTCTGGGATTCCTGGAAATGTAAGAGCAGACACTCTTGCAAGGGATGCCGTAACATGTGGTGATGTACACCCGTATATTAATTATGGTCACGACCTTGCAGCATTACCTTTGTGTTATTTAAAAGAGTCATGGAAACAGTTATGGGCAAATAGTAGTCAAATGAAAGGTAAATATTACTCCTGGATTCAGCCGAACATTGTCAATAAACCATGGTTCCGTAGCTTTATTCTCGGGAAACTAGCCACAACTTGCATGATCCGTATGAGAATCGGTCATACATGTGCTCCTGCACACTTATCCAAATTACAAATTATAGCATCCGACTTGTGCGACTGTGGAGCTGTGGGTGATGTAAATCATTTAATACTTGCGTGTTCTTTGTTTGATCATTCTTATTTATTTTCATCTTTAATTTCCTTGGATGTTCCTTTACCAACTTCTGTTCCTATCCTACTTGCATCTAATAACATCGATATTTATAAATCTCTTGCTTCTTTTATATGTTTAAACAACATTAAACTTTGATGTATATATGTAAATTAGTAGTTTGTTGTATCCTATTCACAAGTATAAGTATTCCTTTTTTTGCGTTCAAAAATATTTTATTTTTCTTTGTTATGATTCCCTACCTTAATATCAATTAAAAAAAAAAAAAAAAAAAAAAAAAAAAACCGAACATGGCAATACTCAAATCGAGTTAGACCAATATAAAAAAAAAAAAAAAAAAAAAAACATTTTTATGATTCATTTGGATTCATTCCGGATAGAGAGTTCAGTCTGATTGTACCAATTTAATATATTCCATATTCCCTTAGGACGTCAGTATCCCTAAGGAATGTTTTAGAGTTTATTGTACTTTTATACCTATCAATATTATTTAGTTAATACACTTGTGGACCTGTGAAAAGTGAAATATAACTTTATTAATGAAACCAGTGCCTGTTTGATTTATTATACTAGGATTGAAATCCCTACACACACGCTCCTTCCACAATGGTTATAATACAGGTAGCATTATGAGAATAGAAACATTACTAGCTGTTGCCCGCGACATCGTTTGCGCGGATTTTAGAAAATTTTCCCCGTTTTTTGCAACAGTTGCATAAGTAATTTAATTTTTACGGGTCATTTGTAGTTTCAGACAACTACCTCTACACTAATATTATAAAGAGGAAAGATTTGTATTTTTGTATGTAACGAATAAACTCAAAAAGTAAGTTCATTAGAAAGCTACATTATCACCGAGTAACATTTTGAACAAAAATAGGGTTCCGTAAAGTATTTGGGTTTTTCGGAAAAAAAGTCAACCTGAAAAGTTACTTATTTTGCGTACGCTGTCTAAACTATAAAAGATAGACCCATAAAATGTTCTAATTAATTGTAGATCTTATTTATAAATATCTACAAAAAAGTCCGCGACACACTATACCTATCTATGTCGGGTAAGGCAAAACACCCATTTTTTTATTTAAAAATCTGGAAAAATTTGTGGACTACATTTAGGGGCGTTTATTTTACTCGTGCAATTATTCCTTATCAAAATAAACTATTTCATCACCAAGTAACTGTACTTGGTGATGAAATAGTTTATTTTAATCATTCAAAGACCAAATATTATCTACATAAACTGTTATGTAGATAATATTTGGTCTTTGAATGATTAAAATTGGACGTTTGGTTTTGAAGTTATGGCGAAATTAAAATATTACGACTTCTGCTGCTCAGCCCGTTGCGAAGTGAGCGTCACCGAGGCGGGGGTGAGCGTCACGAGAGTTTAGATCTATGAATGTATTGAAAATGCCTAAGAGAGCCAGCGGGCGTATTATGAGCTTTTTAAAAATCATGCAAGTTCCAGGCAGGCCGTACACTGCCTGACTAAATTATATATTATGGTAAACATAAAACATTTAGTTGAAAAATTTTAGTTAGTACTTAAACTTTTAGTTGTACCTTCTCTATAAACATATTAATCTATGACTGTTTTAGCGAATTGGATGGCTGGGAGTTATGTTCATATTACGAATTTGCCGGGCAGTTCCATTCACGGCGTAAATGGCCTGGGGATAAGAGCTCATAATACGGCCGCAGGTCTCAACTTTCTAAACATAATTCTCAAGCACGGGCACGGGCTAAAGGCTCATCTTCACGCTACAACCAATAGCAGCAAAGTAGAAGTGAAAAATGTTGCAAAAACGGGGATTTTTTTCTAAATATTAGGCATACGAATTCGCGGGCAACAGCTAGTGGTCTATTAATACAGGGTGTCTCTTTTCAATAACATACCTTTTTTATTGCTTGCAAAAGTGATATTGGTAGCTTGAGAATACTACTATGTCGTTTGAAATAAGAATTATTTATTTTATTAAACCTTGGAGAAGACTACTGTCTCTTTTTAAATTGAGAATACCAAGTAGTCAATTATTATAATCATAGTAGGCTTTTAAAATATAAAAATTAAAAAAAATACCAAAGATTTCATACTTTGTAGTTTTGTAATCAAATGAAACACTAATTATCTTCTTTATAAAATTCACGTGTCACAGTGTTAGTTACCGTACTCCTCCGAAACGGCTTAACCTATTTTTATGAAATTTTTTATTTATTTAAAGGTCTGAGAATCGGCCAACATCTATTTTTCAAACCTTTTTTTTAGTATGGCACAACAACGTTTGCCGGGTCAGCTAGTGTTATATAAACTTACAATTACTTATATTAAGGTTTAATGAAAATACAGGAATTTTTAATACCTAACTTATTTAAACAGATATGGTTTTTGTTACTTCAACACTGGATGTTTCGTTTTTGCTAGAAGAGGAGGACTCCTGCTTGGAGCTATGTTGTTCTTTAGTATTGCCATCGTCAGTGCTAGACTTTTCTGATTTTGAATTTTTTCTTTTTTCTTCTTCACTCGAGTGTGATTTTTTTATATTTACTGTGACTTTGGAATCATCCTTGGATCCATCATTGTGAGAAGTGTCAGACTTATCATCTTTTTTAAGTATTCCAGATTTAGTTTTTTCTATCTCTTCTTTAGATTTTGTTACCTCTTTTTCTTTCTCTTCTACTGTTTTATCTACTTCCTTCTTTTTTTCTTCAGATTCTTCTGATTTTTTACTTCTATCTTCACCATCTTTGGAATTTTCAGATTCATTTTTGTCAGATTTTGTTGCACTATCTGTTTTATCTTTGACTTTTTTTATTTCTTTCTCTTTTTCATCTGTTATATCTTTTACAGTTTTCTTTTTATGCTCGTTAGATTCATCATCGTCTTTGGAGGAATCTTTATTATCTTTTCCTGATTTATGGTTTGAATCTGAGCCATGTTTTGATTTAGATTCTGATTCGGACTCTGAATGAGAGTTACTAGAAGATTTAGAGCCATTAGAAGAACTAGAACTATCTGAATGACTTTCAGACGATGACGATTCTTTAGTTTCTCTATCGTGATGTTTTAACTTTGATTTTGATCCTTTACCATCACCATTCTCATCATTTCCATCATTTTCTTCATTTTTAGACCTTTTATCATCATTTCCGTCAATTTCTTCATTTTTAGATCTTTTATCATCATTTCCATCATTTCCTTTATCATTTGACTTATTGTCATCATTTTCAGACTTATTCTTCTCTTCATCCTTAGAAGTTTTATCACCAACTATTCTTTTCACCTTATCTTTAGTGTTTTTAACATTGTCTTTTTGAGATTTTTTATTTTTTTCATCTGATGAATTCTTATTTTTGTCGTTATTATCGTCTTTATCATTATTTGAATTAGAACTTGAAGAAGATTTGGATTCACTCTCGGATCTGGATGAGCTTTCAGAGCCATCTTTTGACTTAGATTCGGAATTAGACGAAGATTCTGAATGCGAAGAGGATTTAGAACCTGAATCATTAGAACTAGAACTTTCAGAGGAACTTGAACTGTCTGATGATGAATTCGACTCACCCGTTGATTTTTTTTCCTTATCGTGATATTTAGAAGATTTTTCATCTTTTTTACCCTCATTTTTGGAGGTTTTAGCAAGAATTTTCTTTTTCTCTTCGTCTCCTTTAGATTTCTTCTCTTCCACTACTTTTTTCACTGTCTCCTTTGTCTTAGTGATTTTAACTTCTTTCTTTTTCTCGTTAGATTCTGATTTTTTATCAGCAATCACTTTTTTCACGGTTTCTCTAGTTTTTTTAACCTTTTCTTTAACCTTTTTGTCTTTTTTATCTTTTCCAGCATCTTTTTTATCCTTCTCTCCTTTTTGAGTAGATATCTTTTTCTTGTCGTTAGATGATTTGTCTTTATCGTCTTTAGATTTTGTAGTAGAAGAGGAACTTGAGTTACTATTTGATGATGACGATGATTTCTCTGAGTCGCTCTGTGAACTGGAAGATGAAGAAGCCTCACTCTTACTTGAAGTACACTCAGAATCATTGCTATCACAATCATTGCCACTATTTCCATCACCATTCTTTTTAGTTTTATCATCATCACCAGAATCGGGTGACTTTTTATCATTTTTATCTTTAGATTTATTTCTGTTCCCTGTGACTGTATTTTTATCATCCGATTTTGAGCTACATTCTGCATCATTGCCGTCACAATCATTTTTATTCTTCTTTCCATCTTTATTCTTATCACCAGAGCCACTTGAAGAAGATGATGAAGAGTTTGAAGAAGATTTTGCTCTAGTGGAAGTTTTGTTGTTGTTTTCTGAATCATCTCCAGAACCGTCATCGTTCACAGGTTTTCTTGGACCACCAGGATTGTTTCTGTCTCTTTTATCTTTAGATCCGTCGTCATCTGAAATAAAAGCATTACATAAATAAATGAAGGGCCTCATGGTCTAGTGAGTCATGTAACTGACTCTGTTTCACAAGGTCTTGTGTTTGATACATAGGGCAAGTTTTTGTGTAATATTTGTATGTGCCATACAAATATTAAGTGGTACTACGTGGCTAATACTACAAAGAGGAGGGTTTGAATGCTTATTTGAAATGAATAGGCTCTGAAACTACTGGGTACTGATTTAAAAAATTCTTTTACAATTATGGACCCGATGGAGCGTTCAACCTTGAAGACACGTATCTTTAGCCTGGCTTAATCGTACTTGAGTGTCTAATAAAATACATTCATTACCTAAATAGAAAGAATGTTAACCGAGGTAGCTATAAAACAGTAACTTTAGTCGATACTTACTTTTGTTATTTTCTTTATTATTGTCATCCTTTTCGTTCGTATTCTCATCTCCTTTGTTTCGTCCAGCATCTTTGTCATCTGAACCTTTCTTCTTATCCAGTAATTTATCAATCAAACTTGAAATCTCTTCTTCAGTATATTTATTACTCGAATCCTTATCGACAACTGTTTTGTGACTCTCTGAAGATATTTTCAAGCTCAAAATTACTAATAATTCATCAAAACAATCCGAAGGGATATACCTATCTTTATATTTATAATTACCATTATGTAATTTATAAATATTATTATCCAAATCTAATTCAATATCTTTCGAAGTTTCATCATCTGTATCATCACTTCCATCATCAGGTAATGTTATATTTAGTTCAAGAATTTTAAGAAGTCCAGGCATATATTTAGCAGGTATTATATGATCGAGATATTTATACATATGATGACCTATATAAGTGATATTACTTCCTATTTCTATAGACTTTTCATTATTAGATCTATCATTATTAGAACCACCGCTGCCTTCATTTTCCTTAGACCCTTTATTGCCAGAATCATTACTGTCAGATCTGTTATTGCCAGATTCATTTTTGTCAGATTCTTTAGCGCCAGATTTATTATCAGGAGTCTTTTCAGATCCACTATTATCATTATCATCACCATTGCTTCCAGTTTTGTTATCAGAATCAGTTTCAGTTGGTAACGTTATATTATATTTTAAAATATTCAACAGTCCAGGCATTTTAGATGCAGGTACGATATGTTCGTGGTATAAATAATGTTGATGACCGATATAACATATACCTTTACCAAGATCCAGTGGACATTTGTCTGTTTTAGTAGGAAGCGTATCATTTTTCTTACCATCAACTATAGTCTTATCCAGTGTTTGGTCTAAACCAATAGGTAATCCATTAGCATCAAATGAGATGTTTAATCCTAAGGTTTTTGAATACTCGGCAATTTTACTAGCTGCTATTATTTCTCCACAGTAAGTATAGTTATTATTCCCAAGATAGAATAGATTATTACCAACATTTATTGGACGATGGTCGTTGTCATTTGAGGCATTGTCTTTGTCATTACTTTCTAAAGGAATATCAACAGGATATCCCTCTGAATCAAATGTTATATTCAAACCTAGATCTTTGACGAACTGGCTAATCTTAACAGCAGCAATAACTTGGCCATGGTAAGCGTAATAACCGTTACTAAGAAGATACAATCCTTTTCCACAATTTATAGGATATTTTCCACCCCAATGATGTCCATTTGGTATACCTTTAGGCAATCCTGCAGGAGTAATTGCGATTTTATCTGAAATACCTAATGAAATAAGCAATTCTGAGATCTCAGACGCTGGAATTATTTTTTCTTTGTATCTATAGAAACCATTTCCTAAATAATAAATACCGAATCCTAGGAAGAAACCATTTTTGTTGATTGCATCTCCACCTCCTGAATTGCCAGTATTGTTTTCATAGCTACCAGGGATAATTATAATATGACCGCTCTTAGGCAAAATTATACGACGAATTGTTACATGGCCACCTACTACCGTATCATAATATTTATGTTCAGCTCCATTTTTACCAGGTATTAGAACAAATCTTCCATTTCCAGTTGAATATGGTGTATTATCTATTGTTTCATGATAATCATGTCCACCTAAAATTCTGTGGAATTCTTGATTACCAGTTCTTCCACGATGATACTTACTCACACCATGATTTACACCATTTGGAGTATAAATAGCATGTCTATTTAGATATTCAAAGACTTGTGGCTTATGATGGTTTGAATACCTTTCATGATTGTTAACGGAACCAGATTCTTGGTTTCTGCTTACACGATATCCATTTCTATTTAAATAATTATTGATATTGCCTGAATTTTGTCCTCTATTTGATTTTTGGTAACGAATGCCACTTCTGAATCTACCTCCATTATTAGAAACTTTATTTTGATTATTTACTTCTGCATTATTAAACGTTTCTGTATGGCTTCCAGTGTTTCTTCCAATATTTACTCCCCTATTGTTTCTATTTATTGATTGATATTGTTCATTGCCTTGGTTATAAGTAGATCTGTCATTTTCATTGCTGTTTATGTAACCTCCATCTTTAGATCCATAGTTTCTATTCCCAGTAAAATGTCCTCTATCACCATTTTGATTCCTTGATCCATATTCTACTTTAACATGGTCAGAAATACGATCACGATTCTCATTGTCTGACAGTAATTCTTTACTTAATCTTATAGTTTTAGCTCCATGTGAACTGTGATCATTTTCATTGGATCCTAAATTCTCATTTCGGACTCTGTGTTCATAATTTTGATTAGCTTCATTATTAAAGTTATTATAATTATTAGCATGTATTTGTTCTCCTAATCCTTCATTTCTAATGCCACTTATTTCTCTGTGATTTTCATTATGTGCTTCAAATCTATGACCAGTTTCATAACCAACTGAATGATGATTTTCAAATGATTGCCTATTATTTTGACCATTTCTACTATTAATTCCTTGACCGACATTTTCAGAATTTTCATAATTATTAAATTGATTTTCATATTTGTGTTCTTGGCCTTCTGCATTAAATCTCACTTCTCCAGACCTATGGTTTTCATAGGAACGGTGTTGTTCATTACCAAATCTATGTATATCTGATCCAACGTTACCTGAGTGACTCATTTCCATATTATTTCTAAATCTACCTTCATTTTCGTTGCTTGAATGATATTTTTCTCCAGTTTCTATGTTGTCCCTTAGTCTAGCACCTTCATTTTGCTGTGTGGAGATTCTTTGATTGGAATTAAAGTTATTGTTAAATTCTTGTTGATTATTACTTTCATGTCTGAATTCCTGGTTACTGCTTTCGTGTCTATTAAATTCTTGTTGATGAGATTCTGTAACTTGGTGTTGTGTGTGGAAGTTTAAAGCATTTCTTCGTTTTCGTTTTCGATTCGCTCCATCTCCTAAAATAAACAAAAAATCGGTAAAGTATGAGTTGGAATCGCATACAAAGGTTTAGGTCCCATACTGTTATTTTTAATACTAATATTAGTAGGATACATAATAAATAAATAAATATTCATGTACATTTCACACAACGTCCTCTGGTCCCAAGCTAAGCTTATATGCTTGTGTTATGGGTACCAGAATACGGATAGAATACATATTATACTACTTTTCTTTTGTAAATATAATATTGTCTTTTTGTATTCATTAGCATTGTAAGTATAATTGTCATTAAATCAAATACTTAAGTATTTCCAAAAAGAAATATTGATTAAATTAAAAGCTCTGCTAAGTTTTCTGACGCGGTTCTTCTCAGTAGACTGCGTCCTGATGGTAGCGAAAAAATTGTCAAACCTGTCAAAAGCACATAATTTTCTCAAACAAAATTATGTCTAAATGACTAATTGATTTTTCATTTCATTTTATTTCATTTCATTCATTCAAATCATTCATTTATTCAAAATAGGGAAATTTAAAATAATTTCTAGGGAGGTGTTGTGGTTTACCTTCAGGTTTCTGTATACAGGTGTTACTGGAACTGCTAGAACTCTGGTTCAATGTCGTGTTTTGACTCTTCTTGCTTGATTCAGAATTCTTACGACGAATTTTTGTCTTACCACCCTCCTTTGAATATTCTGTAAAATAATTAAATAATAAATAAATAAATATTCATTAACATTATACACAACGTCTTCTAGGCCCTAGCTAAGCTTATATGCTTGTGTTATGTGTACCAGAATACGGATAGAATACTTAAACTATTTTTCTTTTTAAAAGGTAAAGAAGACCAAAGAAAAGATGAATGAACTGCGTAAATGATAAAAGAATTGAGAATATTACGGCTGATTGGAGAGGTTGGTGAAAACGTGCTGCCAAACCCAAATAATTTGGGATAAGGGCAGGAAGAAAAAGAGCTAATTATAAAATATTTGTTGATCTAAATACCTTTAAAAATTGTATTAATTTATGGTCTTATTCATAATGACTTATCGGAGGTTTAAACGGAGATTTTGTCGGAGAGATAATAAACGTTTTAGCGTAAAAAGACTATCATGAATAACAAGTTTTGACAATTTTCGCGAACAGTTTTTAGCGAACTTTTAAACCTCCGTTATGTCATTATGAATAAGACCATTAAAAAAGAAACCATAAATTTTTTCTTAATATGTGCAGTAAATATAGTTTTCAAAAATCATGTGCATACCTTGTTCAGAAGATCTACGATTTTCAGAGTTTTTACTAATTTCCTTTGTACTGTTTGAAAATGTTTTTTCAGTTTCACTCTTCTTAAAACCGGAACCACCTAATATGTTATAACTCTGAGATTCTTCTTCTTCATAATCCTCTTCTTTGTAATGTTCACTTTCTTCTGTTTCATCATAATTGGAAGTCTTTTTATATTTGCCAGTTGCGGTAGTTTTATTTTCTGGAAAAAATATTTTATTTAAGTATGTATTTACAAAAGAAAAGTAGTTCATGTAGTATATCCGTGTTCTGGTACACATAACACAAGCATATAAGCTTAGCTTGGGACTAGAGGATGTGTGAAATGTCCATGAATATTTATTATTATTTATTTAAAATAGTGCGATGAATAAAATGCTCTACTTCGTCTAATTTTGATTTCGGAGTAATGTAAATACAACCAATGCCACCAAGAGGCTAGTTGCTGAACTAAAGAGACAAGCGTGATATTTCAAAAAAGTCATTAAATGTTGCATTAATTTTGCATTAATAAGTTTTGCATTCATCGATAGATGGCAAAACTAAAAAGTATCACCGCTGTGCTTGTCGGAGTAAGGGGTCGGTCGGAATTTCTGGATTCGGTCTCCACGCCGCGGTCCGCGATAGAAGCTATGCAATAGCTTAAAAATATCAATAGTTTTTTTACGGCTACGCTATGCATTCATATAAACTTGTTTTATCTATGATTCGTACTTTTATTCATTATTTCTTTTGTTTATTCTTTCATTCATTCTTTCGTTCAATCTTTCATTCATTCAAATAGCTACCTACCTTGATGACTTCCACTAGCATGTCTGTAATTCTTATCCGAGACTTTGGTAGTACCAGATTCTTTCTTTTTCTCTGTTATGCCGACGCCATCTTTACCTATCTTGATGTCTCTGTTCTCTGTCTTACTCTTACTCTGTTCTCTGTCATGACTCTGTTTTGTTTCAACTGCGTCTTGTCCAGAACCATCTTCAAACAAGAAATTAGTTCAAAAACTAAAAAAACACGCTTGAAAATCCTGAATATTATTTTAAATTATTACATTATCATCGTTCCTTAATATGTGTGTAACATTTCAGATCAATCCGACTACTGCAAGTGAGTGAACAATCACTTGCAGTAGTCGGATTAATACGATAGATACGTACCGAACTAATATAAGCATGATAGCTCAGATGGGAGAGCAACGGAACGGTATTCCGAGGTCGTGGGTTCAAGTCCCGCTCATGGTTATCATTTTTTCCACTATAATTTAGTTTATTTAGTAAAAGCATAGCAAGTCAATTGCAAAAATTCATAAATTAATATAAGCGTATTAAAAATTTAATTAATGCCCAGATGCAAAAAAATAATACTAAAGCCTTAAATTGGCCTGAAATTGTTAATAATAGGTACATATTAAACACACAGTACAAATATTTGTATGACAATTATAAATATCACACAACTGATTGTCCCGTGCGGGAATCGAACCCGCGACCTCGTGAACCGCTAGACATACCGGCATTGACTTCCTTCTTCTCGCTGGCACTTTCTTCATGTTCCTTAGTATTATATGTCTGCGAGTTCTGTTCGCTGATCACCAGGTTACCGTCATCATCTTGCTTCAATCCAGGAGTCACACCACCGCTTAGCCTAGGTAAACTTGAAAGTGAAAACGCTGAAAAACGAACAAAACATTCATGAAATTTTTCAACATCTTTTCACGCCAGAACAGGTTATCTTTAACTCCACAAGTAAAGCCACGGATCTACAAAATAGTGTGTCTATGGGTATACTCATTCAGCTTGAAGCCAGGGGCCCAAGTCTGCTATTACAGTATTGTCATAATTATCAGTCACTGATTGCATAATGGCGAATTTTATCAAGTTTGGTGTCATAATGACACCATAATTGAGGGGCCTCGTGGTGTAGTGGTTCTGGTAACGGACTGCCGATCAAGAGGTCGCGGGTTCGATTCCCGCTCGGGACAATCATTTGTGTGATTTTTCCAATTGTCATACAAATGTTTGTACTGCGTCTGGGTGTTTCTATGTATTTTATGTATGTATTTACAAAAAAAAAGTAGTATAATATGTATTCTATCCGTATTCTGGTACCCATAACACAAGCATAAAGGCTTAGCTTGGGACCAGAGGACGTTGTGTGAAATGTCCATGAATATTTATTTATTTTATTTTATAATGGCGTCATGAAGGCGAAATTTTATCAAGTTTGGTAGTCTACTATTAGTTTTTTCTCATAATGACGCCATTCTCTCTCTCCAGCCCATTTACGTCCCACTGTTGGGCACGGGCCTCCTCCACTTTGGGAGGGATTATGGTCTACTGTGCCGTGTGCCGCTGTGTGTGTTATTTTCGAGTTTTACGTCTCTCACAGAGGATGTTATCTGTGTGCAAAATCCCTTAGTTGACTTTTACAGCACCCTTGGGAGGAGATGTGGTGGTGACACTTGTATTCTTACTCCGTCACCACACGGAGAATGACGCCATTACTGACCATTGAGAAGGACCGGCTGTCCCACTGTTGGGCACGGGCATCCTCCACTTTATGAGGGATTATGTTCTACTATACCGCGCTGACCAGGCGTGTTGGTACAGAGTTTAGTTTCGAGGTTTCCATCTCTACCAGTTGATGTTATTCCAATACAATATCCCTTAGCTGGCTTTTACAGCTTTATAGGAAAGAAATAGGGTGGCGACACTTGTATTCTTAATTCGTCACCACACGGACAGACTGTTAATAAATATAAATATTTCTTACCTGTAATCCCATTGATGTATATTAACACCTAAAAATAAAAATAAAATTTTGATATTTTACAATTAAACAGGAAACACAGAAAGTCATGCTTCATACAAAAATATGTAGGTACATCGTAGTCCCCTGTTTTCTTCGTAGATATTGCCTCTAGAGTCTAGAGTAACGAATTTTTCTCACAGTATAGTATACATATAGGTCTTATCAAGAAGGTTATAAATAGGGAGTAACAACTCGGGAACATAGATTTGTTCCAAGGCAGGGCCGCCCTGTTTATGGTTTAAAAGTAAAATAGTAAATAGTAGCCTTGCTCTCTCTTTTACTCCCGCTTAAAAAGAAAGAGTTAGAAAGGCTACTAAATCATTTATTTTTCTTAATGTGTTCAACTAAAAAAAGCAGCAGGCCGGATTCGTTGTACCGAGTGTTACGTCTAGATCTATATCGTAAGTCTATGGTAATAACTGATTTTCAAAATTTTGACGCCATGTTACAGATAAAGAGTAATGGTCTTATTCATAATGACTTCCTCTCCTCCTCTCCAGCCCATTTACGTCCCACTGTTGGGCACGGGCCTACGGGATATACTACATATACTACTTTTCTTTTGTAAATACATACTTATAATACATAGTAAACACACAGACGTAGTACAAACTTTACGGGCGTGGTCTAGTGGTTCATGTAACGGACTGCCGATCACGAGGTCGCGGGTTCGATTCCCGCTCGGGACAATAATTCGTGTGATATTTATAAATGTCATACAAATGTTTGTACTTCGTATGTGTGTTTACTATGTATTATAAGTATGTATTTACAAAAGAAAAGTAATACATATATGTAGTATATCCGTATTCTGGTACCCATAACACAAGCATATAAGCTTAGCTTGGGACCAGAGGACGTTGTGTGAAATGTTCATGAACTAAAAAAAAAAATTATGAGAATTATAAATATCCACAAATGATTATCCCGAGCGGGAATTGAACCGGCGACCTCTTGATCAGCAGTCCGTTACATAAACCACTCAACCACGAAGATCGTAAATTTTTGCATGTATGTCCCTATGTGAGCTTATATTTTCAAAACTACGCGACGGATTTTGATGCGGTTTTTTTTTAATGATAGAGTTGTTCAAGAGGGTGGCTTTTTATATAATTTGTTAAGATCTAGTTTCAAATTTCAAGCGTACGAACAACAACAAGATTTCAAAAATAAAAGAAATAAATAAATTAAATAATGTTAATATCTTACCAAAAGAACCACCAGAGCCCCTTCGGTCTTCATATTGTAATGATTTGGTTAAAAACATATGTATTCTATTTTATATTAATTCACAAGTACAAAACAATATTATAACATTGTTTTACTAACATCTGGACAAACACACTTGCCCAAATAAAATATTTCAACAAGCAGTACTTACTTACTTAGATAAAATTAGTAAAATGAGTATTTAAAAAAATTATTCGTTAAGTTCAAAAACTAAAAAACACGCTTGATAATCCTGAATATTATTTTAAATTATTACATTATCATGGTTCCTTAATATGTGTGTAACATTTCAGATCAATCCGACTACTGCAAGTGAGTGAACAATCACTTACAAAGGTTCCGTTACATAGAATAATACATTGATAGATACGTACCGAACTAATGAAAGCGTGTTAAAAAAGTTCTACCGACTTCATTTGCCATTGAAATTTGCGGTATTTCCTCGATTTCTCAGGAGATAACCATTAGATCCTGACCTGGTGTCAATGGGACCACACGGGAACTATCAGTTTTCAAATAAAAAAGGAATCATTAAAATCGCTTCGCCCAGTTAAAAGTTATGAGGTAACAAACATAAAAAACATACAGACGAATTGAGAACCTGCTCCTTTTTTGAAGTCGGTTAAAAATAAGTTTTACAAAGCTGAAGAGTTAGATTGATTGAACGCGCTAATCTAAGGAACTACTGGTCCGATTTGAAAAATTCTTTCAGTGTTGGATAGTACATTTATCGAGGAAGGCTATAGACTATATAACATCACACTGCGACTAATAGGAGCGAAGCATTAGTCAAAAATGTTGCAAAAATGGGGAAAATTTTAAGTTTTACGCGTACGATGTCGCCGGCAGCAGCTAACCCTAATCCTATAAATGTCAATGTTTGTGAGTATGGATATTTGGATGGATTTTAATGAAACTTTACAATAATGTAGCTTATACATCTGAATAGCATATAGGCTACCATTTATCCCGAAAGAATGCAATGTTTCCGTGGGATAATAAATAAAATTGGTCAAGTGCGAGTCGGACTCGCGCACGAAGGGTTCCGTACCATTATCTATGCAACATAAGGCACGTTATTAATAAATGAGCAAACAACACACACAATACTTAACTAATCACGTTTGTTGTATGAGAGCAAGAAATGGTAAAAAAATCATGTTTGTTGTATGGGAGCCCCCCTTAAATATTTATTTTATTTTATTTTTAGTATTTGTTGTTATAGCGGCAATAGAAATACAACATCTGTGAAAATTTCAACTGTCTAGCTATCACCGTTCTTGAGATACAGCCTGGTGACAGACGGACGGACGGACGGACAGCGAAGTCTCAGTAATAGGGTCCCGTTTTTATCCTTTGGGTACGGAACCCTAAAAACGAAGAGATTTTTTCTCCTTTTTACCGCGGGTAACACCGCAAAGCACAAGTAGTATTAAATAAGTAGTGATCTACTTAAAAATTATGGTTGAACATAGCTATACTACGGAATGAAAAATATTTACACAGCGTAGTACTATTTGATAATAATTTGATCCACAAACTTTAAAAACATAAATAACTTATTACGTACAAATAATTCGTGTGGTGACGGATTAAGAATAAATAAATATTCTTGGACATTTCACACAGTGTCCTTTAGTCCCGGATATACTACATAATAATATACTACCTTTCTTTTGTAAATATACACTTATAATACATAGTAAACACACAGACGCTTTACAAATATTTGTAAGTCATATAAAAATATTACACAAATTGTCCTGAGCGGGAATCGCACCCGCGACCTCGTGAGCCGCAGTCCGTTACATGAACCACTAGACTACCAAACTCGCTAATAAGAATACAAGTTCACCACAACATTTCCTTACCAGGGTCTGTAAAAGCTAAGGTATATTGTACACAGATAACATCCTTTGTGAGAGACGGAAAACTTGATAATAAACTCTGTACCAACACGTCTTGTCAGCACGGTATAGTAGAGAAACTCTCCTAGAGTCGAAGGGTCTGTGAGCGTGGGTAATCGTGCTCCTCTCATCATCCTCCTGCCATTTCGGCGCAACATGTCTTTCTTTTTCTTCCATAGTCTTCTATCAACCGTCATATCCATGTGTTAACCTCCTCTTTCTTTCATGTCCTCATTCACACAGTGGACATCCATATTTATTTAGGTCTCTTCCTCTAGACTTTTTTCCTTCCACATATCGCGCTCCTCCAACTACAAATGGGCCTCCTCATGAATGCAAATATAAAAATCTTGTTGCGGTAGGATCCATTGTGACGTCATATTTTTCATTTCACGCCATCTATTCGTCTTCTATGTAATAACAGCTATTCTTCACTAGATGTCGCTATAGGGCCGTGCCCAACAGTAGAATGTAAATGGGCTAAAGAGAGAGTAAGAGAGACACAAGGGGCAGGAAGCAATCAATCCCATTCTCTCTCTTTTAATATGTGTGTAACATTTCAGATCAATCCGACTACTGCAAGTGAGTGAACAATCACTTACAAAGATTCCGTTACATAGATTAATACATTGATAGATACATACCGTGTTAAACAGTCGTTTTATTTAGACTTATGAGGTGTTTTCTTGAATAGTGCGGACAGTGTTACAATCGTGGGAGATTTTAACATGAGCAATATTATTTGGACACGCGATAACGAGCCAAACTTTACACCATCAAATATGGTTGGGCCGGATCAACGGAATTTTGTGGACGACCTCTTGTCTTGAAATCTCTGTCAATATAATGGTGTACCTAATAACCAAGGCAAGATTTTGGATTTGGTGTTGTCTAATGAAACGGTGTCTGTGTCTGGATGTAATGAACCGTTGGTACCTGTCGACGTAGCTCATGGTGCACTTTGCATACAAATAGATTCCATTAACCTACCAAGCCTGGGTTGCCAGTCTTATACAAAATTTCAATTTGGTAGGGGTGATTTTGCCAAAATTAATGACGAACTATCCAAAATTAATTGGGATCACGAATTTTCTAATAAAACAATGGAAGAAGCGTCCAGTCTATTTTATAGCACTGTTACTGAATTGATCTATAAGTTTAATCCCTCTAAATTAATTCGACATGGCGTGTACCCTAAATGGTACACACCACCACTAAAAAAATTACTTAAAGAAAAATTAAAATTTCTGTCTAAATTTAAAATATATACTTAATAAAAGGTCGGACTGGGAAACCTTCAAACTATTGCGTGATAGGGCTAGGTTACTAGAGCAACAGTGCTACGAAAACTATCTTAGATCTATTGAAGCACCTATTGTAAATAACCCCGCAAACTTTTGGTCATACATTAAGTCCAGGAAGAAAAGTAACGCTATACCATGTAACATTAAATACAATAATAATACTATTTCGTCAGGGGCTGATATTTGCAACGCGTTCGCCAGCTATTTTTTCTCAACTTTTAATTTATCTAGCTCAGATTCAACCGTCGATTCGCCTCTTCAATACTTATCCTTACGTTCCGAAGTTGTAAATATAGACAATTTGGACATAAATATGCCACAGGTTACTGATTAACTTAAGAGTCTTGATCCTGGGAAGTCGGCGGGACCAGACAATATTCATCCCCGGTTTTTAATAGGTTGTGCTGAAAGTATTGCCTATCCAATTTGTCTCTTGTTTAGGAAATCAATAGCAACGGGGACTATACCCAGTGTTTGGAAATCGGCATATATCACCCCAGTTCATAAGAAAGGCTCCAGGGCAGAATTAACGAACTATAGGCCGATTTCGAAACTCTGCGTGATCTCGAAAGTTCTTGAAAGAATTGTTCGTGATCAGGTTTACTCTGCACTTCGATGTAGCCTTAACCAGTCACAACATGGCTTTTTGAAAGGCCGCTCGATAGTTACTAATTTAATATTGTTCAACGAATTCTTGACGAAAGCCATGGATAGAGGGATGCAGGTCGATGTGGTGTACACCGACTATAGCAAAGCTTTCGATCGAATTAGTCACAATATTTTACTACAGAAACTCCTTGCAATGGGAATATCAGGAGATTTATTCCGATGGTTCTCATCGTATATCAATAATCGTTCGCAAGCTGTGGTAATTAATAATTACATATCGAGTTGGTTAACTGTGCCTAGCGGAATACCGCAGGGTTCCTTGTTGGGACCTTTGTTATTTAACATATTCGTAAATGACATCGTTACCTGCTTTCAAAACTGCAGACTTTTGTGTTTCGCAGACGATATGAAGATATTTACTACTATATCGTCCAACGATGATGTCTCCGGCTTGCAAGCTGACCTTGCACGTCTTGACACCTATTGTCATCAAAACCATCTCGACCTAAACCCCACTAAATGTTCAGTTATTACTTACCTACTCTCGTAAACCATTAATATTAAAATCAAATGACTATATTAAGGGTCAAATAGTGCCTAGGGTTGAAAGTGTTCGTGATTTGGGCGTCATCCATGATAATAAGTTACTTTTTGACAAACATATAGAGGATATAGTGAGTCGAGCAACTAGAATGCTTGGTTTTGTAATGCGCAACTGTGTAAGTTTCAATGACCCTAAAACATGGAAAATCCTATTTTGTTCTTTCGTTCGAAGTGCTCTCGAATAATATGCGTCTCAGATTTGGAATCCTCGATATAAGGAATACATAGATCGAATTGAAAGGATTCAAATCAAATTTTTAAAGTACGTGTGCTTCCGTTTGAAAATACCATTTAGTTCCAAAAACTACTATGAGCTTTGTAAAAAGTTTCATTTGCTTCCACTGGTCGAACGCAGAAATATCGCAGACGTCTGTTTTGTTCTAAAAATTGCGTGCAACAATATTGACTGTCCAGAGTTGTTAGGTAAGTTAAAGTTAAATGCACCTGTTAAACTTTACCGATATAATTTACCACTTGGGGTCTCCAAAAGCAACACTAACTATAGATAAAACTCTTTTATTATCCGCGCGAGCAATCAATTTAATAGTGCTGCAAAAGCATGATTTTGACCTGTTCCACACAAGTGTGGCCGTGGCGAGGCGGAGGATGAGTTCTGAATTTTTTGACTAATCTTAACTCTTTGGATTTCAACATGTGTAAGTTAAATTAATTGTCTGTCGATAAAATTGTTGTATTTGTATTGTTGTGATTTTGGTTTGATGTGAGGGATGTAATGAATGTTAGACTGTTCATAACTGCTGTAAGTCATATTGTAGTTCTTAAACGTGAGACCCTGTAATTGGTAAAAGTGGTGGGGGCGTCTTTGCGCAGGGGTACACTCTCGCACGAAAGTTATTTTTGAACTAGGCTTTCGCTGGCGAGTCGTGGCTTAGTACCTACATATTTGTTATTCTTATTAGTTATTACATAGAAAAATTAATTAGTTAAAATATCAATAAAATGAATTAAAAAATTGTTTGAATTTATTTATTTATTTAACACTTTAATGCTATTACATGCATAGGCGGGCTTAATGCCTGAGGAATTTTCTACCAGCCAACCATAGGGTGTTGCAGAATTAAAGGAGCCAGATGTGAATACAGAGCTGAGGAGAAAAAAAAAATTATTAGTAGGAAAATGAAAGTTACAGTTTTTATTTATTATAAAATGGATAGGGGTACAGACATAGATATATTACATACAAATATACACAATACAATGTTACTTGATAAATACCACACGTACATAAACCTAAATAACACATTTAAACCAAATATGACAATAACAAATGAAAAATTAACAAGTCCGTAGCCTCAAAGGATCGGTTATGGACGTAGTTATGCGTGAGAAATTGTATCCTTACTAATTTATGAATGTGAAAATCAGAATTAAAAACTAAAAATCTTGACGAGCTTAAGTGTTAATGTGTGGAACAAAACCATAGCGAGATTTAAAAACTGTACAACGCCATCTATCGAGCGGAGTAGTCAACGTCTGTTTGATAAGGTTTGATTTCTTAATTTTACGCGTACGAAGTTGCGGGCAACAGCTAGTTAAAGATAATTTGAAAATTGAATTATGTATTAAAGAATGTTTATGAGAAATAAAATTAAAGTAATGTTGACAAACAAAAATAATTAAAAATAAAAGTTATGTAAAAAAAATTTTAAATTAATTATAATCGTAATTTAAAACTTTTGTCCGCGACGGTATTTCTAAGTGACGCACCAATAGCGCACCGGCAAACATGCTGTACCTACCTCGTACCATCAAATAGACCGATAAATCGCCTATGCGCAGCTTCACCGACAGCGTTCTTTTTACATGACGCGACCTATACCTACATTTATTTAGCAAGAACATCACGCTGCGACTAATAGGAGAGAAGCATACGTGAAAAATGTTACGAAAATGGGAAATCTTTACTTATTATAAAACAAAGTCTTAATTATTGTATGTTTGTCCCTAGTTGAGCTTATATCTTCAAAACTACGCAACGGATTTTGATGCGGTTTTATTATATTAAAAAGCCATCCTCTTGAACCATTCTATCTATAAAAAAAACCGCATCAACACATACATACAAAAATTACGACTTTGTTTTATAAGAAGTAATAAAGATAAAGATAGTAAACACACAGACGCAGTACAAACATTTGTATGACAGTTATAAATATCACACAAATAATTGTCCCATGCGGGAATCGAACCAGCGACCTCGTGAGCTGCAGTCTGTCACATAGATCACTAGGCCACGATGACCTTTAAAGTATTTTGTAAATTACACGCGTACGAAACCGCGGCCAACACCTAGCTATGTTTATATAGTAACAATTAATTTAATCAACCTTGTCAAATACATAATAACTTTAATTTGTTTATTAACTGAAAAATTAGTTGATAAAATGACGTAAGAAATTATGTATTACTTATGAGGGGACTACAGTCCTAATTTAGGTATTTGCCTTAGTTATTGCTATCCCTATTCCCGAGCGCCACGCTAAAAGGTACAAATATATTTTAAGCTATTGCATAGGTTCTATCGCGGGCCTTGAGCGTGGAGACTAAATCCACAAAATACGAAATTTAAATTCCGTAACAAAGATAGCTTAACCTCTCAAATGGCACACTTGAACTTGAACTTTGACCGTTACTGGCACCCCCCGTCGCTGGCCCCCCCGCTGGGGGGCCATACCAAAATAGCTTCGTGCATTTTTCTACGTACGAAGTTTTCATTGTTTCTTTAGATTGAATGGCTAGAGCTCTAATTTTTAAGTATATGTTTTTTCAATATATGATCTAGGATCGCATGAACTCAGAAACGCGATTGAAAAAAGTTTTCTCGATAGAAAATCGTGGCGAAACAACCTCTCTAATTTTTTATTTTTTTCATTTGTCGGTCTATTATCGCGTAACTAATGAAATAACTTTAAAAACATAGGTAACTATTATGTATAGAAACACGTGGATCAGAATTAAAATATATTTAGTAGATTTTGAGTAAATAGGAAAAGTATCCCTAATTCTTCATTTTCTGTGCCTACTGGCTGTGTTAATATGTACGTGTCGGCGATGATATACGATAATATTGATGTAGGCCCTTAACTAAAAAATACTATACACGGCGCTACTGCGTGCACTTCGTGTGGGACTCCCGGGTCAACGGATCCGGACTACCCACTAAATCCAACGGTGTTCCTCCTCGTCCCTTGGCCGGGCCATGGTAGTCACTCAGGTAAATACCATGACCCGACCAGGGACAAATATAGTTGAGGCACAATTTTGCTACAAATTCCTTGAAAACAATCTACTTAGTAACTTAGTTCTAAAATTAAATAATTGGTCAAGTGCGAGTCGGACTCGCGCACGAAGGGTTCCGTACCATTATCTATGCAACATAAGGCAACGTTATTAGTATCGAGCAAGAAACGGTAAAAAAATCATGTTTGTTGTATGGGAGCCCCCCTTAAATATTTATTTTATTTTATTTTTAGTATTTGTTGTTATAGCGGCAATAGAAATACATCATCTGTGAAAATTTCAACTGTCTAGCTATCACCGTTCTTGAGATACTGGGTACGGAACCCTAAAAATCATGTTTGTTGTATGGGAGCCCCCCTTAAATATTTATTTTATGTTATTTTTAGTATTTGTTGTTATAGCGGCAATAGAAATACATCATCTGTGAAAATTTCAACTCTCTAGCTATCACCGTTCTTGAGATACAGCCTGGTGACAGACGGACGGACGGACGGACGGACGGACGGACGGACGGACAGCGAAGTCTCAGTAATAGGGTCCCGTTTTTACCCTTTGGGTACGGAACCCTAAAAACACGCTTGAAAATCTTAAATATTTTTTTTTTATTATTGTCATTGGTCCTTGTTAGGTATGCAAAATTTCCGGTGCTCAAGTCCACTATTTTGGAACAATTGTCATACCGGCACAATACCGGCACGATACCGTTGCAATTGAAGTCAAATATCCGTAGTCTGCTATATGCCGTCATAACGGTCTTTCAATGGTAATAGAATTGTCGATCTCTTTTATCTATGCATTGAATTTTCGGTCTCTTTTATCTATGGATTGTGTTAGAATGGTATGTATGTGTTGCCGTTTTTAAAAAATGCGTTAGTTGAAGTGATTTTCGAAAAACTACTAATAAATTTAAACATTTAATCATGCTAGACTTCGTTTAAATATATTTGTACATACTATTTATTAGTATAAAAAGCAATGTGAAGTTTAGGAGATTAGTAAATTGCAATAAATTACAAAGAACAATTTCTAATATTTCTATCTATCTATTTTTTATTTATGGCAATCTGTCGACACAGGAAAATTTAAAAATATTACTGTCAAATTCAAAATAGCAGACTACCGAAACATTTCAGTCATTGAATTGCAATTGTGAAGCAGTTGTGTACGAGACTAGCAATTTATGTCACTTTGACAATTGTAAGACAATGATGAAGTCGTTATGACGACACATTAATAGTAGACTACCAAAAACTTTACTATTGCACCATAATGGTACAATAATGGTACAGTTGTGACACCGTTGAAATACCCGACTCAGGGCCCTGATCAATCAGACTCCTGCAAGTGGGTGAAAATCACTTTCAACGATTCCGTTACATAGATTAATACATTGATAGATATGTTCCGAATAAAATAATTATATAAGCGTGTTAAAAAGACGTTTCGCAGTACCCTTTTTTCTTTGCGAAAATTAAACCGATTTTTTTACACTATAATGTAGATGAAAAGAATATCTACGCTTGTATCACTTTCTTTTTTGCTATAATCTTACCTTTGTGTGATAGAAGCTACAACTTTATCTAAAGAAAACCGGAAATAGCGGGATTTTTAGATGGTCATATTTCTTTTAGTTATAAAGTTTTGAAAAAATGAAACTAATAGAAGCATAGCTATATGTATAAGACCTAGATACTGTGAAAAAGATTCATTCCTCTAGAGGCAATAACTACAAAGAATACAGGGGACTAGATGTACATATTTTTGAATGGAGCATAGTTTGGTGTCGTACCCTCTTAAGAGGATACCAAAATAGCTTCGTGCATTTTTCTATGTACGAAGTTTTCATTGTTACTTTAGATTGAATGGCTAGAGCTCTAATTTTTAAGTATATGTTTTTTCAAAATATGATCTAGGATCGCATAAACTCAGAAACGCGATCGAAAAAAGTTTTCTCGATAGAAAATCTTAGCGAAATAACCTCTCTAATTTTTTATTTTTTTCATTTGTCGGTCTATTATCGCGTATTAACTAATGAAATAACTTTAAAAACATAAGTAACTATTATATATAGAAACACGTAAATCAGAATTAAAATATATTTAGTAGATTTTGAGTAAATAGGAAAAGTATCCCTAATTCTTCATTTTCTGTGCCTACTGGCTGTGTTAATATGTACGTGTCGGCGATGATATACGATAATATTGATGTAGGCCCTTAAACTTAAAATATTATTATTATATTGACACAGATGTTTTTAAAACCAATTTTGCGCAATAATATGAATTATATTCATGATTTATTTGTTGTTTCAAGTTCAGTTATATATTAAAATTTACATAATTTTATATGGTTAGTTATTATTAAGAAATTCTTGGTTTAAAACGTCATTAGGCATATTTATGTATAAGGTTAAACAACCTAATATTGACACTACGATTGTAAAAAGATTTTTAAATTATACTTAACCATGAGTTAGTAGTTCAAACCATGAGAAACATTTTCAGGGTTTTTTTTACTTTTTATTTCCCGCCAGCCCTACCCATGGTGGTGCCTTGAGCCTTGACATGACCCGGCAAATGTGGCCCTCGTTCTTTACGGTGGGCCCAACTCGACGGGGGGAGCGTCAGGTTCCCCCGTCATTCTAATGTGGCCTCCTGCCACGACGGCCGGCTACTACGCGCCGACGACCCCTAGCCTGGGCCCTGCGGGGTGGCAAAGTGCCACCAGGTGCTCAAGTCCACTATTTTGGAACAATTGTCATACCGGCACAATACCGGCACGATACCGTTGCAATTGAAGTCAAATATCCGTAGTCTGCTATATGCCGTCATAACGGTCTTTCAATGGTAATAGAATTGTCGATCTCTTTTATCTATGCATTGAATTTTCGGTCTCTTTTATCTATGGATTGTGTTAGAATGGTATGTATGTGTTGCCGTTTTTAAAAAATGCGTTAGTTGAAGTGATTTTCGAAAAACTACTAATAAATTTAAACATTTAATCATCTAGACTTCGTTTAAATATATTTGTACATACTATTTATTAGTATAAAAAGCAATGTGAAGTTTAGGAGATTAGTAAATTGCAATAAATTACAAAGAACAATTTCTAATATTTCTATCTATCTATTTTTTATTTATGGCAATCTGTCGACACAGGACAATTTAAAAATATTACTGTCAAATTCAAAATAGCAGACTACCGAAACATTTCAGTCATTGAATTGCAATTGTGAAGCAGTTGTGTACGAGACTAGCAATTTATGTCACTTTGACAATTGTAAGACAATGATGAAGTCGTTATGACGACACATTAATAGTAGACTACCAAAAACTTTACTATTGCACCATAATGGTACAATAATGGTACAGTTGTGACACCGTTGAAATACCCGACTCAGGGCCCTGAGCATTCGCGGTCTCGCAAGGCCTCCCTCTTTGTCGCAAAACTTTTCAGGGTTCCGTGCCAAAAGGTAAAACGGAATTTTAATCTGTCAAGGCTTTATTATATTATCTGTGGTCAAGGTAAAAGATTACGGTGCTCAAGTCCACTATTTTGGAACAATTGTCATACCGGCACAATACCGGCACGATACCGTTGCAATTGAAGTCAAATATCCGTAGTCTGCTATATGCCGTCATAACGGTCTTTCAATGGTAATAGAATTGTCGATCTCTTTTATCTATGCATTGAATTTTCGGTCTCTTTTATCTATGGATTGTGTTAGAATGGTATGTATGTGTTGCCGTTTTTAAAAAATGCGTTAGTTGAAGTGATTTTCGAAAAACTACTAATAAATTTAAACATTTAATCATGCTAGACTTCGTTTAAATATATTTGTACATACTATTTATTAGTATAAAAAGCAATGTGAAGTTTAGGAGATTAGTAAATTGCAATAAATTACAAAGAACAATTTCTAATATTTCTATCTATCTATTTTTTATTTATGGCAATCTGTCGACACAGGACAATTTAAAAATATTACTGTCAAATTCAAAATAGCAGACTACCGAAACATTTCAGTCATTGAATTGCAATTGTGAAGCAGTTGTGTACGAGACTAGCAATTTATGTCACTTTGACAATTGTAAGACAATGATGAAGTCGTTATGACGACACATTAATAGTAGACTACCAAAAACTTTACTATTGCACCATAATGGTACAATAATGGTACAGTTGTGACACCGTTGAAATACCCGACTCAGGGCCCTGGGCCCTGAGTCGGGTATTTCACATTGCTTTTTATACTAATAAATAGTATGTACAAATATATCTAAACGAAGTCTAGCATGATTAAATGTTTAAATTTATTAGTAGTTTTTCGAAAATCACGTCAACTAACGCATTTTTTAAAAACGGCAACACATACATACCATTCTAACACAATTCATAGATAAAAGAGACCGAAAATTCAATGCATAGATAAAAGAGATCGACAATTCTATTACCATTGAACGACCGTTATGACGGCATATAGCAGACTACGGATATTTGACTTCAATTGCAACGGTATCGTGCCGGTATTGTGCCGGTATGACAATTGTTCCAAAATAGTAGACTTGAGCACCTGGTTGTATCTCTGTAACGATGATAGATAGAGAGATGAACATTTCAAAGTTTATGTAGGTATATCAGTTGATGATATAACAACAAATACTCATTATCATTCTTTTACCCTTATTCCGTTATTTAAAAAACGGGACGAATAAGTACATCACCTTTCATGTGCAACTCGTATTTTTCTGGTGTTTTTATTAGATACGTTCACAGGTGGGTATAGGTATCGGCACGAATCTTGAGCGCTGGTCTTTACCTGCGCAGAAGTGAATTATTGGGTATATTTGGAGGTAGGAGGTGAAGCGCGGGAGCGGTTGAATCAAATCATCGTATGTGATTGGCCTGCTGCGCGTCGCGTCATATCTGCCACTCGTGATTCGTTCTAGATGTTTCTAGATGCACTTTCCTTTCGACTACGAGTACACTTCAGGACAATTAAATTGATACATACAAATTTTTCAACTGAAGCTTTTAACATTAAAATTTTTATATTTGTTTGTTTTTATTGACGGGCCTCATGGCGTAGCGGCTATGTAGCCCACTTACGATCGCGACGTCACGGGTTCGATTCCCGCACAGGACAATTATTTGTGTGATGAACATAGATATTTGTACTGCGTCTGGGTGTTTTCTATCTAATAAAAGTATATATTTACAAAAAAAAAGTAGTATGTATATGTATTATATCCGTAATCTGGTATCCATATCACAAGTATCATTACGCTTAGTTTGGAACCAGCGGACGTTGTGTAGTATTTCAATTTAATTTAATTACCGCTGACCATCAGAACTACAAAAGACTAAAAATTGGTCAAGTGCGAGTCGGACTCGCGCACGAAGGGTTCCGTACCATTATCTATGCAACATACGTTATTACTAAATGAGCAAACAACACACACAATACTTAATTAATCACGTTTGTTGTATGAGAGCAAGAAACGGTCAAAAAATCATGTTTGTTGTATGGGAGCCCCCCTTAAATATTTATTTTATTTTATTTTTAGTATTTGTTGTTATAGCGGCAATAGAAATACATCATCTGTGAAAATTTCAACTCTCTAGCTATCACCGTTCTTGAGATACAGCCTGGTGACAGACGGACGGACGGACGGACGGACGGACAGCGAAGTCTCAGTAATAGGGTCCCGTTTTTACCCTTTGGGTACGGAACCCTAAAAATCAGACTAAAAAAAAAATCTGAGTATAATTTTATTAAAGTAAATCATCTCCATTTTTTTGCAATGAAGTATACGATGCGCAAAGCGACCCCCACTCTTCCACCGAGTGCTCAAGATTCGTGCCGGGACCTATACGTTATTTAATTTTTATCTATAGACGATTTTATTAGCTTTATTTTATTTATCTTCTAGCTTCTGCCCGCGGCTTCGCACGCATTAGTGGCCGAATCGAATTTGAAATCAAACCTAAAATAAAAACTGTACGCTAAACTGAAACGCTGACGCTAGATACTAACATCGATACTAGGCCCCGAGTCCGGTATCACAATGGTGTCAGAATGGCATCACAAAGACACATTATAGCCTCAAAAAATTAACAATAGACTACCAAACTTGATAAAATTCGCCACTAAACAATTAGTTATTTACAGCCGTATTCACAAACGTTACTGTGAGGTCTCATAGTAGGCATGGACGCACAGGGGTAGCAAAATCATTTCACAAACAATACTTAAGTGGTGAAGCGCACTATGCGTTTGTTAAACTGAACGCATAGCTAAGTTTTGTAATAGCAAATTACAGACATAGAATAGATATAGAGCTTACTTATAAAAAGTTATAAAAATATTGTCTATGATATCTGAACGACAATGACATTAATGACATTTGTCAAAAATGACAATGCACGTCTTTCGCGTAAATAGAGGTGATCGTTATATTAGATAGCTGATAAAATAATCTAATATTTATTAATAATCATTCAACCTATTATTTATTACAACTGGCAAGCGTTATTTATGTTGTGATTTATTTTTTATTTTTATTAGTTAAGACCCATTCATTATACACACAACACATCACATGCACTATTCGAAACGAAACGGAACGTCCCATTCAAAGTCGATTGCACTTGGCAGTATAATATTTTTGTCACCTACCAAATTATACTCTAAGGTGACCGCATAAGAACTATTTCCGTTAAATAACAAAATAATATATTAGTTTGCCTAATATATTTATTAAATATATTATGCAAACTAATATATTTTGTTCGGCTAGAAGTCGATTGCACTTGGCAGTATAATATTTTTGTCACCTACCAAATTATACCCTAAGGTGACCGCATAAGAACTATTTCCGTTAAATAACAAAATAATATATTAGTTAGCCTAATATATTTATTAAATATATTATGGAAACTAATATATTTTGTTCGGCTAATAGCGCTAGGATAATTTTTGTTCGAATACAATTAAATCAGTGCGGCTACTTCGCTTGACCACGTATGACGTCGTAGTGTGGTTGGTTTGATTACCGTGCATTTGTGAGAGACGTTTAAGTACTGATTGTTTGTAAATAAAAGTTAGAGATAAAATAGTTTAGTGCAAATGTAGGTTAAGTGTTTTCTGTAAATAGTTTGAAATGCCACGAAAACAATGTGTTGTCATTGTTAATGTGCCCATATTCTTAATTTAACAGCAAACGGCGCGCGGCGTCCTCTATAACGATAATCAAAACGGGTCGTTGTACGAAGCGAACTAATATAATAAATAATATATTATAGCGTATAAAATAATAGGCGTTTTAAAAGTAGCGTATCGTTATAACGCGTTTGCAATATATAGCCGTTGCGAACACCCCTACGCGTAAATGTCAAACGAGTGTTGAACATTTTTGTAAATACAGGAATCATTCCAAATTATTCCAAAAATGACTGCAAATACTGCAATTACGCCAGCAAGAAGTTCATGCATATTTTGTAATATAGCTAATAAGTTGGAAAACACAGAGATACTATTTGAAGACGAAGATGTTTGCGTATTTCGTGACATTAAACCAGCGACCCCATTTCATATTTTGATTATACCTAAAAAACATATCGAGGATGCCAAATCATTAACTTCAGCTGATAAAGACCTAGGCAAGTATTATTATCATAAAACAAACCTTATCTGTTAAGATAAATTACGCACGTAATCCATGTATTGTGTCATTTGCATGCAAAGTATTTGGGAATTTTTTTTTAAGATTTCACGTAAACCTTAAAAATAACGCTATCTACTGAGCGGTTTGCACCACTCGATCGTGATCGATTGATCGAATTGGTGTAAACCGCTCAATAGCCGTCTATTGAGCGGTTTACACCAAAAAACATTGCATGATGTTAAACTCACTTTGAGAAGATTGTAGTGGAAGATTTGGTAAACATGTGCAGGAACCATGATAGCTCAGATGGGAGAGCAACGGAACGGTATTCCGAGGTCTTGGGTTGAAGTCCCACTCATGGTTATCATTTTTACCACTATAATTTAGTTTACTTAGTAAAAGCATAGCAAGTCAATTGCAAAAATTATAAAATAATATTACATTGCATTTAAAAAAGAATACTTTTTTTACAGTTTCGAAATTACAAGCAGTGGCACATGATTTATTGACCAAAAACAATTTATCTATAAATGACGCCCGTCTAGGATACCACTGGCCACCATTCCGTAGTGTTAAACATTTACATTTGCACACGATCGCTCCGGAATCACAAATGGGATTAATATCTCGGATGATATTTAAGAAAGATTCTTATTGGTTTGTTTCGGTAAGATGAGTTTTAAGTTTTTAATGCCCTTTATGCGGGGACAGTCAGCAGCACTGAATTACTATGAAAGTCCCATGAAGCTAGCATGGGCAACTAAGGTGGCTCCAATGGTAAAAAAAAAGCAACAAAAAATACCTAAACTAATCATAAGCAATATATCCAAACTGTTGTCTTTGGACGCATGGAATTTTCCGTTTTTTATAAAATTTTAGTCATTTTTAGGGTTCCGTACCCAAAGGGTAAAAACGGGACCATATTACTGAGACTTCGCTGTCCGTCCGTCCGTCTGTCACCAGGCTGTATCTCAAGAACGGTGATAGCTAGAGAGTTGAAATTTTCACAGATGATGTATTTCTATTGCCGCTATAACAACAAATACTAAAAATAAAATAAAATAAATATTTAAGGGGGGCTCCCATACAACAAACATGATTTTTTTACCGTTTCTTGCTCGATACTAATAACGTTGCCTTATGTTGCATAGATAATGGTACGGAACCCTTCGTGCGCGAGTCCGACTCGCACTTGACCAATTTTTAGTCCTAACAGTTCCAGCGTAATGTTATTATACCCTTTTTCGATAAATATTCTATCCACCACTGAAAGAATCGGAGAAGTAGTTCCTGAGCTTATTGCGTTCAAACAAACAAACTTCAGCTTTTTATTATTAGTATAGATGATAATAATATGGTTGCCACACTTTGAACTTTAAGTTATAATTAACTGTTAAAACATAGGACATACTCGCTACAGATTTACAAGATAGCAATTCTACATGCAACTTATCTTAACTAAAAAATGAAAACAACTATGGAGTATTTTGATTAATTGGCTATTACGATGTTAATTGGCTATTACATTTTTATTAATTAAAATCGTTAGTCTATAAAATATAGATTTTGTAATAAATACTTCAAAAACTAAAAAACACGCTTGCAAATCCTGAATATTTTTTTTAATTATTGCATTGTCTAAATAAAACTACTTTTTACGGATTTAGACGCGTATATTTGTTTTAAATTTTGGCCCGACGTTTCGGAGACTTTGCAGTCACCATGGTCACGGGTGAGACTGAGACTGAGACTGAGAGGTGAGATGAGTCGCGCAAGTGTTATAAAATATTATATTGCATTGTCATCGGTACATAATATGTGTGCAAATTTTCAGATCGATCCGACTACTGTAAGTGGCTGAAAATCACTTTCAAAGATTCCGTTACATAGATTAATACATTGATAGATACGTACCGAACATATAAAAGCGTGTTAAAAAATTCGACGTTCACGAATTGTGTTATTGACAATATCAATTTTCATTTTTTATTTAGGTTTAGTTGTGCAGGCAGAATCGGTACCAATCTTTAAGACACGTAACTTTAGCCTGGCTGAATCATACTTCAGGGTCTAATAAAATATGGTATTCATGTGACGTGTAGTTTTCACAAACTACAAAGGTCACTCTTACAAGCAATAAAACAAGTACATATTGTTAATATAGAACTTTATAAATTTTTTTAATTGTTTCAGCCTGAATACGTCGCATCAAGGCTATGACAAGATCTTCCAATAAATATTAGTCAAATAAATTACTATAGTTAAAAAAAAAGACAGATGTAAGCTGACTCTATGGTTTTTTACCGCGTAAAATCTATCAGCCATGATCGTTCATTCACTCATTCATTCTTCGTTTTCAGACTATTTGAGAGGGTGGATCTAGCCAAAGTTTAATTGTAGTACGGGTTTCTAATTTGAAAAGACCAATTAGTCGTTTCGAACTTAAAATCATGGAGACTAGAAGTAAGGAGGAATATCTCAGTATATTAAAAAGTGTCCGCTGAAAGGCAGCAAATTAAGGTGGCGCCATAGTAGCAAGTGGAAGAATTTTAAAAAGAGCGCCACAAATTATTAGAAAGGAAAGAAAAACTTCCGCTTTGTTACAGCGCAGTTTTTTAAATTATTATAATTATATAGACAAACATGACTATGAAATAAATTTATATTAATTATTATTATAATTATACGGTGTTTTTAAGTACCCGAAATATTTGTAAATAGCAAATAGAAAATAGTATTAAAGAATTACCGCAACAGTAGCACACTTCACTCTGCTTATAACTGCTACATTCATATCATTTCCGCTTGCTACACTAGCGCTATTTCGGTGAGTGTTAATTGCTGTTTACAAGTGGACACTTTTTGGACTGATCCCCCATACAAGATATTCCTCCTTACTTCTAGTCTCCATCTCCATGCTTAAAATATCACCCCCCTTTCACTTATTGCTCTACTAAGGTATTGGGTTGACGTTTCAATTGAAAAAAAAAAAAATTGTATATAAAATATTTCATACAGTCTAATAAGAGCTGTGAATTAATGGTGATGGATTGTATTTTTTTATACCTAGGAATTCCCTAGTTGTTGTCCCTGTTATAATTTTATTTATTGTTCGATTTAGGTTTATTGTTAATATTAAATGTCTTAAATATTACTGTGGTGTTTTATTTTTTATTACTTAATGTAGCTACGTAAATAATTGTTCTGTGTGGGAATCGAACCCCTTACATAATATGATTTATGGTTCACATTTCACTTTGTTATAACTACTCCAAAGAAAATTTTTGGTTGCTTTCCATTTAGTTAACACAGAGGGACTCTGCGTTACATTGTGAAACACTGTGTAAAAGTTTAAATGAAACAGCTAGTTGTCTCAAAATAACACTAGAGTGCATCAATATCGCAAAATTATGGGCGTTTTTTTACCTAAATGCAAGTTCCTTGACAAAGTCTTGGCTCAATAATTTATAAACATAATCTTCCAATAAGTTAAAGAACTTTGACAATTTGTGGGCAAATAAATAATTGTTTTCAAATAATACTACTTTTATTTAATAATAATTATTTGAACCAACTATAATTTTAAAGTAAGTAATGTTCAATAAATTAAATATAAGCATTAAGATGATACCAAAATAGCTTCGTGCATTTTTCTACGTACGAAGTTTTCATTGTTTCTTTAGATTGAATGGCTAGAGCTCTAATTTTTAAGTATATGTTTTTTCAATATATGATCTAGGATCGCATAAACTCAGAAACGTGATTGAAAAAAGTTTTCTCGATAGAAAATTTTAGCGAAACAACCTCTCTAATTTTTTATTTTTTTCATTTGTCGGTCTATTATCGCGTATTAACTAATGAAATAACTTTAAAAACATAAGTAACTATTATATATAGAAACACGTAAATCAGAATTAAAATATATTTAGTAGATTTTGAGTAAACAAAAAAAATATCCCTAATTCTTCATTTTCTATACCTACTAGCTGTGTTAATATGTACACGTCGACGATAATATTGATGTAGGCCCTTATATAGCCAAACCAAATATGTTTACTCTCAAAACACCACTTTTTCGAGTGTCGAACAGTGTACGGCTGTGTTCAACAGTGTCGTTGATGGAAAGCGCTTTATCGAGCACTGCGTTACTCTGCGTCACTTTTTGTATTAATTGGAAAGCAACCTTTGTCTAGTACGTTTTTTGTGTTTACTAGTCTAGTCTATGCTTTAGACGGCGTCATGAAGCTAAAGATAAAAAAAGGAGGCCATACTTGGAACATCGGTTTGAGGCAAATACCTACGTATCTCTATCTCACTCTCTGTGGTCTGACCTCTCTTTTTAGTGTGGCCTTAGTACTGCTATCTCCTTATTAAAATCTCCTAGTAAATTCTTAAAAAGAGTCACCACACATATCAAATCACAAGTTAAACACTGTCATTTGATAGTGTTTAATCGTAACTATAAATAACTAGTTGAAATACGATGAATGAAATTAAAAATAATAAAATAGTAGATCACGGATGCTTTTCATGGTTAACGAATCAGTGAATTATTTTCCCCATTTCCTAAGGATTTCGTAATTTGGCAACATTGGTCACCATATGTCAAGTTGTTGACAAAATTGTGCCAATATGTCGGTTGTTTACTTTACGGTTCACAGCTTCGTTTCAAATTTTCGACTCTAATTATTTTTATAATTAAAGAAATGGTGCAAACTTGTGTAGTGCGTGGTTGCGGTAGTACGTGGTGTCCAGGAGGTGATATACAATTTCACGCGTAAGTGTTTAGATCGTGATTTCTGGCATTGAATAACTGCAAACATATTTCTTTGTATTTTCAATTAAATACTTCATAAAATGATTAAACAATGTTTTCAGCATACTTCTAACTAACTATACTGATAACGATGTAAAGATCTAATAGTCTTACATTGAATTTCATGGACTTAGTGCAATTTTATTTTTCTTGTTTACAAGAAGTAATTTTGAAATAGTGTGACCATACTGAGGACATATCTAGGACTTTCTGTGGGACCTGAACTAAATTATACATGTTTGCTTAGTCATTTAATTTTTATTTCACATTATTTACAACATTAATATACTTACCTACAATATTATTTTTTTAGATTTCCTAAAAATAGTACCCAGAGGAAATTATGGTTATCCATTGTACCATTGAAAATGAAATTTTATGAAAGTGCAAGGATTTTTTAAAACAAACAGCAGTTCCTACTACAATTACAAATCAAGAAGCAGTATCACCTTGCAAGGTAAAATTTCAAGTATCTATTTACAAACTCCTTTAATTGTCTCACATGTTATACAATATTAAATATTTGAATTTATAAGGAATATAAAAACTAGTATGAAAAAAAATACCCCACCAGTATCAGGAACATTTTCCAAACTACCGGCGCTCAAGGCTCCAGAGATAATTGCTGCTTTCTGAACCAGCCCCCCCCCGCGATCCGACTGCCTAATGAGAGCCTTACATTATTATTATGTTTCAGAAATGTAGTAGTTCAAATATATGGCAAAAGGCTATATTTTGTAAAATATATTATAATTTTCAGATAGACAGTTCATTACAGGAAGAGTCTATGGGGCAAGTAGCTGTTAAAATGTTCTATTATACATGACATTGAAATACAACTAGCGCCATCTGTTTGTTACATATAGTTACTTTTGTACCTATGTATGAACTAATAAAAATAAGTCTAAAGTCAACTATCAACGTGTTTTATTAGGTTATGGGCTATTAAATCGTAATTTATCGTTAAATTTGCTGTTCATATTATTTTTTTTTCTCCAAGATTTACGTGGACTATCTGTGCGCAACTAAGTGTATATAAAAATAGTGCTAAAAAGCCGTAAATACTGCAACGTGGTTATAATGGCGGGCAGTTATATCGTGAACGTGCCGAAACTCAAAGGCAGGGAGAACTATGATGAATGGGCATTCGCAGCTGAGAATTTTCTTTTGCTGGATGGTGTGGATATTACCAAGGAGACGACGGCAGAGGATGCAATTTCTCCAGATCAAAAAAAGGCCAAAGCAAAACTTATTATGACCATCGACAGTTCTTTGTATGTGCATATTAAAAATGAAAAAACTGCAAAAGAAGTATGGAATCGGCTAAAAATGTTATTCGACGACTCAGGATTCACACGCCGAATCAGTTTACTACGTCAACTTATTTCAGTTAGGCTCGAAGATAGCGTTTCGATGACAGCCTATGTAACCCAAACGGTAGATACAGCGCAAAAATTAAAAGGTACTGGATTTGATATCACTGACGAGTGGGTTGGCTCATTGTTATTAGCAGGGCTTAGCGAAAAATTCGCGCCAATGATAATGGCCATCGAGCATTCTGGCATGAAGATAAGTACCGACGCCATTAAAGCAAAATTGCTTGACATGGAAATAAATTCAGTTGGCAGCACTGACGGTGCTTTTTTGTCGAAAGGTTGGCAGCGTCGTAAAAACCAACGCTACGAAAAACGGAACGTAAACTCAAACTCGAACGAGTCGACCAATCAGAAATCGACAAAAATTATTCGGTGTTATCGATGTAAACAAAACGGACATTTTATGAATAAGTGCCCCCAGAATCCTCAAAACAGTCGCAATAAAACAGAAAATGCATTTAGTGCTATATTTTTAAATCCAGATCATCAATTTCATCATTTAGATTGGTACATAGACTCAGGAGCGAGCTCTCATATGATTGTAAATAAAAATCGCATAGAGAATATTTCACTAAATCAATCAATTGTGAAGAATATAATAGTTGCAAACAGAGAGACAGTACCCGTAATGTGTACAGGAAATACTAGAATAACGACAGTTGTTGACGACTCAGAATATGATATTACCGTGAAAGATGTGTTGTGCATACCAAAACTCACTACTAACCTGTTATCAGTTAGTCAGCTAATCCGAAATGGAAACAGTGTCTGTTTCGAAGAAGAAGTTTGCTACATACGCAATCGACGTAATGTACTGATCGGTAAGGCAGAATTAGTAAATGGAGTTTATAGGTTACACATCAAGCCTGAGAAGTTGTTTGCTGGCTCAGCTGTAGACACAACTAGTGCAGTATGGCACAGAAGGTTGGGACATATCAATAAAAATGACCTTGACGCTATGAAAAATGGTGTAGTCGAAGGTATAAGCTATAAAGACAGAGCTGTGATTGAAAAATCCAAGTGTATTACTTGTTGT
Source organism: Orgyia antiqua (assembly GCA_916999025.1). Lineage (NCBI taxonomy): Eukaryota > Metazoa > Arthropoda > Insecta > Lepidoptera > Erebidae > Orgyia > Orgyia antiqua. The sequence continues at coordinate 2,296,528 of OU779872.1, forward strand.
GAGGGTAAGCAGACTAGGCTACCGTTTAAACACAAAGGTACCAGGAGTAAAGCTTTGCTCGAAGTGGTCCATGCTGACGTATGTGGACCAATGGAGCAAGTCTCAATTGGATTATCACGCTATTTTTTGCTCTTCGTCGACGATTATAGCAAAATGGCTTTTGTTTATTTTCTAAAGACCAAGGATGAAGTCTTCAAATACTTCAAGGAATTCAAAGTGTTAGTGGAACGACAAACTGGAAAGTACCTAAAAGTATTGAGAACAGATAATGGTGGAGAATTTTGCTCTTCACAAATGGAAAGTGTTTTATCTAAAGCAGGAATAGTGCATCAAAAGACAAATCCGTACACCCCGGAGCAAAACGGAATGTGTGAACGGATGAACCGAACAGTGGTGGAAAAAGCTCGGTGTATGTTGTTTGACGCTGATTTGCCAAAAAATTTCTGGGCAGAAGCTGTCAACACAGCTGTGTATCTGCGAAATAGGTCATTGGCATCAGGATTGACAAAAACTCCATACGAACTTTGGACGGGCAGAAAGCCGGACATGAGCCACATTAGAGTGTTTGGTAGTACAGCAATGGTCCATACACCAAAAATAAAGACTGCAAAATGGGACAAGAAAGCTGTTAAACATATACTTGTTGGATATGAAAACAATGTTAAGGGCTACAGGCTCTACAATTCCAAGACATGTAAGATAATCACCAGTAGAGATGTTATTATCATAGAAAGTACTCCTAGAACCACAGACATGACCCAAGCAATCGTGGAAGAAAAGGAGAGTAATAATGCTGAATCTAACATACCTGAACCTGAACCTAAGATGAACAAATCTGATGTGACATATGTGCCTAATGAAGATTCTTCTTCTAGCTCTGAAGACTTATACACTTCCTTTGATGAAACAGTAGTTGAGCAGCCAGAGGAGATTATGTTGGGGAAGCGTGACAGAAAGAAACCAAATAGGTATGGTTATACCAGTTTATGTCTAGATATTGAAGAAAATCTTACATATACGGATGTTATAAATGGACCAGAACGAGAAGAATGGTGTAAGGCCATGGAGGATGAAATGCAATCGTTTAGTGAGTGTGATGCATGGGAAGTGATAGATAAACCTAGTAGTGGCACAGTCGTGCAGTGTAAATGGGTATATAAAAAAAAACTCAACAGTGACAATACAGTGCGTTATCGAGCCCGGTTAGTTGCAAAGGGCTTTAGCCAAAAACAAGGTGTAGATTTTACGGAAACTTTCTCACCTGTATTAAGGTATTCAGTTTTAAAGTTATTGTTTGCTTTGAGTGTAAAATTGAACATGAATATAACCCACTATGATGTGACTACGGCATTCCTAAATGGTAATTTAGAAGAGTCTGTATACATGCAGCCACCACCAAACCTAGCTATTCAAGGTAAAGTTCTTAAACTGAAAAGGGCCATATACGGCTTAAAGCAATCTGCACGAGCTTGGTATAAAAAGGTGGATGAGTGCTTGCTAGAATTGAATTATAAAAAATCTAAACATGAACCTTGCCTATTTGTGAAGTCAGATGAAGAAAAAATTACCTACATAGCTTTGTTTATCGATGATTTTTTTGTGTTTTCAAACTGCTCCACAGAAGTAGATAATTTAAAATGTCAATTAAGTGCTAGATTTAAGCTAAAAGATCTAGGTCAATTGAGGCAATGCTTAGGTATAAGGGTAGAATTTTTTGAAAATGGTTTGTGTATTGATCAAGAAGAATTTATTAATAAATTGTTAATTAAATTTGGTCTAAATAACTGTAATGAAACATCCATAACGCCTATGGAAATAAATTTAAAATTAGAAAAAGGTAAAATTTGTGATGAAAAATATCCATATCAGAAATTAATTGGAAGTCTCATGTACCTTTCTGTACTTACACGACCTGACATTTCATTTAGTGTTAGTTACTTGAGTCAGTACAATAATTGTTCTAATAAAACTCACTGGCAGCATGCTAAGAGAGTGTTGAAATATTTAAAAGCAACTAAGTCTTATCGGTTAACTTACACTAAGGATGAATTAGATATAGTTGGTTATGTAGATGCAGATTGGGCTTCTAACATACTTGACAGAAGGTCTTATACAGGCTTTTACTTTAAGCTCTCCGGAGGAGTAATTTCACACGAGTGTCGAAAGCAACAAACAGTGGCACTTTCAAGTACTGAAGCCGAGTATATGGGAATCTGTGAAGCTAGTAAAGAAGCAATTTTTCTTAAAAATGTGTTTTTTGAACTAACTGGAAAATATTTGTGTCCTATAGTTTTGTATAATGATAACCAGAGTGCTAAAAAGCTTACTGAAAATTCTATCTGTCATAAAAGAAGTAAACATATAGATGTGCGTTTTCATTTTATTAGAGAAGCTGTCGCAAATGATTTGATTAAAATTGTTTATTTAAATACCTCATGTATGCCTGCAGATATTCTTACAAAAAGTTTGCCTAGTGTTAAACACTATAAATTTTTTGTCAGAATTAGGTTTACATAACAATCAAAATTAAACCTGAAATGTAAAATAAAGTTTATTTGTTAGTTTTTTTTATAATATTGTGTTTATTTCAATGAGTGGTGGTGTTAAAATGTTCTATTATACATGACATTGAAATACAACTAGCGCCATCTGTTTGTTACATATAGTTACTTTTGTACCTATGTATGAACTAATAAAAATAAGTCTAAAGTCAACTATCAACGTGTTTTATTAGTAGCTACTCTGGGTGTACCAAATCCTAGCTCTGGCATTTATGAAAGTAATCCATTCTGATGGGCCAACTCAGAGAAAACAATATAGAAAACAAATTAATTAATGTTGTATCACAACATTTTACTCCTCTGTTGCAAGAAATGTTTAAGCATCCCATCACGGACTCAATTTATTGCAATGATTTGCATGAAAGCGTATTAATTAAGAAAATTGCAAATTCATTTTTTAACACTTAAAGAGTCATACAGAAAATATACTTAGTGATTTACGTGGTAAGAGACAGAAATTACACAAAACAATAATATTTAGTCATGTATAAAAGAAAAGTTATTAAATGATTTTAATTTGGAAAGTGCTGTTGTTTCTTTTTTGCCCTTTTTTTGTAACTTTATTATCGTTCCTATTATAGCCCCCTATGATATATGTCACAGTCAAAACTTATAACCACTCAATAGACTGTAAGCTCTCGACAGTAGTACTTTTGACTGAAATTATTCAAAACTAATTTTACCCAATATAGCTGTTTAAATGTAATTTTAACTGACTTGCCTAGCGCCAAGTAGTGGAACACAAGGCACAGGGAGCCAAGGGCAACCCGACAAGGGTGGGTTAGGTTTTTAGCTCCCGTCATGCCATTCATGATAGGTTCCTTTAAACGCTGTAGACAGAAATATACGTAAAAATTGATTTTGACTGATTCTCCGTTCTTCCGTCAGCCACTTTTAACCACATTCATATTGTCAGTTAAAATGACTATTAACTACAGATTTTCCGACAAACTAATTTTAATCAACATAACCTATTTTTTTTTTTCAGACGTATTATTGACCGAATTTGCCCTTTAACTGACATTAATAAATAGAAATACATTGGCTAACCCAGAAATCTAGGAAAAACTATTGTCCAGTATGTATTCATAATGTTTAATTAATCTGCAAAATTAATGAAACATATATCTTTTGCGATTTCATGGTTGGTCCCTTAATAACAGTACATGTTTAAAAATATGAGTACAATAACCCTTTTTCGTTTTTACGCTACCTACACAAAAAGTTATGTTTCCACTTAGGTATGCCAAATAGATTTTATTGTGTAACTTGTTTTGTTTACTAAGAAATTACTAACACCTTGTTATTTTTAACCGGCTTCAAAAAAGGAGGTTCTCAATTCGTTGGAATCATTTTTCTGTATCTTTGTAACCTGTATTTAGGTCTGAAATAAAGGTAAATTATTATTATTTTATCTCAAGCAGATCTCACAATCATTCATTAATTTCGTATTGCCGTAGGAACTACACCTTTGTTCTAGTAATTATCTATTTCCCACCAATATTCTATAGGTACATCGTACATACGAACTAGGAAATTTTACGTGTTTAAAAATGTAAAAAGAATAATAAATTTAACAACCGAACCTCCAGTTACTGTTAAAAAACTAGAATTATCCAAACTTTCACGCGATAACAAACAGTTTGTTTTTTGAGTATTTTTTTTACGCACAGTACATAAAGTATCTCGAAATATAAAATCTATACGGGCTAGGTCTTAGAAGTGAACATTTTGTTGACACTATATGGAACACAACTACTTGAAGTTTTGTCCTGGAAGAAATACAATAAAGGTTACCCTACTTAGAAAGAAAGGGTTTGACCACAGTGAGCGAGATAGCCATACATCATTTTTGCTTCAAGTAGGTATTCAGAGTCTGGACTCCATTTTTATCTATATCTTCATGGACGGCGTGTTACGCAGTATCTTCTATCTATTCTGTGGTGTTACGCCATTACTCTGTGATCGGTGCTAATTGCTAATTTTGTTTACGTTTTTATCAAGGTTTGTTTATTCTTTTTACTACGAAAAAACTAATTAATAACCCATTTATATAAATATTGATTTAATTAAAAGCTCTGCTGAGTTTCTTACGCCGGTTCTTCTCAGCAGATTGCGTCCTGAACCGGTGGTAGGGAAAAAAATTTGGCATGTCATAGCACAATTTTTCTGAAAAATTGTGTCTTCGTGATTAAATGATTTTTCATTTCATTTCATTTAGCAAATGTATTTTATATTGTTTTCTAATCATTTGGCTTAATAATTATACAATAAATAGTGTTTTAAACTTATATTGACAATACAGAAAACATAACCTTATTTGGCCTGATTTTGTATAAACTTTTTAGGTATTAAACTATGTACATTCTTTTATATTGATCTTCTTTAGTTAGTGTTATGTATAGTTAGATAAAAAAAAAATATATAACTGCGATAACCACAGATAACAACTCATTTTTTTCAATCGTAACTTTTTATTCTACCGAACATTTTTTTTAATAACAACTCTGTGATGCTAAGTTGAATTCTCTCAAAAAGGGTCCTGTACTGTTACTATCATAATATATTCGTCCTACCGACCCCAAATAACTAGATGAGACTGGAAGAATGTTGATAATGAGTATTTGTTGTTATATCATCAACTGATATACTATATAAACTGTGAAATTCTCAACTCTCTAGCTATCACCGTTACAGACATACAACCGGGTGATAACCAGTGAAGTAACTTTAGCCTGGCTAAATAGTACTTCATAAAATAATGATGTTTCATCTGACGTATAGCCTGTATCATAGACACACATAGATACATATTTCACTCACACATAGATATGTAAGTGGGTTCATGCTGACTGAGTGATGTAGACTTATACCCCGTTTTCCAATCAGAGCACAATAGCGCATTATGCGGCACAATGCTCAACGTTGAGTGTTCAAATTACAGCATCGCATCGCACAATCGAGCACTCTCAAAAGTGATGCGTCCAATCCATACCAACTTCAGCGACAGAAAATTAACAAGTATTAATTCTTTAAATTGGCATTGATTGAAATTTTATTTATATATTGTCGTTAGTAATATTATTTATTGTTAAAAAAAAAAAGAAAAAAGTTTTATTACCTCAACAATAAAGTTATTGTTTAAACCTCCGATAAGTCATCCCCACTAATATTATAAATGCGAAAGTAAGTCTGTCTGTCTGTCTGTCTGTCTGTCTGTTACGCTTTCCCGCTTAAATCTCAACCGATTTTGATGAAATTTGGCACAGACAATCTTTAGACCCTGAGAAAGAACATAGGCTACCATTTATTGCGAAAAAAAGGATGAAAAGTTTTCTAAATTTCACGCGGACGGAGTCGCGGGCAACAGCTAGTTATAAATAAGACCAATAGACTATACATATATAATAATATAATAGATGGGGCCTAAAACCCAAAATAGCCCTCTGGCTCTACACAGCCATAGTGAGGCCGATGGTATCCTACGCCTCAGTGGTATGGTGCAGGAAAACGACACAGAAAACTATTATTACGAAACTCAGCAGCCTACAAAGAACTGCTTGTTTTATCGCTACTGGAGCCATGTCAACCTCTCCAACAAGCGCCCTAGAAGCTCTACTGAACATGCCGCCCTTGCACCTTCATTTAAGGATGGAGGCGAAAGCCAGTATGTATAGAATCTTGGGCGATAGGAAAGGAAACTGGCTCTCAAAATCCCTTAAATTACTAGGGGATTGCCCACTGATGCCCTACCCCCTACACACTGTTCGCAGAAGTTGTACTCAGTCGAAATACCCACAAGGGAAGACTGGTTAAACAGTCTAAAAAATGGAAACCAGGAAGCCTAAAGTGGTACACTGATGGCTCCAAATCCGGAATAGAGGTAGGATGCGGGATATATGGTGAGGCTCCTAAAAGAGCACTCAGTGTAAACTTAGGAATATACTCATCTATATTCCAAGCAGAGGTGTACGCCATCATAGGATGTGCAGTAGCTAATCTGCAAAGCAACTACCTCAATCATACAATCTACATACATTCAGATAGTCAGGCAGCTCTCCTGGCCTTATCTTCTGAAGTTTGTAGCTCGAAGTTGGTCATGAACTGCAGGCAACTATTAAATACTCTGGGTGCAAAAACCCTTTGTGGAATACCCAAAAGTCTGGCCAGGCTGACCCTTAAAGCAGACTGCCTTCGCCCAACTATTCAACTCTGGAGACAGTACTCCGGATTGAAACACTCCAAGGCTCTTATAAGACCCTTTAACTTAAAGGCTGCTTCAGAAGCCCTGGCATTAAGCAGGAACAATCTGCGAATGCTAGTAAGAATACTTACTGGACACTGTTGTTTAAACAAGCATGCGCGGACAGTGGGGCTGGGTGACAATGGGATGTGCAGACTCTGCCAAACGGAGGAGGAAACACCTATTCACATTCTCACTGACTGCCCCGCAGTGATGCGCACACGATGCTCCCTTCTGGGAAAGCATGTCATGAAAGTGGCGATCACAATAGATCAATCTGGTCGCAGTGATACTAGGCGGGTAGAACAAAATAGACTATACATCAGGGTTCCAAGATTACCATCACAAAGTTGTCATAATCAATCATAGTCATAATAAAATAAGTCAGTCACTGATTGCATAATGGCGAATTTTATCAAGTTTGGTAGTCTACTATTAACTTTTTGTAGTAAATGACTCGATAACGTCGGTGGCTGATCATTATGAAAACATTGTAATATCCGATTTGGGCCCCTGATATATCTGTGGTTTTAAATTTTAGTATTTAATAGACGGGCTTCGTGGTGGAGTGGTTTATGTAATGGACTGCCGATCACGAGGTCGCGGGTTCGATTCCCGCTTGGGACAATTATTTGTGTGATATCCATAAATGTCTGGGTGTTTTCTATGTATTATAAGTATGTATTTACAAAAGAAAAGTAGTATATGTAGTCTATCCGTATCTGGTACTCATAATACAAGCATAGATATAGCTTACTTTGGGACCAGAGGACGTTGTGTGAAATTTCCTGAATTTGTTTATTTTATTTTATGTCTCAGAATGGAAGATACAGAATTAAATTCATCAGAACTTGGTACTCAAGAGTATTGGCAGAAGGCTTATATTAAAGAAATAGAGAATTTTGATGGACATGGTGACCTCGGTGATGTCTGGTTCGGAGAAGACAGTGCATTAAGAGTTGTTAAATGGTTGTGCGGTTGTGGAATAGATAAGGATGTTAGAATTATTGATTTAGGTAAGTTAAAATAAGTTTTTCCATAGTACAGAATAAGAATACAAGTGTCACCACCCCATTTGTATGTAATTGACATACAAATGTTTGTACTACGTCTGTGTGTTTACTATGTATTATATCCGTATTCTGGTACACATAACACAAGCATATAAGCTTAGCCTGGAACCAGAGTACGTTATGTGAAATGTCCATGAATATTTATTTATTTTTTATCACAGTAGGGACAGCTAAGAGAAATAATAAAACTCGAAATTGACGGGCTTCATACTCTAGTGGTTCATGTAACGGACGGCCCGTCACTTGGTTGCGGGTTCGATTCCCGCTGGGGACAATAATTCGTGTGATATTTATAATTGACATTCAAATGTTTGTATTGCGTCTGTGTGTTTACTATGTAATATAAGTGTGTATTTACAAAAGAAATGTAGTATATCCGTATTGTTTATACCCATACCATATGCATATAAGCTTAGCTTGGGACCAGAAGACGTTGAATGAAACATCCATGAATATTTATTTAAAAATTAAAAAAAATTAAGTCCTATGCCAACATTTTTTTAAAATATGTTCATGCCCATTTCATACAGCGTCCTCTGGTTCCAAGTTAAGCTTATATGCTTGTGTTATGTGTACCAGAATTTGGATAGACCTTATAAACTACTTTTCTAGTATAAATATCACACAAATGATTGTTCCATGCTGGAAACCTGTCTGTCTGTCCGTCACAGTCCGTTAACCTGTCGTTCAACCCTGAATAACATAATAAGGGCAGGAGAATGATAAAGTTTATAATTTTTCAGGTTGCGGCAATGGTTACTCGCTCATAGAGTTGGCTAAAGTAGGTTTTACGAATCTACTTGGTGTTGATTATTGTGAGGAAGCAATCAAATTAGCACAAAAGGTATCGCAAGATGAACATCCAAGTATTAAATATGAGGTAAATTCAATCTGTCACTCTCTTCCCTCTCATTCTGTCTCTCCTCTCGCTTCCAATCTCTGCTTCTCTGTCTCGCTCCTTTCGGCTCTTTTTCCTTCACTCTCATTCTCTGTCTCGCTCTTATACTTCGCCTCGCTCTCATTCTTTCTCTCGTACCTGTTTTCTGTCTCGCTCTCATTCTTTTTCTCGCACTCATTCTCTCTATCTCGGACCCTCCCGCTTTCTCGAACTTTCCAGCTCATTCATGTCGCAGTGTTGGGCACAGGCCTTCTCCACATTAAGAGCGATTATGTAAACTACTTACTACTGACTTACTGATTATGTATCTACTATACCGCGCTGACCAGGCGTGTTGGTGCAGAGTTTATCATAGAGTTTTCCGTTTCTTACAGTGTATTTACCAGGTTTTTATTTTTCAGGTTTTCAACATAACCTCAGATGATGTGACATCACTTGGCAAGTTTGGGGTTGTACATGACAAAGGTACATATGACGCTATCGGGTTAAACCCTGACAATCCGAGGGTTCACAGAGAGAAATATTTAGACCAAGTCTATAAATTACTTGATGATAATGGTAAGTGCTTCAAATCAAGCTTAAATAAATAAATATTTATGGACATTTCACACAACGTCCTCTGGTCCCAAGCTAAGCTTATATGCTTGTGTTATGGGTACCAGAATACGGATATACTACATATACTACTTTTCTTTTGTAAATACATACTTATAATACATAGTAAACACACAGACGCAGTACAAACATTTGTATGACAATTATAAATATCACACAAATGATTGTCCTGCGAGTCACATTAAAACGATTTAAATCTTTACTTATTATAACACAAAGTCGTTATTTTTGCTTGCTTCGCTCCTATTAGTCGTAGCGTGATGTTATCTAGTCTAGCCTTCCTCTATAAATGTACTATGCAACACTGAAAGAGTTTCTCAAATCACGACCAGCAGTTACTGAGATAAGCATTCAAAAAAACAAACTCTAACATTATAATAGTATAACTAACTTGTACTTGACCACTTTATTGTGATATTTTTGTATATTTTTCAGGTTTTTTCGTTATAACATCTTGTAATTGGACTGAAAATGAATTAGTAAAACATTTTAGTGGTAAATTAAAACTAAAATGCGTTATACCAACACCGCAGTTTAAATTTGGCGGAAAAGTTGGTAGTGTTGTATCTAGTGTTGTTTTTGTTAAATAAAATGTATTTTAAATAGTGTTGTGTTTATTTTATTATTAACTGTTCCCCGTTTTCCAATGGCAGAGCATAATGCGACTCAGTGCCGCACAATGCCGCACAATGCTGACGCTTAATTGGAACGTGAATAAGTTTTAAAATGCGCCAGCACAGTGCGCTAAGTTCAGTGTTGAAAAAAATAATTCTAAAATAAACATTGTATTCACATTATATGTGTGGAATATAAAAAAGTCATTGTTTATACCTTCATCCATACTTATTTTTATTTATTTTTTAACACAGCTTGAATTAACTTTGAATATTTCCAGAAAACTCCGACGAAAAGAAAGCCTTAAATTTTTTTTTAACAAATAATATAATAATATTACTAACGATAATATATAAATAAAATTTCAATCAATGCCAATTTAAAGAAAAAATACTTGTTAATTTTCTGTCGCTGAAGTTTGTATGGATTGCACACATCACTTTTGAGAGTGCTCGATTGTGCGATGCGATGCTGTAATTGGAACACTCAACGTTGAGCATTGTGCCGCATAATGCGCTGATTGGAAAACGGGGGTTGCTTGCAACTTCGTACGCGTGGAATTTATAAAAATCCCTGTTTCTACATCATTTTTCACTAATGCTTTGCTCCTATAGGTTGTAGCGTGACGTTATGTAGCCTTCCTCTATAAATGTACTACATAATTGTAGTAGTTCCTGAGATAGCGCGATGGAACAAGTTTAACCCTACCCACCCTACCCTAAGACAACTTGATTTTTCAAAAAAGCGAATGTCATTCATTTGCCCTTGAAATTACTCTGTATTATAATCATCTAGTCAGTAGTCTGTGGTTACGACTTGCCTCAAGTGTCAAACAAAAAAAAAACAAACAGAATCTTAGGTTATTAGCTGTAGAACTATGAAACAATGTAAAACAATAGTTTATAGAGAAAAATGGCATCTTTTAGGCAATGTTTCGTGCCGATTTGTAAGAATGACTCCAAAAATAGCCCAGATAAAATATTTGTTCGTATTAGGGAAGACTTAAAAAAAGATTGGTGTGAGCAAGTTAATGCTACTTATTACAATATTTATACTATGTATTGTTGCGAAGACCATTTCGATGTAAGTAAAACACTATTTAAGTTGTTATTGTTTTTATTAAATTACGTTACATATTTCTTAACCTCCATTCGTATTTCTATACTTTTTTTTTCGTCCAATCGTCCATACAAGAGGGTTAGTTTCTCTTTGGATTTGCCAGCGTCAAAGTCTGCTTTCCATTTTAATGGTATTTTCTTTTTTCGTTAAATGTATTATCTTCTCATTCTAAATTTTCGATTGCTATTCTTACAGCCTAGACAAGATTTAAAAAATTATTATCAGTGTAAGTTGATGGGCCAGGACGCGAAACTAAAGCCAAATGCCATACTACGTTATCTAAATGAAAACTCTACAGAATGCAAGGAAAAAGAGGAAGAACCTCCTTCATCAGAACTACTCCGTTTGTTGACCTTACCAGTGAGCCCCAATGAAACAAAAAAAAGAAAATATTCAGAGGACATGAATATGCCTAGTACATCTACGTGTTCAACTTCACCTATAAAGGTGAATTACTATACTTATAATATTATAAAGCTGAAGAATTTGTTTGTTTGAACGCGCTAATCTCAGGAACTACTGGTCTGATTTGAAAAATTCTCTCGGTGTTGGATAGTATGTTTATCGAGGAAGGCTATAGGCTGTGAACATCGCACGAAATTTTCTAAATTCTACATGTACGGGGTCGCAGGCAACCTAGTAATACATACTTTTAAAATACTTTGGTTATTAAATAATTTAATGAAAAATAATGGTACTTGTTCTACGTGCACAGCTAAACTTAAATAAAAATTTAAAAATGATAGTATCAATCAATTTGGCAATGTTAACAGAAGCTTTTCATTAGAAAATCTGTATATTATAGACTAACGATTTTATTAAAATGTAACGAAATAGCCAAATAATCAAAATACAATAGTTTTTTGAATTTTTTAGTTATGTTTAGTTGTGCACGTAGAATTGGCGCCAATATCATTACAATTTTTTTTAGGTTCGCAATGTAGGCATACAATGTGTAGTCAAAATGGTTGATAAGAGTACAAATTATAGAGTAAGGAAGTTTAAAAAATTAAAGTGACTGTGAAGACAATCTTCTCGAGAGACTTATTGGCGAAATTGTATAATACAAAAGCCATAAACTAAAAAAAAAGAAGAAGAAACTTCATTGGCAGCAACTCGTATCTTTATTTGGCTGTAACCAAGGGCCCTGGGGCAAATAAAAAAATGGGGCCCCACTGCTATGCAAACTGACTAGGTATAAAAAAAAATGTAATATATAAATATTTTTTAAATGCTAAGAAAACAAGATCAAGATTTCTGGTAAGGATTTGAAGAGCCCTGGGGCACTGCCCCGCCTAGCCCCTTGATAGCTACGCCACTGGCTGTAACTTTAAAACTAAGTCTGTGTGTGATTAAAATAATTAGAAAGAGAAATCTGTTAAAACTTATATTAACAAAACCAGGGTCTAATAAAATGTGGTTTTCCGTATTCATGTGACGTGTAGTTTTCACAAACTGCAAACGCCACTTTTACAAGCAATTAAACAAGAGTATTCTATTGGGAAGAGACATTGACATTACAATATTAGATTAACCTGTGACATGGCGAAATTATTAGTAGACTACCAAACTTGACAAAATTTGCCATTATGCAATCAATGACTGATCATCATCACAACATGGTAATAGTAGACTCGGGCCCCTGGTAATATAAATAGGTAGGTATATAAATAAATAAATATTTTTGACATTTCACACAACGTCCTCTGGTCCCAAAGTAAGCTATATTTCTGAGCTTGTGTTACGTGTACCAGAATACGGATATACTACATATACTACTTTTCTTTTGCAAATACATACTTATAATATACATGATGTAGTACCAACATTTGTATGACTATAAACATCACACAAATGATTGTCCCGAGCGGGAATCGAACCCGCGACCTCGTGATTGGCAGTCCGTTACATGAACCACTTAACCATGAAGCATGTCTATAGCCTCATGCTGTAGTTTTAGCTGATAAGGGTTATAGGGAAATAGTGTCCCTTTTAAACACCCACAGTATCATACTATTAAGACTACCTAAGGTATAATATAAGTTAGTTTATGCTTTTCCCAAATTGCTTTTGGTTAAATTATTTGTTTTGATTAAGAGGATACCAAAATAGCTTCGTGCATTTTTCTATGTACGAAGTTTTCATTTTTTCTTTAGATTGAATGGCTAGAGCTCTAATTTTTAAGTATATGTTTTTTCAATATATGATCTAGGATCGCATGAACTCAGAAACGCGATTGAAAAAAGTTTTCTCGATAGAAAATCTTGGCGAAACAACCTCTCAAATTTTTTATTTTTTTCATTTGTCGGTCTATTATCGCGTATTAACTAATGAAATAACTTTAAAAACATAGGTAACTATTATGTATAGAAACACGTGGATCAGAATTAAAATATATTTAGTAGATTTTGAGTAAATAGGAAAAGTATCCCTAATTCTTCATTTTCTGTGCCTACTGGCTGTGTTAATATGTACGTGACGGCGATGATATTGATGTAGGCCCTTAATTTCATGTACAGTTTTACGTAATTAATCGTCAATTTTGATATATTAGTCACTAATTTAGAGTACAAAGCAATCTCTCAAAGAAACTCTTCAGAGCAAAGTATTACCAAATATGATTTATTTATACCTAGATCGACTATGTATATAGAGATTTTGAGACTCAATTATTATTCCACTCTGAAGCTACAGATGGCACTAAAGTCTATCAAATCACATAAAAACTATCATCATTACTTATAATAAATCTGTAGAGAGGTCAATTCTGTACATGAAATATATTTTCAAAATAACTATCAGGGGGTGATTAGTGATCGATACTGATGCCAAAAATGCAATCAGTAAAATTTTTGTCTGTCTGTCTGTCCGTCTATATGTTCCTTATAGAAACAAAAACTACTCGACGGATTTTAACGATACTTGGTACAGTTATTCTTCATACTCCTGGGCAGGTTATAGTATACTTTTCATCACGCTACAATCAATAGGAGCAGAGTAGTAAAGCGAAATGTTGGGAAAACGGGAAAAGGTGCTCCATTTTTTAAGCTTCCGTCGCGTGTGCAGCCTTAATGGTTAAAGTTACATAGAAATCATGTATGACGGAAATATTCTACATAAAATTGTCTAAAAAATATCCCGAAACAGCACATATCTATATTTTATGGTTGACTCACAATAACACGTGTAACTCCTGATAGCTTAGCAGTTCGTTCATTCTGATTATATTTAATTTTGTTTACTCTTACGTTTATAATACTCTCACTCAAGCAGTAGTTAAAAATGTTGCAAAAACGGGGAAAATATCCTAAATTCTACGCGGACGGAGTCGAGGGCAACAGCTAGTAATAAAATAATACTCTAGCGTACGATATCGTAGTTATACATAATCTTACTTCAATTTGTATGGAGGTAGTACTAAAAAAAAATTGGAGATGGCACTAGTAGTTGGGTTTGGCAGAATAAGCACGAAAGTAGAATAAATGCTGTAGAGATGTGCTCTTTGAGAAGTATTTGTGCTGTGACTTTGTAAGATAGTGGAAAATATTTATTATTGTATTTTGTTGTTGAATGTAACATATTAAATATTTTATTGGACATTTAATTTAAGTTAATTATTTTCTGGCGAGACGGATCTTATTGCAATGTCCGTTTTATATACAAGTTGTTACGCTAGTGAACAGCGCCATCTAGATTTAGCGTGCATTTTATACCGTACATGTAATTGTACTGGGATTAATACCAATTTACGCATATCTTGACTATATTATGGTTAATAAATAGTTATAATACATGAACAATTAGCTTTAGCTCACACAACATAATAATTTGTCCAGATAGTATCAAATCGTGCTGCATATGTCTGTATAATGAAAATGATGAATGTACTGTACAACCGTATAAGTACATAGCTATCACAGTAAAGGTACGAACATAGCTAATACATATATTATAATAAAGAAATAGATGCGCCACTCACAAATTGACAAGTTTTTATATTACCGTCGTCTCCGCTAGATGGCGCTGATTTCTTTGTGTGAGTGTGAGCAGTGTGAGCACATATTATATAGGTACCTACATATATACAATATTTACTATTTCATTAAAAAATTCAATTTTTTCAAGGGATGTTAAAAAATAAAATATTAAAAATTCCACAGAGAACTTGTTTATCTGTAGATAAACAAAAGATCTCTATAGCGTGCTATAAAGGGCTTTATAGCGACATCTAGTAAGTATCGTTTATGCGTGTTTATTTCTTAGTTTACTTGCCTTCTACGTTAGATGCAACTAGTTTCCATACAAATATTTTTTGAGCTCCATTGTTCCGTAGTGTCACCGCCATGGGTACGAGGGTCGAGGATATAAGTTTTGCCAACCTAATAAACAAAGAGCATTTTTATTACCAACCTTCTAACATTTCATTTTAGTTTCTCGATGTAATGAAATGTACTATTTCATAAAAATGTAATTTAAACATCTAGGTATATAAATCATCTTTGGTATTACATTACCATGTTTGACAGTTTATATTAAAAGACTGATAAGAAGGGTTCGAGAATTATCGCTCCTACAAACCACATTCTGTGATTATTGTTTGTGGTTCGACTAATTTAAAAGGTGTGTTATAAAGAGTGAATAATTTGTAACTATAATAAAAGTTTTTACCATTTGTATAATGTTTTTTATTGACTTTTTGCACTTTCCAGTTATTTGGGAAATATATATTGCCTCCAAAACTTTTTAGCTTTTTATAAGAAATCTATATCATCTGCCTTTAAATATAATAAAAAAGTAGAAAAAAAATTTTTGTCTGTTTGTCTGTGCACGCATCACATAAAATATACGGCATTTTGGAATGTAAATGTTATACATAAAAATTGTACACAACTCAAGGTATTACATAGTCTTTGTCTCATCGCAATCGATCCACTCAATCAAGAGACATTTGGAAAATACGAAATAAGTGTTAAAAAATTAAAGTACTCTCAATTCAGTTACTTGCAACGCCATCTAGCGATTCAAAATAGAATTGAAAGATAGATGGCGGTGTAAATAATAACAAATGAGCTTTTTTTACCGCGGGGCACAGCTAGTCTAACATATTTATGTGTGATAAAGGGTACCGACAGAGTATAAATGATTTGCTTAGTTCAAAAACTAAAAAACACGCTTGAAAATCCAGAATATATTTTCAAATAATTGTATTGTCATCGGTCCTTGATATACATGCAAAATTTCAAATCAATCCGTCTATCTTATGTGGGTAAAAATCGCGCTGAAAGATTCCGTTATGTACATAGATTAATAGGTACATAGATACATACCGAACTTATAAAAGCGTGTTAATTAGCGCCCCGGGCCAATAATTGTTTTGACGGCATTGACCAATTTAGTTAGTTGCCTTATCATAAATATAAAATTCACGTGTCACAGTGTTAGTTACCGTACTCCTCTGAAACGGCTTGACCGATTTTTATGAAATTATACATGCATATTCAGTAGGTCTGAGAATCGGCCAACATCTATTTTTCAAATCTTTTTTTTTTAGTATGGCAAAACAACGTTTGCCGGGTCAGCTAGTCTTTATATAATATATTAATATAAAAATTAATAGAAATAATAAAAATTATAAATAATAAAAAATAGTAAATAATAAAATAATAAATACTAAAAAAAAAAATATAATAATAAAATAGAAAAATAATAAATAATAATTCTTTATATTATTACTAGCTGACCCGGCAAACGTTGCTTTGCCATAGCCCCATAGGTAATAAAAAAAATTGGTCAAGTGCGAGTCGGACTCGCGCACGAAGGGTTCCGTACCATTATCTATGCAACATAAGGCAACGTTATTAGTATCGAGCAAGAAACGGTAAAAAAATCATGTTTGTTGTATGGGAGCCCCCCTTAAATATTTATTTTATTTTATTTTTAGTTTTTGTTGTTATAGCGGCAATAGAAATACATCATCTGTGAAAATTTCAACTCTCTAGCTATCACCGTTCTTGAGATACAGCCTGGTGACAGACGGACGGACGGACAGCGAAGTCTCAGTAATAGGGTCCCGTTTTTACCCTTTGGGTACGGAACCCTAAAAAGCACATTGCATAAACGTCCCCCTTCTTTCTAAGAAATAGGTCGATCGTGACTCAATTTTAAATTAAAAAATAGATCTTAAGTGCACAAAAGTTGGCCACACCTGCTCTAGATAGAGCGAATGTTATCACACCTACACTGTTATCAAATAAGCCTACATTACTAACGATAAGTCAGGCAAACTAACGATAGTAATCGATTGTAAATATAAATCATCACTACGTGTTTACTATGTAATATATCCGTATTCATATAACGGACTGTCGTTCACGAAGTCGCGGGTTTGATTGCCACTCGATACAATCATTTGTGTGATATTCTATACTTATAATAAATCTGTAGAGAGGTCAATTCTGTACATGAAATATATTTTCAAAATAACTATCAGGGGGTGATTAGTGATCGATACTGATGCCAAAAATGCAATCAGTAAAATTTTTGTCTGTCTGTCTGTCTGTCCGTCTGTATGTTCCTTATAGAAACAAAAACTACTCGACGGATTTTAACGAAACTTGGTACAATTATTCTTCATACTCCTGGGCAGGTTATAGTATACTTTTCATCACGCTACAATCAATAGGAGCAGAGTAGTGAAGGGAAATATTGGGAAAACGGGAAAAGGTGCTCCATTTTTTAAGCTTCCGTCGCGTGTGCAGCCTTAATGGTTAAAGTTACATAGAAATCATGTGTGACGGAAATATTCTACATAAAATTGTCTAAAAAATATCCCGAAACAGCACATATCTATATTTTATGGTTGACTCACAATAACACGTGTAACTCCTGATAGCTTAGCAGTTCGTTCATTCTGATTATATTTGTTTACTCTTACGTTTATAATACTCTCACTCAAGCAGTAGTTAAAATTGTTGCAAAAACGGGGAAAATTTCCTAAATTCTACGCGGACGGAGTCGAGGGCAACAGCTAGTAGTTAATATGCTATTGTAAGCATAGCAAAATTTTAAAACCCTTCAAATTTTAGCCTCTTCTGCGGGAAAGTAAGTCGCTATCATTTTAAGAGCGGAACAAAAGCAATATTCTAATGACGGTCATGGTAATACCTACCCGAGTGACTGCCATGGCCCGACCAAGGGCGAGGAGGAACATCGTGGGGTTTAGTAGGTAGTCCGGCAGCAATAGGTCGGGAGTCCTACACAAAGTCCGAAGGTTGCCCCTGCAACCGGAAAAGCAAAGTGCGTAAATGCATTCCGCACGTAAAACAAAATATTCTTATGACAATACCGTCCCTAAATGCGCACATATTTGTTACATCTTGCAAAGGTCATTAAAACTTCAGTTTGCCTTTTATTTTAGATTTAAGTCGTTATCATTTTAAACTTGCGACTAAAGCAATATTGTAATAAATTCCCCTTCCTTAAATGCTAACCTTTTTGTCATGACATTTTGAAAAAGGTCAACATAATGTCTCGATTATTTGTTATTTTCGCCTCCCCGTTTCCTTCCCAGGGTGCTATAACAGCCAGCTAAGTGATATTGGTGCCAATTCTACGTTCACAACTAAAGTTAACTAAAAATGACAACAACTATTGCTGTATTCCAATCATTTGGCTATTTTGTTATATACAATCACAATAATTAAAATTATTATATTAAGAAAGTTCAGATACTTAATAATTGCTGAATCTAAATATTATTATGAATAATAAATCTTTTGGACATTTCACACAACGTCCTCTGGTCCCAAAGTAAGCTATATTTCTATGCTTGTGTTGTGTTATAATACGGATATAATACTTAAACTACTTTTCTTTTGTAAATGCATACTTATATTATAATACATAGTAAACACACAGACGCAGTACAAACATTTGTATGATAATTATAATTACCACGATAAAAAGCAAAGAATGGGGCAGTCACTATAATCGCGGGTAAACACCGAAATTTTTACTTTAGTCACTATTATTTTAAGCCTGCCTACATACAGATCTCTCACAGGTCAGTTAATAAAACAAATATTAACAACAAGGAATGTATTTACTAATATCAATTTACATCAATCTATTAATTACAATATTTAATCAATAAAGATATAGGATTTCTTAACACAGCTTTGTAAAAACCTAATAATTATAGATAATTATACATATATTATGTATCTATAGATAGGCCACATAATTGTAGTTTTAGAATAGACATGATAACATCCACAGGTTTGACGAGATGGGGTGTCAATGGCTAAAAAATACACCCGGCTCGAAGCCCCATATCTATATAATAATTATGTATAATGAATGACAGATAAACCAGATCGAGGGTTGACGTTTAAAATTGAGGACAAGTAACTTTAGCCTGGCTAAATCATACTTCATAGAATAATGATGTTTCATATGACGTATAGCCTGTATCATAGACACACATAGATACATATTTCACACACACATAGATATGTAAGTGGCTTCAAGCCGACTGAGTGATGTATGTGGTGAAATACGTATCTATGTGTCTCCGATACATGCCAGAGGTTTAATTAAACCATAGGCTAATAAAACTGATCTTCTCTTCCCAATAGAATACTTGTTTTATTGCTTGTAAAACTGACGTTTGTAGCGTGAAAACTACATGTCACTTGAACCATAATTATCTTATTAGACCCTGAAGTACTGTTTAGCCAGGCTAATGTCTATCTGGTAAAAATAGCATAACAAATAATTTTGTAATTTTTATGAACAAACAAACGTTAGATGTCTATTTTCTGTAACATTAAAATCTTAAAATATCTTTAAATAATTAAATGCAATCTCTTTCAAGGAATGTAATCAATATAAACAGCATCCTTACTAATTTACATATAATTGTGAAATCCAACTGACGATGTAATAAAAATTTGAACGAGTTAAGTGTTAATATGTGTAACGCAACCATAGTGCAATTTAAAAAGCTGTGCAACGCCATCTATCGAGTGGTATAGTAAACTATAGTATATAACTATTATATATACAGGATGTTTGGTACATCGTTTGCCAAATTAAATCAGCTAAAAGATAGTGTCGTTTGCTATAGTTTTAGCATATTTAACTTAGTTTTTGCGCCGCCAGTTTTTTATTTTGGTCATGGAGCATTTTTGATATAAAAAATCCAGTCGCTGTCAGTGTCGGTAAATAAAAAGGAGAGTATCAATTATTTTCAAACAATTCTAGGATTGATTGAAGAACACAATAGTCTTTAAAATTAAAACATAATTTGAAGCGTGTGACAGCATTTTTTTTATTTTTTGTTTTTAAGCGCAGTATGGATTTTTTTTATCAAAAATGTTCCATGATCAAAATAAAAAACTGGCGGCGCAAAAACTAAGTTAAATATGCTAAAACTATAAGCAAATGACACTATCTTTTAGCTCATTTAATTTGGCAAACGATGTACCAAACATCCTGTATAGTATAGTAAACTTCTGATAGTTAAGGTTTAATTTCTAAACTTCACGCGTAAGAAGTCGCGGGCAACAGCTAGTAATATAATAAAATTGTGATTACTAAACTAAAACATAAAATATTGATAGTCTTATCGTATTTTATATTCTTATAAAAATACACATAATTTTAGAACCCCTTACAATTTTCTAAATACCCGCCATTTTAATAATACCAGCTAATAACATGTTTCTTTTATACCCAATTTCCAAAATACCACGCCCAAATATTCCTTAAATAATTGGTCAAGTGCGAGTCGGACTCGCGCACGAAGGGTTCCGTACCATTATCTATGCAACATAAGGCAACGTTATTAGTATCGAGCAAGAAACGGTAAAAAAATCATGTTTGTTGTATGGGAGCCCCCCTTAAATATTTATTTTATTTTATTTTTAGTATTTGTTGTTATAGCGGCAATAGAAATACATCATCTGTGAAAATTTCAACTGTTTAGCTATCACCGTTCTTGAGATACTGGGTACGGAACCCTAAAAATCATGTTTGTTGTATGGGAGCCCCCCTTAAATATTTATTTTATTTTATTTTTAGTATTTGTTGTTATAGCGGCAATAGAAATACATCATCTGTGAAAATTTCAACTGTCTAGCTATCACCGTTCTTGAGATACTGGGTACGGAACCCTAAAAATCATGTTTGTTGTATGGGAGCCCCCCTTAAATATTTATTTTATTTTATTTTTAGTATTTGTTGTTATAGCGGCAATAGAAATACATCATCTGTGAAAATTTCAACTCTCTAGCTATCACCGTTCTTGAGATACAGCCTGGTGACAGACGGACGGACGGACGGACGGACAGCGAAGTCTCAGTAATAGGGTCCCGTTTTTACCCTTTGGGTACGGAACCCTAAAAAATAATACACACCAAACCCTATTTTAAAGCTATTTCATATCTTATATGAAAATTATCTAGAAAAGTGTTAACTTTTTTAAATAAAAATTATTAATGAAATCCTAATAATAAAATATTGGTACCAACACTACGCGCACAACTAAACGAAACTAAAAATGAATTTTGATAGGTTCGATAACACAATTCGTTAATGTTAATAGAACTTTCATAATAATGGAAAAGTGTGTATTATAGACTAACGATTTTAATTAATATAAATGTAAATAACGAAATAACCAAAATACAGCAATAATTGTTTTCAGTTTTAAGTGGTCCCGTCGTTCATGTAACGGACTGCCGATCACGAGGGCGCGGGTTCGATTCCCGCTCCTTTGAATGTTTGTACTGCGTCTGTGTGTTTACCATGTATTATAAGTAAGTATTTACAAAAGAAAAGTAATATATGTAGTATATCTGTATTCTGGTACACATAACACAAGTATATAAGCTTAGCTTGGGACCAGAGGACGATGTGTGAAATGTCCATTAATACTTATTTAGTTAAAGTTGTACACTTAGAATTGGAACCATTATCTAATTTGTTGTTGATGATGATACATGACGCGTGCAGTGCAATTTCATTTTTAGGGTTCCGTACCCAAAGGGTAAAAACGGGACCCTATTACTGAGACTTCGCTGTCCGTCCGTCCGTCCGTCTGTCACCAGGCTGTATCTCAAGAACGGTGATAGCTAGAGAGTTGAAATTTTCACAGATGATGTATTTCTATTGCCGCTATAACAACAAATACTAAAAATAAAATAAAATAAATATTTAAGGGGGGCTCCCATACAACAAACATGATTTTTAGGGTTCCGTACCCAGTATCTCAAGAACGGTGATAGCTAGACAGTTGAAATTTTCACAGATGATGTATTTCTATTGCCGCTATAACAACAAATACTAAAAATAAAATAAAATAAATATTTAAGGGGGGCTCCCATACAACAAACATGATTTTTTTAACGTTGCTTTATGTTGCATAGATAATGGTACAGAACCCTGCGTGCGCGAGTCCGACTCGCACTTGACCAATTATTATTTACTTTTTAAAACTAAATAAATTATTACAAGTAAAATCTCAGTAAAATAAACAAGATATATTCTTGTCATCTCAAAACAGTTACAACCTATTAACCTATGTTAAAGTTGAACGAAAAAAAAAATTAAGAAAAAATAGAATTATCACACCAAATATATCACTATTTTATAAATAATTATATTTCTATAATAACTAGACATGCACTTAACACATCGTAAGTTTAATATTAGAATGACTCAAAACTCAAAATTACACATACAACAATAAGTAAAGCCTCTAGAGGAGGCCTGATCGATCCTGATCAATCTGATCGCAGTGATACTACTCATAACATAGCCGTAAATAAGCCGATACAAAAAAAAAGTATCTAACTTATTGTAATTTTAATATTAAAATGACCTAACTCAAAATGATGTATACACGAAACACGGCTTAATCCTACTAATATTAACACGCTTTTATTAACGCGATATATATCTATCAATGTAATAATCTTTGTAACGGAATCTTTGTAAGTGATTGTTCACTCACTTGCAGTAGTCGGATTCTATCGAATGTTCAGGATTTTCAAGCATGTTTTTTAATTTTACCATATTTACTATAATATAACATACATTAGAATTTTTAGTATATAAATAACTTCTTTTACACCTATTTTGAATAGTCCAAGCCAAATAGTTAAAAAAAAAGACACATATTAATAAATTTTGAGTTAAGTCATTCTAATTTTATGGGCATACAAAATACTTAATTTATATGTAATTTGTTTATACATTATAAATAGAGTAATATTCATAACAAAAACACATGCAAAAAATACAGCGATAAAGTTTAATTTGACCGTGGTATCTGTAACCACAAGATCTTTATGCTATATACGCTCACAATACTTTCCATCATCATTTAAATTGACAAATAACAAATATCCTAACACTGCAATAAATACCGTCATAGATAAAGTAACGAATTGCAACCATTTTAATTTCTGCATATCTTTATGTAAAGATTCATAATTATATTCTAAGTTAGACAAAGTTTGTGCTACCGTTTCCACCTTTTCCGTCGTTTTTAAAGTGGTCGTACCATTTTTTAAGCCATCCTTGTCTAAATACTGACATTTTAAGCGATATTCATCAGTTTTACTGCTAGTAGAGACTTGCCAGATATCAGCTAATTCAGTAGTAGACAAATCGGTTTTGGGTATCTGTATAGACATAACAAGAAATCTGTCTTTTGATATCGGAGTCTTCTGCATAGCGGGTTGTACTACTATTAGGACCGTTTGTGAGGCCCCGCTTTTAAGTATACCAGCGCTAGGTCTTACACGGAACTTATCAGGTGCTGTTGTTCTAATTTTAAATGATATAGCACTCTCATCCATATTTGTTATAGTGAACTGCCCAGAGATGTCATCGTTTTCATTTTTAAATACAATTACATCGTTTGGAACTAAACGTAACATCTCACCGGGTGAATGCTGTGTATCACCTTGTTCTGCGAATGTAACTTTTTTTGATGTAGAATGTTCAGATTTATTTTCCGGAATAAATTCAAAAATATAATTATCTTTACCTCCCCAACAGGTTAAAGCTTGGTCGGGTGCGACAATATCTTTTAAATTATCTTTGGTTAAAAATTTCATTTTTTCTATCGCTTTTGCCGGTAATAATGTTTTCACAACTTTAAAAGCTGCTGATAAAACCCATGGCATTTGATAAATAACTATATAATTTAAAAATAATGGGTAATATAGTTTGAAAAGGTTTATCAAGTATTTGACAAGCTCCATATCCATGTTTCCTAAGCCACTACCATCCATATCGAAAAACATTGTGATTGGTTTACCATTTTCTTCCCTTTCAACGCGGTCAAACCAATAGATGATGATTTTTTTCAACTCTTCATAATCTTTTTTACCTTTAACATGCATTTTAGACTTAAAAATCAATAATAAACTCCCATCAACATCTCTCCCGCGAGGGAAAAACACTCCTTCTTTAACATAATCCATTCGAATATTATTTTCGTTGATATCATTAGCACCAACAGATTTTCGCCATGTTAAAATCTCCCATAACATATCAGCAGCCTGTTTCGAATCTTTTTCACTATGCGTAAGTACACGTTGAAGATATTTATCATCTTTAACTCTTTCCAAATCTTGTGGGTGAAAATTTGGCGATGGTGAACAATCATTTAATTTAGCTTCGAATATTGCACGTACATCCGCTACTGTCGCCATTCTCCGTTAATATTTAGCTTTTAAGTTTTATAATAATATGATTTGAACACTGAATATTGTTTTAATAAAATTATTTCACACGAAAATCACGTACAACAACGACAAAGAATCAAATCAACTTTTTTTTATCAGAGGTCGAGGTCCACCATCCAATTCAATACAATATCCGTTTCAAATTTATTCTCCTTTTTCTATAATCCTTGCTTTACTCTTCTATTTAAGTTATTTAATAGTAAAATAGCATCTTAAAATATTAATTACGTTTGCTTTGATTTATTAATTCAATTTTTGTTAATAATTTATTTTTTAAGAACGTGATAAATCCTGCGTTTATTGAAACGAATGTATGACATAAGATAACAGGTGTGCCCATAGTAAAAAAAAGAGAAATCGCAGTAGTAAAACTAAGTCCTTTAATCTTCTATAGATAGGCGTAGTGAATTCCAATATTCTCTTTACCTTAGAGGCTTTAGAACATTAATACAACAGGAGTTAACATAATAAGGAGACCCGCGCTAGTAAAAGGCAACATACCAATGCTCATGCCCATTGTATACGGACTGTGTTGTATGTTAGAATGCGTGAGGTGATTTTGGGAGGTATGTGCAAATGTGCATAGCGTAGATTGTAATGTTTGTGTGCGTTACCTCAGCATCCTTCTGAAGTGGCCGTAGATTATACCTAAAGAAAACTGCCTCTTGGCTGTTAATAACTAAGTTCAGGACAAAAGTAGATAAAAAATAAATAGAGTTGGGATTAAATATTAAAAAGTGATCCAAACTAGTTACTAAAGTTTCTAGCCATTCAACGATTTCAAAAATGTGTAAGTGTCCTGTAATTTCCTTTCTAGCTATCCACCCTTAGAATGTTAAATCAATAGGAGCAGTCACAAGCATGCACTTCACTCTTTTTGGGCTTCGCACGCATTAGTGGTCGAATCGAATTTGAAAACAAACCTAAAATAAAAACTGAAATTAATAGATACTAAAATCAATACTGAAATGTATAGCAAAATTACGAGTTAAATACGATACCAAAATGACAACTACAATTGAAACAAACTAAAAGGAATACTAAGTTCAATTGTTATTAAAATTGTAAGAAAATATTAATTAAATACGATAGCTCTTCTTTTTGCCAAAATAAAAAAAAAGCGACGTAGTACAGAATATAAATACTTAACTATTACAACTAGTATAATCACCACAATTTAAAAAAAGTAGGAACTAAGTACATGGCTGGGCAAAATACATGCTTTGTTGTAATTGAAATACAAAATACTGCGTTTGCAAGTAATTGAAATACAAAATACTAAATACTTTTGAGTGGAGTAATTGAAATACAAATTACAAAATACAGTTTTTTGGCTATTTGTAATTGAAATACAAAATACAAATTACAAAATACATTAATACTAATATTTTTACCCAACTTCAAAAAAAAGGAGGAGGTTTTTTTAATGTTTGTTCACGGATAACTTTGTCGTTTATGAACCGATTTTAATGCGTCTTTTTTTGTTGGAAAGAAAATTTTTCTGAGGTGGTTCTATGATAGGGAAATTAGGTTTTCGTGATGGCAGTCCAGGGAATTAAATGGTAACTTTCAAAAATCATAGGGCACTGTTTGAGGTCCGTTTGTTATTGTTAAAAGCGTCACCACCCCCATCTTCTGCGAGTAGGTGGCTCGCCGAGAGGGTCCGCCTAGTCCTCGGGACTAGGTCGAGGCGAGGCACCGGGATCCGACGTACCACCTCACCCAGCTTCTCACGGGTCATGGCTGTTTCGCCAAGTACCCGTGGGGGCTGGTTGGTATTGAGTCGGATCCCGAGTGCCGCAATTGTGGAAGTGTGGCCCTCGACACGGCAGAGCACACTCTCACCGTGTGCACGGCCTGGGACACCCAGCGTCAGTCTCGTCGAAGTGTTGGGCAAGGATTCGTCGTCTTCGGCCATCATTCCGTTGTTGGCCGAGAGTGAACAATGTTGGGCTGCAGTCGCCCTCTTCGCCAGGGAGGTGATGACGGCAAAGAGGGAGGCCCCGCGAGAGCGCGAACGTGGTGGTGAAACCTTACCACCCTGCTAAGCCCCGGGCAGAGGTTGTCGGCGCGCAATAGCTGGCGGCTTCCACCGACGCGGTGGTCCCGTGGGCCTCTGAGTACCGATTCGCCGCGGCAAATGGGGCTGTCGGCTGCTAATGTTACCCCCGTCGGGTTGGGACCCGAATAGCGGGGCCACCCCTCGCCGGGTCATGGTAAAACTCAAGGCATCATCATGACACGGCAGGGCAGAAGGCGGTAATATAAAAACAAAACAGAAACCACCCCCATCGTCTCAAGCCTCTGCACAGACAATGTCCTCTATGAGAGATGGAAAATTCAAAAATAAACCCTGCGCCAACACGTCAGGTAAGCGCGGCACAGTAAAGCAAAACCCTCCCATAGTGAAAGGGGCCCGTGCCCAAAAGTTCATGGGCTGGAGATAGATAGAGAGAGGATTTATTTCCTAAGGTATTAATCCAATCCTGATGTTTTCTGCACTAAATTAGTGAAAAAAATATCAGGATTTGACAATACTTTTAGAGATAACCAATAAACCTCTAATAGATCGAGATGCGTGAGGTGAAATTTTTACTCATTTTCTCAGCGATAAAATTGATTTATTTATTGTCTTTGTATGTAGGTACTATCATTGCAAAACACCCACCACTCTGTCCCGTCGGATATTCTTCATCCGATATTAGATGCTAGTCTAGTAAAAATAGCGATTAAATTTAAATATAAAAAATTATAACTATTACCAATATTTACTAGCATTACATTCCGCCAGTTAGTACTTTCGTTAAAAGCTTCAAAGGTTCCAAAATATTTTTATAACTTGTTTAACTTACAGTAATATATTGATTTTACAATTAACTTCATATCTGTATATCAATTTACTGTAGTTGCCCCAAACAGTGCAAAAATATAAGCCCCTACGAGATTATCATATTTGTGACATACGACCATTTTCGGCACCGATTTCAAACTGATGTTGATGAAGTAAAATTTGATGGGCCGCTGTTAACTCATTGACAATATGCGTTTTGTTGACCAATTTTGACGTACAGCTTATTTAATGGCTACAGTGTTGCATACTCTAATAGCATCTTTATCTATATTAAGTGACGGTTGTAAATGTATTTTAAAAATGTATTTTGAAGCCTCAAGTAATTGAAATACTAATTACAAATTACTTCGACATCTGGTAATTGAAATACAAATTACAAATTACATTTTGAGGTAGTAATTGAAATACAAATACAAAATACATAATTGTATTTCAATTACGTATTTCAATTACATGTAATTGAAATACTGCCCAACCCTGACTAAGTAGGTACCAAACAAGGAGTTTCTATTCCGAGCTACCGCGTAAATCGCATGTGTCAGTCTGCAGTTAAAACGTACTTAGCCAAATTAAAAAAAATATCTGTAATTCGACGGATTCTATGTGTTACTATGACAACTGTAAAATAAACAATATGACTGAATTGTTATTTTATACCATATTTCACAAACATTTGCGTTTATTATCTGGTACAGAGATTTAAGCGAAATAATATATAGCCTATGTTACTTCCAGGACTATAAATTATCTCTACCAATTTTCGTGCAATTCCATTAGGTAGATTTTGCGTGAAAGCGTCACAAACAAACAAACAAACTCACTTTCACTTTTATACATATAGTATTTATATATACGTAAGGATTTTTTTGTTTTAGTTTTGCTTTATTTATCTGCACCAACTGAAGATAGTTGCTGATGAGCGTCACTTGTTGCAGATTAGGACGTTGGAGAATATCAGCGTTGTGCATCAGCATATGTTGTGACAGCATTTAGTGTGACAACACTAAATGTTGTCACAACATATGCTGACCAACGCTCCTTTTGTCCCCCATATGGCATGCACATAACGCAGTTTTATATATAATTGTAACAATTTATACCTACTACTCTTCTTTTTCTGCGTAATTTTTTGGAGAGGCAATAAAATATTTCTTTCTTTCCTTCTTTCAGTCACACACGCTATTTGTTTTGACAAAAATGCTGCCGCGTCGGCGGGGTGAAGAGGAAACGCACACAAACACTGTAGCTTAATTACATTGGTTTCTACACATGCCCCATACAAAATCATCTCACACACACAAAGAGACGACAGTATCCGAACATAATGAGTATGAGCATTGATCTCGTAACCTTTTCAGCGGGGGTCAGCTACTGTTGAATTGATGCTCGAAGTATGCACCTCATAAAATTCTAATCAACTTTAAAGTTAAGTCATGAGTTTATATTAGGTACCTACCCTCGTTTACTGCTGTGTAATTATAGATCTTTGTAGTAGTAATGATTTAAACGACGCTGGCAACACTTATTATCAGCTGTCAAATGTCAATTTCCTACCATCGAACGGAGGTCGAATGAAATCGAAAAATATAAATTTCGCCACTTGCTGAGGTCTCTGAGCAGTGGATCCCGTTGACTTTTATTCAATTTAGAACTGTATATTCATCTAATTAGCATCATGTGACTGACTGCATGGCCTAAAATAGAAACTAAACACAATAGAAACATAAAACTAAACACCTGGTCCTCATGCGGGCACTATATTTTGAATTATTTACATTTTATTACATACATTGGCGTCCAATCAATATTAATCAACCAATAAAATAAAGATACGATTGTAAATACTAATATTTGTGTTGCATAACTGTTTCATATTAATAATAAATGAGAAAATTCGTAGATAGTGTAGTGTTACGAATTGCGACGTGAGTTTTTATTGTACAGTAGTTGGAAATATATATTTACGTAATTTATGTAATATACAAGTGGTTTAGTGATTACATCGAGGGAAAGTGATGCTAGTTTTGATATTCTGGTAAGTAAACTTGTTTTATACGCAATAATATTAAAGAATTTAGGTCGTATAAATTATGTATTAAATTACAACCACTTTTTAATCGATACATTAAACTTAATATTTAATAAATAATTAAGTAACTAAACGTTTCCTACTATGGTATTGATTTAAAAAAAAATAGCACTTGTTAAGAATTCCTTTGACTAAAAAAATTGCTGATTGACTACACTAATCAGCAGATTGCCACAAAACAAAAAATAATAATAATAAAGTTGCAAAAAAAAAAATAGTAAGGTATGTAGCTGTTGTATAAAATTCTTTTTTCGTAGGTATTTAAATTAGACTAAAAATAAAATCTATCCATATTTTTCTGATACCATATATCAAATGACCCTGAATTTAGCAGACAGCAGACAAAATGAAATTTCAGATAGGGATATAATACCATTATAATAATAATAAGCAAAATAATACCATTAGATTTTTTGAAAACGAAGAGATGACTTTTTTTTTATTCAGATACTAAAATCACCTTTTCTAAATCCAAAAATAAACTAAATTTCAAAGTTTCAGAATTTTAAAACAATTAGCGCCACGGTGAGAGCTTCCCAAAATTTTAATTATTTGTATAAAATTTTTTATAACTAAAAAAAAAATTTGTTTTTTGTCACCTGTAGGTATGTCAACGACAAACAATTTTCCAATTTCGTAAACTTGGAAAACCTTATTTTGCTATAGATATCGCTATCTGAAAATTTCATTTTGTCTGCTGTCTGCTAAATTCAGGGTCATACAATTTAAAAGAAACTGGGCGATATATGTAAATTCATTAAACTGTATTTGAGTGTCTTATTTAGGTACAATAAAAACAATATGTTTTCAATTCAATTTCAATCATTTGTGTGATGTTGTAGCAGAGTATATAAGCTGAAACATCCAACTTATACTTAGCCAGTTTCTACTCATAATAAGCTTAGCTAGGGAACAGAGGATGTTGTGTAGAATGTCCATGAATGAATATTTTAAGCACAAACCATTACACCATTTTCTAATAGGAATATTTTTTTGATTGCATATCATTACAGCATGTAAATAAAGGCATAGGCATTGGCCTAGTTCAGCCTAGATAATGCATATTAACCACAGGTTATAAAATTTTATCTATGGTCATATTTTTTTTAATGAATAGATTATCTTTTTAATAGTACTGTAATATCTACAGTTTTAGTGCTAAAATGTCTTTTAAGAACCTGGTTAATGATAAAGTAAGAATGTAAATAACATAGCAAAGCTGTCTCAATCCAGCTGGATCCAGCGCCTTTTTTAACATGCTGGATCCAGCATCCAGTGCTGGATCCAGCAATGCGGATCTGCAATCGTATCAATTTCTATTGTTTAGTTTCGAATTGGCGCCATTTTCAAAACAGAGGATTCAAAAAAAGAAATAGTCTCTTGTCGTCAGATTTTAAACTGCCTAATTATCAGTTTTCGATTTTCATAACATATTTCTGTACTAACGAGTGCGGAGAAGATTATTTCGGATTCGGAACTTCTTTTGTACAAAAAATAGATTGCAGATTAAAATAGTATTATTATTACGGTCCTTTTTGTAGTTAATTTTAAAAGAATTTGTAAGACTGATTGCTATTATTAAGCCGATTACACATAAACGTAATAAGATATTGCTTACTAGAAACATTATCTTAAATGTTATATGAGGTTACATGTTATTTAATTTTAATTTGATTCTTTTGATCATAAATGGTTAAGAAACCAAAGCGAATTGATATAAGGTATCACTAATGAGTGAAAGATTTAGATTATCGTAAGAAGTTGTTGTTATATCATCAACAGATATACATAAACTGTGAAATGTTGATCTCTCTATCTATCATCGTTACAGAGATACAGCTTGGTGATAGATAGTGAAGTCTTAAGTCTCAGTAATAGGGTCCCATGTTTGTGGTACTGAACTCTAACCATCCATTCCTTGTCCGTCCACTCCTGGACATAGATAAGATACCAATTCTATATGCATAACTAAACTAAAAAATGAAAACAACTATGGTGTATTTTGATTAACTGTTTACGCATTTATTTATATTAGTTAAACCATCCTTATCCTTACCAGGGTCTGTCAACTCTATTCTACGAACAAGAGGTAGGAGGGCTATGAAATTAGAAAGAGACGAAAACATTAAAGTAAAAGAGATGAATTAACAATGTTGCCACCAAAAATACTATTTCGTATTCCCCAGAACAATAAGCTTTTTAATTGGTTTTAAAAAAAAATTTCTTCATAATTACCTTTTCCTATTATTCTGATGCCAGAAAATGTTTGTTAGGAAATATATCATATTTAATCGATCAATACATACACTAAACAAAAAGTGTTTAATATATGACAACACACGCACGCGCCATTTTCTGTAGAATTTTGACTTTGACAATTGAAGTTACAAGAAAAATGTCTGCCGTTGTTTCTGCACCGTTTTATCTTGTACTTATGTTTATTTGTAATAAATAAACCAGTTTCTCTTAATTTTACATACATTGTGAACGTGAGTCGAGCTTGCTCCTCAGTGTCTGTGTTTTGGTGAAAAGATGAGTTCGCAGAAAGAAAATACTAGAACCTGTACCATGTGTGGATCTTCATCTTCTAAAGATCCCAGCATCACTTTGCATCGGTTTCCGAAGCCTGGCTCAAAAAATGTTCTGCGGTATGTACTTATGTCAACTTTATTGTAAGTTTGAATGTGAACTTTATTGTAATTTTAACACAGTATTCTTCACTTTCTGCTAAATTCATGGTATTTTAATGAAAAAAAAAACTAGAACACCATTCATGGTATTAAAGAAATTTTTTATTAATAAGTTCGACGGGTGTTATAAAAAAATCCAAAAAAGTGTTCAAAGTTACCAAATTGTATGTATTACTCTTTTGAATTTAATTAAGAATATGATTGTTATAGAATGTTTTTTTTTCAGTTGTGAAATATGGGCAAAGTATTGCTTTCCAAATGAAGCCTGGTCTTCAGCGAAATTCCAGGCTGAACAACATTCAGAGCATAAGATGCTTTGCAGCAAACACTTTGAGAGCACATGCTTTATTGAGAAGAAGTTGTTCAGAACAGCTGTACCTGGTGTTCAATCCAATAAGGTTAGTATAATTAATACTTGAAAAATATATTTAAAATGTTGACTGTTTTTAACAATGTGGACGTGGCTGTTAACAGTAGATTGGCTAATTTCACTAATAATAACACTACTAATAAGTCAGAAATTTGAAAAAAATCATTATCTTCATGATAATTATCAAAGAAATATATAATTATCTTGATAATTTCGAGCCCTGTTCCATGTATTTGAATGATTTTTAAACCTTTAATTTTCAGGATACCACAATTTCTTATCTGCCAGATCAACCTGCCTTGTTTACACCTGTTGCTGGTCCGTCTAGAGTTCCTTTCAAAGAGCATAATACAAACATTATGACTCCAACCAGTTCTACAGTACTACAACCAACTACTTCAACACAAGCTGATGAGAAAAACAAAAAGTTGATAAGGAAACTGAAAAACAGTATGAACAAAATATACCGATTACAAAAAACGGTGAAACATTTAAAAAATGATGCATTTTTAAATGTGATTTGTCAACATAAGAGAGTGACGAAAATTCTTGAAACGAAAATGAGTTCATCATTTGCACTGTTACTGCAAGGGGAACTGCAGAATTATAAAAGGAAGAAACCTGGGCGGAGATGGAACTTGGAGGCTAAAATAATAGCATTGAGGCTCTATAAAAGATCTCAAACAAGCTACAAATTATTGAGAAGAATTATTTGTTTACCAGCACCCAGCACACTAAAATCCCTATTAAGCAAATTTAAGATGCCTGTGGGGATACACAAAACCACTCTTACAGTGTTGAAAAACACAATTAAACACTTTGGGGCATCTGACCGAGAATTCGTTTTACTGTGGGATGAAATGTCCTTAAGAAAAAATTTATGGTACAACTCGAAGGAGGATCAATTTGAGGGATTCCAAGACCATGCTACACAAGGTAGATCTCCACAGGCAGCTACGTATGCCCTTGTATTACACAGATATTTTTACTGCGTCTGGGTGTTACCTATCTATTCTATGTATGTATTTACAAAAAAAAGTAGTATATGAATTATATCCGTAATCTGGTATGCGTATCACAAGCATTACGCTTAGTTTGGAACCAGAGGACGTTGTGTGAAATGTCCGTGAATATTTATTTATTTATATCTTATTATAAGCTAATTATGAATGTATTATGTATATTATGTTTAATATTATTATTAGAACGTAAATAAGTATTTTCAATTATGAAAGACATAATATAATAAGTATTCATTTAGTTAATTATGTTAGTTTTGAATTTTGTTAATGATTATTATCTGTAAAATTATAAAACATAATTAAATGATCACTGTTTGTTTTATTAAACTGCTTCATAATATATAAATGTTAGCATTTTATGCACAAGTACACTGTGTTTTCCGATAGTGATTTTGTTCAATTATTGCTGTGCAAAAATTGATCATCTTATGAAACTATCGGGAAACGCGCTGTACTTGCGCATAAAATGCAGTACAAAAATACTGCGCATAATTTAAAGTTCCCTCCAATTTCTTTTACTGTCTAATTTAAGTGGGCAAACGATAGATGGCGCTGGTTGGTAAGGAAAAAATTTCCTCACTACAATTGTATGTAGTCGTTATTCTTCCCTTTTTAGGGTATATATGTTCTGTGATCCTTACTAACTTATAAGTGCGAAATCGGGATCGGAAATTGTTAATGTGTGGAACGAAACGATAGCGCGATTTAAAAAACGTACAACGCCATCTATTGAGCAGAAGAGTAAACTTCTGTTTGTTAAAGATTGATTTCTAAATTTTACGCGTGACTACGTACGGGCAACAGCTAGTTAGTCTATAAAACACAGTTTTTATAATAAGAAAGTACAGTTAACATTGAAGAATTGTGTTATTAACACAATCAATTTTGATTTTTTAGTTAAGTTTTGTTGTGGCATAATATCAGTGGCAGTATGCACATGGCTTAAAAATATATTTTCAATATTTTTCCTTAACATACCAAAATAACTCAAACAGTCTCTCTCTCTCACTCTCCTACTAACTTACGTCCTACTTTTTGGCACAAGCCTCCTCCACTTTGTGAGGGACTATGGTCTACTGTGCCACGCTGACCAGACGTGTTGGTACAGAGTTTATTTTCGAGTTTTCCATCTCTCACAGAGGATGTTATCTGTGTACAATATACCTTAACTGACTTTTACTGTACCCTGGGAAGGAGAGGTAGACATATATTCTACGTACTTATACTGTATGATGTCATACTTACGGTATTTTTTTTTTATTATTTCCTTAAACAGGACTTGAATCTGTATATTAAATATATAAAACGTGTTTCTAATATGTAATAGACATTTATAATAAAGATACTGTTATATTAGTTTATACCACAGATTTAACAGATAGTGGTACCAATTCTACATGCACAACTAAACTTGACTAAAAAGTCTACTTCAAAAACTAAAAAACACGCTTGAATATCCTAAATATTCTTTTAAATTATTGTATTGTCATCGGTCCTTCCGTCCTTGTTAGGTATGCAAAATTTCAGATCAAACCGACTATTGCAAGTGAGTGAAAATCACTTTCAAAGATTCCGTTACATATCGATTAATATGTTGATAGATACCTACCGAACTAATATAAGCGTGTTAAAAAAGTGCTTTTGACTTAGGCCTTTTACAGGCATAACAATGTTAGTTTTGTTAGCAGTATGGTAGTGTTTCAATCTTAAAGACAAAAAACTTATAATGAATGAACTATATTAAGAGGATACCAAAATTCTTCGTGCATTTTTCTATGTACGAAGTTTTCATTGTTTCTTTAGATTGAATGGCTAAAGCTCTAATTTTTAAGTATATGTTTTTTCAATATATAATCTACGATCGCATAAACTCAGAAACGCGATTGAAAAAAGTTTTCTCGATAGAAAATCTTAGCGAAACAACCTCTCTCATTTTTTATTTTTTTCATTTGTCGGTCTATTGTCACGTATTAACTAATGAAATTACTTTAAAAACATAAGTAACTATTATATATAGAAACACGTAAATCAGAATTAAAATATATTTAGTAGATTTTGACTAAATAAAAAAAATAGGCCTAATTCTTCATTTTCTATACCTACTAGCTGTGTTAATATGTACATGTCGACGATAATATTGATGTAGGCCCTTAACTAATGATGTTTCATATGACGTTTACTCGTAGCCTGTATCATAGACACACATAGATACATATAAGCTGAAGAAACTCTTCACTTCAACTCCCTAATAGGAATCAGGAACTACTGGTCCGATTTGAAAAATTCTTTCAGTTTTGGATAGTTCATTTATCGAGGAAGGCTATAGGCTATATAACATCACGCTGTGACCACCAGGAGCGGAGCAGTAGTGAAAAATGTTGCAATGACGCGGAAAATTTTCCAAATTCCACGCGTTTGAAGTCGCTGGCAACAGCTTGTACATGTTTAATATGATACATGTAATATATTATATACATATAATTAACATAATTAATTTTATTTATTTGCTATATTGTATGTCATTGAATATTTAAACGAAAATACTGGTTTTACGGACGTATGGCCTTATTCATAATGATTTATCGGAGGTTTAAAAGATTTTATCGGAGAGATAATAAACGTTTTAGCGTAAAAAGACTATTATGAATAACAATTTTTGACAATTTTCTCGAACTTTTAAACCTCCGATAAGTAATTATGAAGTCCATTAGACGCCTGTTATACATTTACGTTTCGGAGATCGGTGGCTGTGTCCGTGGCTCCGAAACGTCGGGCTGAAATTGAAAACATATACGCGTCTAAATACGTAATAATTCATTAAAAACAGTAAATTCAGTAAATTCGTCTAAATACTTAGGAGATAAGCATCAGATCCTGACCTGGTGCCAATGGGACCACACGGGAACCACCAGCTTTCAAATAAAAAAAGAATCATTAAAATCTCTTTACCCAATTAAAAGTTATGCGGTAACAAACATAAATAAAAAACATACAGACGAATTGAGAACCTCCTCCTTTTCTTGAAGTCGTTTTAAAAGTGGTTTTAGTTAAACAAACGAGTCGCGCAAATGCTACAGAACTTCCGTCATTCTTCTGCCTTTATCAGTGAGTCTGAATTCGAGGAAAATCCTCAAATTTAAAAGGCACATCATTGTTTTCACATATTATGTATTTATAGTATAATTAAAGATTAGACTGCCGAGGTGGTATCATAAAGTCGGTGCAACGTTTTTTTTAAAATTATACTTGCTTGATCAATACGTATCTATCAATGTATTAATCTTTGTAACGGAATCTTTGTAAGTGATTGTTCACTCACTTGCAGTAGTCGGATTGATCTGAAATGTTACACACATATTAAGGGCCTACATCAATATTATCGTCGACATGTACCTTTTAACACAGCTAGTAGGTATAGAAAATGAAGAATTAGGGATTTTTTTTGTTTACTCAAAATCTACTAAACATATTTTAATTCCGGTTTACGTGTTTCTATATATAATAGTTACTTATGTTTTGAAAGTTATTTCATTAGTTATAATACGCGATAATAGACCGACAAATGAAAAAATAAGAGATGTTATTTCGCTAAGATTTTCTATCGAGAAAACTTTTTTCAATCGCGTTTCTGAGTTTATGCGATCCTAGATTATATATTGAAAAAAAACATATACTTAAAAATTAGAGCTTTAGCCATTCAATCTAAAGAAAAAATGAAAACTTCGTACGTAGAAAAATGCACGAAGCTATTTTGGTATCCTCTTAAGGAACGATGATAATGTAGTAATTTAAAATAATACTCAGGATTTTCAAGCATGTTTTTTAGTTTTTGAACTAAGTTAATTATCATACAATTTAATCTAATCTAGCAAATATTAGTAACAGAACATGTAGTCTTAATTCATCACATTATGGTGCTAATCTGGACTCATTAGATAATTACGAGTTTAAGAGATATATCGTACGTAAAGATAAACAAAAACGCCCAAGTCCGAGTTGGACTTACACGCAAAGGGTTCTCTGTATTATTATTAACTTCTTTACTTATTATAAAACAAAGTTGTTAATTTTTGTATGTATGTCCTTATGTGAGCTTATATCTTTAAAACTACGCAACCGATTTTAATTCGGGTTTTAGCAGAGATAGAATGGTTCAAGAGGATGGATTTTTTGTATAATTTGTTAAGGTTTGGTTTTTAAATTCCACGCGAACGATGTTGCGGGTAATAGCTAGTCTATACTATATACTATAATATTATAAAGCTGAAGAGTTTGTTTGTTTGTACGCGATAATTTCAAGAACTATTAAACTATGAAAAATTCTTTCAGTGTTGGATAGTACATTTATCGAGGAACGCTATAGGCTATATAACATCACGCTGCGGTTTATAGGAGCGAAGCATCAGTGAAAAATGTTACAAAAATGGGAAAAAAATTCTATTTTCCACGCGTACGACGTTGCGGAATAATAATTGATGCTTATAAACTGTACATCTTTCTAAATTGATAGAAATGAAAGTATTTTATTGTTTTCAATACTGTTAGCAACATAGATATGGAAATAAACTATCTATTCTGTCTTAACTGGCCTCGTGGTGTATTGGTTCGGTTTGACTGCCTGTTCACGAGGTCCGGGTTCAATCCAACCATTTGTGTGATATTTATAATTGTCATACCAATGTTTGTACTGCGTCTGTGTGTTTACTATGTATAATGAGTATGTATTTACAAAAGAAAAGTAGTTTATGTAGTATGGGCATGTCATGAGACGAGAGGAAAGTAATGTCGTTAGGAGAGTTCTGAGTATAAATGTGGAAGCAAAAAGTCTAGCTGAAGACCTAAGAAAAGATGGATGGACTGTGTGAAAGAGGACATGAAAGTAGGAGGAGATGACACAGACATGACGGCTAATAGAAGACTATGGAAGAAAAAGACATGTTGCGCCGACCCCAAATAATGGGATAAGGGTTACCCATAACACAAGTATATAAGTTTAGCTTGGGACCAGAGGATGTTGGGTGAAATGTTCATGAGAAGAGCCTCCTCCACTTTGGAAGGGATTATGGTTGTGTATGCCGCGCTGACCAGACATGTTGGTACAGGATATTATGTAGCTTATACTATTACGCATATATTAAGACCCAGGGAACTGTTTATTTACAGATATACCAGATGATTAAAGTTTAAAATTGTGTACAAGTAACTTTAGCCTGGCTAAATCATACTTCATACAATAATGACGTTTCATATGACGTATAGCCTGTATCATAGACACACATAGATACATATTTCATGCACACATAGATATGTAAGTGGCTTCAAGCCGACTGAGTGAGACATAGACTATACATCTGATATAACTGCGTGTATGTCTGATATAGCGCGCCAATCTCAGGAACCACTGTGCCGATTTGAAAAATTCTTTCAGTGTTAGATAGGTCATTTATCGAGGAGGCTTTAGGCTATATACATCACGCTACGTCAGTAGAAACGAGGCAGTTTGTTGCAAAAACGGGAAAAAATTTCTATGTACCACGCGGATGGAGTCGCGGGCAACAGCTAGTCTTTTAAATAAAATTTCCATGTCACAATGTTAGTTACCGTACTCCTCCGAAACGGCTTTACCGGTTTTTATGAAATTTTACAAGCATATTGATGTAACTATGAATTTATATTTTTAATTATTAGTATTGTATGCCTATATGGCAGGACATAGCTGAACAAATTATCTCTGTACCAACATAAACTGTACCTGTGATCCACAATAATAAGAATTTGAATATTCAGTAGGTCTGAGAATCGGTCAACATCTATTTTTCAAACACCTCCCCCCCACTGACATTTGTATGGCAAAACAACGTTTGCCGGGTCTGATAGTTCATTCTAAGTTTTATTATTTACTGATCAATGGAATCCATAGATAAGATTTTTTTTCTCATTTCAAGGTTGTTGTAACCGGAAAGTAATTTTACACTCATCTTGCCTGACGCATGTTAGCTCCATGATAAATAGATTTAATATTTTCCCTAATTGTCATATTAGTAAGAAATATATATATTTATTGTACCAGTAGTTCCTGAGATTAGCGCGTTTAAATAAACAAACAAACTCGTCAGCTTTATAATATGAGTATAGATGACTTATCAGAGGTTTAAAAGTTCGCTAAAATTGTCAAAAATTGTTATTCATAATAGTCTTTTTACGATAAAATGTTTATTATCTCTCCGATAAAGATAATGTTTAAACCTCCGATGGTTAAAAGATGCTTTTTGCGTTAAATGACCTTATTTTTTCCCCTAACTAAAGATTCCGTCATAGACTTATGATTAGTGTCAAGGTTTTAATCGTTAGGGTTCTACATGTAAAGGTTGTATAACAGTACCTTTTTAAATAAAACTACTTTTTACGGATTTAGACGCATATATTTGCTTAAATTTTTTTTTATGTGTGTAAACCCTGTAATAACTGATCGTAGAAGACACATTACAGCTCAGTCTCACCCGTGACCATGGTGACTGCAAAGTAAAAAACAAATGAGTCGTGCAAGTGTTAGAACGTTTTTAATTTTAAAATAATTATTCATGAACATTTTACACAACGTCCTCTAATCCCAAGCTAAGCTTATATGCTTGTGTTATGTATACCAGAATACGGATATACTACATATACTACTTTTTTTTTGTAAATACATACTTATAATACATAGTAAACACACAGACGCAGTACGAACATTTGTATGATTATAAATGTCACACAAATAATTGTCCCGAGCGGGAATCGAACCCGCGACCTCATGCCATCGGCCCTCGGCCTCGTCGGCAATCCGTTACATGAACAATATTATTAGACCACGAAATCCGTCAGTAAAAAAATATTGTAAAAACAGGGAAAATTGTCCATATTCTTCTGTTGCGCTCTATATCTTACGCGTACAAAGTCAGGGCCAATAGGTAGTATAATTTAGGAATATAATAAACGAATAGATTAATTTTTCATTTCTCATTAGAGAGGCTTAATAATCGGGTATTTTTATTAAAAAGTTAAACCGACTAGGGTTTTCCTCGATTTTTCAGAATATAACCATCAAATCCTGACCTGGTACCAATGGGACCACACGGGATTCACGAACTTTCAAATAAAAAAAGAATCATTAAAATCGCTTCGCCCAGTAAAACGTTATAAGGTAACAAACAAAAAAAAAACATACAGACGAATTGAGAACCTCCTCCTTTTTTGAAGTCGGTTAAAAAACATGTTAAACAAATGTCAACCGCTTTTGTAAAATATTTTATGGTTAGTTAAGTGACTCTTCGGATATGTGTGTGTCTCTCTGTCCTTGTATTTATGTTAATTACAGTAGGTAACTATAGTGATGTGCTTTTAGTCGAGTTTAAATCACTCGAGTTTATTTATTAACACGCCTTTAATTAGCTCTGTACATATCTATCAATGTATTAATCTTTGTAAGTGATTGTTCACTCACTTGCAGTAGTCGGATTGATCTGAAATGTTACACACATATTAAGGAACGATGATAATGTAATAATTTAAAATTGTGTCCGACGAAAGTTCGGTTTTGGCTTCGGTTGGCCGAAAGTTTCGGCTAAAAATCAAGTTTCGGCGGCAGCTTCGGTTTCGGCCAAAATTGGCTGAAACTTTTGCCGAAACCGAGGCTTGTGTCGCAGTTCACGCACACCTATGCTCGCCTAACTTCGATTCCCGCGGCAACGCTTTGATGGCCCTGTTCGGGAATTATGAGAACATAATTTTAAAAAAATAATAAAAATATTAATAATTTTTTTTTTAAATTATATTAGTTAAATGGTTCCAACGAACTTAATACACTGTGTCTCCATTTCATGCCCTAATTAATGCAAAATAATTGGTAAAATGCACCAAATTACAGTATTTTTTAAATTTTATACTTCACCACGAGAGTTTCGGCTTCGGTTTCGGCTGCAACTGAAGCCACGGCCGAACATTCGGTTTCGGCTGGAAAACCAGTTTCGGTCGAACACTAATTTAAAATAATATTCAGGATATTCAAGCGTTTCTTTTAGTTTTTTGAACTAAGTTTGAATCATTTCTAGCTTATTTTTATAGATATTATTATGTTATAGTGTTACTCGAGTATTAGTTAGGTACACAATATTTTAACTCGAGTCAATTATTGTCTTTTCCCATCACTAGCATAATGTATACAACATATATTATAAGTTATGTAATGGTGTTATGCGGTTGTTATGATGTTTCTTCATGCATCTAAAATATACTACATATTGCCTGCGACTTCATACGAGTGTAATTTAGAAAGCAAATGATACATATAAACCACTAAGACAGCGCACGCAACGGAAGCTCTCAAATATGGGTAATTTTCCCCGTCTTTGCAACATTTTTTCACTAATGGTTCGTATCTGGTACCCATAATACAAGCATAGAAATATAGCTTACTTTGGGACCAGAGGACGTTGTGTGAAATTCCTGAATATTTAAATTTTATTTGGGTTCAGTACCCAAAGGGTAAAAACGGGACCCTATTACTGAGACTTCGCTGTCCGTCCGTCCGTCCGTCCGTCTGTCACCAGGCTGTATCTCAAGAACGGTGATAGCTAGAGAGTTGAAATTTTCACAGATGATGTATTTCTATTGCCGCTATAACAACAAATACTAAAAATAAAATAAAATAAATATTTAAGGGGGGCTCCCATACAACAAACATGATTTTTTTACCGTTTCTTGCTCGACACTAATAACGTTGCCTTATGTTGCATAGATAATGGTACGGAACCCATCGTGCGCGAGTCCGACTCGCACTTGACCAGTTTTTTCACTAATGGTTCGTATCTGGTACCCATAATACAAGCATAGAAATATAGCTTACTTTGGGACCAGAGGACGTTGTGTGAAATTCCTGAATATTTATTTTTTATTTTATTTGTTATGCTTGTGTTATGGGTACCAGAATACGGATAGAATACATATACTACTTTTTTTTTTGTAAACACACTTATAATACATAGGAACACCCAGACGCAGTACAAAGATTTGTATGACAATTAGAAAATTCACACAAATGATTGTCCCGAGCGGGAATTGAACCCGCGACCTCTTGATTGGCAGTCCGTTACACGAACCACTTAACCACGAAGCTCGTCACTTTGTATAGAATATAATACTAGAATTTGGCCACGGTTTTTCCCACGTGTATAGTTACTATCTTATATGAGTTATCTTTAATTATTGTAAAGCAAAATCTTTATTTTTATATGTATGTCGCTGTGTGAGCTTATATCTACCAAACTGTCACAACAGATTTTGATGCGGTTTTGTTTAATAGATACAGTGGTTCAAGAGGATGGATTTTTTGTATAATTTGTTAAGAGGGCACGATACCAAATTATGCACCATACAAAAATATGGGTATCGTACTTCCCATTTTTCTTTGCGAAAGTTAAAACGATTTTGATTGTTTTTACGCTATATTATAGATGAAGAGTATCTATGCTTGTATCACTTTCTTTTTTTTCAAAACATAATAATTAAAAGAAATATGACCATCCGAAAATCTCATATTTTTCGGTTTTCTTTACGTAAGGTTGCAGCGAGTATCACACATATTTGGTAAAGTTTTACCAAAAAATAAAGTAATAGAAGCATAGATATACTCTTCATCCTACTAATATTATAAAGGCGAAAGTTTGTATGTATGGATGTTTGTTACTCTTTCACGTAAAAACTACTGAATGGATTTGAATGAAACTTTACCACAATATAGCTTATACATCAGAATAACACATAGGCTACAAAT
Organism: Orgyia antiqua; assembly: GCA_916999025.1. Classification (NCBI taxonomy): domain Eukaryota; kingdom Metazoa; phylum Arthropoda; class Insecta; order Lepidoptera; family Erebidae; genus Orgyia; species Orgyia antiqua. The sequence continues at coordinate 2,340,245 of OU779872.1, forward strand.
TGGCTGGACCGATTTTTATTTTATACAGAATTGTATGGCAAAACAACGTTTGCCGGGGCAGCTAGTCTATAATATAGCGTAAAAACAATCTAAATCGGTTTAACTTTTGCGAAGAAAAAAGGGGACTACGAAAGGTCTTTTTAGGGTTCCGTACCCAAAGGGTAAAAACGGGACCCTATTACTGAGACTTCGCTGTCCGTCCGTCCGTCTGTCACCAGGCTGTATCTCAAGAACCGTGATAGCTAGAGAGTTGAAATTTTCACAGATGATGTATTTCTATTGCCGCTATAACAACAAATACTAAAAATAAAATAAAATAAATATTTGAGCCCCTCCCATACAACAAACATGTTTTTTTACCGTTTCTTGCTCGATACTCATAACGTTGACAGGTAGACGCTTTAACTATGTGCCTTATGTTGCATAGATAATGGTACGGAACCCTTCGTGCGCGAGTCCGACTCGCACTTGACCAATTTTTTTCATATTTGTAGGTAAAATCGGCTTCAGCTATATTTATCCCTTTTAGCGCCGCGCTCGGGAATAGGGATAGCAATACCTAAGGCAAATACCTAAATTAGGAGTACAGTACCCTTTAAGGTTTTGTTTCTAAATTCCACGTAAACGAAGTTGCGGGTAACAGTTAGTAATACGATAAAAGATTATCAATTTTAAATTCCAGAAGTGATAAAATCATTCAAATCGATAAAATATTCTATTGAGCTGGATTTTACGTTGTAAATCAATATGATTACTTAAACTGTTGTATACATATATACTTTTCGTGTGGTGACAGATTAAGAATACAAGTGTCACCACCCCATCTCCTCAAAGTAAAAGTCAGCTAAGGTATATTGTACACAGATAACATCCTCTGTGAGAGATGGAAAACTTGATAATAAACTCTGTACCAACACGTCTGGTCAGCGCGGTATAGTAGAACATAATCCCTCACAAAGTGGAGGAGGCTCCTGCCCAACAGTGGACGTAAATGGGCTGGAGGGAGAGAGAGAGAGAGAGATACATATACGAGTATGTTTGAAAATCAATAAAACATTTCTTTTCTTTTCTTTTCAATTGCTGTTGTTGTTCGTTAGTCTCGCTAAAACTCGAGAAAGAAAGGCCGATATTTGTGATTTTATAAATAAACTAGCTGACCCGGCAAACGTTGTTTTGCCATACCTTCTAAAAAAAAAAAGTTTGAAAAATAGATGTTGGCCGATTCTCAGACCTACTGAATATGTATACAAAATTTGAGAAGAATCGGTCAAGCCGTTTCGGAGGAGTACGGTAACTAACACTGTGACACGTGAATTTTATATATTAGATATTCATGGACATTTCACACAACGTCCTCCGGTCCCAAGCTAAGCTTATTATACTTGCGTTATGTGTACCAGAATACGGATATACTACATAATACTACTTTTCTTTTGTAAATACATACTTATAATACATAGTAAACACACAGACGCAGCACAAACATTTGTATGACAATTATAAATATCACACAAATGATTGTCCCGTGTGGGAATCGAACTCGCGACCTCGTGAACGGCAGTCCGTTACATAAACCACTAGAGCACGAGGTACGTCGTAATAATTAGAAGGTATTTCCAGTTATCGATGTTATCTTTAAGTTATGTTATCAATACATATTTATATTTATCACTAAAGCCATATATATCTTTATAACTTGCACTGTTGAGAGATTTCAGTATTTGGAAAATCCTCTTTGTTCAACCCGTTATCGTCCCACTGTTGGGCACAGGCCTCCTCCACTTTGGGAGGGATTGTGTTCTACTATACCGCGCTGACCAGACGTATTGGTACAGGGTTTATTATCAAGTTTTCCATCTCTCACAGAGGATGTTATCTGTGTACAATATACCTTAGCTTTTACAACACCCTGGGAAGGAAGTTGGTGACAGTTGTATTCTTAATCCGTCACCACACGGACTTTGAATATCCATTTGGAATATCCTATTACATTGAAAAATCTTTCAAAGACTAGTTAGACACGTGAAACACAAAGTGTTTCGTACCATTTTTATGATAATACTAACATTTTCCCAGTTTTTGCAACATTTTTCACTGATACTTCGCTCCTATAAGTCGCAGCGTATATAGCCTATAGCCTTCCTCGATAAATGTACTATCCAACACTGAAAGAATTTTTCAAATTGGCCCAGTAGTTCCTGAGATTAGCGCGTTCAAACAAATAAACCCTTCGGCATAATATTTAATATAAATTTATTTATTGATTTTGCAATTGACATGCTATGCTTTACTTAATAAACTGAATTATGGTGGAAATAAGCTCAGTTGGAAAGAGCTTCGGAACGGTATTCCGAGGTCGTGGGTTCAAGTCCCGCTTGCGGCAATCACTTTTCCCACCGTAATTTAGTTTATTAATAAAATTTTAATATAGATATTCGTCATACAGTCATAATAATATCGTCATTAAGAATCAACATTTACAGGTTACTTCCCATTGTCCTAGAGACTTAAAATTTGGCTTCAACCAAGCCTCCATAGTGCTGATATAGGGAAAACACCAAAAGCTCGTAATTTGTTATCACATCACATGAAAGAATTGTTTAAACTGTAGTAGCTGAAATGTAGGCGATCCCTTTTAATGCAACTACAGAGTTAAGTTGGTGAGTGGATTTATACATTAATGGTCTTATTCATAATGACTTATCGGAGGTTTAAAAGTTCGCTAAAATCAGTTCGTGAAAATTGTCAAAACTTGTTATTCTTAATAGTCTTTTTACGCTAAAACGTTTATTATCTCTCCGATAAAATCTCCGCTTAAACCTCCGATAAGTCATTATGAATAAGATCATAAGTGTTTATTTGTATTTAATTATTTATATTTTTTTGGTCAAGTAGGTACGGAATCCTCAGCGTGCGAGTTTACCTCGCTCTGACAGGATTTTTTCCATTTGACGGACGGCTAACTAAAATATTTATTTTCTTCTTTCCAGTGCTACCCTCAAAAATGCATGACTGAAATATGAGCACCATCTATCGGCAGCCAGGTTAAACTAATAAGATGAGAACAGCGCCATCTGTTGGGAGTTAATCGCAATGCCACGACTTAAATATGCGGCAGTCGCGAGAGTTGTGGTCATACTCGGACTGTTTTGTCTGTGGTTGCAGATTATGTTGTCTGCTACCAGTGGTGGAATGTACAGGGATGGAGGTATGTATAATTTGGTTCTAAAACTCATCATCCTCCTGCCCTTATCCCATTATTTGGGGTCGGCGCAACATGTCTTTTTCTTCCATAGTCTTCTATTAGCCGTCATGTCTGTATCAACTCCTCTTTCTTTCATGTCCTTTTTCACACAGTCCATCCATCTTTTCTTAGGTCTTCCTCTAGACTTTTTCCTTCCAAATTTATACTCAGAACTCTCCTAACGACATTACTTTCCTCTCGTCTCATAACATGCCCATACCAGGACACCCGCTCATTCTTCAATGTTTCAGTCACTGTCATCACTTTCAGACTTCCTCTAATATATTCATTCCTTATTTTATCCATTCGCGTGACGCCACACATCCATCTTAACATTCGCATCTCCGCAACGTGCATTCGTCTTTCATCCATCGCTTTTGTTGCCCAGCATGCAACTTGGTTCTAAAACTACCCTCAAATAATTCCAAATGATGGAGTAAGGGCTGAAGAAGAATGATGTTGATTATGAGTATTTATTGTTATATCATCATCTGATGTACATAAACTGTGTAATGTTCATCTCTCTATCTATCATCGTTACAGAGATACAGTCTGGTGATATACAGTGAAGTCTCAGTAATAGAGAACCGTTTTACCTTTCAGTAAGGAACCCTGAAAATTATAACCTAAAAACCCGATACTACTTAACTTTGAAATCTATAGGTACTAATTTTATAAAGCTGAAGATTTATTTTATGTGAACGCGCTTTTCTCAGGAACTGCTGGTTTGAATTGAAAATATCTTTCAATGTTTGATAGTACATTTATCGAGAAAGGTTATAGGCTATATAACATCACGCTGCGACTAATAGGAGTGAAACATCAGTGAAAAACGTTGCAAAACGGGGAAATATATCTAAATTCTATGCGAACGAAGTCGCAGGCAACAGCTTATCTATATATATATAATGTATATATATTCTATACATATAATAAATATTACGTAGAAAAAAAAAATTGTACATTGAATGAATGAATGAATGAATGAATACTCTTTATTGTACGCCAGTAAAATATTACAATTAATTTTAACAAACAGTACATAATATGCTAGGTACAAAAGGCGGTCTTATTACAAATTGTGATCTCTTACAGACAACCTTAGGATGGAAATAGTGTATTAAAGAGAGGGTATATTGTGGCGCAACATAACTTATAAATATACTATAAATAAATAGATAAATAATCTTATAATACATACCTACATAAAGATAATTATAGTTTTGTATACAAATAAAAGTTTAAATAAAAAACATGTAAATAAAGCAATGATAGACGTGCTTGTTAATAATGACGTGTAAATAATATTAAATATATAATTAATTACATTGAATATATTTTCAAAAAAAATAGATGCTTAAAGGACAACCAACAGAAAAGTATTTTTAAGCATTTTTTAAATTTTTGTCTGTCTGTTTAGATGTTTGTCTGTGCACGGATCACGTAATATGTACAACACTTATAAATATAAATGTTATACGTAAAAATTGTACACAACTCAAGGTATTACTTAGTCTTTGTTTTACCGCAATCGGTCCACTCAATCAAGAGATATTTACATAATACGAAGTTTCTCAATTTGGGTACTTGCAACACCATTTAGCGGCAAAAAATTGATTGGGTAGATCGAAAAAGAATCGATCCACGCGGACGGAGTCGTGGGTACAGCTTGTTAGTTAATAAAACGATTATCTATTCATATTCTGAAGTAATCATAATTACCAACAATAAAACGTAATATTCCCATTACAGTTATAATTTCTGTTCCCTACAAAACGAAAAAAAAAAAACACGTGTGTCACTCGGGGACTGCCGCGGTAAAGCTATTGCAGAGCATTTTTAGGGTTCCGTACCCAAAGGGTAAAAACGGGACCCTATTACTGAGACTTCGCTGTCCGTCCGTCCGTCCGTCCGTCCGTCCGTCCGTCCGTCCGTCCGTCCGTCCGTCCGTCCGTCTGTCACCAGGCTGTATCTCAAGAACGGTGATAGCTAGAGAGTTGAAATTTTCACAGATGATGTATTTCTATTGCCGCTATAACAACAAATACTAAAAATAAAATAAAATAAATATTTAAGGGGGGCTCCCATACAACAAACATGATTTTTAGGGTTCCGTACCCAGTATCTCAAGAACGGTGATAGCTAGACAGTTGAAATTTTCACAGATGATGTATTTCTATTGCCGCTATAACAGCAAATACTAAAAATAAAATAAAATAAATATTTAAGGGGGGCTCCCATACAACAAACATGATTTTTTTACCGTTTCTTGCTCGATACTAATAACGTTGCCTTATGTTGCATAGATAATGGTACGGAACCCTTCGTGCGCGAGTCCGACTCGCACTTGACCAATTATTTAACAACTTATGCAATTATAATTATTTATTTATAATTTTTCGTGACTTTCTTCATTAATAAATGCACTTTTTTTATTCATATTTAAAACTAACGCCGAAACTGACATGAGTCACCAGATTGCGGGGCGAACAGCGAAACGGCGTTACTGCGCATGCGCACTGCTGTCACTTTCTTTTTTTCAAAACGTTATAACTAATAGAAATGTAACCATCCGAAATATAATCCGTTTTTTTCGGTTTTCTTTAGGTAAAATTGCAGGGTCTATCACACTTATTTGGTAAGGATTTACCACAAAAGAAAGTGATAGAAGCATAGATATACTCTTCATCTATATTATAGCGTAAAAACAATCAAAATCGGTTTAACTTTCGCGAAGAAAAATGGGGACTACGAAACGTCTTTTTTTTAAAGAATTTGTAGGTAAAATCTGCTTCAGCTATATTTGTCCCTTTCAGCGCGGCGCTCAGGAATAGGGATAGCAATACCTAAGGCAAATACCTAAATTAGGAGTACTGCAGGCGTATTATGAGCTTTCAAAATATCATGCAAGTTCCAGGCGATTCTGTTGACGGCGGCAAACGGCCTGACTTTTATTTCGTATTATGACATAAAACTAGCCGACTTTTGAATGGATTAAGTGTCTATGGCCGAGTAAAGCTTTTTGATAGAGTCGTTCGGAAACTTAATTATTATGTTTATCGGCTAGTTACGGTTATATTTTAAATTTTTTTTTGTATCAATTTATTACAAAATATAATATTATATTTGCTAAACACAAGTTACTTAGACTTTGACATTTCATTGCCTATCAATAGAACCCACAGACTATTGAACATTATACTACCTCTATGGTAAACGCCATTTATGATTCACATGAGTTAACGAAAAAACATCGTCGTCTATGTTTCCTTTTTATTTTTATTTATTCTTTACGTTCTTTATTTAAAATTTCAAATTATTTTTTTCAGATACTAACACTTTTAACGATTTAACGGATACACCATCGCAATTAGAATTGCCAGCTGAAGGTTCTTTTTTAAATTTTCTTTTTTTTTGTGATGTGTTGCTAGTATAAAAAAAAATATATGTCTTTAAATTTATTTGTGTGTTAGCTTATATTGTTACGTGTCTAAAAATGTTTAAATATAAAGTTGCCATTTTTTTTTTAAATTACTCTTTTTGAATAGGTATTACTTAAAAGCTCTGTGAAGATGTTGCCAGCGAATACTTTTATTTGTTTTATATTTGTGTTGTCTGGTGAATTTAGTCATTTGATGGTATTGTTAGCCTGTGCCAGGGAGTGTAGGTTCGACTTTCTGCTTTTTACTGGATCTGGATGTCTGTGTAGTAATGATTTTGTTTTTCTTAATTTTCATTCTACCGTTATGGTCACAGTTTTATTTTCTATTCTAAATTTAAAATTTGAAATTTTCAGATATTTTAACAAGCAACGATTTATCGGAAACATCGCAATTAGAGTTGCCAATAGAAGGTTCTATTTTTGAATTTCTGCTATTTTTGTGTGTTGCTAGTGTAAATAATATATGTAGAAAAATAAAGTGCATTTGTTTTTGTGTTTACGTCTGGGCTTATGGTCCTATTTCCATACATCCATAAGTATTTTTCCGTCCACTGCTGAATATACTGCAAGCGAATAATGATGATGAGCATTTGTTGTTATATCATATACATAAACTGAAATATTCATCCCTCTATCTATCGTCGTTACAGAGATACAGCTTGGTCACAGACGGACAGCAGTCTCGGCTGATTCCCGCGGTGTTATTCATGTTTTAGTGACTGTCCCTCACATTTTCTATTACTGTGATGATATATATCCTACCCGATGTGTTTTCTATACTTCCATACTTTCTCTCCACACAAATATTTTAAAGCTGAAGAGTTTGTTTGTTTAAACGCGCTAATCTCTAGAACAATTGGGCCGATTTGAAAAATTCTTTCAGTGTTGGATAGTACATTTATCGAGGAAGGCTATATAACATCACGCTGCGACCAATAGGAGCGAAGCATCAGTAAAAAAAATATTGCAAAAACGGGAATATTTTTCTAAATTCCACGCATACAAAATTGCAGGTAACAATTGTGTATTAAAATATGTTTAATGGCAATTTTAAGCTTTTTTTGGGCTCAGAGGACCTATATAATAATATATTGTATACTTCCTTGAATATCTATTGCGTGTTTTTAAGCAATATTACTATAATATAATCACCCTGGTTTTCTCTCTAGGGAAATAAAAATGTAGTTTTCATATTAAGTCACGCGATCTGTTCATTAAATTATGTAAGGGCTAAATCATTATTGTATACATACTTAGAGCATAAATCCGACAAGAGTTGACTTTGGTACTAATTCAAAGTGTACAACCCACGGAACAGAAATCAAGTGGAACTGCAATGTAACAAAATTACTATAGAAACCAGTGTCGCCAAACGCACACAATTATACCGATAATCTTATAATGTACTACATATAAACAAATCGTTTGATTGGTCGTTTACATTTTATACTAAACTAGCATAAGCCATATAACCTACATCTGAAAATAAACCTTCTTATTCTGGAATAGGGTTCAATTCGCTGTAGTTGGAAAAGTATTTAACACCTTTTGTAATCTAAAGTCAAACTAAAATTGATTGACGAGTAAATTCCGCTACTTGACGATAGATGGCGCATTTACCAGTGGTCGCAAATAGAAACACAATTTCGTTAAGAGTAAAGGTGACAATCGTGTGCACTAACGTGTCATTGCTGCTATTCCATCAAGGCCGTACCAACCCGAATCACATTACCGATATCGATATATGTCATCATCCTCCTGCCCTTATCCCATTATTTGGGGTCGGCGCAACATGTCTTTTTCTTCCATAATCTTCTATTAGCCGTCATGTCTGTGTCAACTCCTCTTTCTTTCATCTCCTCTTTCACACAGTCCATCCATCTTTTCTTAGGTTTACCGATTATTACCGATATCAATATATACCTACCCATTTCTTATTTTTTTTTTGTTTTTTGTTTCTCTATAAGAACATAACATCATGTCTAGTTTCCTCAAAGCGTAGGCTTTTTAACTACTGAAATATTGGTGTACAAGAGGGAGAAAGAGTGTCGTTGTTTTATGTGATAAAAATATACACATTTATGCGCGGTTATGCAGCCGACTTACGATCACGAGGTCGCGGGTTCGATTCCCACACAGGACAAATATTGGTGTAATGAACACAGATAGCTGTATTACGTCTGGGTGTTTTCTATCTAGTCAATGTATGTACAGTAGAACTTCGTTAAGTTAAAGTCCAAGGGAAACACAAAATATTTTCAGTTAAAGATTGAGGTTTTAAGTTATCAAGGGTCTATGTCAGAGATACCCTTGTTCCTAGTTTTAATCGAATGCGTCAGATGAATTGGTTCAATAAAATACAGAAATTAAAATAATCATAATGTTTAATAATTCACATTGCACATTGCAGGTTTAGTCTACTTAAAAAAGTCTGTGATTTCCTTTTGTTTTAAACGCTTCACAGTTTCTAAATCGATTATATCGAATCGAGAATAAATTATCTTTTATGTTGTTACGTTGCTCTATAAATGATCGTACAGTTGTTAAAGCTCTTTGCTTCGTTGAGTGATACGCTTGTAGATGGCGTTTGTGGCTCGTCGTTAAAATCATATTTTTTATCACTTTCAATGCAGTTCAGACCGCCTTACATTCATATTGTAAAGTTACTTAGTAAAATAAATAGTAAATTACAAATTTTCTATCGGCATTTATCGATAAACTGAAATCTGACCTAAGTACATCACTAATTGAGTAGCGAAGAACTTTTGGTAAATTGGAATTAACTAAAATTTTATTAGAATCAAGTGATATTGTACTTACCGATGGTACGAAATACCTCCATTTTTAAGATTTCTTCTCCTACTATTATTCTTGCACTCCAAAACTGAAAAATACGGCATATCTACGGCGAAATGAGCTTGTCGCGATACTAACAAAACGAGTTAACGTTAGAACAGTCTGAATACGACTAAGTAAGTACTTGTGCGACTGGAGATCAAATAAGCGCAACAGTGCTTAATTGTGACACGCGTGCCACGCCTACTTCACACTTCCATTGATCTCTATTCCGTGGTACAACCAAACTTAAAACTGAAAATTTATACGATTTTATATTCTTATAGCTGTTGCCCTCGACTCCCTTCGCGTAGAATTTAGGAAATTTTCCCCGTTTTTGCAACATTTTTAACTACTGCTTGAGTGAGAGTATTATAAACGTAAGAGTAAACAAATATAATCAGAATGAACAAACTGCTAAGCTATCAGGAGTTACACGTGTTATTGTGAGTCAACCATAAAATATAGATATGTGCTGTTTCGGGATATTTTTTAGACAATTTTATGTAGAATATTTCCGTCATACATGATTTCTATGCAACTTTAACCATTAAGGCTGCACACGCGACGGAAGCTTAAAAAATGGAGCACCTTTTCCCGTTTTCCCAACATTTCCCTTCACTACTCTGCTCCTATTGATTGTAGCGTGATGAAAAGTATACTATAACCTGCCCAGGAGTATGAAGAATAATTGTACCAAGTTTCGTTAAAATCCGTCTATAAGGAACATACACACGGACAGACAGACAAAAATTTTACTGATTGCATTTTTGGCATCAGTATCGATCACTAATCACCCCCTGATAGTTATTTTGAAAATATATTTCATGTACAGAATTGACCTCTCTACAGATTTATTATAAGTAATAGATTAAACTTAATTTACGTGCATTACTAAACTTAACTAAAAATTGTAGTCGATTCTGTCAATATATCTATTATATTAATTAAAATCTTTAGTCTATAATATACATTTTTTATAATAAGAAAGCTCTGTTAACATTGACGAATTGTGTTATTGATATTATTGTAGCGACACCTAGTGACCAATAGCTGTCACTACATAGTACAGCAAAATAACGATACATGGCGTTAAACACGGAATAGAGATCAATGGAAGTGTGAAGTAGGCGTGGCACGCGTGTCACAATTAAGCACTGTTGCGCTTATTTGATCTCCAGTCGCACAAGTACTTACTTAGTCGTATTCAGACTGTTCTAACGTTAACTCGTTTTGTTAGTATCGCGACAAGCTCATTTCGCCGTAGATATGCCGTATTGTTCAGTTTTGGAGTGCAAGAATAATAGTAGGAGAAGAAATCTTAAAAATGGAGGTATTTCGTACCATCGGTAAGTACAATATCATTTGATTCTAATAAAATTTTAGTTAATTCCAATTTACTAAAAGTTCTTCGCTACTCAATTAGTGATGTACTTAGGTCAGATTTCAGTTTATCGATAAATGCCGATAGAAAATTTGTAATTTACTATTTATTTTACTAAGTAACTTTACAATATGAATGTAAGGCGGTCTGAACTGCATTGAAAGTGATAAAAAATATGATTTTAACGACGAGCCACAAACGCCATCTACAAGCGTATCACTCAACGAAGCAAAGAGCTTTAACAACTGTACGATCATTTATAGAGCAACGTAACAACATAAAAGATAATTTATTCTCGATTCGATATAATCGATTTAGAAACTGTGAAGCGTTTAAAACAAAAGGAAATCACAGACTTTTTTAAGTAGACTAAACCTGCAATGTGCAATGTGAATTATTAAACATTATGATTATTTTAATTTCTGTATTTTATTGAACCAATTCATCTGACGCATTCGATTAAAACTAGGAACAAGGGTATCTCTGACATAGACCCTTGATAACTTAAAACCTCAATCTTTAACTGAAAATATTTTGTGTTTCCCTTGGACTTTAACTTAACGAAGTTCTACTGTACATACATTGACTAGATAGAAAACACCCAGACGTAATACAGCTATCTGTGTTCATTACACCAATATTTGTCCTGTGTGGGAATCGAACCCGCGACCTCGTGATCGTAAGTCGGCTGCATAACCGCGCATAAATGTGTATATTTTTATCACATAAAACAACGACACTCTTTCTCCCTCTTGTACACCAATATTTCAGTAGTTAAAAAGCCTACGCTTTGAGGAAACTAGACATGATGTTATGTTCTTATAGAGAAACAAAAAACAAAAAAAAAAATAAGAAATGGGTAGGTATATATTGATATCGGTAATAATCGGTAAACCTAAGAAAAGATGGATGGACTGTGTGAAAGAGGAGATGAAAGAAAGAGGAGTTGACACAGACATGACGGCTAATAGAAGATTATGGAAGAAAAAGACATGTTGCGCCGACCCCAAATAATGGGATAAGGGCAGGAGGATGATGACATATATCGATATCGGTAATGTGATTCGGGTTGGTACGGCCTTGATGGAATAGCAGCAATGACACGTTAGTGCACACGATTGTCACCTTTACTCTTAACGAAATTGTGTTTCTATTTGCGACCACTGGTAAATGCGCCATCTATCGTCAAGTAGCGGAATTTACTCGTCAATCAATTTTAGTTTGACTTTAGATTACAAAAGGTGTTAAATACTTTTCCAACTACAGCGAATTGAACCCTATTCCAGAATAAGAAGGTTTATTTTCAGATGTAGGTTATATGGCTTATGCTAGTTTAGTATAAAATGTAAACGACCAATCAAACGATTTGTTTATATGTAGTACATTATAAGATTATCGGTATAATTGTGTGCGTTTGGCGACACTGGTTTCTATAGTAATTTTGTTACATTGCAGTTCCACTTGATTTCTGTTCCGTGGCGTTAAATGTCAAAATGTGACGTCACAATAAATCCTACATTGCGAAAGCATGATTTGCATACGAGTTAATACGTTCAGTGCGGCTAACGCTTATGCGCGTTTTTCTGATCTTCACCAAGTGCGGGCCGACGCGTATACGCGTCCATACAAAAAAAAATCTGTAGGCAAGCGGGGTGCGCCGCACCTGTGCATTTATAGCGTGTATTCTGGGTGTCTATTGTTTCGAAGCGGTCGTAAAATGTGGAATTGTAAAGGAGACTACACACTAGTCAGGTTTCTGCTACGAATCTTGCAGGGGGGGGGCGGCGGCGACGATAACAATAACCTAATTTAGTACAATAGATTATTGAAATAATTTTATTATGACTCTCTCTTTTAACTAAAGTAATAGGTAGTTTTAGTCTATTTATAAATGGTGTCTATTACGAGGCGGGCGAAGAGTCGTAAATAAAAAAAATAAGAATAAAAGGGCTTTCGGGAGGAGGTACCTTTACTATTACTGTTTTATTAAGGTATAACTTACTATTTTAACAAAACCGAACGAAGGTATATTATGGCGTAAACTTCACAAAATCTCTTACAAATAAACACTTGTGTGGAAGCACCTTTATCCATCCAACACCTTTATATGACCCGTAATTGTTATATGACAGTCATAAAACTCGAAAGTTACCGAACGCACATAAGCGTCGGCCGCACTGCGGGAAGGTAAAAGACAACGCGCTATAGCGTCCAGCCGCACTACGCGAGTTTTCTATGAACGCTTATAAGCGTTCTTAGCACTACGTGAAAAATTTTTTGAACGCACATACGCGTTTTCAGCACTGGGCGAATGACTCTTTTATTAGCATTGGCTATAAATTCGCAAAATATTCAGCATTGAACGCGTTAAGATAGCTACAACATCTGAACATACAACAGCGGGGCGAAATCCAGGGCCAGTGCTGATCACCTAGCCTGGTCGGAGAATTCTCCATTTGTGGTTGGAGGAGCCCGATCACCTACGCTCCTCCACAATAGTGGTAGCGAATCTACGTGTACAACTCAACTAAAAAATTTAAAGAACAAGCTTTCCTTCAGGTTCTAAAGAATAATAGGTACTTCATCATCATTGTAATCATTTTATACAGTGTTTGACAATTTTCACAAATACCAAATGTTAGAATACTTCTATATATATATATATATATATATCTATATTTGTTTTCCAGATTAAGGACACAATTTCAATTATCAACTCAATCCTTTTAGAAACCTATTCGTTCTCGTTATCTTAAACCAAAGTAGGACTGTGTCACCAAACCTCCCTGTTTTTTTTTTAAAACCACTTGACACATTGTAATGTTGCCAATTTTTTTTAGAAAATGCCTATATCGAATGCCAAATATTCGATTTAGTATATCGATTAAACGAACCCTAACAAAATGAAAATTTATAGTGTCAATGACACAATTCTTTAATTTTAACAGAACTTTCTTGTAAGAAAATCTGTGTTTTACAGACTTACAATTTTATTTAATACTAGCTGTTGCCCGCGACTCCGTACGCGTGGAATTTAGAAAATATTTCCCGTTTTTGCAACATTTTTCAATTCTGCTTCCCTCCTATTCGCCTTCGCCTTCCTCGATAAATGTACTATCCAACACTGAAAGAATTTTTCAAATTGACGCAGTAGTTCCTGAGATTAGCGCGTTCAAACAAACAAACAAACTTTTTCACTTTATAATATTAGTATAGAAAAGTGTGCACAATGGAATAGCTAATAGTTGTTTACATTTTTTGGTTAAGTTTAGTTGTGCCCGTAGAATCGGCACCAATGACAATAACATAATTCGTCAATGTTAACTGAACTTTCTTATTATAAAAACTGTGTATTATAGAATAACGATTTTAGTAATTTATTGATTTTGCAATTGACATGCTATGTCTTACTTAACAAATCAAATTATGGTGGAAAAAATTGAGACCCGCTTGCGGCACTCAATTTTTTCCACCATAATTTGATTTGTTAAATAACTATTTTAATTAAAATAATGTGTACAACGAAATAGATAATTAATCAAAATATACCATTTCTCTCTCTCCAGCCCATAATCGTCTCAGTTGGGCACGGGCCACCTCCACTTTGGAAGGGATTATGTTCTACTATACAGCGCTGACCAGACGTGTTGGTACAGTTTATTATCAAGTTTTCCATCTCTCACAGAGGATGTTATCTGTGTACAATATACCTTAGATTTTACAGCACCCTGGGAAAGAAATAGGGTGGTGACACTTGTATACTTAATCAACCACCCAGACAAATCCGTCATCAATCAATCATTTGTGTGATATTTATATCATACAAATATTTCTTCTGCGTCTGTATGTTTACTATGTATTATAAGTATGTATTTACATAAGAAAAGTAGTATATGTAGTATATCCGTATTCTGGTACACATAACACAAGCATATAAGCTTAGCTTGGGACCAGAGGACGTTGTGTGAAATGTCCGTGAATATTTATTTATTTATTTAATTAATGTTACGTCCACTTGATTTTCAGAGGAGCTGATGAATGCCAACGAGACTTCAGAACAGGTCTTGGCTCTAGTACCACCTGAACTTCACAAATATTTGACAGTACACACAAAGAATGTTTCTGGTAAGTGTTGAGAACACACATATATCAGATGTATATTCTATGTCTACATCACTCAGTCGGCTTGAAGCCGCTTACATATCTATGTGTGTGTGAAATATGTATCTATGTGTGTCTATGATACAGGCTATACGTCATATGAAACGTCATCCTTGCTAATTTATAAGTGCGAAATCCGGATGATAACACACACACACACACAAACACAATCACAATTTTGATGAGCTTAAGTGTTAATGAGTGCAACGAAACGATGGCGCGATTTAAAAAACGTACAACTCCGTCTATTGAGCAGAAGAGTAAACTTCTGTTTAACATAATATTTGCTAACACTTCGGGCAAAAATTTAAATACGCGTCTAAATCGGTAAAAAGTAGTTTTATTTAAACTTCTGTTTGTTTGTTTGTTATGTGTTACTTGATTTAGTTAATAATAACTGGGCGAAGCCATTTTAATGATTCTTTTTTTTATTTGAATGCTGGGGCTCCCGTGTGTTTCCATTGTCACCAGATCACGATGGAGGTGAGTGGGAGAGCTAGGAGAGGACGCCCGAGAAAAGTATACTCTGATGTCATTATAGGTATACTTCAAAAGGGGCAAGTGCGTAGCACTTACAACCGTCGGGCATGTATGACCAGATGTATGAGTGTGGATGAAGCCAAGGAAGTTTGTTTGGATCGTAGCAGATGGCGCTCTATAGTCTCTGCCTACCCCCATGGGAAAAAGGCGTGATGTTATGATGATGATGCTGTCACGATTTGATGGTTATCTCCTGAGAAATTGAGGAAAACCCTCAAATTTCAAAGGCACATGGAGTCGATTCAACTATAGTAACAAAGGTATACTTTCTATTTTTCCATCTCTCACAGAGGATGTTATCTGAGTACAATATCCCTTAGCTTTTACAGCACCTTGGGAAGGAAATAAGATGATTACACTTGTATTCTTAATCCGATACCACATGGATAAAATCATCGGCTTTTCTGAAACAGTTTTTTTTAAATTCCAGCAAATTCCACCGAAAAGATTGTTAGTAAGAACTTGACAGACATCAGAAGAGCTATACAGAAATACAACGATGCCCAAACCATACACAATGAAGATATCTTCGGTCCAGTCACTAATGACACCATTATTATAGCCATACAGGTTAGTGGATTATATTTACTTGCCCAGTTCATCTGGTAGACCGAGTGTAGCCCGGTATAGATTTTAGGGAAATTATTCCTATTAAGGGAAGTCTCAGTGCAATAGGATTTTACCTTTTCCTATGAAACCCTAACTACAAAATAAAAACCAACCAAGTACGAGTTGGACACGCATACGAGATGTTCCGTACCGTTTTTATCACAATGTATTCGTCACACCAACCCCAAAAAATGGGACCCGAAATAATGGGATAAGAACAGGATGATGTCGATGTGAGTATTTTTAGTCGCAACATTAATTGATATAGACAAACAGTGAAAATTTCAGCTCTCCTAACTATCACCGTTCCAGAGATAAATAACAAATTTTCATTGTACGAAACACCGATAAAAATATATTTTATATGTATAAAGCTTGGCTAGATCGATTTACCGCCCTCAAAAACTTCTGAATACCAAATTTTACGAAAAACGTTGGAGCCGTTTCCGAGATCCCAAATATATGTATATGCAAGAATTGCTCGTTTAAAATAACAAGATACTCGAGCTCCGAAATGCGTTGCGGAGTCTGCTGCGGTAGGTGCAGTTGCCCATGCAAGACTATCTACACTTGCTGCACTAAGATTTGCTAAAGGAAGCTCCCAAGAGTGGAGGGGCCCATGCCAAACAGTAGGGCGTTAGTGGGAAAGAGAGAGAGAGACGGAATCATAAAAAATCCTGGAACTAAAAATATATTGCAATATTTATTTGCTATAAAATCTATTTAGCCAAAAACTTTTGTTTAGGCATCAAACGCCTTGCTAAAATCAATTCCTTTCCAAGGGGGTGCTTCAAGGCATATCCTCTTGTCTAATAATGGCCTTTAATATGTAAATTATCCCTAAATATCGCAATTGAAAGATATATTCCAATAAGTAACCAATGGATATATAGTATATATTAAGCTAAAAACTTCCGTTTAGGCATCAAACGCCTTGCTAAAATCAATCCCTTTCCAGAGAGTCCTTCTAGGCATATTCTCTTAGGTTCTAAACGTGATCTCTTTTCCTTTTTAACCTTCTTCATAAGAACTTTGGGCTTCTGTACTGGATCCTTCCAGGAAGGAGACCCTGGGCGATGTTCCATCCAAATCAGCTGGTCTTTTGGGCTTTCATTGAGTCGGAATTTTCTTGGCGTCTATAGAATCGAGATTTTTGAGATTGTAAGTTATTAATCATGGTCCGTGTGGTGACGGATTAAGAATACAAGTGTCACCCCATTTCTTTTCCAGGATGCTGTAAGAGCCAGCTAAGAGACAATATAAGCAGTTAATGTCTACTGTGAGAGATGGAAAACTCGAAACTAAACCCTGTGCCAACACACCTGGTCAGTGCGACATAATAAACAATCCCTCCCAAAGTGAAGGCCCGTGCCCAACAGTGGCACGTTAATGGGCTGGATAAGGAGAGAAGAGAGGAATCATCATCCATAATCTTGAGATTTATGGTCTTATTCATAATGACTTATCGGAGGTTTAAAAGTTCGCTAAAATAGGTTCGCGAAAATTGTCAAAACTTGTTATTCATAATAGTCTTTTTACGCTAAAACGTTTATTATCCCTCCGATAAAATCTCCATTTAAACCTCCGATAAGTCTTTATGAATAAGGCCGTTAGAGTGTAAATCCAATTTTCTTTGATAACACGTTGTTTTCTTTGACAAACATATTCCCACATTTAGCAGGGTGCCGAGGTAAACACAGCAACACGTAACGCCCCGCCGATGATGATAATATAATGAATAATTGTTGTTATATCATCAACTGATATACATAAATTGTGTAATTTTTATCTCTCTATCTATCACCGTTACAGAGATACTCAAGGGCTCAAGTCTGCTATTCCAATGATGTCACAATGATCAGTCACTGACGCCATCATGGCGTCATTTATACTAGAGTAGACTACCAAACTTGATAATTTTGCAATCAGTGACTGATCATTGTGACTACATTGGAATACCAGACTTGGGCCCCTGGTGATAGACAGTGAAGTTTCAGTAATATGGTCCCATTTGACCTTTCAGTAAGGAAACCTAAGTTGAATTTCGTTTTCTGGTACAACTTTTTGCATTTTAGGGATGGGTGGGGTGTCCCAAAACCCCTTCCCCGGCTTCTACCATAGTAGGATTAGTAGAAAGTCCAGGAACCTACCAGATATTCATTACACACTTCGATCGGTGCCACATAATGTGGTATTTTTCCAATATCATCGAGTTTTGGTATTCTCGCAAAAAGGGTTTTTGGAAAATCCGGTTTTTGGTACCTAAAAGATAAAAAAAATTTAAACAAATAAATATACATGAACATTTTACACAACGTCCTCTGATCCCAAGCTAAGCTTATATGCTTGTGTTATGTGTACCAGAATACGGATATACTACATATACTACTTTTCTTTTGTAAATACATACTTATAATACATAGTAAACACACAGACGCAGTACAAACATTCGTATGACAATTATAATTATTAGGTATTGTAACTATTCCCCGATAGATGGCGCTGTTATTAACTTGTCCACTATTACTTACGCTACACAATGAGAGTGGCGCTACTAGTATGTTAAAAATGGTGAATATAAAGACATTCACAAAAGAAATCCTGATTTGAAATAAAAGATATTTCTTTATTTTTTTCTTTCTATATTAACAGATTTACCAAATAATCAGTTCAATCTTGAAGATATTGTCATATGACATATAGCCTGTATCGACACAAATAAATATTTCACGCACACACAGATATTTATGTGGCTTCAAGCAGAGTTGACTGATTAGCCATACACGCATACCATCTGATAAATCATTGGTTTATAGTTAGTTTTTAAGTAAAGAAAGGTAATTACCAGACTAAATCCCAATGATCTAGACGTAAAGGTTTTGGCCCTATTATCTCCATCCAACGTAATATATCAGATCTGAATAAAACAAAAATAATTATATAGACTAGACGTTGCCCGCGGCTACGTATACACGGAAATTGGAATCTCCACTGTTGGGCACGGGCCTTCTCCACTTTGAGAGGGATTATGTTCTACTATACCGCGCTGACCAGACGTGTTGGTACAGAGTTTATTATAGAGTTTTCCATCTCTCACACAGGATGTTATATGTGTACAATATACCTTAGCTTTTACACTACCCTGGGAAGGAAATGGGTGACACTTGTATTCTTAATCCGTCACCACACGGATAATAAACATAATTCAGATATACAGAATTTAGAGAATTTTCTCCGTTTTTGCAACATTTTTCAGTGCTACTTTGCTCTTATTAGTCGCAGCGTGATGTTATATATCCTATAGCCTTCCTCGATAAATGCCCTATCTAACAGTGAAAGAATTTTTCAAATCGGATCAGTGGTTCCTGAGATTAGCGCGTTCAAACAAACATACTCATTAGCTTTATAATATCAGTATAGGTATCACCTATGTTGGAGTACTTTAGCTTATAGTGACTTGTCCCACTAGTTGCTTGCACGGCTTGGACTTACTACAAATTATGTAAATTTTTTTGGGCGGAATCCAAAATAAATGTTTCTTTACCTAGTCCAATACTTTCTAACACTCCAATTCGGCCTAGTTTTAGATTGAAACCAGATACAATGTGTCCCTGGCTTCCTCGGTGGCAAGCCAATGCTGCGTGCAAAATATATAAACTCTGTTGAATATAACTTGTGTACTTGTGTTACTATCATCTGTAAGTGAAATCAAAATAAAAAAAGATATATGAAGATTTAAAAAAAAAAGTTTCACCGACTTGACGCGGCTTTGAAATTTGAGAGTTTTCTCAGGAGATAACCATCAGATCCTGACCTGGTGCCAATGGGACCACACAGGATCCACCAGCTTTCAAATAAAAAACGAATCATTAAAATCGCCTCTCCCAATTAAAAGTTATAGAGTTACAAACATCAAAAAATATACAGGCGAATTGAAAACCTCCACATTTTTGAAATCTTTAAAAAATCAATATTACCGCGAGCGGGACTTAAACCCACGATTTCGGAATACCAATTGTATTTTGTAAAGTATACTAAGTGATTCTTCAATTGAGTTATGCACACTGCTCGATAGATGGCGGTATACAGTACCTACATAGTATCGATGTATAACTCAATTTGGTTAATATTTGCTGCCATCAATAATATAAATAAATATAAATAATAAATATTGATGGACATTTCACAACAATGTCCTCTGGTCCCAAAGTAAGCTATATTTCTATACTTGTGTTATGGTTACCAGTTACGGATAGACTACATATTAAACTACTTTTCTTTTGTAAATACATACTTTTAATACATAGTAAACACAGACGTAGTACAAACATTTGTATGACAATTATAAACATCACACAAATGATTGTCCCGAGCGGGAATCGAACCCGCGATCGGTAGTCCGTTGTCTGAATCACTCGACCACTAGGCCCTTTGAAATATGGGTGAAAAATACATATTACTTTAAATTGCCGAATAAGGGCAGTTAGAATGATGTTATAAATACCTTTATATGTTCATAATCATGTATATTCAAATATGTAAGACGTGATGGATCTTCTAAAATCAGTAATCTCATACCATCTATGTAGTTAGTTAAGATACAATCCTGAAATTAACACAACACAGATTTGCCATATAGTGGGTCTTTAGCTACATCACTCACTCGGCTTGAATCAACATAAACATCTGTGTGTACATTCTCTATAATACAATTCTAAAATATTACATACATATATTTATTTATTTATTTATTTATTTAACACTTTAATGCTATTACATGCATAGGCGGGCTTAATGCCTAAGGCATTTTCTACCAGCCAACCATAGGGTGTTGCAGAATTAAAGGAGGCAGGTGTCAATACAGAGCTGAGGAGAAAAAAAAATTACAATAATTAATAGGAAAATGAAAGTTACAGTTTTTATTTATTATAAAATGGATAGGGGTATAGACATAGATATATTGAAGTAATGATTTACATGATACATACATACAAATATACACATTACAATGTTACTTAATAAATACCACATGTACATAAACATACATAACACATTATTAAACCAAATATGACAATAACAAATGAAAAATTAACAAGTCAGTAGCCTCAAAGGATCAGTTATAGACGAAGTTATGCGTGAGAATGGGATGATAAACGTCTATAATGCTCTCGTAACTTACGCTTGAAGGACTATATAGACTTAATTAGCTAATTAATTTTTATGAACACCGCCATCTAGTGGGGTCTTATGAACTAGTAACTGTTATTTCTGTTTTATTTTCAAACTAAAAATATGAGTAACATTACATGGTTCTTAATGGCAAGTGAAAGATGAAACTCGCCATCTCCTTTTCTCTCTCCAACCCATTAACGTCCCAAGTCGTGTGTGATTTTCGCAAGAGCTTTCGCCCAACGATTACATATTCAGATCTTGTTGCTGTCTTAACTTATGTGCAAACTTCTAAGTGCGATGTAGGATCCTTTGTAACCTCATTCGACGCCATCTATCGTTGTACTGTACTATGTAGTGACAGCTATTCTTCACTAGATGTCGCTACAGAGGGATTATGATCTACCGCGCTAACCATGCGTTTTGGCACATAGTTTATTTTCGAGTTTTCCATCTTTCACAGAGGATGTTATCTGTGTACAATATACCTTAGCTTTTACAGCACCCTGGGTAAGAAATAAAATCATCCGTGTGGTGACGGACTAAGAATACAAGTGTCACCACCCCATCTCCTTTCCAGGGTGAAAGGAGATGGAATGGTGGATGAAAGCCAACTAAGAGATATTTTACACAGATGACATCCTCTGTGAGAGACGGAAAACTCGAAAGTAAACCTTGTGCCAACACGCCTGGTCAGTACAGTAGACCATAATCCCTCCCAGAGTGGAGGAGGTTCGTGTCCAACAGTGGGACCTTAATGGGCTGAAGAGAGAAGTAAGAGATGTGATAGTGGCATTTGTATTCCTAATCCACCATCAGAAAAGGGGCCCAAGTCTGCCATTACAATGTTGCCACAATGATCAGTCACTCACGCCGTTATGGCGTCATTTATGACAAAATTTATAGTAGACTACCAAACTTGATAAAATTCGCCATTATGCAATCAGTGACTGATCATTGTGACAACAAACTCACCATATATTGAGGCAATCCAACAACCTTGCACATCCATCTAGCGACACGATGGACTGACCATGACAGTACTTTGGGTAACGGAATACTATCAAGTACTGAAGATGACAGCTCGTAAAGTGTCAATGGTGATTTAAGACATGGATTTAGTTTACTAGAAGCAAAAGAAACCGATACTAATGTGAATTATAAAGCTGATGAGTTTGTTTAAACGCGCTAATCTCAGGAATTAGTGGTCCGATTTGAAAAACTCTTTCGGGCTAACACTCACTGTTTTGGGATCGATGATGTCGACTCATGTTTCGAGCATATCCGATGCTCATCTGTCGAAGGTCGCTGACAACATCACGCTGCGACCAATAGAAGCGAAGCATTAGTAAAAAAAATTCCGAAGAATTTCTAATTCCACTCTTACGAAGCCGCTGGCATTAGCTAGTAAAAAAATATTTATGGACAAATATATGCCAGGTGGGCAAGTCCGGTAAATGAATGGTGTCACAATGGCACCACAATGACGCATTATAACCTCGAAAAATTAACAATAGACTACCAAACTTGATAAAATTCACCACTAAGCAATCAGTTATTTCATTTGTTTACAATAACACTAAATAACTAATTGTTTAGTGGCGAATTTTATCATGTTTGGTAGTCTATTGTTAATTTTTTGAGGTTATAATGCGTCATTGTGGTGCCATTGTGACACCATTCATTTACCGGACTTGCCCACCTGATAGTAAATACGAGTTTATTCTGTAGCGCGTATCATACTCACATAGAAACGTATTATACCCACACATAGCGGTTTCTGAGCTTCCTAGCTATCATCTTTCCAGAGATTACAGCCTGATGATAGCCGAACGGCGAAATCTTGTAGGGATCGTCAAATAGGAACCCATTTTACCTTTTGGTACAAAACCCCTAATAAGAGGATAGAAAATAACAAACTAACGGTTTTCTACGATATGGTGATTCTTTAGGAAAACAATCACATTCTTCGCAAGTTGTCTTGTCAGCAGTGATGTATACTATTTGTCTCTCTGGTACTACAACAGATGGCGCTCTTCTAGGAATTTTTATTTTTGCCGCCATTTTAGAATTTGAATAAAATTACGAATCTATGGATTAAAATTATAATAGTTATAATTTTTCACTAATTGTAGTAAAATACAGTCTGCGAAAGTGATATAGGATGTATATTATGTTCAGGGTCTAATAAAATATGGTATTCATGTGACGTGGAGTTTTCTTAAACTACAACTGTCATTTTTGGAAGCAAGAAAACAAGTATTCTATTGGGAAGAGATATTGACATTAAAACATTAGATTAATTGTGGCGTGTATTATAAACACACATAGAACGTATTTCACACACACATCTATACTTATAATAAAGGGGGTGATTAGTGATCGATACTGATGCCAAAAATGCAATCAGTAAAATTTTTGTCTGTCTGTCTGTCCGTCTGTATGTTCCTTATAGAAACAAAAAAAATTGGTACAATTATTCTTAATACTCCTGGGCAGGTTATAGTATACTTTTCATCACGCTACAATCAATAGGAGCAGAGTAGTGAAGGGAAATGTTGGGAAAACGGGAAAAGGTGCTCCATTTTTTAAGCTTCCGTCGCGTGTGCACCCTTAATGTTTAAAGTTACATAGAAATCATGTATGACGGAAATATTCTACATAAAATTTTCTAAAAAATATCCCGAAACAGCACATATCTATATTTTATGGTTGACTCACAATAACACGTGTAACTCCTGATAGCTTAGCAGTTCGTTCATTCTGATTATATTTGTTTACTCTTACGTTTATAATACTCTCACTCAATCAGTAGTTAAAAATGTTGCACAAACGGGGAAAATTTCCTAAATTCTACGCGGACGGAGTCGAGGGCAACAGCTAGTAGATAATAATATGTAAATGGAGTCCAGTAGGCTAAGTGATGTAGACATACGGTCTTATTCATAATGACTTATCGGAGGTTTAAACGGAGATTTTAGATAATATAATAAACGTTTTAGCGTAAAAAGACTATTTTAAATAAAAAGTTTTGGCAATTTTCGCGAACCTATTTTGGCGAACTTTTAAACCTCCGATAAGTCATTATGAATAAGACCAATAGACTATACATCTTCTATATGTGTGCCAATCCATTATCTTTCTAGATAAGTAGATACGCAAGTTAAATTTCGAGACAACTAGTAATTTATAAAAAAAATAGTCTTACCTTAATTATAAATCTGATTTATATTTCATATTATTGCGTTTCTTATAAAATAATTAATATTTTGTAACTATTACACAAATTATTGCAAGTAATGTCAAAAGTGACCAAAAATAATTTTGACATTTACTTTTCTTTTTCTGCGACAAGTGGCGTTTTGAAAAAAGGTTTTCCCCGTTTTCCAATCAGCGCACAATAGCGCATTATGGGGCACAATGCTCAACGTTGAGTGTTCCAATTACAGCATCGCATCGCACAATCGAGCACTCTCAAAAGTGATGCGTGCAATCCATACTAACTTCAGCGACAGAAAATTAACAAGTATTTTTTCTTTAAATTGGCATTGATTGAAATTTTATTTATATATTATCGTTAGTAATATTATTTATGGTTAAAAAAAAATTTAGGCTTTCTTTTCGTCGGAGTTTTCTGGAAATATTCAAAGTTAATTCAAGCTGTGTTAAAAAATAATACAATGTTTATTTTAGAATTTTTTTTTCAACACTGACCTTAGCGCACTCTGCTGGCGTATTTTAAAACTAATTCACGTTCCAATTAAGCGTCAGCATTGTGCGGCATTGTACGGCACTGAGTCGCATTATGCTCTGCCATTGGAAAACGGGATTTAATTCGTATTGCAATGAGGTTTAAGTTTTAATAAATAATGATAGTCGCTACAGTGTCATTGGATGCAGATAACGCAGGACTGTACGTTGTAGTGTACTATTTGGGAGACCTAAGTCCAGTAGTGGACGGAGAAATGCTGATGGATAGATAAAATATATTAATATTAAATCTTTAGAATTATTTTTTAAAGAATATACTAACTTAATTTTTTGCAGAGATTTCGACCTATGACGTGGAACTCCCAGCAAACAACGTGACGAAAATTAACATTTGGTTGTATTTATTTAGAGGCGTTTTACCCTAATAAAGAGGTCATGGCCCGAGACGGCCAGCCTAAGAAGGGCGGCGAAAGCCTTCAAATTTAAAATAAAGCTCTGATTAAGCGAAACTAATATGAACGGAAGGGGATATGACTTTGAGCGGAGGGGTTCACACCCCATGAGACTGTGAGCTGAGGTTGAGATGAGTTAGTGGACTGTGTATAAGGGTTGAGATGAGTTGGGGTTAGTGGTCTGTATATAGGGTGGTAAATACCTGGAGTCTGTGTGTAGATGCTCGCAGCTGGAAACAGCGTCTTGTGGGTCTTGACTTGAATGATCCTGACGGACATACGCAACACTGTTTATTTTGTGAGCGAGTCGGCCGGCTAATATAATTTGAGCTGAACAAACTTATTAGATTATCACTTGCGTGCTCTGCTTTATGATGAGCGGAAAAGCGACCGCGGTGGATTACATTCCGAACTAGACCGTTTAGGTCTTCGCGAGACGCTCTTTTACAACTTTCTTGTGTCGTGCCGTCAAGAGCGCGCAATGACGAACAAGCGCGCGCGAAGGTTCAAATTGTACTGTGACTTGAGTGCGTTCCGTTTCTTGCACGTCACGCAAATTGCGTTTTGGCGTGAATAAGCTCTTTCTCTTTTAATTTATAGGCGACTAATTAAATTTGCCCCGGGGCGCTAATTTACAAAATACGCCTCTCTTCTTATATCGTTCGTAGTAACCACTGATATATCAGTTGTATAGTCTATGTCTACATCACTCAGTCGACTTGAAGACACTTACATATCTATGTGTGCGTGAAATATGTATCTATGTGTGTCTATGATACAGGCTATACGTCATATGAAACGTCATTATTCTACGAAGTATGGTTTAGTCAGGCTAAAGATACTTTAAGATTGAACGCGTATCCACTGTGTGGTAAATATGTGTGAGTGTGTGTCTGTACATAATATATTAAAGAATGATTTTTTGTCTCATACAGGTCCACACACGACTAACTTATCTCCGACATCTGATCGTCTCTCTCGCACAAGCTCGGGACATAGACAGAACTCTATTAGTCTTCTCCCACGACTATTATGATGAAGAAATTAATAATCTAGTACGGACTATCGACTTTGCTAAGGTAAGTCAAAAATAAAAGTTGACCTTTGTCCTTGACCTTTTCAATTTAGCTCTACCGACTGAGCTATCATAACATTTACTTACTGTTAAAGAATTAAATAAAAGCGATAATTAATAATAAGCTGGTTTATTGCCGATATAGGTCCCGAACGTATAAAACAAATAATTAAGTTCGCCATGCGTAGCGGCAGCGTCCGTCTTGCTAATCCCTCTTGTCCGAATGAATGCCCGAGTCGAACCGCGCCCTCTCCTCTCTCCGTTGTCTGTTGGGGATGACACGTAATTCGTTCCCCAACACTTACCATAAATAGGTTTTTAACTGGCTTTGACCTTTGACCTTTAGAATAAAGTTTAAGTAGTCTAATGACTGAGATATGTGACATTTATTTACCATAAATGCGGTAGCTCTACTGCTATTATGACTTTTAGTTGTACTACTGCCTGTGGCAACACACCTGGTCAGCGCGGCACAGTAGACCATATAATCCCTCCCAAAGTAGAGTAGACCGTGCCCACCAGTGGGACGTAAATGGGCTGGAGAAGAAGTTGTACTACTAAATAGATCTATCATATCTTAATTGTGTTGGAAGATGAACTAAAACTGACGGCAGACCCAAAATGGAGAAGGGTTGCTAGAGACAGAGAACAATGGAAAATGTTAGAGGAGGCCTTTGCCAAGAGCCACACTGAACTCAGAGATATTTTATGACTAAAAGACAACCACTACTCAAAGAAGGAAGAAAGCAGTTCAGGATGAGAGGCTTATTATTGACGGGCTTCGTGGTGGAGTGGTTTATGCAATGGACTGCCGATCACGAGGTCGCGGGTTCGATTCCCGGTTGGGACAATCATTTGTGTGATATCCATAAATGTCATACAAATGTTTGTACTGCGTCTGTGTGTTTACTATGTATAGTAATGTAATGTAGTCTATCCGTATCTGGTTCCCATAATACAAGCATAGAAATATAGCTTACTTTGGGACCAGAGGACGTTGTGTGTAATGTCCTGAATATTTATTTATTATTATTATTATCTTAATTGTAACATATATGTAACGTATATCAACGACATCTATCGGAGAATTTTGTTATAAATAAAAAGCATCTGCAAGAATAATTGACCTATAAAGGAATGTTCAGCTTCAAAAGGGTTTTCTTTTATTTCCTCTTCAGCCCATTTACGTCCCACTGTTGGGCACGGGTCTCCTCCACTTTGTGAGTGATTATGTTCTACTATACCGCGCTGACCAGACGTGTTGGTACAGGGTTTATTATTGAGTTTTCAATCTCTCACAGAGGATGTTATCTGTATTCTTTATTGCACACAGAAATTACATATAAGAAATAATTTTGTTTTTAATTTGTTTTACAAATATACGCGTCTAAATCCGTAAAAAGTAGTTTTATTTAAACAAATGAGTCGCGCAAGTGTTAGAAAATATTACATATAAGAAAGTTACATTTTGGTTAATATATATTATGTACAGAGGCGAGCTTAATTCATATATGAATTTTCTACCAGCAAACCTTGGCGAGATAGAAATTTCAAATCTGTGTACAATATACCTTAGCTTTTATAGTACCCTGGGAAGGAAATGGGGTGGTGACACTTGTATTCTTAGTCCGTCAATACTCGGACAGGACACATTATTTTATTTATGGAATGCAGTTTTTAAGCTATTGCATATCTTCTATCGCGGGCTTTGAGCGTTGAGACTAAATGCACAAAATTCGAAATTTAAATTCCGTAACAAAGATAGCGTAACTAAAAATACTACACACGACGCTACTACGCATGCGTAGCATAATTACCATAAACAATGGACAGATGTAAGCATCTGTAAATAAGGATTATTAAATTAGCTTGTAAGATATTTTTATTTATAATATTAAGTAATAATTTAAAAAAAAAAAAAAATGTGATCTTATATTTATAAATATGAAAATATAATGTAAGTATGTACTCTCCTGATCTTTTCCTTATTCCAAATTTTCGTTTCATATTTTTGTTTAATTCCTTTCCCAAATTTTGGATGTGGCCAAGGTTCCCAACCGGTGCCAAAAAAAAAAAAAAAAGGATTATTATTTTATTAATCTTATTTTAGTTTATGGTAGGTATTTAGATTCTTGCATAAATAAAATAAATAAATAATTATAAATACATAAGTTGATAAAAAATACTATGCAATTGCTTTACCGCGGCAGTCCACGAGTGACACACGTGTTTTCTTTTCAGGTGATTCAAATCTTCTATCCATTTTCAATACAAACGCATCCCAATGAGTTCCCAGGTATGGACCCTAACGATTGCCCTAGAGATGCTAAATTTGAACAGTAAGTAAGCTTAAATTTTTTTAACCGACTTCAAATAAAGGAGCAGGTTCTCAATTCGTCTGTATATTTTTTTATATTTGTTACCTCATAACTTTAAACTGGGCGAAGTGATTTTATGATTATTTTTTTATTTGAAAGCTGATGGTTCCTGTGTGATCCCATTGACACCAGGTCAGGATCTGATGGTTATCTCGTGAGAAATTTAAAAAAACATCAAATTTTAAAGGCACATGAAGACAGTTGCACTTTTTTTTTAAACTTAATTATTAAGATGATTGACTGTTGGATGTAAACTGTCCAACACCGCGTATTTGAAACGTTTTTCACTGCTACTTCGCTCCTACTGATCACAGCGTGATGTTATATAGCCTTCCTCGATAAATGTACTATACATAATGTGACCAGACGTCCCGTTTTAAACGGGACTGTCCCTTTTTACAACTACGAGTCCCGGTGTCCCCGAAACTACCTCTAGGAGGCAAAATTGTCCCGTTTTCAGAAACCGAACTCCAGTAGAAAGAGTATTTTCCGTAACGAACAAATGGTGGACGTCTGAGAAAACTCAGTTATAGGTATCAGTTTTAAAGGCGATGTTGATAATGAAGGTTAATTTAACAAAAACATGCCTAGAGTATCATTCCTACTTGAAATCATCACCAGTATATATATATTTAAACCTAATATTTTATGACACTACTAGCTTTTTGTGAATAAATAACTTAATAAAATCAAGTGCAAGTCGGACTCGCGCACGAAGGGTTCCGTACCATTATCTATGCAACATAAGGCAACGTTATTAGTATCGAGCAAGAAACGGTAAAAAAATCATGTTTGTTGTATGGGAGCCCCCCTTAAATATTTATTTCTTTTTAGTATTTGTTGTTATAGCGGCAATAGAAATACATCATCTGTGAAAATTTCAACTGTCTAGCTATCACCGTTCTTGAGATACAGCCTGGTGACAGACAGACAGACGGACGGACGGACGGGCAGCGAAGTCTCAGTAATAGGGTCCCGTTTTTACCCTTTGGGTACGGAACCCTAAAGTGTTATTTTTTTCATTTAATTTTAGTTTAAGTACCTATACACAGATGTCCCGTTTTGAGTCAAAGAAAAAATGGTTACATTAACTATACAACACTGAAAGAATTTTTCAAATCGAACCAGTAGTTCCTGAGATTAGCGTGTTCAAACAAACAAACTCTTCAGCTTTAAAATATTAGCATAGTTATAGAATTGGTCTAAATATATGTAAATTTTATTGTTTTTCAGAGCAGTAAAAATAAAATGCAACAATGCTATGTACCCGGATTTGCATGGCCATTATAGAGAAGCTAAATATACACAGACTAAACACCACTGGTGGTGGAAGGCTAACAGAATATTTAACCAATTAGCCTGTACAAATGGCCATACAGGTAACAAAAATATGTTTATAAATCCAATCCATCATCCTCCTGCCCTTATCCCATTATTTGGGATCGGTGCAACATGTCTTTTTCTTCCACAGTCTTCTATTAGCCGTCATGTCTATGTCAACTACTCTTTCTTTCATGTCCTCTTTCACACAGTCCATCCATCTTTTCTTAGGTCTTCCTCTAGACTTTTTTCCTTCCACATTTATACTCAGAACTCTCCTAACGACATTACTTTCCTCTCGTCTCATAACATGCCCATACCAGGACATCTGCTCATTCTTCAATTTTTCAGTTACTGGCAACATTTTCAGACTTCCTCTAATATATTCATTCCTTATTTTATCCATTTGCGTGACGCCACATAATTATAGTCGAATAATCAAAAATAGTAAAATAAATGCTGTAGAGATGCGCTCTTTGAGAAGTATTTGTGGTGTCACTTTGAAAGATAGATTAAGAAATGAAGTTATAAGAGAATGTTGTGGTCTGAAAGAGGATGTAGTGACTAAGGTGGAGAAAAGTATGCTTAGGTGGTTTGGTCATGTGGAGAGGATGGATGAGAGACGATTAACGAAAGGCATATACACGGCGGACGTAAGTGGGAATGCTGGGAGAGGACCTGAGAGAAAAATATACTCCGATGTCATCGCCGGCATACTCCAAAAGGGTCAAGTAGCACTTACAACCGTCGGGCATGTATGACCACATGTATGAGTGTGGATGAAGCCAAGGAAGTATGTTTGGATCGTAGCAGATGGTGCTCTATAGTCTCTGCCTACCCCCATGGGAAAAAGGCGTGATGTTATGATGATGATGATGATTATCTACTTAGTTCAAAAACTTAAAAAACCCGCTTGAAAATCCTAAATATTATTTTAAATTATCACATTATCATCGTTCCTTAATATGTGTGTAACATTTCAGATCAATCCGACTACTGCAAGTGAGTGAACAATCACTTACAAAGATTACTACATTGATATATACGTACTGAGCTAATAAAGGGTGACTAAAATCTGAATTCTTCTTCGTTCTATCCCTATGTTTATTAAAGAAAGTCGCATTTAAACCCGTTCCGTAGTTTTGAAGATATAAGCTCACATAGGGACAGACGTACAAAAATAACGACTTTGTTTTTTAATAAGTTGAGAAGTACGGAACCTTCGGTATGCAATTCTGTCTCACTTTTCACAAATATTTTTCTAAAATTCTAGGTATGGTGTTATTTCTAGAAGAAGACCACTATGTGGCTGAAGATTTCCTTCACATGCTGTCGCTTCTGAAGTCCACGGCAGACAAAAGTTGTCCCAACTGTGAGATTTTGTCCCTAGGAACATATTTGAAAACTTATCAATACCATGTGAATAGTGATAAGGTAAGTTTAGTACCATTTGTGGGAAAATTGTGGGATTTTATGTCCAGTGTACCATTTGTGGACACACTGTATACGGTAAATATAGGCTCATTTGTGGGCAAACTGTATGAGGTAAATATATTCCCATATGTGGGCAAAGTTTTAGGTAAATTGATAGATTTAATGTATTAATTGTGGGCAGTAATAGATTTGATGTACTAATTGTGGGTAACCGTAAGTTTGTAAGTTTAAGTACCATTTGTGGGGAAATAGGATAGGCTATGTATGACAAAGTAGTATTTTTAGGGGCTTAATGTACCTATTGTGGGCAAATAGGCTTTATAAGACAAAAAAGTAATTTTTAAAAGGTGCTTTAGTGTCGCCCTAGTGGGCATAGCATAATTTACAATTTTATTAAAGCATTTGTGGGCCGTGGGATTGTAAGTATAATGTACTATATGTGGGCGAAGAGAATAGGGAAGAAAGGAAAGTAAGTATTTTAAAATGGTTTAATATCCCACTCTTAATCTAAGCATTAGTTATAGTCACATTATTATTGTACCAATTTTGGGCAAAGCGGAGATAACATTTATAATTTTATTGTACCATGCGTGGGCAAAGCGTAGAGTATATATACTTGTCTCACTAGTGGGCCAAAATTCATTATTGATGTTTGACGCTCATTCAAAGAAAGCAGGAGTTGTTTTTTTTAATAAAGAAAAAATGCTACCGATTCTATGTGCACAACTAAACATAACTATAAAATAATAACTTGATAGTGTCAATAACACAATTCGTCAATGTTAACTGAACTTTCTTGTTATAAAAACTGTTTATAATAAACAACAACAGACTAAAGATTTTAATTAATATAAATGTATACAACAAAATAGATAATAATTAATCAAAATACGCATAGTTGTATTCATTTTTAGTTAAGTTTAGTTGTGCACTTAGAATTGGTATCTTAGGGGCCGTTCAAGTATTACGTAAGCACTATGTGGGGGCGGGGGGGGTCTATGTATTGCTTATTTTGGATGACATGGGGGGTAGATCATCTAGATGATGATTACGTCATCGGTAGTTTTTTTACACGAATGCTTCGATCACTAATATTCTAGATAAACAATCCCATGCAAAAGTTCTCTAAAAACTGTCGCCAGTTGTTTTGACCTTGTATTCACAAAGCTACTTACAAAAAGCAATAAATTTTTATGACAGGTACCCACTGGTCAATCTATATCAAAACAAATTCAACCTTACACGCTCATTTTAAAGTCAGAATTACAAAGTAGTAATAAAAAGCAATAAAATTTTACGACCGAGGCTCGTCGCTTGGACAAGGAATGAGTGGAGTCGAACTGCCGAATAATTTTTGTTACTGTAATTTAAATTTTGTTCAACTTGTTTTAAAAAATTGGTATACTTAATAAAGCATATTCTAATCTATGGTGTATCTATACTAATATTATAAAGCTGAAGAGTTTGTTTATTTGTTTGAACGCGCTAATCTCAGAATTCTTCCGATCTTTGGCGTGCTATAACCGATATCCATTCTCCACACCTAACCGGATCTCGAGGAAAGCTAAAAACAAAAAATCTTACATCTTTAATTTTATTACATTCACTTATTCTAAATTAAATCTATAAAATGTTCTATAATATTTAGACAGTAAAAAAGTCTCATGAAACAAGAAAAAAAACAATAATACTTTATTAATAAAAAAAAAAATAAAACAATAGCGTCTCCAACAAATGGAATACAGTCAACGCACATAACTCGAACAATTTAAGTGGGTTGTGATACTATGATTAAAAACATTAAGTAAAGGTCTTTACAATTCAGATGCCTTATAACTCCTGTTATTTATTACGAATTAATTTAAAAAATGTTTTTACGATGATTTCTAGACAAAATATCAGTATTTACAATACAGTGATAACAATTTAATAATGTTAATATTAATACATACCGAAAATATGAAATTCCATCCTTCTTTAGCGTCCTGGATGTGTGATTTTTACACTTTTTAAAGGAGCACTGAGGCATGTTTACCGTCGGAGCGTTGGAACGCTACTAAATTAAAAGCGCACCCAAATGTTCGAGTGGGCGCTCATTCGGTAAGGACATTTTTTGTCACTGATTGTTTATCTAGAATATTAGTGATCGAAGCACGAATGGCAACCCTCACATTGTCTTTGCTTGAAAACGAAACACATTTTCGGTGATTCCCGCAAATATTGCATATGTTTTGGCACTCGCTTTAGAACCGAGTAGGGCTTACTTTTGCTGACAAGGGGGATGGGGGGGAGGGTAATAACTGTAATAAATATGCTTACGTAATACTTGAACGGCCCCTTAAAGTTGTTTTTTTAATTTTAATTTAGTTTATAAATAAACTTTTAACAGCGAAAAAAACATCAAAATCTAAACTATATACAACAAGTAAGGGAGCAGAGAAGGAAGAACGAGCCGCAGAGTTGGAACTTTCAACTGTATCCGAACTTGTATACTCACAATCAAAAGGTGGTTATTTTAACCAATAAACGTATAGGTAAAAGTGTATGTGGAACATTCGTTGCTGTTGCCCGCCAATTTTTAAAAAATAGTTCAACCAACCAACTTAATTTTGTAGTTGAAATATAGGAAATCGCCTGCATTTCAGCTGCTCCATAATTTGGTACCTATTACTATAAACACATTTTTCTTGTGGTGTGATTGACATTTATAATTTTTTAGATTTTTCCCTATATCAGCACTATATATGCTTGGTTTATACCAAATTTCAAGTCTCTAGGGCAACGGGAAGTAACCTGTAGGTTTTCATTCCCTAGCGTAAGTCGAAAATTCTTAGAAATGGCAGTAATTTGGTTATATTTTCAAAATACGTTGATCTAAAAGGTTGATTCTATTTTTTGCAACAAGGGACCGCATAGATCTGCATATCGTATGAGTTTCAAGTAGATACCTTCAGCCGTTGCCCAATGAAAAAAGTTTGACGCACATACAGATAGACAGACGGACACCGTAGTGAGACTATATGGCTTTGTACGAAACCCTTAAAAGGATCTAAATTAGGATTTAATTAATATTGTTTCCCTACCTTTGTTCGTGGCTAATGGGCAAACCGCGCGCGCCAATAAAAAAAAAGTTCCACATACATTTTGACCAATTACGCTATACTTCTATGGCAATCTATGGTTTTTTTTCTTATTTAATAATGTATTATTGAATGATTTCATCCTTTTGCATGCCTAAAAGCGTAGTTTGGGATTAAATACATTATTAGTTAATATTATTTTACTATTTTATACTCTTTCGTGATTGCCCTGAAGTTAAATTTTAACTTGTATATACATACCATAGTGCATAGTGCATTGATATAACAGATATATAGTCTATGTCTACATCACTCCTTTCTCAGGGTCTAAAGATTGTCTGTGCCAAATTTCATCAAAATCGGTTGAGAGGTTTAAGCGGGAAAGCGTAACAGACAGACAGACAGAGTTACTTTCGCATTTATATTATTAGTAGGGATTATTTATTATTAAATTAGCTTTATAAATAGATAAATACTTAGCACTTTTGAAATATCAACCTGTTTTTTTGTAAACGAAACATTAATAGAATAGACAAACTTGTTTTTTAATTAAAAGGCGCCAAATACATCGTACATTTAAAAATAGTAATAAAAAAAAGTAAAAAATAAAAAAGAGGCGCGTACACCTTGTGAACTTTCACAGTTATATCTACTCAGCCACAGACTAATTAATAAATATTTAAAGAAGACTGCAAGCTTTTACTTAATAAATAAAATTATGGTGGAAAAAGTGAAATGCCGCAAGTGGGACTTGAACCCACGACCTCGGAATACCGTTCCGAAGCTCTTACAACTGAGCTTATTGCGGTCTACTTGCAACACTTCAAATTAACCACCATATCTGTCACTCGAATGAGTTTATTTTATTTTACGTACACCGCCATCTATAATTGATTTTAATCCGCCATAATTTGATTTATTAAGTAAAAGCATAGCATGTCAAATGCAAAAATTAATAAATTACTTTAAGACTGCAAGCGTTTATCTGTGGTCTTTTGATGAAATGTATTTTGGCGCTAAAAATGTTAACGTATGG
The DNA here is from genome assembly GCA_916999025.1 of Orgyia antiqua. Taxonomy (NCBI): domain Eukaryota; kingdom Metazoa; phylum Arthropoda; class Insecta; order Lepidoptera; family Erebidae; genus Orgyia; species Orgyia antiqua. The sequence continues at coordinate 2,376,115 of OU779872.1, forward strand.
CGCCCTCGTAATTTAACTTTTACCTGCTTTTTTCAAGATTGTATATATTTATTTCCATAAAGTATGCTTTGTAAATAAAAACTAAAATGCTTAATTATAACTACCGCATCAATGCTTAAAATTAATATTTACTTTAAAACTATTGTAAATATTATGGGTAAAATTGAGGTAAACACAGATATTCCAGATGTATAGACCATGGCTACATAACTCAGCCGGCTTGAAGCCACTTACATATCTATATGTGTGTGAAATATGTATCTACTAGCTGTCCCGGCAAACGTTGTTTTGCCATACAATCCTGTGTAAAAATCAACAACAAAATTTTTTATCAAAATCGGTCCAGCCAATTGTGGATCTAAACCATCCTCAAACCCCATTGAATATACACAACAAATTTCATCAAAATAGGTCCAGCCGTTTAGGAGGAGTTCAATTACAAACACACGTACAGAAGATTTTTAAATATAAAGATGTGTGTCTATGATACAGGCTATACGTCATATGAAACATCATTATTGTATGAAGTATGATTTAGCCAGGCTAAAGTTACTTGTACACAATTTTAAACGTGAACCCACCATCTGTTATATCTGTGTTGCTAGCATAATGTATTGGTTCTTGGTTTGTTACATTTAAAAGTTATGTAAATAGCTACGCTTGAAATAAGCATGTTTTTTTAGATTAAGTAAATAGTTATAACTTAGCACTAAAGTGACCTAAGTCAAAAAATAGGAAACATTGTAATCATCATCATCATAACATCACGCTTTTTTTCCCATAGGGGTAGGCAGAGACTATAGAGCGATGTGTGTTATAATAAATTATCAAATTCATAAATTCAATTTTAAGCAAAATTTATGCGTTTTCACGATTGATATTGTACACACTATTCAGGGGCGTAGCCACCGCCGTATCAGCTGTATCAATTATACGGGGCCCCCACGCTACGGGGGCCCCCGACGTACGTAAGCAAAAATGAATAAATAGTTCCCAATTTTTTTATTATTGGAAAACTGACAGATAGATAATTATGATGAATAATTTATTTCTATAAATTTTATGCACAGATTTTTTTTTCTTTTGTGAGAAATCTTTACCCTCATAGGGGCCCCCAAATAAATTTTTATACGGAGCCCCACCAAGGCACGCTACGCTCGTGACACTATTTGATATATTTGTAGAGGCGGGCATGGGTATAGTGATATGTAAAGTTAAAATATTTAAGTACAGACGATTAGACCGGTATTTTCATTTTATCTTATTTTCGAGTTATGTCACTTTATTATTAAACGTGGAATGTGTTCCGAAAATTTAGTTTACCTTTTATTTAATAGAAAATATGTACCTAGTTGAAATGAGTAGGTAGTATTTTAAGTAGCAATTTGTTGAACTGTTTTTGAGCTATGTTTGTAGATACATTGCCATATACCTAAAATATTTATTTATGAAATATATTTTTGCTTTTTTACAATTAAAATTTAGTTAGTGCATCATTGAAGGTCAATTCTTATATGTGAAAAACTTAACCTAACTTAAATAAAGACAACTATGTAATATTTTGATAATTGTCTATCGTTAAAATCGTTATTCTATACTAAACAGTTTTTATAATAAGAAAGTTCAGATAACATTGACGAATTGTCTTATTGTCACTATCAAATTTTAAATTTTAGTTAAGTTTAGTTGTATGGAATAGCATATGGAATTGGTAGCACTGTAAATATTGCCATAACTAAAATATTAATTAGCAAAATTTGTTATTTGTTTAAATAAAACTACCTTTTATCTGATTTATACGCATATGTGGGTAAATTCCACCCTTGACCATGGTGACTGCAAAGGTTCTGAAACGTTGGGCTAAAATTTAAAACAAATATACGCATCTGAATCCATAATATTAAAAAATTTACCGATTTCATGTGTCTTTGAAATTTGAGGATATTTCTCGATTTCTCAGGAATCATTAGATCCTGACTTGGTGCCAATAGGACCACACGGAAACCACCAGCTTTCAAATAAAAAAGTATAATTAAAATCGCTTCGCCCAGTTAAAAGATATGAAGTAACGAACACAAAAACAAAACGTACAAGCCCCGCGCGTTGATATTGCGATTGGCGGCCATGTTGGTGACGTCATAGTGACGTATAGATGAGAATATTACATTTTGTTAGCTGTATTTTTTCTTTGCTGATGACGTCACGAGGGCGTTAATTTGACAAGGTTCCGGTATCGCAATATCAACGCGCGGGGCTTGTACAGACGAATTGAGAAACTTCTTTTTTGAATTCAGTTAAAAAGTGGTTTTATTTAAACAAATGAGTTGCGCAAGTTAAAGAATATATATTTTTTTTTTAAATTTTTAGGTAGAAATAACCCCATGGCATTCCAGTATGCATAATATGGGGTTTGCTTTCAACAGAACTGTTTGGAATAATATAATGGAGTTACAAGATAAGTTTTGTGAATACGATGATTATAATTGGGATTATTCTTTGTTATACTTATCACAAAATAGGCCAGGCAGGGAGAAATTTAAAGTTATAGTTTGTAAAGGACCTAGAGTGTTTCATATAGGAGAATGGTAAGTTGAATTAAACTAGTTATTTGACTTATTTGCTAGGTCGTTTGTCGAGAGACAGAAAACTGGAAAAAAAAATATTTGTCATTCCACGCCATCTATTGTTTTTGTGCTGTACTATGTAGTGATAGTTATTCTTCTCTAGGTGTCTCTATAGAGGGGTTATGATCTGTTGCGCTAACCATGCGTGTTGGTACAGACAGAGTTTATTATAGAGGTTTCCGTCTCTCACAGAGGATGTTATCTGTGTGCAATATCCCTCTGCTTTTACAGCATCCTAGGTAAGAAATATAATTGTCCGTGTTTTGACGAACTAAGAATACAAGTGTGACCACCCGATCTCCTCCCCAGGGTGCTGTAAACGCCAACTAAGGTATATTTTACACAGATGATATCCTCTGTGAAAGACGGAAAACTCTGCGTTAACTAATGCGGCTAGTAGAGCAATCTTTACTTATTATAAAAACGAATGGTCTTAATCATAATGACATATCGGAGGTTTAAAAGTTCGCTAAAATGGGTTCGCGAAAATTGTCAAAACTTGTATTTCATAAGTCTTTTTACGATAAAACGTTTATTATCTCTTCGATAAAATCTTCGTTTAAACCTCCGATAAGTCATTATGAATAAGACTATTAATCTATAAATGCATGCTTGTTTTAAGCGTAGCTATTTACATAGAAAAAATTACTATTTTGATTTGACGGGTTTCGTGATGGAGTGGTTCATGTAAAGCACTGCCATTCACGAGGTCGCGGGCTCGATTCCCACTTGGAACAATCATTTGTGTGATATATATAAATGTCATACAAATGTTTGTACACTACGTCTGTGTGTTTTCTATCTTTAATTCTTTATATATATAAATCTCCTGTCACGATGTTTGTCCGCGATGGATTCCTAAACTACTTTTCGACCCAACTTGAAAGATAGGATAGCTTACATTTAAATTTATAGTCGCAATATTATTTTATTGCAAATTATTTGTCTACCCTGACATTTGTATGGCAAAACAACTTTTGCCGGGTCAGCTATGTATTATAAGTATATTATATTTACAAAAGAAAAGTAGTATATGTATTCTATCCGTATTCTGGTACACATAACACAAGCATAATAAGTTTAGCTTGGGAACAGAGGACGTTGTGTGAAATGTCCATTGATATTTATTATTATTACTAGCTTTTGCCCGTGACTCCATCCGCGTGGAATTTAGTAAATTTTCCTCGTTTTTGCAACATTTTTCGCTACTGCTTCGCTTCTACTGGTCGTAGCGTGATGTTATATAGCCTAAGGCCATGTTCAGATGGCAACATTTTGACGCGCGTTTTCAAATCGCGCGACTAGACATCGTAGTATTTACATACAACCGATCACATGTGCGCGCGTTAACGCGCGTTAGCGAGCGTTGACGCGGTGCTCAGAGAAAAAGTCTCTAGACGCAGGCGATCGCGCGTTGACATCAGAATCTGTGTATAAGCCACGCAAATTGGTAATGCGCTGGAACCTTGTCAAATTGCCCTTGTGACTTCATCAGCAAAGAAAAAGTACAGCTAACATAAAATTGAGAGCTCAGTCTCACCCGTGACCATGGTGACTGCAAAGTCTCCGAAACGTCGGGCCAAAATTTAAAACAAATATACGCGTCTAAATCCGTAAAATGTAGTTTTATTTAAAATGTTTTATTTAATATTCTCATCTATTAATATAAGTTTATAAAGGTAATTTGATGTTTTTTTTTAATTAAAACTAAATGTTTGAATAATGTTTAACTTTTAATCATCATCATTCATCACATTTTTGAAAATCTTAACTTAACTCTTCAACACCACTCATATAATCTACATAAGACTCAGAATTGGTATCCGAGTCTGATGTCTCGTCAGAATCAGTATCATTTCCCGTGTTAATAACAAATAACTCGTCGACCAATCTATATCTATATAACAAAAAAACAACAATAAAAACGATTGTGGTAGGTATTAAAGCTCACAACTCGATACGCGTACGCGTCGGGCAACGTTGCTAACGGTACTGACGTCACCAACATGGCCGCCAGGCGCATTACCAATTTGTGTGGCTTATAACATCTCTTGACTGTTCAGTTGAGCGCGCGCTTACATCGCAATTGCACGTTTTTTTGTGACTTGGTTTTGTATTCAGTTTAAAATGAGTGAATTAGATACTGACATCGAGTTACTAATTGACGAAGTCAGGAAAATTCCAGCGATTTGGGATATAGCTTTAGAATTCTATAAAAATAAAATTTTAAAACGAACAAATCAATGTGTGCGTTTTCTTTTACCATATTTTTTTTAAATAATATATTAACCACAAAATAATAGTTTCTTCCACGTCCATTTTCTAAGCTCTATCGATACAGACTGACGAGCTCCTCGCAACGCGCGTTAGCGCTTGTTATCTGAACTCTTTAAAAATTAAATCGCGCGTTGACCTGCGTTAACGCGCGTTACTTGTGAACTTGCCTAAAGCCTTCCTCGATAAATGCCCTATCTAACACTGAAAGAATTTTTCAAATCGGCCCAGTGGTTCCTGAGATTAGCGCGTTCAAACAAACAAACAAACTCATCAGCTTTATAATATTACTAGCTGTCGCCCGCGACTTCGTACGCGTGAAATTTAGAATTCAAACGTTAACAAACAGAAGTTTACTATGCCACTCGATAGCTGGCGTTGATAGTTTTTTTAAATCGCGCTATTATTTCGCTCCACACATTAACACTTAAGGTCGTCAAAATTTTTATTGGTTATCAGCTCGTTTTCACAATTAGTAAAGAAGTATTGTCTCCTTAACTATTTTTCTTATCTTTCCAGTGGTTTTCATCACAAGAAATCAAATTGCAATGCATCAACAGTCATATCTAAGGTGCAGATGTTATTAAAAACAGCAAAACAATATATGTACCCGTCTAGGGTAACAGCTACTGTTACCTCTGGAGGGGCTAAACATAACAAGAAGTTAGTTAAAGGAAATGGTGGATGGGGCGATATTAGGTACGTAGTTTTTAGATAATTTTTAGGGTTCCATAAAATTATTATTGAATTTTCTCTATTGGACTCGCTTAAGAAAGATTCAATGCTGTTCTGTTAATATAAGTAATAATTATTATAATAAACAAGTAATATATTATGTAGTATATCAGTGTTCTGGTACACATAACACAAGCTTAGCTTGGGACCAGAGGATGTTGTGTGAAATGTACATGAATAATTGTTTATTTATAAGTAGCTGTCCCCGCGACTTTATAGAATTTAGAAATTTTTCTCCGTTTTTGCAACATTTTTCATTGCTACTTCGCTCCTATTGGTCGCAGCGTGATGTTATATAGCCTTCCTCGATAAATGTACTATCCAACACTGAAAGAATTTTTCAAATCGGACCAGTAGTTCCTAGGTTTAGGGCGTTCAAACAAACTCTTCTTCTCCAGCCCATTTACGTCCCACTGTTGGGCACGGGTCTCCTCCACTTTGTGAGGGATTATGTTCTACTATACCGCGCTGACCAGACGTGTTGGTACAGAGTTTTTTTTCGAAATTTCCATCTCTCACAGAGGATGTTATCTGTGTACAATATACCTTAGCTGACTTTTACAGCACCCTTGGGAGGAGATGGCGTGGTGACACTTGTATTCTTAATCCGTCACCACATTGAAATATAAATGAAATAATTATAATTTTAACATAGATTTATTGTAACCCCAAATAACACTATAGGTATAACAAAATGAAACTTACTTAACATCATTAAGAGGGCACGATAAAAAATTATGCTCCATACAAAAATATGGGTATCGTACCCCCCTATTTTGTTTTGCGAAAGTTAAACCGATTTTAATTGTTTTTACGCTATATTTTAGATGAAGAAAAGAAAGTGATTGAAGCATAGATATACACATATGCTTCTATCACTTTCTTTTTTTAAAACGTAATACGAGTAACTAAAAGAAATATGACCATCCGAAAATCCCGTTTTTTTCGATTTTCTTTACGTAAAGTTGCAGCGACTATCACACATATTTGGTAAGGTTTTACCAAAAATAAAAGTGATACAAGCATAGATATACTCTTCATCTATAATATAGCGTAAAAACAATCAAAATCGGTTTAACTTTCGCGAAGAAAATTGGGGATTACGAAAGGTCTCTTTTTAAAAGAATTTGTAGGTAAAATCTGCTTCAGCTATATTCGTCCCTTTCAGCGCGACATAGGAATAGGGATAGCAATACCTAAGGCAAATACCTATGTTAGGAGTACAGTACCCTCTTAACCTGTCCTTATCCTTTTATTTGGGGTCTCGTTATCTCTGTAACGGTGATAGATAGAGAGTTGAAATTTTCACAGTTTATGTATATTGTAAAGGTTGTGATCATTGAATATAACCTATACAATGATACAGGCCACTTAAGATTTATTTTTAAAAAAGGAATAAAAAATTTAAAATTTGAAAATGAAAAAAAAAGAATTTAGAGAGATTAAAAAAGGACATGAAGAGAGGATGTTGAAAAATGATTGTAAAATAGTTTTTCTTTATTATAAAAAATATAACAAATTAATTAAATGTGTTTTAAATTATTATTATAAATTAATGTAAAGAAGAAGCTTTACAATTGGTGGAGGCGTGCCGGGTATAGCGGCCCGATTGGTAAACCAGCTCCTACGCCCAGGGATGTGTTGACGAGCAAAGGGTCGACACAGGATAAATATTTATTATCAGAGAAGTAGCCGTATCTTTTTATTAAATTTTTATAAATTATTTATAACTAAGATGGATCTAGCCACGATAACTTTCGGTGGTTGCGCACAGGAGTGCCTAGATGAATTCGAAGAAATGTTTTACGCTTTAATAACTTTCAAGAGATGCTCGTCTGAAGAAGAAAAATTATCACTATTGCCCTCATTTTTAAGGGGTAACGCCTTACTGTTCTTCCGGGGCATTAAAGACACGTGCAAAAGCGTGCAGGAGGTATTTGATAGACTAAGGGAAGAGTTCCAAGAAGTAAATTACCAAGAATGTTCGCAATAATTATTTGCATAATGATGTAAATTGGTTTAGTGATTCAATTAGATTAAGGTTATATGTATAGTGATAATTATAATTTACTAATATTGTTTTATTTTGGTGTGTTTCATATTGTTCGGGATCGGCGAGACTTCATAATGACGTCAGCAAATTTGTACATAAGAAAGATGCAATGAAAAGGAACCATATCAAAAATTTAATTATTTTTTCATATTTATATTTTGAATGTTTAGTTAAAAATGTGAGATAAATATATTAACATAGTAATTAGATAGTGAGTATTTCGTACTAGATTATGATTATAGTATTAAGGTAGAGCGATTAATAGGTATAATAATGGGTTGTATTGAGTTATAATGTCGAAGGTAGTGGCTTGGTAGAGTTAGTTGGATGAGTCGTATCAACGGGTAATATCTTTGAATGCAACATGGTAAGGCCATAGGCTATTTGTCATGGAATCCTGTTTTGGGATATCACGCATTTTAGAGATAGAACTCATAAGATAGGATTTGGGAAAGTAGGTGCTAGAGTAAAGTATTTGTTCATTGGGAGAGAAATGTGAAAGGTTGAAAATTGAAAGAAGTTGTATTATAGTGAGAGGTTGCTGATAATTTTTTTATTTTATTTATTGGGTAATAGTTAGATAATAATGATTAGCGAATAGTTTATAATTACTTAGATAATAGAATGATTGATTATTTAAAACGTTACTTGTGGTAGAAGAATGGTTGGTAAATTTATCTCATGAGAAGGAATTCTAAATGTGGAATAAATTGGTCATTCCCGAGCATTTAGGATTACTTAGTAGAAATTATACCTAAATAATTGAAAAGAAGGTTGAGTATTATCTGAGCATACTTTAAATTTTAATTTGATAATCTCTGGATTCTATCAATTATAATGGTTTCTTATGTAAATTTTCTCATTAAGCTGGAAAGCTGTTAAATTAGCATATCTTTCGGATCTATGATGCTGACCTCATAATTGAAGCTCGATAGTTTTTATAAGAGCATTAATTGTTTGGTGATGAACATTTTTCTGATTGATTGTTGATGATATATGCTTTGTGTCTTGGTGTGATAGTTTTAAGGATGCCTTATCACTCTTGTTTATTATTGGATAAATCAATTTTAAAGATGAAGTAGTTTAATATTTTATGAAAAGAGTGATATGATATAAGGGCATCGTAGTTAGTGTGGTTCGGATAACTAAGATTAGAAAGGCAATTTTTGGTTGGTTTTTTGCTTTTCAAGTTTTTCGAAATGTATTGCTTCGAAAAGCTAGGTCCTAGCTGGATCTAATCTGCTTCATTCTAGTTTGTTATCATGCTTTCCAACCTTAGGTAGGGTGTCCAGTATTTTGTAACTTAGAAAAAAAAAATTTTTTTTTTTTTGGAAAAAAATTTTTTTTTTATCCTCTAAGGGGGGGAGAATGTAAAGGTTGTGATCATTGAATATAACCTATACAATGATACAGGCCACTTAAGATTTATTTTTAAAAAAGGAATAAAAAATTTAAAATTTGAAAATGAAAAAAAAAGAATTTAGAGAGATTAAAAAATTGGTCAAGTGCGAGTCGGACTCGCGCACGAAGGGTTCCGTACCATTATCTATGCAACATAAGGCAACGTTATTAGTATCGAGCAAGAAACGGTAAAAAAATCATGTTTGTTGTATGGGAGCCCCCCTTAAATATTTATTTTATTTTATTTTTAGTATTTATTGTTATAGCGGCAATAGAAATACATCATCTGTGAAAATTTCAACTGTCTAGCTATCACCGTTCTTGAGATACTGCGTACGGAACCCTAAAAATCATGTTTGTTGTATGGGAGCCCCCCTTAAATATTTATTTTATTTTATTTTTAGTATTTATTGTTATAGCGGCAATAGAAATACATCATCTGTGAAAATTTCAACTGTCTAGCTATCACCGTTCTTGAGATACTGCGTACGGAACCCTAAAAATCATGTTTGTTGTATGGGAGCCCCCCTTAAATATTTATTTTATTTTATTTTTAGTATTTGTTGTTATAGCGGCAATAGAAATACATCATCTGTGAAAATTTCAACTCTCTAGCTATCACCGTTCTTGAGATACAGCCTGGTGACAGACGGACGGACGGACGGGCGGACAGCGAAGTCTCAGTAATAGGGTCCCGTTTTTACCCTTTGGGTACGGAACTCTAAAAAGGACATGAAGAGAGGATGTTGAAAAATGATTGTAAAATAGTTTTTCTTTATTATAAAAAATATAACAAATTAATTAAATGTGTTTTAAATTATTATTATAAATTAATGTAAAGAAGAAGCTTTACAATATCATCAATATAAACATACATCATCAATTAGGATAATTATAATCATCCTAAACTCTTCAGCTTCCTAATATTACTAACTGTTACCCGCGACTCCATCCGCGTGGAATTTAGAAAATTAACCCCGTTTTTGCAACATTTTTCACTACTGCTTCGCTCCTATTAGTCACAGCGTGATGTTTTTTGCCTATAGCCTTCCTCGATAAATGTACTATCCAACACTGAAAGAAATTTTCAAATCGGACCAGTGATTCCTGAGATTAGCGGGTTCAACCAAACAAACAAACTCTGCAGCTTTATTTATTATATTTTTATATGCTTATATTGTTTCAGAGATCGAGAACTGTGTATCAATATGACACGAGTAGATCGACAGCCGCGTAGAAACATATATTATTTATGAAGTACAAAAAATAGGTACTCTAATTATGTCAATAACCAATCTTCAGTTACAGATAGATAGGCCTATTGAAAAAAAATCTACTAAAAATTACTTAAATATTTTACTTCGCAACACTCATGCACTTTTTTTTATTGAGATTATTATTTTTAAATTAACACTTTCCAAACACGAACGCAACTGGCGCGTTGGTGGCAACGCCCAATAGAATTTATTCATCAGTGCCACCAACGCACAGGGTGCGTTTGCAATTTTTCGCTATCTTCTTATTTTTATGTAATTTACTTGTAAAAAACGCAATTATCGTAAGTTATACAACCTAAATCAAGAAAAACATTAAATGGCATCTAGGTGTAGTTTTGAAAAATGTGGTGGCAATGAATCAGTTAAAAGATTTGATTTGGAAAAAAAAGTTCAAAAATGCGCTTGCAACTCCAGAATTCTTTAAAATTATTACATTATCATCGTTCCTTAATATGTGTGTAACATTTCAGATCAATCCGACTACTGTAAGTGAGTGAACAATCACTTACAAAGATTCCGTTACATATATTAATACATACCACAGTTTTATAACAATTATCGATCAAAATTGTCCGTTTTTAAGGTACATTGTGTAAAATAAATGGGGTCATTTATGTACTTGGATATTTATGACCCCTTTTTTATTTTTCATAGGGTTAAGAACAAAAATTTTTTCTTTGACGAAATATTCTCAAATCTACACCTGGTTTTCCGTAGGCCTGTTAAAGTCGTGTTTTAAATAAAAGACACCTTGGAAACCATGATAATTGGGTCTATTTAGGGGTCAATCGATTATTTAGTAATGACGTTGGACTGGGGGGCCCTGATTATCGAGGGACTCTAGGCATGTGCCCACTAGATAACACGAGCGAAATACAATAAAATTGAAAGTCATCAGTACCAATTTTACGTGTACAACTAAACCTAACTAAAAAATTAAAACAACTATGCAACCGCAACTATAACCGCAAGCGGGACTCGATCCCACGATCTCGGAATACCGTTCCGTAAGCTCTGCCAACTGAGCTTATTGCGGTCGTGCTTTTCAGTAATCAATTAGGCCACCGTTGCAAAGCATTCTTGATAGATGGCGTTGCATGTAGAAATACGATATAAACTCATTCGAGTGACGATTACGGTGGCCTAATTGATTACTGAAAAGCACGACCGCAATAAGCTCAGTTGGCAGAGCTACGGAACGGTATTCCGAGATCGTGGGTTTGAGTCTCGCTTGCGGTAATCACTGTTGCCACCGTAATTTAATTTATTAAGTAAAAGCATAGCATGTCAAAATAAACTATGGAGTATTTTAATTAATTGGCTATTTTTATAAATTAAAATATTTAGCCTATAATAATCAGTTAACATTCCTGAATTTGTGTTATCAACACTATCAAAATTCGTTATTTAGTTAAGTTTAGTTGTGCGCGTAGAATTGGTAGCTTTGTAACATATTACATATTATTTCATACCATGGATACATTATGTTGTAACATTACAATTTACTAGCACAAATTATATATTATAAGTTATCCGCCATTTTAGGTTACTATTTTTGTGATTGAAAATCAGTAATTTTGGTTTTTTTTATTAATTATTTTTAAGTATTCTGTAAAGTATTATAATTTTTATTTTTTATTTTATGTATAATATGAGGTTTATTATAAGTATTAATTGGTATTTTTTTTGTATTATAAAAGGGGTTAAACGTAAATTTTGTGACATAACTCTTTTTCTTTAAATAGATATTGCAGCATAGTATAGTTAATTAATTGAACAAAAAAAGTACTTTGTGAACGTGGGTGGCTACCGGGAAAGTTTCTTGAGCTTTTTAGAACCAGCTCATCAAAGTATTTAATTACTTTAAGGACACCACAAACGACATATTAATATATATTAATATAGCGATAAAGAGACAGATGTATGTAGAAAAAGGACGAGGCGAGAAAATGATAGATAAATATTATTAATATAGGAAACGTGTGTGACAGACGTCTACGGTACGGTTACCGCTTTCCATCAGGTGGACCGTGCGCTTGTTGCCACCTAGTTGTATAAAAAAAAAATATCGTAATGTGTCTATACTTATGACGTCACCGACAGATATATTTGTCGCTTTCTCACTTCGCCTTTTTTCTATATACATCTGTCTTTTTTCGCTATATTAATTTGCCGTTTGTGACGCCCATTACGATAGTATTGTTTATACACCTTGTGAAAATTCATGTTTATGTCACCTTTTTTCTTGTTGCTCACGCCGTTGACATGCCGTAGCATGTCAAGCTAAATTCAAGAAACAGAATTGGCGTGTCTCACCGTGTGTAATATAACACTAAACATTTTAGTCACAAATATACCAGATGTATAAGTATAGTCTATGTCTACATCACTGTGTGTGTAAAAATTGCATCTGTGTGTCTATGATACAGGCTATGCGTCATATGTAATGTCATTACTCTATGAACTACGATTTAGTCAGGCTAAAGTTGCTTGCCCTCAATTTTAAACCTCAACCCACCATCTGGTGTCTCCGTGTTTGTAGTGTCTTTTGTGACCTCGTGAACGGCAGTATGTTACATAAATCTCTAGACCACGGGCCCCACACAATGAGACCCCTTTTTACTTTAAAGTATTTTTATTGTAAATTTATTAAATATTAAAAGATATTGTTATTTAAGTCATATAATTAATTTTTACACCAAATACTGATGAAAAGAGATTTTTTTTTTAGTTAGGCAAATTTAAGTTTTTATGTACTTATTTTTTTTTATAGAGTTTATCTAAGTTAGGCTAATTAAAAATAGTATTATTTGTAAAACACAGCTATTTTGTAATTTGTTAATAGTTACGTAATTTTTAATTAAAGTCTTAAATTAAATCATATAAAAACCGACCAAACACAAGTTGAACTTTATTTACTTGAACTGATCATTATTGTCATTAAATTCGTCATATTCTTGACCTCAAATAACGAGTTATGAGCTAGGAAATCAATGAAGAAAGAATTAAAAAATATTAGGCTCTAATTTTTGAAATTAAATAAAATTAAAAGGGTTGCGGTTTGAGGCACCTATTTATAATCCGACAAATTGGTAAAAGACAAATTCTAAAGTTTGTGGCATTACCGCAGTTTTACTGTATTATTTTTAATTGGTAAATACACGTGATTTTGGGTAAGGGGTCATTTGGTTTTTAAAATGACCCCTTTCAAGTATCAACAGAAAAGAAAAGGGGTTAAAAATATTTTCTTAAAAAGATCACATAGTTAATATTTGACCCCTAATTTGGTTAAACGATGGTGTCAATTCTGTTGCGTCAAAAACTAAAATAAAACCTTACTATGACGTAATTTAAATTAAAAGCTGTACACATTTCGATTAGATTTTTTATATTTTTGTGTATAACAAAATATTTTTGTATACATTACCAAATTATATTATTAGCAAACATAAATGCCGCCATTGTTATTTTAATTTTCGAACGTAATTTGATAATGACAGTATAACTTTTTACACGCTTTATATTAGCTTCACTTGTATGTTTGTTTGTATGTATGTTTGTAACCGACACTTTAAACGGTCATATTCTATTCAAATTTTGCACACCTGTCAAAGACCGATGACAATGCAATAGTTCGATTAAAATATCCGATTATCCTGGTTAGATTCGCCAGGATTCATTAATCTCTTTCCGGATCTTTTGCATGAGAGTAAGAGAGAGGGCTAGTACGCGAACTACGCATGCGCGCATTTCCAGAGAAACTCTTTTTTCTATTTTTTTGTTGGGTTTTCTATATAAAGCATGTTTTTTAGTTTTTTTTATTTATTTTGATGTCTAAACTTTTTTAATTTAGGTACTTTTATTTATATTTAAGGGGGGCTCCCATACAACAAACATGATTTTTTTACCGTTTCTTGCTCGATACTAATAACGTTGCCTTATGTTGCATAGATAATGGTACGGAACCCTTTGTGCGCGAGTCCGACTCGCACTTGACCAATTATTATTTATGTATAACCTCTATTAACAATTTAAGGTCTATCTACATTAGCCTTAATACCTTTGAAGTATTTTAAACATTTTTTTTTGCTATGTATTATTTTTAACAAACAAGTATTCTCTAACACTTGCGCGACTCATTCGTTTAAATAAAACTACTTTTTACGGATTTTAGACGCGTATATTTGTTTTAAATTTTGGCCCGACGTTTCGGAGACTTTGCAGTCACCATGGTCACGGGTGAGACTGAGCTGTATTGTGTCTTCTACGTGCAGTTATTACAGGGTCTACCCACATTCAATTTATTTTACATTGACCATAAAGATAGACTTTTGATATAGTTTATGGTAAAAGTCACACATGGTGAATGCAAAGTCTCCGGAACGTCGGGTCAAAATTTTAAACAAATATACGTGTCTAAATCCGTAAAAAGTAGTTTTATTTAAACAGGTATTCATTGTAGTTCGTCCTGCACTCGATAGATGTCGTGTATGCACATTACATAAACGTCACAAGTAAGATATGACAGTGATATGAATTAGCATGGAAAAACATCATGATAGCTCAGCTGGTAGAACTACATAACAGTATTACAAAAGGTAGTGGGTTGAAATCTCACTTTTGGTAAACAGTTATTCTGCTAATCTGGTTTGATTTGTATTATTTTTTAGTATTATTTCGTTATAATCACAGATATATCAGATGGTGTCTCTGGCTACATTGTTCACTCAACTTAAAGCCACGTAAATGTCTATGTGTGCGTGAAATATGTTTTATGTGTTTGTGATACACGCCACAGGTTATGTTGAACCATAGACTAATAAAACAGGTCTTCTCTTTCCAATGGAATACTTGTTTTCTTGTTTATAAAACTGACGTTTGTAGTTTGCGAAAACTATTAAGTCACTATAGACTAACCATACTATAAAATAACAATATCTTATTAATCTATGAAGTATGATTTAGCCAAACTAAATTAACATGTCTTCAGAATTTTACAAGAACCCACTATCTGTTAAATCTGTGATTGTAACCACAAAAACGTATTAAGTTTACTAAGTATTAATTTTACATCTTGGCACAAATGAATTTAATTATTTTACTGTCATTTCACAAGTTTAAAATAATAATGACATAAATCAAAATCCAGTTTATAAATAAATGTTTTAAGTTTGTTAATATACTTTAATATTTTATTTATGACAACTAAATGGAAATAGTTTTAAGACGAAATAAATATTGTTAATATATTGACTTATAAATTAATGGAATTCGAAATAAAATCAATAGTAATATTACAAAGTTGAAGAGTTGGTTTGTTTGAACGTGCTAATCTCAGGAACTATTGGACCGATTTGATAAAAAATACTTTTAGTGTTGGATAGCACATTTATCGAGGAAGGCTATAGGCTATATAACATCACGCTGCGACGAAAAAGAGCTAAGCATCAGTGAAAAATGTTGCAAAACCGGGAAAAAATATTTAATTTCCACATATATTATGTATTTTATAAGTTGATGTATAATTATAAGTTTTTTTTTTTATTAAGTCTTAACTAGTCAAACGTTGCTTGACGTGAAAAAATGCTGGATCAATTATGAGCAAACCTCTTTATGTTTTTAATGACAATAATTCATAGAATTAAATTATTTTTTATTTCAATAATTTTTTTATTTTACCCCATTTTATTTATTTTTACCCCATTTTTTAATTTTTACAAACAGATTTAGCAGATAGTGCAGTATGTGCTACATTACTCAGGAAATTTCATTTCACACAACGTCCTCTGGTCCCAAAGTAAGCTATATTTCTATGCTTGTATTATAGGTACCAGATACGGATAGACTAAATATACTACTTTTCTTTTGTAAATACATACTTATATACATACATTTGTATGACATTTATGGATAGCACACAAATGATTGTCTTGAAGTCTCTCGGCTTGAAGTCGCGTAAGTGTCTATGTGTGCGTGAAATACTTTCTATGTTGTGTGACTAATAAAAATGGGGGTAAAGTCTCCTAATACAATGTTGTCACAATGACCAGTCACTGACGCCATTATGGTGAAATCATTTAAGTAATATGTATATAAGCCACACAAATTGGTAACGCGCCTGGCGGCCATGTTGGTGACGTCATAGTGACGTATAGATGAGAATATTACATTTTGTTAGCTGTATTTTTTCTTTGCTGATGACGTCACAAGGGCGTTAATTTGACAAGGTTCCAGCGCATTACCAATTTGCGTGGCTTATAACAAAAAACAAGTATCTCATTGGGAACGAAAGACCTGGGGCCAAGTCTGCTAATTCTGCTATTATAATCATATTAAAATGTTGTTATTATGTTCATGTGTTTATCAGCTGTTTAATTATTGTAAAAGAATAGTAAGTTTTATGTTGTGTACAATATGTAGTGATGTAATGTGGAGTAAACGATGCGGGGGACTACTCTGCCGTGATACAATTTCTAATTAGTACGGAGATTAGTGCTAACATCCTTATGAAACAATGTTTGAACGGAAAGTTCTAACCTAGGTAAGCTGTATTAATTAACATTGTACTTATTAGCATAAGACAAATGTAAAATAACAAAAAAAATATGCATATACATTATGCAATCAGTGACTGATCATTATCACAACCACAGAATATAATCACAACATTGTAATAAGACTTGGGCCCCAGGTAAGCACTGTGTAGCAGACCTAATACCCGCCCTACACTTGAGGCTTGCGCCCAACAATGCGGGGTCCACGATCAGAGGACGTCGACGCGCATTGCCGGCCGCTCTACGGGACGAGGCGGTCACGAGTGGCTTGTCGGAGTTCATGAACTAATCGTGGCAGACAACCACAAAAGGACAACAGTAGGACCTAATGTTTTCCTGCAAATTGAGCTCTCCGTGAAGGGGGGCATCCTTTACATCATAGTAAGGCACCACCATAGCCCGGTAGGGTGAAAGGCGAGAAAAGGAGTGGGAAGAGCAAATAAAAAAATGTAGTTAAATTAACTATAAAATTTATTAAAAAAACATAGTACCTAACAAGATTGTGCAAGGTACATTGTACATTTCCATAAATAAAGCATGTAAATTTTTTTTACTTTGCAATCCAGCTGTGT
Source organism: Orgyia antiqua (assembly GCA_916999025.1). Taxonomy (NCBI): domain Eukaryota; kingdom Metazoa; phylum Arthropoda; class Insecta; order Lepidoptera; family Erebidae; genus Orgyia; species Orgyia antiqua. Next base: position 2,393,605 of record OU779872.1, read on the forward strand.
ATGTAACATTTTTTTAAACTAAGTTTCTTTTTTCCCTTTGATTATTCATTACACAATTTTGCCAAGACTTTCATCAATCATCAGGCGTTACTTTCCGTTTGCCTCTTTTATCCACAACTTGGGACTCCCACTGTTTGGCCACTGTACAGTACAACTGCATCGCAGCCCTGGCATCTTCTACCGACGAATGTTCACCAGATTGTATCTCAATACCAAGTAATTCTTTAGCTAAACGTTTTAAAGATGGTGTACTGCCTTTTGTAATCTGAAAAAAGAAAATTACAGATTAAAAAAATATTGACGAATTAAAAAAAAATTACAATTAGAAAAAAAACCAGATTAAAATAAAGTTAAGTTAAATAAACTTACGAGATTGTAATGTAACAATAATTACGTATATAAAAAAAAATGAATAACATATATACACAAATGTGTAAATGAGGTACACATAAATGTGTTTAGATTGTAGGAGAACTATGTAGTAGATAGAATGGAACACTATGAAAAAAGGTGTGACAGTATGAAGTGTGAAAAGTAGTATAACATTACGACCTAATGTATTGATCCGTGCCACATCTTTTAAGTTATTTTTGTAGGCTAAAAAGAAAAAAAAGCTTACTTTTCTAAAAGGTTTGTATCTAGAAGTATCTCTGATATTTCTTTTTGGATGTGACAAGAATAAAACAGCTAAATCATTTTTTAACGAATGTCCAACTAAAATACGCCCTTTAATTAATTCTGAAACTTCTTTTTGAACTTTTGTAAATTCTTCCCCGTTTAACATGTCTTCTTTTCTTACACCACTAATGTCTGTTCTATAATCTTTGACTTCTTCCCGCGCTTTTACAAATTTGTCATAAACACAATCTCCAAATTTATTTACTATAGATACTCTAGCCAGCATATGATCATTGCCATCGTAACCAACACCAACCATTTCACAATCCATCGCTAAAAATTTCGTTAATCGATTTTTCGATTTATTTTCATTATTCGTCACTATTTTTGTTGTAATTACGTCACTAGTATCCTCACTTTTTAAATCGCTAAATTTATTTTTTAATTCTATGCTATGGGGTAAGGCATTATTGCTTGCAGCCAAGTTTAAAGATTGAAAATTATTTTGCACAGAATCGGGATTTTTGCCTTTTTTCTTCCAAGATCTTCTAAATGTACCAGTAAACTGTTGTTTATTTTCCTGTGCTGATTTCTCCGGTTTATTGTCCATTATAATGCTGCTAGAAAGTAACTTTTGCCAGTTCGCATCAATTAGACCACGGGTTGAAATAGTAGGGTTATGTAGTGCATTTGATGTCTTCTTCCTTTTCTTCGTCGATTCAGACATATTTATATCAAATATAAACTCAATTATACACTTCAATACATAGAATATACTATTAAATACACAATAAACTATATAAAGTACACAATCAATTAAATTCAAGAGCAAAAATATCAGAGCATTAGCGAAGCCATTAGCCATCTGTCACGTCTGACATCTTTGATTTTGGCAGCTAATAAATGTCAAGTGTCAACCATATGTCAACCACTCTATATTTATGGTTAAATCAGCCAGTAGTTACCTCAGATATGAATTTCATTTATTTAATTAACGATTTTGTTATGATAAAACGTAAATGAAAATAACACATTTAATTAATTACATCCTAAAAACATCTGCCTTTTATTTGAATTTTATCAAAATTTTAGCACCACACGAAAAGTCCATAGACAAAAAAGGTTCGTTCAGAAAATATAATTACAGGTTGGTTATACATAATTACATATTTTACTCAAAATTGTTAAGTTGCTCATAAGTTACTGAAATCACTGAAAAAGTAATTTCAGATTATTACAATATTTTCTGTAAGTCAAATGTTTATGCAAGCCATATTTAATCTAAAAAATAACGCTGTTTTTCGATACTTTGACAAGTTTGACAACCAATAATCAATCATTTTTGAACGTTTTAAATTACCGCAATAGTTCAAGAGCGTAAAACAATAACAAACGCAAGGTATCGCCTATTTTGTTGAACGTGCGTCGGTAGCAATTAATGATAAGGCAGCAATGGTTGCTAAAGATAAGTTATTTAAAGAATTGATTATTTTCATAGTACGATTGAAATGTAAATACAAGGTTTGTATACAAAAGTGTCTTTAAATGTCAAAATGGGCCGACGTGTATCGCACCGTAGTGGGGTTTTTGTGAAAATGATAACTTGTTCGCAATCATGAACCAGTATACGCTTTCTAATCGCGTAGATCGGACATAGTGCGCTAGTAGAAATGTCTTACGATACTCTACGTGAGAGCCTTACGGCACACGGCCAAGGACATTTGCTTGAGTACTGGCCGGTTTTAAATGAAAAAGAGCGGGATCAGCTGCTCAGCGATATTAAAAAGTTAGATTTAACTGAAGTTAATGAATTATTTAAGCGCGCAAACGACACTAGTAAAGTTATTCTCGAAAAGTTGGAAGATTTGCACCCAATCCCAGACTCCCATTATGAATCTGTACCAAACCTGAGTAATGATAAACTTAAGGAGTATGAGAGTATTGGGTTTCAAGAAATTAGTGATGGAAAAGTTGGTGTTTTATTACTAGCTGGTGGACAGGCTTCAAGACTAGGATTCGGTCACCCTAAAGGAATGTACGATGTCGGTTTACCATCAAAGAAAACACTGTTCCAAATTCAAGCTGAAAGAATTATTCGGTTGCAAAAAATGGCGGCGGAAAAGTGCGGGAAATACAGTACTATTACATGGTACATCATGACTTCCGAACACACTATGCAACCAACTGCTGATTATTTTAAAAAACATGACCATTTTGGATTAAATGAAGAAGATATTGTTTATTTTGAACAGGGTACATTACCGTGCTTTGATTTTGAAGGGAAAATTCTTTTGGACGAAAAATATCATGTTTCCTCCGCTCCGGATGGAAATGGAGGGATATATAGGGCTTTGAAAGTTCAAGGAATATTAGCAGATATCACTAAGAGAGGTATTAAGCATCTTCATGCACATTCCGTTGATAATATTCTTATTAAAGTGGCTGATCCAGTGTTTATTGGTTATTGTGCAAGTAAAAATGCAGATTGCGCTGCTAAAGTTGTTAAAAAATCTAGTCCAAGTGAAGCTGTCGGTGTTGTTTGCAGAGTTAACGGTACTTACAAAGTTGTGGAATACTCAGAACTTACCGATGAAGCAGCTGAACGGAGAAACCCGGATGGAAGACTGACATTTTCAGCCGGAAATATCTGCAATCATTACTTTTCAGCTGATTTCTTAATAAAAGCCAGTAACTACGAATCAAAATTAAAACTTCATGTTGCTAAAAAGAAGATACCGTATGTTGATCAAGATGGTATTCGTCAGAAACCTTTAGAACCGAACGGTATTAAGATGGAGAAATTTATTTTTGATATATTCGAATTTGCCGAAAATTTCATTTGTTTAGAAGTCGCTAGAGATATTGAATTTTCTGCATTGAAAAATGCTGATTCTGTTAAAAAAGACTGCCCATCAACCGCAAGGGAGGATCTTTTTAGATTGCATAGAAAGTATGTGAGAGAGGCTGGTGGTATTATTGAGGATAGTGTGGATGTAGAAATTTCTCCATTATTGTCTTACGGTGGAGAAAATATCAAAGAATTGGTGAACGGGGAAGTATTTACTATCAGTCCATTCCATTTAAAAAGTATTGAAGAAACTACACACACAACTAACGGTCAAAATGGTACTAATGGCGTAAACGGCAATCATTAAGTGCTAAAAACTGTATATATATTTAAGAAAAAAAAATCGAAATTTAAAAAGTAGGTACATGGATTGTTTATGCTTTATTGGCTCCAGTGAAAATGCATTTCTCAGTGGCCCCCTACCAGTGAAATGAAATTCGAATTTTTACAAACAAAGATTTTTTTATTATTCCTACAGTATTTTTTTTTTCATGAGGAACTTCAGCAATATTTAAAAAGAAAATTAAAAACAACATCAATTTAAACAAAAAATGCTCCAAATTTAAAAAAAGTATATGAGTGGTTTATGCCTACTTTTTATGCAATTATAGTGGCCTTGAACATGTTACCTAATTAACTTTTTAATGATGCAATTCAAAATCGCTGCTTTGTTGTGAAGTGATGTGAAATTTTAATTATAAAAATTATACAATAAAATGGTATAATAATATTAATTTTGGTTCTATTAAGAAATTTGTTGCAATAAATAGATATGTTACATAATTACTAATAGTAAATTGTATGTTTACATGTGTAATCAAAATACACTAATTGTATAGTGAATTGCAGTTATAATTTACCTACTTTTTAGTACGTGGTTTCGCGCGCATTTTTTTGTGTGTTTCGCCGTGAAATTAGCTCCTCTGTCCATTTGATTTGACGGCCGGGCCAATTTCATTGGCCGCCTTATAAATTAATAGAAACACAGCAAAATTTTAACATGAAGGCTTCTGCCGCCCTTCTCAGGCTGGCTACCATGGGCCATGGCTAACGTGACCATTTTTTCTTTGACTCAAAACGGACCATCGGTTTGTAGGTACTTAAACTAAAATTAAAAGAAAAAAAAAATAAAACTTTTTTTAAGTTATTTATTCACAAAAAGCTAGTAGTTTTTAATATTCATCTTCATCATCAACATCGCCTTGAAGACCTGTAACTGAGTTTTCTCAGACGTCCACAATTTGTTCATTACGGAAAATACTCTTTCTACTGGAGTTCGATTTCTGAAAACACGGGGACACCGGGACTCGCAGTTGTAAAAAGGGACAGTCCCGTTTAAAACGGGACGTCTGGTCACATTAGCCATGGCCCCTGTGTCCCTTGGGTAAATACGCCTCTGACCATGATAGGAAGCATAATAGGCATTTATTACGTTTTCTAATTAGACTCTCATAGGCTTCGGTTTTATTTCGTGGTTATCTACCAGAGTACAAGTTCCTAAAAACATGGATGTCGTGGTCCGCTGTTTTCTTTGTAGATATTGCCTCTAGGAGCAACAAATTATTCTCACAGTATATAAGTGTTATTTAACTGTAGTTCTCTTATTTTCTTTTTTAGGGATACCAATAGCTTTGTGGTCTAGGCGTTCATGTAACGGACTGTCGTTCACGAGGTCGCTAGCGCTCGGGACAATCATTTGTGTGATATTAATAATTGTTATACAAATGTTTGTACTGCGTCTGTGTTTACTACGTATTATAAGTATGTATTTACAAAAGAAAAGTAGTATATGTAGTATATTCGTATTCTGGTACATATAACACAAGCGTATAAGTAGCTTGGGACCAGAGGACGTTGTGTGAAATAACCGTGATAATTAAAAAAAAATAGCTAACACAAATACCTAAATTGCCATTTGGTTGGTTCTAAAGTCCGCTTACTGTCTTTGTTTAAATAATTAAAAATTACTGACAGTATAAACTAATAACTCTTTAGTTTGTCAAATATGAAGCGATTATTGTTTCGTTTCCAGTTTCGTTGTTCATTGACCCGGGTTCGATGCTCGCTTTCGGTAAAAAAAGTGTTGAAGATGTGTTGAACTTACGTAAATGCAAAATAATGTTAATATGGCGAGGGTATTTTGGGAATCCGCACAAATAATTTCCCATTGCTGCAGCATACATTTGGTTTGTGTTGTTTTCATGTATATTTACAAAAATTTTCCATATTTTTTCACCATTTAAGTTTTCCTTGGGCTACGAAAAATGTTTTAAAATTAAACTTAGTAAAATAAACATGTTTTCACACAATTACATAAAAAATTATACAAACATAGATCTCTATTGAAAATGATTTATAGTGGTAAAATTTAGTTAGTTTGAATTCTACAAATTCTGTTAAAAATTGAGGCTTTTCTGTAAAAACTTTTAAGAGATACAATGATATAATATAACGTATGATTCTTCGTTTAGTTACGGTTGAAGGACATAACTATTTTAAATTTTAAAAGTGCCATTACCTAGCAACACAGTAAACGTCAAATAACATTTCCAATTCTGGGACAAGCTATACACAGGTAGGTACATGTGAGCTTATATCTTCAAAAATACGCAACTGGCTTCAATGCGGCATTGTTTGTTAGATAGAATAGTTCAAGAGAATGTTTTTTTTTTTGTACAGTTTGTTATGGGTTTGGTCCCTAAACACGCGTACGAAGTAACTGGCAACATTTAGTTTATCAATTAAATCTGCCTTCACCGTGACCATGAATCGATGCAATTCGATAAAAAATATATCGAATAAACAACCGATTAAATCTGTAGATAATACTTTTACGATTAAATACCGATTTTCGTAATAATTGATTAACTTATCTTTTGTAGATATGTTTGCTATTAGGCGCGATTTTAACCCTTATTGGTGTCCTGCTCCTTGGCTTTCAGCGTTATGTTATGGTGATCAATACCGTCTTTACCATTAGGGCACACGGGGCCAGTGCCTAGGACCCCATTCTTAGGAGGCCCCGAATGTCCAAAATGTTTTCTCACACATCCAATTATTTATGTTTTCACAAATCAGTGATCTTATCAGAAGGTATTAGAAAGGTGAAGAGAAAAAAGTATGTATTCTTTTAATGGGATAGCAAGTTTTGAAAACCATTGTCAAAGAACGGAAATCAGAACAGTACTATTCTATTAACGCTTCTATGCCAAACCTGTCCCACGTTCTTTACTTTTTAAAAGGACCTCAAATTCTTGTGTGCCCAAGGGCCCCAGCTTAGTTTAAGACGGTCCTGATGGTGATGAAGAAAGATACTATGCTCTTGCCCGCGACCGGGGCTGGGCAAAATACATGTTTTAATTGAAATACGACTTACAAAATACTGCGTTTGCAAGTAGCTAATTGAAATACTAAATACCTTTGAGTGGAATAATTGGTCTTTAATGGTTAAAGTACTTTACGTATCCAGTGGCGTAGCTACCTAGGGGCTAGGCGGGGCAGTGCCCCAGGGCCCTCTAATCCGTATTCATAAGGCAAACCACATTTTATTAGACCCTAACCTAACTTTAGCCAGGCTAAGGTTACGTGTCTTCAAGATAGAACACCTATTTACTGTCTGGTTTAAATGTGGCTTAGCATTTTAAAGTATAGGTCTATTTCATATTTTTATTTGATAAAACGTAATCAGTTTACATAGCAGTGAGGCCACATTTTTTAAATTTGCCGCAGGGCCCTTGGTTACCTAGCTACGCCACTGTACGTGTCTTCAAGATTAGACGCGTAGGTACCTAGTCACTATCTAGGTAGGTAGGTATATCTGTGTTATTAGATTTATTACTTAAGTTACAAAAGAATCCAGACAAGTTTCTTAATAATATTGCAATAACTGAAACACAGAATAGAAATTACTATCATATTTAACTGTTAACGCAATTTGGTATGCGGTTTTTGATTTGCTAACAAAATGCACAAATCGCAATTTTTCAACTGAGTGTAATTATTTAAATCTACTAAATAAGAAGAATTCAAATAATGAAATAACAATTCTATTGAATTAATATTATGTATGATACATCTGGACATCCCTAAAAAAAGGAATTTAAAAAAAAACATTCCAAAATTAAATACTTCATCAATAAGAATCATAGGCAATAGGCATTGTTCATATTTTTTTAAAATTCATAATTCGAAAACCATTTCGGGGAATAGAGTTTCTGATCACGATCTATTAGTTTTTTATCACAGTTCACTGCCCTTTTAAGTATGGTGAAGGTTTTATTGCATTCTAAACACGTTTATTCATAAATTACTGGCAATACTGGCCGATCACAACAAGTAGAAAAAAACATTGCTTGGTAAAGAATTTCAAATTGTAACCTCTTTGTTAAACAAGTATGTATTAGATTTTTTTTAAATTTTTGCATTACTGGCTTACATTAAAATCTTAAAGATGCCTATAAAAAAAACTGGTCAAGTGCGAGTCGGACTCGCGCACGAAGGGTTCTGTACGATTATCTATGCAACATAAGGCACGTTAATAATAAATGAGCAAACAACACACACAATACTTAATTAATCACGTTTGTTGTATGAGAGCAAGAAACGGTAAAAAAATCATGTTTGTTGTATGGGAGCCCCCCTTAAATATTTATTTTATTTTATTTTTAGTATTTGTTGTTATAGCGGCAATAGAAATACATCATCTGTGAAAATTTCAACTGTCTAGCTATCACCGTTCTTGAGATACAGCCTGGTGACAGACGGACGGACAGCGAAGTCTCAGTAATAGGGTCCCGTTTTTACCCTTTGGGTACGGAACCCTAAAAACGAGAAAAATTTGCTAAACTCCACGCGTACGAAGTCTCGTGCCACAGCTAGTAAATAAATTATATTTGTATCATTGTATGTATGTCATATTTGTTAATTTAAATATGCTGTAATAATGTTGAGGTCTTTAAGCAAAAGGTCGCTAGGTTATGTGAACTTATGTGTCAACAAAGTTAAGACGATACCAAAATAGCTTCGTGCATTTTTCTATGTACGAAGTTTTCATTGTTTCTTTTGATTGAATGGCTAGAGCTCTAATTTTTAAGTATATGTTTTTTCAATATATGATCTAGGATCGCATCAATTCAGAAACACGATTGAAAAAAGTTTTCTCGATAGAAAATCTTAGCGAAACAACCTCTCAAAATTTTTATTTTTTTCATTTGTCGGTCTATTATTGCGTATTAACTAATGAAATAACTTTAAAAACATAGGTAACTATTATATATAGAAACACGTAAATCAGAATTAAAATAAATTTAGTAGATTTTGAGTAAATAGGAAAAGTATCCCTAATTCTTCATTTTCTGTGCCTACTGGCTGTGTTAATATGTACGTGTCGGCGATGATATACGATAATATTGATGTAGGCCCTTAATATGGTCGCCACCACAGATACCAGATGTAAGTATAGTCTATTAGTTTTATTCATAATGACTTATCGGAGGTTTAAGCGGAGATTTTATGGGAGAGATAATAAAGGTTTTAGCGTAAAAAGACTATTATGAATAATAAGTTTTGACAATTTTAGCGAACCTTTAAACCTCCGATAAGTCATTATGAATAATTATGAAGATCACTCAGTCGGCTTGAAGTCACTTACATATCTATGTGTGTGAGTGTGTGAGATATATGTATGACCCATGTATGTCTATGATACAGGCTATACGTCATATGGAACGTCATTATTGTATGAAGTACGATTTAGCCAGGCTAAAGTTAACTGTCCTCAATTTAAAACGTAAACCGACTATCTGGTATTTCTGTGTAGGTATTTACGTTATAATTATGTGTTTTAACTCTCTAGCTATCACGGTTTCTATGATACAGTCTGGTGACAGACAGACGAGCAGTATTATTCCCCATCTTAACTTCAAACCCTCAAACAAGTTATAGCACTACTCCGCGTTTAAAAAACATACATTTATCGGCCCAGGAATCGAACTTACAACCAGTTATTTTTCAAGGTAAACTTGTTAAACATTGCGTCATAAACATGACCGAAATTGTAATAATACTTTGTAAGAATTTAAAAATGTGTCTCTCTCTCTCTCCAGCCCATTTACGTCCCACTGTTGGGCACGGGTCTCCTCCACTTTGTGAGGGTTTATGGTCTACTCACAGGTACAGGGTTTATAGATATAGAATTTTCCATCTCTCACAGAGGATGTTATCTGTGTACAATATACCTTATCTCACTTTTACAGCACCCTTGGGAGGAGATGGGGTGGTGACACTTGTATTCTTAATTCGTCACCACACGGGTGTGCCATCGCCTATACCTACTCTAAAATATATCGTAGCTCCACCAACACAACACGTTAGGTAAGTTTACCGATTGTAACAAAAGTGAAAGGTGTTTCAATAAGGTCGTATTTAGAATGTTGACTTTGACATATTCTAGAAACTCGTTCTGTTTCCCGTTCTTACTTATTATTGTACAATCTATGTAATAATATTATTAATATTGACATAATATTATCATTTTGAAACAATTAAAACACAGATTTACTTGATAGTAGTGACGAGCCTCGTGGTCGAGTGGTTCAGACAACGGACTGCCGATCAAGGTGTCGCGGGTTCGATTCCTGCTCGGGACAATCATTTGTGTGATGTTTATAAATGTCATACAAATGTTTGTACTGCGTCTGTGTGTTTACTATGTATTATAAGTATGTATTTACAAAAGAAAAGTAGTATAAGTAGTATATCCGTATTCTGGTACACATAACACAAGCATAGAAATATAGCTTACTTTGGGACCAGAGGACGTTGTGTGAAATGTCCACGAAAATTTATTTATTTATTTATAGTGGGTGCGCGTTCAGTCATGAAAACACAAAGGTCTATGTTTGTATGGTCTTAGACGTCCAAGTTGTTGAGTGATCTCAGAAGTCCAAGAAGATGTATGCGCGTTGAGTGAGTCGCATACACCACACACCTTGTATTGAATGATGTACTGTTACGTGAGCACCGCTGAGTGAATGGTACACACGTAGGTTTTGTAAAATAATAACACTGTAATATAGCCTGGATGAAAGATGCTGTTTATTTGACTATATTAATATGATGGTTAATATGGATGTGAGTACTGCTAACCACGGAACAGAAATCAATCAAATCAATTGATCTCTATTCCGTGCTGCTAACAGTGTTAACTGTGTACGACGACTATGAGTGTTGTTCGCGTATGATTGCAACGACTGCTAACTGAGTACTGAAGTGTAACTGTATTGTGTGGAAAATGTAATATAAATGTGCTGATGTGCAGTTTAATCCATGTGTGTGCTGTTGGCTCATACAATGTTCAATCCTGGCTTCGACGTGAACAGCTGATTTTGTAGTCATGTAAATATTAAATATCATTATTTAAGGAGAATATCATTTAATTAACAATCTTAAGGGCCTACATCAATATCATCGCCGACACGTACATATTAACACAGCCAGTAGGCACAGAAAATGAAGAATTAGGGATACTTTTCCTATTTACTCAAAATCTACTAAATATATTTTAATTCTGATCCACGTGTTTCTATACATAATAGTTACCTATGTTTTTAAAGTTATTTCATTAGTTAATACGCGATAATAGACCAACAAATGAAAAAAATAAAAAATTTGAGAGGTTGTTTCGCCAAGATTTTCTATCGAGAAAACTTTTTTCAATCGCGTTTCTGAGTTCATGCGATCCTAGAGCATATATTGAAAAAACATATACTTAAAAATTAGAGCTCTAGCCATTCAATCTAAAGAAACAATGAAAACTTAGTACATAGAAAAATGCACGAAGCTATTTTGGTATCCTCTTAAGAAGGAGGTCGTCTATGTGTTGGTCGTTGTTGTTAGTCTTTTCGAAATACGAATATTTTGGCAGCTGTCATTTTTTGTGTTGAATTTATAAAAGTACCTAACAACTATTATTAAAAAAATCATAAATATTTGATAATAAATGTATAGAATGATATTGGAAGTATACTAGTATTATTTATCTGATGATGAGTTACCCCTTTTAGTCTCTAATTATTTAATAAATATTGATAACTATCCGGTAGTACCTATCAAGTTGTCATAAAAATAAACTATTGTTATGAACAATGTGTTTTCTTTTAATTTCTAGCTATTGCCCGCGACTCCATACGCGTGAAATTTAGAAAACTTTTCCCGTTCTTGCAACATTTTTCACTACTGATTCGCTTCCACTGGTCATAGCGTGATGTTATATAGCCTATAGCCTTCCTCGATAAATGTACTATCCAACACTGAAAGAATTTTTCAAATCGGACCAGCGGATCCTGAGATTAGCGCGTTAAAATATTTAGTAGCTTCAGTTTTATAATATTTAGTATAGATATTTTTGATACTAAACTTACTGATGGTTGATATTAAACATATTTAATTGTGTATTCTACATGGTGTAAGCTACTGAAAACTATTGTTTTTATTACGTTATTAAGTTGTCCATGTCTAGGCCAAAAGTCCCTACAAAGTGGTCCGTCTCCTTTAGCTTTTTATTTTCTCTCTCCCTCCGTCCATACAAGAGTATTATCATGGCTTATCTTGCTGTTGCTTCGCTAAATCGTACACTTACTTCATAGCTACTCCCTTATTACAAAACGCGGCTCAACGTTAAACCCAGATTTAACAAAATTTATTTACGAGGAATTGGATAGTTAGACCCGCTCTGACACTAGTTTGGCGTCGGTTTAAGACTAAGGTCGTTGTTAGATCTAGGATTTGAGAAAAATCTGCTTAAAATGCGCAATTGAAGTGTTTAAAAAGCCAGGCTTAAACTGTGGCTTAAACTTAGTCCACGTTTTGTAATAAGGCGGATAGTGTTTTATTGGATGTTTCTTAATAATCCTTAAACTTACTCCTTACTATTTAATGAATGAGAATTCCGGATGATGACGCAATAATAATTTTGACGAGTTTAAGTGTTAATGTGTGGAAAGAATCAAAAGCGCGATTTTAAAAATGTACAACGCCATCTATTGAGCAGAAGAGTAAACTTCTGTTTGTTAAGGATTGATTTCTAAATTAACTAACCTAACCTAACCTGAAAAGTTTATTTGTTTGAACGCGCTGATTTCAGAAACCGCTAGTCCAATTTAGAAATTAAAATAACACTTCAACTAATAGGAGTGAAGCATCAGTGAAAAAGAAAGCTAAAAAGAAGCTGCTTGCTGCTGCAAAAACAGAGAACTTTTTTTAAATTTAAAGCGTACGAAGTCGCGGGCAACAGCTTGTCTACAATAAACTAAAATTACTATGCTATTGCGGTGACGGATTAAGAATACAAGTGTCAACACCCTATCTCCTCCCAAGAGTGTTGTAAAAGTCGGCTAAGGGATATTGTACTGTGTACACAGATAACATCCTCTGTGAGAGACGGAAAACTCGAAAATAAACCCTGTGCCTACACGCCTGGTCAGCGCGGCACAGTAGATCATAATCCCTCCCATATTGGAGGAGGCCCGTGCCCAACAGTGGGACGTAAATGGGTTAGACCGGACTATGCTATTACTAAATAAGTTTCATAATTTAGTACATTGCTCTGAATATTGACTGTTACATAATCATTGTATCCATTAACCCATCTTTAAAAAAAATTGGTCAAGTGTGAGTCGGACTCGCGCACGAAGGGTTCCGTACCATTATCTATGCAACATACGTTATTAATAAATGAGCAAACAACACACACAATGCTTAATTAATCACGTTTGTTGTATGAGAGCAAGAAACGGTAAAAAAAATCATGTTTGTTGTATGGGAGCCCCCCTTAAATATTTATTTTATTTTATTTTTAGTATTTGTTGTTATAGCGGCCATAGAAATACATCATCTGTGAAAATTTCAACTCTCTAGCTATCACCGTTCTTGAGATACAGCCTGGTGACAGACGGACGGACGGACGGACGGACAGCGAAGTCTCAGTAATAGGGTCCCGTTTTTACCCTTTGGGTACGGAACCCTAAAAATGCACAGACTCTATGGTCTATAAAATACAATCAGTTTCGCGCGCTTTTAAATGTCACTGGTATAACGGGAAATGTCAAGGCCGATGGCGCGACGAGGGCGATAATAAATTCTTAAAATTCATTGCCTGTGCTTTTATAAGTTGAAGATTGAATTTAAATAAGAAATAATTTAAAATTTAATAGTAAATATTTTATAGTTACAGTGATAACAGGTCCGCATTCTTCACTGGGCACAATGTGCACATGCCCAGAGCCACGAATAGACCGATTTGGTGTGTTGACGTTTAAAATTGGGGACAAGTAACTTTGTAACTTTAGCCTGGCTAAATCATACTTCATAGAATAATAACGTTTCATTTGACGTATAGCCTGTATCGCTAACGTAGATTAAGTACGAGTTCCGGTCACATTCACAGTTATTTTACCTCTGACATCTGTCAATGAATTTTTCCGTTCTGCTACTACTCTGAATTCTATTCGGCATGATTAGATTGATAATAACGGCACAAAAGCAAAATCTAAGCACAATTTATCACAACAACAACTTCACTTATGAGCCAGATAAACCAGCCTATCGAAAAAAATTATTGACAGATGTCACAGGTAAAATAATTGTGAACGGACTGTATTTTGATTATTCTAATGTGCCCAGGGCCTCTAGTAGGTAAAATACGGTAGGTAGGTACTGCACGCAAAGGGCCCAGTGGTTAGTTGCAAATATTAGGGCCACAAGTATTAGGGATGCCATCCATTTAGGTTTTCCACGATTTCTTCTACTTCGAAAGGCGTCCAAGGAGTATATTATTATACTAGGTATACTATAATATTATAAAGCTGAAGAGTTTGATTATTTAAACGCGCTAATCTCACAAACTACTGGAGCGATTAGAAAAATTCTTTCAGTGTTGGATAGTACATTTATCGAAGGAGGCTATAGGCTATATAACATCACGCTGCAACTATTAGGAGCGACGCATCAGTCAGTGAAAAATGTTATGCTAAAATAGGAAAAAAAATCTAATTTCCACGCAAAGCAAGTCGCCAGCAACAGCTTGTTTTTCAATAAAGTTACTCGTGCGAAGTCGGGGCCCGTTACTAGTATAAATAAATTTAAACATTAAAGTTACTTAATCTATAACGTGTTTAACATTTGCTCTGATTGTTATTGTTTCTTATCAAATCATGATAGTGACAAGTCTGTGAATTTTATTTTTTAATCTTTGAGTTGTATGAAAAATAGATGTTGTCCGATTCTCAGACCTACTGAATACGCATATAAAATTTGGTAAAAATCGGTCAAGCCGTTTCGGAGGAGTATGGTAACTAACATTGTGACATGAAAATTTTATATATTAGAAGAATATACCTATGTTATACAAACTATCATAGTATGTCATATCCGCTTCCTTTGATAAATACCAACCATTACGATAAATTGTAATATGATTATTATTTTTGTTATATACTATCAATTGCCGGGGACTACAGACATAGACATATATTAATAGATATTGATTACGTGCTTTGTGGTCTAGTGCAGGTGTGGGCAACTTTTGTATTTTACAACATTTAATAATATTACTAACGATAATATATAAATAAAATTTCAATCAATGCCAATTTAAAGAAAAAATACTTGTTAATTTTCTGTCGTTGAAGTTGGTATGGATTGCACGCATCACTTTTGAGAGTGCTCGATTGTGCGATGCGATGCTGTAATTTGAACACTCAACGTTGATCATTGTGCCGCATAATGCGCTATTGTGCTCCTGATTCGAAAACGGGGAAGATCTACTTGTTATTTTAAAATTGAGTCGCGATCGATCTATTTCTTAGGTAAGAAGGGGGCGTTTATGCAATGTCCTTTTATACCGCCGTGCACTCTTGCGAGTTCCAGCAACATACATGAATATTTATTTTATGGGTTAAAAAACTTTGTCCAGAGGAATTAAATTTAAAAATCCATGCTCAAAATCTACTGAAATAGTAGAAAACTACTAAAAGTAGTCACGCTGATTACATCTCCCTACTCGAAGCATGAGCTGCGTACATGTTCATTCCTGTATCAAGTACTAGAAACATTTGGCATTGAATGCGTCCCCTCATGGAACTTGCGAGTGATCGACCAAAATTGTGGATCGACTTGTTGGCCACTCCTGGTCGAGTGGTTCATGTAACGGACTGCCGTTCTCGAAATCGTGGGTTCGATTCCCGCACGGGACAATCATTTGTGTAATATTTATAGTTGTCATATAAATGTTGGTACTGCGTCTCTGTGGTTTTTTTTAAATATTCACGGACATTTCACACAACGTCCTCTGGTCCCAAGTAGTAAACACACAGACGCGGTACAAACATTTGTATGACAATTAGAAAAGTCACACAAATTATTGTACCGAGCGGGCATCGAACCCGTGACCTCGTGAACGGCAGTCCGTTATATGAACCACTCCACCACGAGGACCGTCTATTTCCATCTAAATCCAATTAGAGTTGGTTTCGGATTATATTGATTATACTTTTCGGGGAAAAACATAAGATAAGCGAAATCACAGGTAAACATTAGTACCTACCTATCATTTTATTGCGTAACTCACATGTCCTCAAAACTGAAGTACATTGTTTATTATGTTAACTATAACAATATATTTGTTGCCCGCGACTTCGTACGTGTGGAATTTAGAAAATTTCCCGCGTTTTTGCAACTTTTTTCAGTGATACTTCACTCATATTAGTTGCATCGTGATGTTTTTTAGCCTATAGTCTTCCTCTATAAATTCACTATCCAACACTGAAAGAATTTTTCAAATAATTTTTTTTTTTTGGTTCCTGAGCTCAGTTATACCACAATATACGTTTTGGGACGGAACCCTTAAAATCCTTTCAGACATTATATCGTATAACGTCCTCTTCTCAAGCCAAGCTTACTTGTGTTATGTGTAGGTACCTACATGTAAATTTAGAAAAAAAATCCCGCTTTAGCAACATTTTACACTGATGCTTCGCTTCTGTTAGTTGCAGCGTGATGTTATATCGCCTATTGCCTTCCTCGATAAATGTGCTATCCAACACTGAAAGAATTTTTCAAATCAGAGCAGAGGTTCCTGAGCACATAAATATCACAAAATATATACACAGGGTTGACGTTTAAAATTGACGACAAGTGACTTTAGCCTGGCTAAATCATACTTCATAGAATAATGATATTTCTTATGACGTATAGTCTGTATCATAGACACATAGATAGATATTTCATATACACATAGTAAGTGGCTTCAAGTCGACTGAGTGATGCAGCCACAGAGACACTTCTAGTACAACTGTGTTCCTGAGATTAGCGCGTTTAAACAAACAAACTCTTCAGCTTTATTATATTAGTATCGATATAAGTGTACTTAATACTGAAATGCATTGTTTGTTACGATAACTGAACAATTATTTTGTAATTATGTTGATAATAATAATAATTGTAATTGTTTATCGATAATGCGCACTTTAAAATTATCTACCGACTCCATGTTGCATCTTCATAACAACCAACCCTAAACAAATTACACAAAAAAAGCATCCTCTTGAACCACTTTATTTAAGGTAGGGGAGCCCACGATGCTAAATGGGGATCTCGATACTCGAGCGTCAGACCTATTGCGTTGCAAAGCTTAGATGATAAGAAGAAAAAAATGTTATGTGTTATATCATGTTACATGTATACCTTTTCATCGGTGGGGGTAGCGGCTATAGATTTTTAATTAAGTAATTTTTATGTACGAATTTTTATTATTTCGGCTTGCGGAAATCAACAGATTATATATTTTTCGTTGTCCTTGAACTTTTCCTTCAAAATAAAAAAAATTTTGCTACGCTCGAGAATATCGAGATGAGGTTTTTTTTTACAACTTTGCTGCCCTCCCCTTTCTTTACGTCACTCTCAAATTGTCAGATTAGTGGAATATACGTTTTTTAGGATATAATCAACTCACCTTGCCTTGATCTGACCCGCTCGAGAATTTCTGATGGTAAATTTATTTTACTCCTATATCCTTCACGGGCGGCCTTATATATGGAGCTCGTGTTTGGTGGAGGTACTTAACCGGGTACAAGGTATCCCCCTGTATGTTAATCTGTCGCGCTTTAGTAAATCCCCAAATCCCCCCTTGGCTCCCCTGCTATATTAAGAATTGAGTATTAAAAAAAAAGTCAACCGACTTCATGTGCCTTTGAAGTTTGAGGGTTTTCCTCGATTTCTCAGGAGGTAACCATCAGATCCAGACCTGGTTCCAATGGGACCAAATGGGAACCAACAGCTTTCTAATAAAAAAAGAATTATGAAAATCACTTTGCCCAGTTAAAAGTTATGAGGTAAAAAACATTAAAAAAAAATAAACTAAGCTATATGGTAATTATTTTTTATATGTATAAAAAGGCGGTACGGAATCCCAGGATTAGAAGTCTGTCAGCTGTCTTGTTCTTGCTTGACATTTCTCTTTTTTTCTTTTTTAGCTTCTTTGTTTTTCAATTTTTGAGTGCTAGCTGTAGCGACAC
This sequence comes from Orgyia antiqua, assembly GCA_916999025.1. Taxonomy (NCBI): domain Eukaryota; kingdom Metazoa; phylum Arthropoda; class Insecta; order Lepidoptera; family Erebidae; genus Orgyia; species Orgyia antiqua. Next base: position 2,411,641 of record OU779872.1, read on the forward strand.
CTAGTAACCAATAGCCTGTCACTACATAGTACAGCACAATAACGATAGATAATAATAAATAAAAAAATAATAATAACTGCTGAACACGTAGCCTGGTCGGAGAATTCTCCATTTTGTGGCTAACCACAAAATGGAGAATTCTCCTCTAAAGGAGCCCGATCACCCATGCTTCTCTAAAGTGGTGACCCCGACGTGATCCACATCCTTTCCTCATCACTCACAACACTCAGCCAGCCAGCTCACACTTCAGTTCCGACTCACTGGAACTCGCACTTCCGTTCCGACTCACTGGGACCCACACTTCAGTTCCGACTCACTGGAACTACACAATTCCGACTCACTGGAATTCGCACTACTGATCCTGGCAAGAGCGCAACTACAATCGACCTCCGGTTTTGGAGGGGAGTGATGTAGCGATACCTAGTGACCAATAGCCTGTCACTACATAATACAGCACAATAACGATAGATGGCGTTAAATGTCAAAAATGTGACGTCACAATGAATCTTACATTGCGAAAGTATGATTTGCATACGAGTTAAGATAGCTACAACATCTGAACATACAACAGTGGGGCGAAAGCCCTGGCCAGTGCTGAACACGTAGCCTGGTCGGAGAATTCTCCATTTTGTGGTTAGAGGAGCCCGATCACCCATGCTTCTCTAAAGTGGTGACCCCGACGTGATCCACATCCTTTCCTCATCACTCACAAGTCACAACACTCAGCCAGCCAGCTCACACTTCAGTTCCGACTCACTGGAACTCGCACTTCCGTTCCGACTCACTGGGACCCACACTTCAGTTCCGACTCACTGGAACTACACAATTCCGACTCACTGGAATTCGCACTACTGATCCTGGCAAGAGCGCAACTACAATCGACCTCCGGTCTTGGAGGGGAGTGATGTAGCGACACCTAGTGACCAATAGCCTGTCACTACATAATACAGCACAATAACGATAGATGGCGTTAAATGTCAAAAATGTGACGTCACAATGAATCTTACATTGCGAAAGTATGATTTGCATACGAGTTAAGATAGCTACAACATCTGAACATACAACAGTGGGGCGAAAGCCCTGGCCAGTGCTGAACACGTAGCCTGGTCGGAGAATTCTCCATTTTGTGGTTAGAGGAGCCCGATCACCCATGATTCTCTAAATAGCTATGGTTGTGCATTTGCCAACGTCAGTCTATTGACCTTATCAAATGCGTGCATTTTGCACAGACGATTTGTGCAATAACAAATTACTGTTCCGTATCTGTTTTCAAACCCATTCACTTATGACCTTGGCATGACATTCTAAAACAATGTTGTATTGCTGTTATCGGTGTTAAATATAAAATATTTGATAAAAGAATCCATGCGAAAAATATAGACTAGCTGTGTCCACGACTCCGTCCGCATGGATCGATATTTTTCGAACGACTCAATCGACTCAACAATTTTTTTAATTCTGTTTTTAGTCGCTAGATGGCGTTGCAAGTAACCAAATTGAGTAATTTCGTATTATGTAAATATCTCTTGATTGAGTGGACCGATTGCGATGAAACAAAGACTAAGTAATACCTTGAGTTGTGTACAATTTTCACGTATTACATTTATATTTTGACGAGCCTCGTGGTTGAGTGGTTTATGTAACGGACTGCCGATCAAGAGGTCACGGGTTCGATTCCCGCTCGAGACAATCATTTGTGTGATTTTTCTAATTGTCATACAAATGTTTGTACTGCGTCTGGGTGTTTCTATCTACTATATAAAAATAAGTCGGGTTTTCCTTCCTGACGCTATAACTCCAGAACGCACGGACCGATTTCCACGGTTTTGCATTCGTTGGAAAGGTTTCAGGCTCCGCGAGGTTTATAGTACTTTATAGTTCATATTTTTTTTTTATTAGTTTTACTTTTTTTTGGTATGGCAAAACAACGTTTGCCGGGCCAGCTAGTGTATTATAAGTATGTATTTACAAAAGAAAAGTAGTTATGTATTCTATCCGTATTCTGGTACCCATAACACAAGCCTAATAAGCTTAGCTTGGGACCAGAGGACGTTGTGTTAATGTCCATGAATATTTATATTTATTTATTTATATTTATAAGTGTTGTACATTTTACGTGATGCGTGCACAGATAAAAATTTTATTTCTATATCATACAAACTTTACACAAATGATCAAAACTTTTCTTGTTATAAAACAAAGTCGTTATTTCCGTAAGTATGTATGTTTCTATGTGAGCTTACATCTTCAAAACTACGCAACTGTTTTTGATGCGGTTTTATTTAATAGATAGAGTGGTTCAAGAGGCTGGTTTTTTGTTTAATTTGTTAAGACTTAATTCCTAAATTACACGAGTACGAAGTTGCGGCCAACAGTTAACTAATAAATATTATAAAACTGAAGAGTTTGTTTGTTTGAACGCGCTAATCTCAGGAACTACTGGTCCGAATTAAAAATTCTTTTAGTGTTGGATAGTACATTTAGCGAGGGAGGTGATAAGGTGTATGATTTTTATTTATTTTATTTTTTTTTATTTTTATTCACGCTGCGATTAATAGGAAATTTTTTTTTACAAAATCTTGACTTTTTTTAAATTTCCACGTTTTTCAAGTTACGGGCAGCAGCTTGCATTTGCATTATAATACGGAAATATACAATTAAATATTAAAGGCAAGAAAGGAATGTTGCTTAAGGTCATTTACTTTCAAAATGCAAGGCAAACTTATAGACCTTTCCATTAACACAGGCCATAAGATACTAGGCTGTTGACTGCGATTTCATGCACCTGAAATTTCAAATCACTACCTACATCTAGCTAAAGATTCACATTCGCCAACCCTCGCTTTTTCCCATTAAAAAAGATGAGCATGATTGGAACAACGCCACCTAACGGCATCGCGCGCAGTCACGCATGTATTTTTTTAGAATCATCATCATTCCGTCACGCCTTTTTCCCATGTGTGTACTGTGTGTAGGGAGTAGAAGTATATTCTGTCAGAGATGTGTCTTAAACTTTACCACAAGTCACTTCTAAAGAAGCCATTAAACTGCTGTAGTCTAAACAAAGTTCGTTTTCTTCATTTACACTCATTTATTTTGTTATCCATTCGTATATGATGTATAATAAAATATATTATATGAATTGTAAATAGCTACAAACAAAGGTTGTTACTAGTAAACAAATCGCGTCTGAGCAAAAATCAAACCCGCTATTAACGGCAGCCCGCTAGTCAAGCACTGCACCACGGGTTCTTTAAACTCGTGCGTCAACGAAATGTAACCCAAAAAATGTAGGTAACCAAAAATGTTGCCCAAGTAACGCCATCTATTAAATAATGTCGATAACTTGCAAAAACGAAACAATCGTGCAAATATTTTAAATAAAAAAAATAGGCAAACTATTGGTTTGAATTTTAATTATACATAATCGGATGTTCGTATTGCAATATTTTAATAATTCATTAGACACTTCCTTTTTTATTTAACCCAGTCTAAAAATAGCTCCAAATAAGGCGTTCAATAAAATTGTAAACACATGCGCCATCTATTCTTTCTTGTACTATTTAATCGACTAAATATAGTTGTTTATTTAGCGCATAATAACATTAGTAGTATGTTGACTTTTTATTTTATTCGCATTATACTATCTTGTATACTCGCTCTCATTTTAGCTTATAGGAGTTGCTCATTCCGTCTCTTTTCTAAAAGCTCCCGTTTGCCAGTATTCGAACTATGATTTATGGCGATCTCTTGACATTTCGTGCAATTAGGAAAATGTTAAAATACTGATATCGGTTGTTATTATTTACTGTTTATAACTAAAACATGATGATATTTCATGTAAATCATATTATAGTGGCCAAAAGTGGATCGCGTGAAGTGTCTTAACTGTAAAAACGTAAAAGGAAGATACCTAGCCAAGTGGATCGAATAATCATAAATAAAATAAAAATAAAAATATGTGCATAAAACTGTATAATTAAATGTATAGTTATCTCGTATGGGTACTAGGATATTGTGAAACTGATAAACATCCCTGATTTCACTGAGAAAACGCATTATTTAAACGATTTATCGAATACGTTTTTTTTCATAGATTGTTATTATTAATATTTTTTTGTGGTATTAATGTCGTGTTTTTCTCGTTGTTAGAATAATAGTATGTGTAATAATTAGTGTCTATAATTGACCAGTGTTTAGATAATTTCATAACAATCTCGAAGCTATTTGTGGCGTCGTAAAGAAAACCGCAAGAGCACTCGTAAACATTTAACAACTTCGATCGTTGCCAAAGAATAGATAATAAAAAAAAAATGTAATATTTTGGCGCGAAGTGCAAAATTTTAACTATTGAAAGATTTTGTGTTATGAATTTGAATATTTATTATTAAAATGGTTACGATGAATTCATCGGAAAAGGCGGCACAAAAGGCCTGTCAACAAGGGCCATCTAGGTAAGAGACATAAAAAAATACTCTTTGAGTTACAAATATTACAATAAAAAAATTAAAAAACATTCTCTACCATAATGTGCTTTTTAATTTTTTTTTTATATTTCCAGAGGGTTGAATTACTTATGTTTTTGCCATGAATAATTTTACTGTGTTTCCGCTAATTACTGCTTATATTTTACTTGCTGGATTTGGAAAATGTATCCTTTTCGCAAGATTTTTCACGAATGCTTCGCTCCTTTTAGTCGCAGCGTGATGTTATATAGCCTAGCATTCGATGATAAATGTAATATCCATTACTGAAAAATTTTTTCAAATCGGTCCATTAGTTCCTGAGATTAGCGCGTTCAAACAAATTAACTCTTCAGCTTTATAATATTCGTAAAGACCAGAGGATGTTACAGAATGAAATGTGAATAATTTCTTTTCAGAGACAACTCAAAATGTGTAAGAGAAGAGAAGGAGAAAGACAAAAAAGAGAACTTGGTCTCCAACTTACCTCCAGGAGTCCAAGCTCTTATGTCTACCATACCCTCACCAGAGGAATCTCCTAATTACCTGGTTTATAAAAAGGTTAGTATAATGCAAATGCACTGAATTCTGAGCACTTATCAATATCACACAAAGAATCACTATAGATTTAATATTGAAAAAAAAGAAAAAAAAGAGGAAAAATTAAAAAAAAAAAAATTATTTTAATATTCACGGGCATTTCACACAACGTCCTCTGGTCCCAAGCTAAGCTTATATGCTTGTGTTATGTGTACCAGAATACGGATAGACTACATATAATACTTTTCTTTTGTAAATACATACTTAAAATACATAGTAACACCCAGACACAGTACAAACATTTGTATGACAATTAGAAAAATCACACAAATGATTGTCCCGAGAAGGAACCGAACCCAGTTGATCTGCAGTCCGTTATATGAACCACTCAACCACGAGGCTCGTATGTCCATAGAGTTTGTCTGTTTCTTCTCCATAAGATTCGCGTTTGCAACAGACATCTAGTTTCTGACGTTTCATAACAGCTTGTACAACATGCCAACTTGAAATAAAATTTTTTGACTTTGACTTTGAATCTTTCAAATGATAAAATTATTACGGTGTCTTATTGTTTGACCAAAAGTCATTTGGCAAAACTACACTTGACAAACAACATTTGGCAAAACAAGAAATAGCCTATTGATCATTTTACTACTGATCATTTTACAAATATTTCATTTTGTCAAATGATCAACACTTAAATTGACATTTTATAAATGATTACTTTACAAAACTAACATTTGGCAACTGAGTTATCAGATAAATCTACTATTGGTCTAAAAATCTGGTATTCTTGTTAAAATGACCACATTTTGCACATTTTTTTGCAAAGCCACTGCTCTGGATTTTCCTAAAGAGACAATACTATAAGTATTAATTGATATATTTTATTAAATATAGATAGATAGAATGAAAAATAATGATATTTTACATTATTTGCAAAATAATTACATATTTACCCGTTCGTCTTTGGAGATATACATATAATATCTCTTTTATTAGATTGGGTTAGGTTAGAGCTTTAACCCCAAACATACTCATGATGCGTAAATATACAAGTTTGTTACTAAAAATGGCTCTTTTTTGTCTATATTTGGGATTGAACTCTAGTTAGTAAAAAAAATTTTCGAAAGTACCGTATTCCGACTAGCTCTTGACACATGATTGTGTCTCTGACTACTGAGGATCTGTTCTGTGACATTTACTTCCCAGGGTGCTGTAAAAGCTAAAGAATACTGTACACAGATAACATCCTGTGTGAGAGATGGAAAGCTGGTAAACAAACTCTGTACCAACACGCCTGGGGGCCAAATTTTTTAATTCTGTTATTACATTTATATTACTATGTTGATATAATGGTCAGTCACTGACGCCATTATGGCGCCATAGTGAGGTCATTATAAATAAATAAGTAAATATTCATGGACATTTCACACAACGTCCTCTGGTCCCAAGCTAAGCTTTATATGCTTGTGTTATGTGTACCAGAATACGGATATACTACATAAACTACTTTTTCTTTTGTAAATACATACTTATAATACATAGTAAACACCCAGACGCAGTACAAACATTTGTATGACATTTATGGATATCACACAAATAATTGTCCCAAGCGGGAATCGAACCCGCGACCTCGTGATCGGCAGTTCATTACATAAACAACACCACCACGAAGCCAAAAATATTAAATTATGACCAAAAATTATAGTAGACTACCAAATTTGATAAAATTTCGCCATAATGACACCATTATGTAGTCATTATGACACCATTATGTCGTCATTATGACACCATTATGTCGTCATTATGACACCAAACTTGATTTTTTGTCACAAATGATGCCACTAGGACGCCATAATGGTGTCATTGAGCTGTCATTGTGACAACATTGTATTGATTATATTGTGGTATACCGACTTGAGCCCCTGTTCAGCGCGGTATAGTAGATCATAATCCCTCACAAAGTGGAGGAGGCCCGTGCCCAACAGTGGAACGTTAATGGGCTGGAGAGAGAGATAGTAGGATAAATGATATTCTTTTCTATTGTTAGATGGAGGCAATCATTGAGAAGATGCAGGATGAGAACACTGGAGTACCTGTCAGGACTGTGAAGAGTTTCATGACGAAAATACCATCGGTAAATAATTATTATATTAATACTAACTGTTACCAACGACTTTGTACGCGTGTAATTAAAAAAATGGTCAAGTGCGAGTCGGACTCGCGCACACGAAGGGTTCCGTACCATTATCTATGCAACATAAGGCAACGTTATTAGTATCGAGCAAGAAACGGTAAAAAAATCATGTTTGTTGTATGGGAGCCCCCCTTAAATATTTATTTTATGTATTTTATTTTTAGTATTTGTCGTTATAGCGGCAATAGAAATACATCATCTGTGAAAATTTCAACTGTCTAGCTATCACCGTTCTTGAGATACAGCCTGGTGACAGACGCACGGACGGACGGACGGACAGCGAAGTCTCAGTAATAGGGTCCCGTTTTTACCCTTTGGGTACGGAACCCTAAAAACCAAACACTGACAAACAGGAGTTTACTTTAATGCTCGATAGATGGCGTTGTACTTCCTGGTCGTGCAAAAAGGATAATCAACGATCCTAAACTGGTAGAAGCAAACTTAGCCTCGAACATAGGCGCCGAGTAGCTAGTCTCACAGCATTCTACAGACTACATTTCGGAGAGTGTTCTGAGCTGTGGCGGATTTACCCTAAGGCCCGAATGGTCAGGCCTAGAGCGGCCATATTTAGGGGTGGACCCAATGAAGTAATTTTATTATGTAGTCTATATGGTGGATGCTGAGAAAGGGGCGGCTGATAGCTTGGGGCCTAGGGCGGCCGAGACCGCAAATCCGCCACTGGTTCTGAGGATGATCTAGTTGCCGCATCACCATTTCTACATCGCACTACCAGACAATCGGAACGTCACCATCTGCATGTTGTGGACATACCACCTGTCCGTACTAAACTTTTTGGGTCGCCATTCTTTTCACGAACTGCCAGGGACTGGTATAATTTACCGATGTCTGTGTTCCCCGAGAGTTACAATGTAGACACGTTCAAAAATAGAGTAAATAGGCTTTTCGCATAGTTGGTACGTTTTACCATTAAATATTCCATTGTCGCTTACCATCAGGAAGCATGGGATCAAGTGCCAACATGTTTTATGTAAAAAAAAGGTTTAATCGCAATGGTTTCGTTACACGCATTAACACTTAAGCTTCTTAAATTTTTTTTTATTTATACAACACAGTTTCGAGTTCAGCTATTACAACCACATCGGTTCCTTGGTGCAGGAGTCCAAATCGAAATTACCCGGTTTTTCTCGCAGGTTTTCACTGGCTCCGACCTGGTTGCCTGGTTGACTAGGCATCTACATCTGGAGGAAACATGGGAAGCTCTTCATCTAGCTCATCTCTTGGCTGCCCATGGTTACCTGTTCCCTATAGACGACCACTGTCTTACTGTTAAAAATGATAATACTTATTATCGGTGAGTTTTTATTAGCTTCGTTTGTATCTACGTATTTATGTATCTATGTTTTCCTTTGTATCTACATATTTATGTATCTACGTTTTCCTTTGTATCTACGTATTTATATATCTACGTTTTCTTTTGTATCTACATATTTATGTATCTACGATTTCCTTTGTATCTAGTTATCTTCGTGTCGTATCGTTCGTAAAATAAGTACCTACTTACAACTTTTTTTTAAATCTATGTATGTAGGTATTATACGTATACTTCTACTTATTTTGTATCTACGTTTTTTTCTTTGTAGGTATCTACGTATTATGTATCGACGTATTTATGTATTTATGTATATTCGTATCATGTATCACGTATCTTCATATCATGTATCTAGCCTGACACTATAAATTTTTAGTTTAGTTTGGCATGTAGAATTGGCACCAAAATTATGTGAATTTTAATTAAAAAATTAATATTTTTGTTAATAGATTCCAAACACCATATTTTTGGCCGTCAAATCAATGGGAACCGGAGAATACAGATTATGGTAAGTTTTATATGTTTTACTTTTAGTTCTGTACATATTTATCAATGTATTAATCTATGTAACGGAATCTTTGTAAGTGATTGTGCACTCACTTGCAGTAGTCGGATTGATCTGAAATGTTACACACATATTAAGGACTGATGATAATGTAATAATTTAAAATAATATTCAGGATTTTCAAGCATGTTTTTCAAGCTGAGTGCTAGACCGATGGTCAGTTGGTCGGCGTAGCTATATCTCTTCTCTTTCCAGCCCATTTATGTCCCACTGTTGGGCACGGACCTCCTCCACTTTGTGAGTGATTATGTTCTACTATACCGCGCTGACCAGACGTGTTGGTACAGAGTTTATTATAGAGTTTTCCATCTCTCACAGAGGATGTTTGTTATCTGTGTACAATATACCTTAGCTGACTTTTACAGAACCCTTGGGAGGAGATGGGGTGGTGACACAATATTATTTATAGAGATTTCACACAACGTCCTCTAGTCCCAAGCTAAGCTTATATGCTTGTGTTATGTGTACCAGAATACGGATATAATACATATACTACTTTTCTTTTGTAAATACATACTTATAATACATAGTAAACACACAGACGCAGTACAAACATTTGTATGATAATTATAAATATCACACAAATGATTGTCCCGAGCGGGAATCGAACCCGCGACCTTGTCAACGACAGTCCGTTACATGAAACATTAGACCACGTAGCCCGTGAAAAGCGTAAACGACGAAACTTTACTTTTTTTGTGTATATTTTTTAGCTGTTTATTTATGCAAACGCACTATGCAGAATAAGGCAAGACTAGAATTGGCTGATTATGAAGCTGAGTCTTTGGCAAGATTACAGAAGATGTTTAGTAGGAAATGGGAGTTTATATTTATGCAAGCGGAGGCGCAGAGCAAGGTATGTATAGAAAAATATAGTATATTTAAAAAAATAATTTCTCGGAATTCATGTGCCTTTGAAATATGAGGGTTTTCCATCGATTTCTCAGGAGATAACCATCAGATCTCCTTTTGGTGACGGATTAAGAATACAAGTGTCACCACCCCACCTCCTCTCAACGGTGCTGTAAAAGTCAGCTAAGGGATATTGCACACAGATAACATCCTCTGTGAGAGACGGAAAACTCTATAATAAACCCTGTACCAACACGTCTGGTCAGCGCGGTATAGTAGAACATAATCCCTCACAAAGTGGAGGAGACCGGTGCCCAACAGTGGGACGTAAATGGGCTGGAGAGAGAGAGAGACTAATTTCAGCTCAGTTTTTTTTTCACTATACAAGGTGGATACGACATATGGGCTTTTTTTTTTTAAACTGGAAATACTAGGTAACATTTTTAAGCTCTGTACCAAAAATCAAATAAATACAAGCAATAGTTTAGACGCAAATTTGGTTAAAAGTTTTAGTACTATAAGAACACGATGTATCTTTCGCGTTACAGCTGATAAGTTTATAGGCAAAGGTCATTTACCTTACATTCTTACAACCATAAATTACTATACGTTTCAAATGAGAATAGGATTGGCTATCTGTCAAAGTGATTTGAAAAATACTGACAGCAACGAAACTTTATTTGCGAATCAATAAATTATTTTTTATGTTTTGTCTTATCTCAGTTATTCTAAGTGCAAAAATATCTAAAATTTTTGAGGGATAATACTTCTAACATTAATATAAAAGAAAACAAATTTATTTCAATATTTCGTCGTTGGAGAATGACTGATAATATTATGTTCAACTACCAACCGCCATTTTGTCATTGTTATTGTGCCTTGTTGAGTTTTGAAGCTTGCCTAAGTTTTATTTTTTATGCTGTTAGCTATTTGCTTGTTCCCCGTCAGATAAATTATTTTTTTTTGTTATTTGTCGCCTATTTTGTGTTTTTGTGTTTTTATTTTGTATTTGTCTCGATTTGCTATTGTTTGTAATTGCATTTATCTCGCTAATTGCTCGAAAATCAGTAAAAGATAACGATAAGGTGATAAGTAAATTATATTAAAAAAATATCTTGTTTTGCTGACCCTACTAAAATTGTTTGACTTGACAGCTATTATGTCACAACATGACGCGGGGTTAATCCTATTCTCATTTGAACAGCATAGTACGGTACATATTACGATGCAAGTTGCCATTCTTCACTATTCAAATCACTTGCACTTTTATTACGAAAGTGACCAAAATAACAAAAAAGATGCGCTTGAAAGAGATAGAAAAGTTGCTATTGTACCTTAGATTATTTACACAGGGTGGTTGGAGTTAAAAGCTAATTAGTTTGTTTGAAAAAAAAGAAATCTCACTTTTAGGGTTCCGTACCCAAAGGGTAAAAAAGGGACCCTATTACTGAGACTTCGCTGTCCGTCCGTCTGTCCGTCCGTCCGTCTGTCCGTCCGTCCGTCTGTCACCAGGCTGTATATCAAGAACGGTGATAGCTAGACAGTTGAAATTTTCACAGATGATGTATTTCTATTGCCGCTATAACAACAAATACTAAGAATAAAATAAAATAAATATTTAAGGGGGGCTCCCATACAACAAACATGATTTTTTTACCGTTTCTTGCTCGATACTAATAACGTTGCCTTATGTTGCATAGATAATGGTACGGAACCCTTCGTGCACGAGTCAGACTCGCACTTGACCAATTTTTTGGTGCTATTTATTTTTATACTGTATCGATTTAATAATATACACCTATAGTATACGTAGTCCCCCTATGTCGTATCCACTCCGTATATTGTTAAGATCCCTTACAAACTTAAAAACCTCAAATATATTTTCAGGTCGATAAGAAGCGTGATAAGTTAGAAAGAAAAGTGCTGGACAGTCAAGAGAGGGCTTTCTGGGATGTGCATAGACCTATGGTAATTTTATCTGTTTATAATTATTACATGCAACAAAAAAACAAAAAAAAATGTCTAACAAAAAAAAAATTCCTGAAAATTAGCAAAAATAAAAATTTGTGTCACAATGAATTAAAAAAAGAATATTATGTGTTTGTAAGAAAAAAGTAAAAAAAAAGTTTGTATTTATGATAGTTAAGTAAAAAAAATCTGTCGAAAGTTAAGTAAGTAAAAGTTTCAAAGTGTTCTTTTTGTTTTTTTTATTATTAGGTATTTATATTTGGACTAAGAATACAAGTGTCACCACCCCATCTCCTCCCAAGGATGCTGTAAAAGTCAGCTAAGGGATATTGTACACAGATAACATCCTCTGTGAGAGATGGAAAACTCGATAATAAACTCTGTACCAACACGTCTGGTCAGCGCGGTATAGTAGAACATAATCACTCACAAAGTGGAGGAGACCCGTGACCAACAGTGGGACGTAAATGGGCTGGAAAGAGAGAGAGATGAAGCATAGTATGTTATATAACTTGTACTTACTAGAATATAATGAGATTATATTAGTTATAATATTAAAAAAAAAAATTACATATTTAAAAATACACGATCGAATCTAATATAAGATTTTATTAGATACAATCGATATAGTTTTATAGAAACGATTAGGATGAAAAAAAAACATTAGAAATAGAAAAAACAATAAAAAGTATTTATGAAATAGATAAGATCTTTTTTTTAAGCTGAAAACAGGAAGAGTGAACATTTAAAAGTTAATAAAAAAGAAAGATTTTCTTTAGTTTTTTCTATTTTAGACTTAATTTTTTGTTTTTATTTATAACATAAAAATAATAATATTATATTTTCACATTTTATTTAATAAGTTAAGATTAAATAATTTTTTTTTAGTTTTTTTTTTCTATTTTTAATGTATTTTTTTTATTTTATATTCTTTTTTACTTTGTTGTAATGATATTTTTTTTTATGAGTTTCTTTTTTTATTTTTTTTATTCTAATAGGTTTTTTTTGTTTTTTTTTTTGTAAAAAAATAGTAATTTTTTTTTGTTTTTTTTGCTCTTTATGCATATATTACATTATTTTTTCTTTCTCCCGCAGCCCGGTTGTGTGAACACAACAGAAATGGACCCTAAAAAGTCATCACGTATCAATGCGTTGAAAGCTAAACGTCTAAAACAATGTCAAGACTTAATATTACAACATAATTTGAAGGTTTGTCAAGTAAGTCCGCACGTAGACACTAGTCTAGTTCGTACGCCTAGAATTTACAAATCTTTGTACATCTTTGTACATTGAAAATGTTTACAAAAATAGAAGTCAGGTGACGGAACGGTATTCCGAGGTCGTGGGTTCAAGTCCCGCTTGTGGTAATCACTTTTTCCACCATAATTCAATTTATTGAGTAAAATCATAGCAAGTCAATTGCAAAATTAATAAATTACTTTAGTGACTTATATATTTTCAGACAAATCCGATTGTTACTATAACAAATCCACAAGAAAGTGAAGAAGAAATACAGAAAAATTCAGAAAAAGCTATCAAAGAGAATGGTAAGTTTATTTGTACTGTTCTATCTCTAGTCCATTACCGTTCCACTGTTGGGCACATTCCTTCTTCACTTTGGGAGAGACTATGTTCTACTATACGGAGATCCGTAGGAGAACTGGCGTATCCGACATATCCCGAAAGGTTAGCACGCTGAAGTAGGGATATCGGGAACGAAAAAAAAATATCGATGTGTCGATATATCGATATTTATAAAAATATCGATATCGTCTTCGATATATTATTTGAAAACTACCGATATATCGATATATCGGCAAAATTAAAAAATTGGCTAAGTGCGAATAGGACTCAAAAGGTTTCGACATCAAATTAAGAAGCATCAAATCGAGTCTACCAAAAAAGACAAAAAGTAATTTGTCTAAAAAAATATTAATACCGATATAGAAAGTAGGTACCTACTTGGTTTTCGGTCTGAAAAAAATATCGATTTTTATGCCATTTCGATACTTGAAATTTTATATCGATACATTGATATATCGAAAAATTAAATATCGCCGATATATATCGATATATTGAAAAAGTAATATCGATATATCGATATTTTTTCAACAAGCCTACGCTGAAGTGGCAATGGGCAGGCCACATCGCTCGTAGGACTGATGATCGATGGGGAAGAAAAGTCCTAGAGTGGCGACCACAACGCAGCGTAGGGTGACCCCCGACATCGTATGGAGCTATTGGATGCAAGCGGCATAAGACTGCGCGTTGTGGCGTTCTATGGGGGAGGCCTATGTCCAACAGTGGACGGAGAGAGGCTGGTGGATGGATGGATGGTCTAGTATACCGCGCTGACCAGTGGTCGTTTCTTCCACGAACTTGTAAACTCTGGAACCAACTGCCTGCTGCGGTATTTCCCGAACGCTATGACATGTCCCTCTTCAAACGAGGTCTACAAAGAGTCGTTTTCCCAGGGTAGGCAGCGGTTTAGCTTTGCCTCTGGTGTTGCTAAGTCCATGAGCGACGGATACCACTTACCATCAGGTGGGGCGTTGGCTCGTCTGCCATACCACGGCAATAAAAAAATAAAAAATAAAATGCAGTCCGCCTGCCATACGTTATAATAAGTTTTTTTGACACGATTGGGGCCGCCCCTAAATCTGGCCGCCCTAGGCCTGGGCATACCGAGCCTTAGGGTAAATCCGCCACTGATCCTCTTCTTCTCTGTCGTCTCGCTCTTGTCAGAGCGGTCGTGGTCACGCTGAGGCATCCGTGTCATTGGTAGAAGTGGACACGATTTTTTGCACGATTTGCCGCCATCTCTCCCTATTGCTAGACTGTCTGGTGCACTCTGAAATTCCAGTTCCCACTGCACATTTTACTTGGTCAGTCCAGCGCATAGGTGACCTGCCCCGCGACCTAGTGCCCTCTACTTTGCCCTGCACAACTAATCGCTCTATGGAGTCATTACTCCGCCTTGAAACATGGCCAAAATATTGCAGTATATGTGACTGTACTACGGATGATAAACGCTTCCTGGAGTATAGATACGTTGGTGCGTAATGCCGTCCATGAAATCCCAAGCATTTTCTTACAGCACCACATCTCCAGAGCATTTATCTTCCCCTTTTCCAGTTCACGCACTGTCCATGTCTCTGCTGCGTAAAGGAATATGGGGAATACGAGGGTCCACTGATTCTACAAGTGTTTTTAATATAGCAGCTTTTTGAAGAAGTTTATATGTGTATGTGGGTAGTTCTAAATATTGTATAGATTATTATCATGGAGACTAGAAGAAAGGAGGAATATCTCAGTATATTAAAAAGTGTCCGCTGAAAGACAGCAAATTAAGGTGGCGCCATAGTAGCAAGTGGAAGAATTTTAAAAAGAGAGCCACAAAATATTAGAAAGGAAAGAAAAACTTCCGCTTTGTTACAGAGCAGTTTTTTAAATTATTATATTATATAGACAAACATGACTATGAAATAAAATTATAGGGTGTTTTTAAGTACCCAAAATATTTGTAAATAGCAAATAGAAAATAGTATTAAAGAATTACCGCAACAGTAGCACACTTCACTCTGCTTATAACTGCTACATTCATATCATTCATCTTGCTACACTAGCGCTATTTGGGCGAGTGTTATTTGCTGTTTACAAATGGACACTTTTTGGACTGATCCCCCATACAAAATATTCCTCCTTTCTTCTAGTCTTCATGATTATTATTATTCGTTTCCAGGTGAATCATCACAGCCAGGAAGCACAGGTATGAACGGGACAGATACAGGTCAACAAGCTAAAGAGAAGTCCAAGAGTATTGAGCAGCAGATTGAAGCAGCTAAGCGTCAGGTCGCCATGTTGAGGGCGAGGCTTGAGAGGAGGAACGTTCGTGTTAGCAAAGTTGCGCAGATGTGAGTGTATTATTATATTACACACACATGTACTTTTTTTTTCTAACACTTGCGCGACTCATTTGTTTAAATAAAACTACTTTTTACGTATTTACGGTCTTATTCATAATGACTTATCGGAGGTTTCAAAATTAGCTAAAATAGGTTCGCGAAAATTGTCAAAACTTGTTATTCATAATAGTCTTTTTACGATAAAACGTTTATTATCTCTCCGATAAAATCTCCGTTTAAACCTCCGATAAGTGATTGTGAATAAGACCATTAGGGTTTTTTTTAAACAGCCCGACGTTTCGGATACTTTGCAGACACCATAATCACGGGTGAGACAGGCTGACCTAAATCTGTAAAAAAATTTGGTAAACATATGCGGGAACCATGATAGCTCAGATGGGAGAGCAACGGAACGGTATTCCGAGGTCGTGGGTTCAAGTCCCGCTCATGGTTATCATTTTTTCCAATATAATTTAGTTTATTTAGTAAACGCATAGCAAGTCAATTGGGATTGTTCATAATTTTTTATTTCTTTTTCTTCGTTCTATTAATTTTTTTTTAGTAAATATAGACTATTTTAAGCAACTAATTTCAATATTATTGAAATATTCACTATAAATAAAATTAAAAAAAAATACTTAAAGATATTATTTTAAATGTTGTGACGTCATCGTTGTACGCAATCTGTATATTGCCCTTTCCTGATAGACTTATGACAAATTGCAATACATCTTTTCAAAGTTGCCAAGTTGATATAATAGATCAATGTCAACTCCACCACAGAGTAGTATATCACTAAGAACGCCATAATCCCCGTTTTCCAATCAGCGCACAATAGCGCATTATGCGGCACAATGCTCAACGTTGAGTGTTCCAATTACAGCATCGCATCGCACAATCGAGCACTCTCAAAAGTGATGCGTGCAATCCATACTAACTTCAGCGACAGAAAATTAACAAGTATTTTTTCTTTAAATTGGCATTGATTGAAATTTTATTTATATATTATCGTTAGTAATATTATTTATTGTTAAAAAAATAATTTAAGGCTTTCTTTTCGTCGGAGTTTTCTGGAAATATTCAAAGTTAATTCAAGCTGTGTTAAAAAATAAATAAATATAAGTATGGATGAAGGTATATACAATGACTTTTTTTATATTCCACACATATAATGTGAATACAATGTTTATTTTAGAATTATTTTTTCTACACAACTTAGCGCACTCTGCTGGCGCATTTTAAAACTAATTCACGTTCCAATTAAGCGTCAGCATTGTGCGGCATTGTGCGGCACTGAGTCGCATTATGCTCTGCCATTGGAAAACGGGGAATATTTGAAGTCATTCATTTGAAGAGCAAATAGAGATCATTTGCTTTTTTGGAAAAATAATCGCTAATATAACAAATTTTCCGTAAAAACTAATGGATCATGATCAAAAACTCTATTCCCCGAAATGGTTTTCGAATTATGAGTTTAAAAAAAATATGAACAATGCCAATTGCAAAAATTATTTATTTATTTATTTTATTCTTAATTGTACACCATACAGAAGCATATAATTTAATAATAAAATACAAGATTGTACAATGGGCGGCCTTATCGCTAAAAACGATTTCTTCCAGGCAACCTGGGTATGGACCTTATTGAGGAGCGAGTAGAGCTGTCGGTGCACAAATATTATTATTTTAATATATACATAAACATATATTAAATATCCTATTAATACATATCATAAAATATAATATACAAAATATAGTATGACACTTTAATAAACTCAATAAAATATACAAGAATATATACATACACCCCGTTTTCCAATGGCAGAGCATAATGCGACTCAGTGCCGCACAATGCTGAACAATGCTGACGCTTTTTTATATATATTCTGTAAACAAAGTGTTATGAACCGAACTTCACTATCGATGACGTTGAGTGAGAAATGACCGGTGCATCTGGTGCTCAAGTCCACTATTTTGGAACAATTGTCATACCGGCACAATACCGGCACGATACCGTTGCAATTGAAGTCAAATATCCGTAGTCTGCTATATGCCGTCATAACGGTCTTTCAATGGTAATAGAATTGTCGATCTCTTTTATCTATGCATTGAATTTTCGGTCTCTTTTATCTATGGATTGTGTTAGAATGGTATGTATGTGTTGCCGTTTTTAAAAAATGCGTTAGTTGAAGTGATTTTCGAAATACTACTAATAAATTTAAACATTTAATCATGCTAGACTTCGTTTAAATATATTTGTACATACTATTTATTAGTATAAAAAGCAATGTGAAGTTTAGGAGATTAGTAAATTGCAATAAATTACAAAGAACAATTTCTAATATTTCTATCTATCTATTTTTTATTTATGGCAATCTGTCGACACAGGACAATTTAAAAATATTACTGTCAAATTCAAAATAGCAGACTACCGAAACATTTCAGTCATTGAATTGCAATTGTGAAGCAGTTGTGTACGAGACTAGCAATTTATGTCACTTTGACAATTGTAAGACAATGATGAAGTCGTTATGACGACACATTAATAGTAGACTACCAAAAACTTTACTATTGCACCATAATGGTACAATAATGGTACAGTTGTGACACCGTTGAAATACCCGACTCAGGGCCCTGTCCTCGTGGCTCGTCGCCGCCGACGCGCGTTCGTAATCCGCGCGCCGATAGTCGTAAAACACACCTTGTAAGCAAAGTACGCCGCGATTTGAATGCGATTTGAAACGTATTCTTTGCAACTGTTTTAAGTGTTAAAATTGTTACCAGTAAATTGATTGTTGATAAAACTAATTATCCTTGTTGTGTGAATCGATAATTACAATTGAAAATTAAACTGTGAATTACTGTCGACGCGAAATTTCGCCTTCTTGACCGACATAGGCGTATTATAAAAACTAGTTAATTTTGTGTGTCTATATTTAATACTATTTAATGTTAATTGAACTATTTGATTAGGGTACGATGGGACTGTCATACACAAAGGGTAAAAGTTCAAAAAAAAAAAATGCTGACGCTTAATTGGAACGTGAATTAGTTTTAAAATGCGCCAGCAGAGTGCGCTAAGTTCAGTGTTGAAAAAAATAATTCTAAAATAAACATTGTATTCACATTATATGTGTGGAATATAAAAAAAGTCATTGTATATACCTTCATCCATACTTATATTTATTTATTTTTTAACACAGCTTGAAATAACTTTGAATATTTCCAGAAAACTCCGACGAAAAGAAAGCCTTAAATTTTTTTTTAACAATAAATAATATTACTAACGATAATATATAAATATAAAATTTTAATCAATGCCAATTTAAAGGAAAAATACTTGTTGATTTTCTGTCGCTGAAGTTGGTATGGATTGCACGCATCACTTTTGAGAGTGCTCGATTGTGCGATGCGATGCTGTAATTTGAACACTCAACGTTGATCATTGTGCCGCATAATGCGCTATTGTGCTCTGATTGGAAAACGGGGACAATTACGTATAATAAATACATATACTCTATATGCTTAAAGACAGTACAGTAAAAATACTAAGTGCTTAAGATATAGTCCAACTAATTCTATGCTGACAGTTCCAGGTAATGCTCTTTTACCATCATTTTAAATGATTTCAATTACTGTAAAAAGTAGTTTTATTTAAACAAATTAGCCATGCAAGTGTTAGAGAGTTGGGTGTTAGCATGTATGTTAGTTTTTAACTCATAAATATGTATATTTTTAGGTTTATCTCGTATTGTGAGCAGTATGCAGAATATGATGCGTTTCTCACTCCTCCTGAATGGCCAAATCCTTGGATAAGTGATACTACGGAGATGTGGGACCAGGAAAAGCAATGGTAAGTGTACAATAAAGATTATAATTTCAAAAATTAATGATGATTTTAAAAAAAAATGTTTGACAGGCTTCATGTGCCTTTGAAATTTGAGGATTTTTCTGGATTTCTTAAAAGATAACCATCAGGTTCTGACCTGGTACCTCATAACTTTTAACCGGGCGAAGCGATTTTCATGATTCTTTTTTTATTTGAAAGCTGGTGTCCCATTGGCACCAGGTCACGATCTGATGGTTATCTCCTGAGAAATTGAGGGAAACCCTCAAATTTCAAAGGCACATGAAGACGGTTGAATTTTTTTTTAAAAAATACTCATATTATATTTTGTATTAAATATAAGGCTGTTGCTAGTCGTCCGGTTATACGGACGACTAATATTCAATATTTGTCCGGTTATCGGATGAATAAAATATATTAATCGTCCGGTTATCGCATTATTACGCATTATCGCTGATGCTGTTGTTTTCATCAAATTAGAAGGCTGTTGATAATCGCACGACAATCGTATGAATAAAAAATAATTATTTATACGACTACTTTATTATTTGTACTAATTACGTTTCATATAACTTTAGAAATTAAATAAAATAAGGTTTTCGAAATAAATAAAAAAAAAACCCTAACCTAACCTTCACTCGGTTAGCTTCGAGATCTAGTAACTCCGCAATTTTTTCCTTTTGCTCCTTAGTTAATCTTCTGCTCCGTGGATAGTGTCGAAAAAGATTTTCACTTTTTTCACGAAAAAAATTCTTAGTAATAAATTTAATAATAAAAAAATAATAATATCCGTATGAATATACCTACTCATTCAAAAAAAAAAAAAAGCCGTACAAATAGTCGCATCCACGATTGTCGGATGAATAAAAAATAATTAATTATCCGATAATCGTATTAATAGACACTTCCTTTATTCGTCCGATTATCAGACGATTAGACACTTCGTAAACATAATGGTCCGGGAGCCAGGTACATTTTTGGTTAATATTCGATGATCTAGGGCCCTGACTATACTAAAACGCTTTTCGACTGAACGCGTTTCTCTTTCTCTTCGAGTCGCATTATATTCCCCACCTTTTTTTTCTACCGAAAATCTTGTATATACATGTGCTATACACAAGAAAGGCCCTTTGTCCACAGTCATAGGTGAAACTTACCCTCTCCGACTATATCTTTTGCTATAGCATAGCATCTGGAAGAGGTAATTTTAATTTACAATCTAGCTGCAATATATAAAGGAAGAATAACTTAAGAAACGTTATTTTCTCCCGGACGAAAATTTTTAAGAGGATTGTTAAAATACGAAAAAATAAAAAAATGGTCAAGTGCGAGTCGGACTCGCGCACGAAGGGTTCCGTACCATTATTTATGCAACATAAGGCAACGTTATTAGTATCGAGCAAGAAACGGTAAAAAAATCATGTTTGTTGTATGGGAGCCCCCCTTAAATATTTATTTTATTTTATTTTTAGTATTTGTTGTTATAGCGGCAATAGAAATACATCATCTGTGAAAATTTCAACTCTCTAGCTATCACCGTTCTTGAGATACAGCCTGGTGACAGACGGACGGACGGACGGACGGACAGCGAAGTCTCAGTAATAGGGTCCCGTTTTTACCCTTTGGGTACGGAACCCTAATAAATTGAATAAAACTAATCAAAAATAAATAAAATTAAAACAAATAATTTAATTATTAAATAATATACCTACATCTAAACATCTATACTCACAAACTTTCACAGTAGTACTTACTAGGATGTATGTTCTTACCCTTTGGGTACGGAACCCTAAAAAATTAAAAAAAGTCTGCTAGCTGTAAGTAGAGGGAAAAGTCGTCAGATAATAAGATTCAGTAGGTGAAAGATGCTGTTTCGATAACGAAACAGCATCTTTCATCTACTGAATCTTATTATCTATATTAGCTACCTTTCAAGGTACCAGCTGACAAACTTTCCACCGAGATACAGCAAGCTGATATTAATTTTCATTCATAGTAGTATTTGACGAGCCCCGTGGTTGAGTGGTTCATGTAACGGACTGTCGTTCACGAGGTCGCGGGTTCGATTCCCGCTCGGGACAATCATTTGTGTGATATTTATAATTGTCATACAAATGTTTGTACTGCGTCTGTGTGTTTACTATGTATTATAAGTATGTATTTACAAAAGAAAAGTAGTATATGTATTCTATCCGTATTCACATAACACAAGCATATAAGCTTAGCTTGGGACCAGAGAACGTTGTGTGAAATGTCCATGAATATTTATTTATTTATTTATATTTATTTAGCACTAGCTGGCCCGGCAAACGTTGTTTTGCCATACCAAAAAAAAGTTAAAAACAATAAAAAAATATTACTATAAACCTCACGGAGCCCGAGACCTTTCCAACGAATGCAAAACCGTGGAAATCGGTCCGTGCGTTCTGGAGTTATAGCGTCAGGAAGGAAAACCCGACTTATTTTTATATAGTAGATATAAACAATCACCAGGTAAATTTTTTGTTGAGAGGAAATCATTGAAAATATAATTTTTTTTTCATGTTCATGTAGCCAGCTGACGTCCACCGTGTTATGGTCAGCTGACTTTGTTTTTCTATCAAAGCACTCGATAAACTATAATCTGACAAATTTTCAAATGACAGGAAATGACTGAAAAAAAATTTTTGTTCTCTATGTTTGGGAGGCTGCCACTGCCCACCCCACCCACGGAGTCGCAGCTGACGGTCACGAGTATTCATAGTATAAGTCCCTCATGCATTTCTCGAATTTTTGATTGGGAGGGATTTAGTCATGAAAAACTGTCACTGGCTCCTGGACCATAAATTGAACCCACATTTTGTTTACAGTAAGGAGCCACTACCATTGCGAAGGGTTCGTCGCTGGTCTTTTAGTCTACGCGAGCTGTTACAAGATAATGCTGGCAAAGAACATTTTGCTAAATTTCTATCGAAGGAGTTTAGTGGAGAGAATTTGAAGTAAGTTATCTTTCTAACATGCATTTATAAGTTCAGTACGTATCTATCAATGTATTAATCTTTGTAACGGAATCTTTGTAAGTGATTGTTCACTCACTTGCAGTAGTCGGATTGATCTGAAATGTTACACACATATTAAGGAACGATGATAATGTAATCATTTAAAATAATATTTAGGATTTTTTTGCGTTTTTTAACAAAGTAGATTATTATTTAACGCGATTAGCGTCGTTCATATGTATCTATGGTATGTATTATCCATATGGTGACGGATTAAGAATACAAGTGTCACCACCCCATCTCCTCCCAAGGGTGCTGTAAAAGTCAGCTAAGGTATATTGTACACAGATAACATCTTCTGTGAGAGATGGAAAACTCTATAATAAACCCTGTACCAACACGTCTGGTCAGCGCGGTATAGTAGAACATAATCACTCACAAAGTGGAGGAGACCCGTGACCAACAGTGGGACGTAAATGGACTGAGAGTGAGAGAAGAGGAAAGGATGACACTTGTATTCTTAATCTGGTTACAACGCCGCAACAATAGTTGGACTAAAGGTCATCATTCAAATTGGGCTAATTTTTATTTTGCCGGGCCACTTAAAATAACTGTTTGATTTTGATAGAACACAATATTGTAAGCATTTTTTATTACTACACCAAAGTTCTAAATCGATTCCTTGAGATTTTATTTAAGGTTAAATATTTAGCCTGATAGCGATATATATATATCGGAGAAAATCACCGTAGACATCACCTGTAGTTACAGCCAGAGCAGTCATCCATCTAAACACATTGTAATACTGAATAAACTAACTACGATAATTAAAATATTCTATGGACTACGATGAGATTGATCCGTGGCTTACGACACGTGTAGCTGGTTTGGAAGGATCCTTTTATGAAATTTCAACGGTTCACCATTCAGTCTCACCAACTACAGTAAATAAACGAATTACTCACCATTTACACCATTTAAGGACCCACATCACAATCTTGGAACCTAAGTTAAAACTAAAAATGCTTCAGTAAACTATTTTAATCACGTCTCCTACGACATATACATAATATACTCGTAAGCGCACATGCCGAGACTGTATTCGGCCTCAAAGTAGGTAGAAAAAAATCCCCCCCCCACTAACTTCACTTAGATGTTCGGAGGGTCTCCGAGTACTATGGTGAAAGTTCGAAGTGGGCCACGCGCTAAGTGCGAGCGAGATAGGGTACGTCCCGCAGTAAGTGTGAGCGAGATAGGGTGCGTCCCGCAGTAAGTGTGAGCGAGATAGGGTGCAGTGGCGTGCACATAATTTTGAAGCAGGGTAGGCTCTTATACTGTAGGTAGTACTCTTATAGATTTTTAGCATAGCCACGCGACGGATCTCTAAGTCGGAAACCATGCCAACAGAACAAATTTAAATCTGAATATCCCGAATCAGTCCACACTGTACTAGAATTACTAAACAATAACTACGTACGTACATACATACGTACATGTACGTATGTACATACGTTTCATAACTTTTAACATGAAATTTTCGAGTTACATTGGTGCCTATTCTATGTGCAGACCTAAACTTAACTTAACTAAAAAATGAAAATTGATAGCGTCTATAACACAATTCGGCAATGTTAACAGAACTTTTTTTATATAAAAACTGTTTATTATAGACTAACGATTTTAATTAATATAAATGTGTGCAAAAAAATAGCGAAACATTTAAGATACAGCAATAGCTGTTTTCATTTTTTAGTTAATACCTATTATACCGTTGTCCGTCCAGCTACGCGTGGCGCTGATTCGATCGGTACCGCGCTCGCATGTTGTAACAAAAAACCTTTATAGCTTCTTATCTATAATACCTAGAGTGAAGACAAATACTACGAAAAATTACTAGAAGACTACAGATGAAATCTATCTATTTTTTAAGATCTGAAAATTTATTTTAAAGTATTAAAAATGAGAACAGAAGAGGACAGAGGAGAAAACATAACAATCCAAAATATAACTCGATTTTACTCTTAAAACTGTGATATGTATGCTATATGTATACTTAATTATAAAGCACAAATCATCTAGTTTATCTTGATGTATAATAATATTAATAGTCTATGAACTCATAAATAAAATTAAACTACTTACGACAATCCGCTGGAACTTCAAAACCACTTGTTTACTAAACACAAAGCGTAAAGTGGACTGAAGATAAAAACTGCCATCTAGTGATTATGGATTGTGAAGTAATTCATCAGCTATCTATTACACAACTTATAGACGCAAAAAATAACGCAATTTGTCCATAGATGTCGGTATATCTAATCGTAACTGACTGTTGATACTCGTTTCGATACGAGATTTACCAAAAATATTTAATTTTAAGCAGGCCTCCAGATGTTTTTCTGTATGGTCATGCTTCTTTGTCGCGGAATGGAAATTATTTAAATCTGAATATCCCGAATCAGTCCACACTGTACTAGAATTACTAAACAATAAGCAAGGGAAACAAAATAATTTATTCGTGAGTACACAACCACATAGCCAGTTATACGTTTCATAACTTTTAACATGAAATTTTCTAGTTACGTTACCCTTTTGTTGATTAAGTTGTAACTCGGGTATACATCTACCTATAGACACAATTTGAATTTTTTCACCGAACGACAATTGTGAGAACTTGTTATTTTTAATTTTTAACAAACACACACTATCAACACACATTTCACAATCAAATAACATTTTATAATCAACAAACGGAAATCCATACAATTATTAAATTAAAGAAACTCAATATTAAACAGTTC
Source organism: Orgyia antiqua (assembly GCA_916999025.1). Lineage (NCBI taxonomy): Eukaryota > Metazoa > Arthropoda > Insecta > Lepidoptera > Erebidae > Orgyia > Orgyia antiqua. The sequence goes on from OU779872.1 coordinate 2,437,090, forward strand.
AATGAATCACATGAAAAAATAAAATGGCCTCCGTCGAACCAAGTAACGAACGAACGCCGAATACTCGCGAAAACTTCCGATCGCTAACTCATGCGGCATGACATGCCGTACAAAGCGTCTTCAATATGCAAGCCTGTGTGCGTTTGCGAACTGTGCACGGACACCAAAATTTCTACACACATATGAACTCATGGCAGGCGGGCGGCGTGGAGCTTGCTCGCTACGCTAATATTATTCCTTCGCCAAACGCCTGGCAAAAAACAATTTGCAAGCACATATTGGTGCTATTTATGAATTATTAGGTAGGCGTTTTTAAGTTATAATATTTTGTTTAATTAATAGTAAATAAATGAATAAATTCATCTAAAACATACGAACGTTTTATTAAAATATCTGTGAATGGCAAGTAAAGCAGTGCTTATAAGCTTGTATAGAGCGCACGCCACTGATAGGGTGCGTCTGTATTTATCTCACAGACTTGATTTAGAACTTTGGTCTAGTAATGAAAAATGATTATTTTGTTATACTCTATGAGAATATTAAGTTTATTTGCGTTGGCCGACACTTTCAAAATTAGCCTAAAAATGTATGGGAAGTGAATTTTCTCTTTTGTAGCTGTTACTTCATAGATGGCGCTATATTAAAATATATTAATTTTAAAGCAGTTCATATTCTTTGTTGTTCTACAGAACATTTCGTTTCGAGTCATACTTTAACTTTTAAATATTTCAGATTCTGGTTAGCTGTACAAGAATTAAAGGCTTTACCAATACGTCGGGTAGCATCTAGGGCTAAAGAAATATGGAAGGAGTATTTAGCATCAGATGCAAATTCACCCATCAATATTGATGCAGCCAGCAGGTATGCTTACCATCACATACTTCTTTTGCGTCGTTTGAAGTGTAATTATACAAATATTATAAAGCTGAAGAGTTTGTTTGTTTGTTTGACGTGCTTCGTGGTGGAGGCCCCCGACATCGTTAAGGTCGTATGGAGCCATTGGATGCAAGCGGCACAAGACTGCACGTTGTGGCGTTCTATGAGGGAGGCCTGTGTCCAACAGTGAATGGCTGAAAGTGTTTTGAATTTTGTGATATTTTTATTATTTTTCTTACAGGGAATTAACTCGAGTTAAAATCGAGTCTGGAGCTGCTGATAGATATTGTTTTGATCAAGCCCAAGTAAGTATTAATTCAGAGCATTTATACAACGAGAGTTGTCAATAAATCATAAGTAAATGCTCACAATAACTCGATCGCTATAAAACGCTATTTTAAAGGTCAAAGGTCAAGGTCAAATGTAAATGCCATGGGTGGTAACTAAATGTCGTATCTCAGTCATCTCAGTCAGTAGGTCAATGAAAACTTATTCTAAGCGTCAAAGGTCAGGTTCGAACGCTTTTTATGGTATTTAAATGTTACAATAGCTCATACTAACATAGTACTACTTTTCTTTTGTAAATACATACTTATAATACATAGTATATACATACGGCCTTCCCTCTTGGATTCCACGCAGAGTGGACGTGTTTCTAGTGAATATTTAGCATAATTTTTATTAATTTAAGTGCAAAAATAGTGTAATAGTGTTTTGGTCAGTACCAGGAGAGCAGAAATAAATAGTAGATACACCAACGTGAAGGTGGGTGATGGTACTACCTTGGTGAGCGGGGGAGTTGCTGCATGCACGGTGTCTAAATATTTGCTCAGTACCAGGAGCTCAAAACTTAACAAGAGATACGCCAACGTGCGAGAGGGTGATAGTGCGACCTTGGTGAGCAAGACAGTTACTATTTACATGTGTCTCTGCAATTAAGAAGGGTTGTCCACGCCCCTTTATCTACTCCCTACACTTGGGCCACGCCACGCCACGCCCTTGATGCGCATAGGCAAGTGTTGACACATGCTTATCTCACTTGCATTTCACTATTGTTGTCCTGCTCTCTACAAATACCAAACTGTTGACTGTATTACCTACTGCGCAAAACACACCTACCGTTTTTCTGTGCAGTGCGCCTTGAATTAATATTGTACGAAACATTTTACACTTATAAAAGGCTCTGTTAACGAAGAACAAAATGTCTATTGAACACTCTTCGCCGAAAACTGCTTCTGCTTTACTTCAGCACTCACAGTCATCGCCTGATTTGTCAGATAACATAAACATAACAATGAGATCGCAAAAACTCAAGCGCAAACAGGGAGACGATCGGGAATATTTTGTGCAGCAATTTGAAAATATGTTCTCAATGTGGACTAGATCTTAATAAAACACGTTGATAGTTGACTTTAGACTGATTTTTATTAGTTCATACATAGGTACAAAAGTAACTATATGTAACAAACAGATGGCGCTAGTTGTATTTCAATGTCATGTATAATAGAACATTTTAACACCACCACTCATTGAAATAAACACAATATTATAAAAAACTAACAAATAAACTTTATTTTACATTTCAGGTTTAATTTTGATTGTTATGTAAACCTAATTCTGACAAAAATTTATAGTGTTTAACACTAGGCAAACTTTTTGTAAGAATATCTGCAGGCATACATGAGGTATTTAAATAAACAATTTTAATCAAATCATTTGCGACAGCTTCTCTAATAAAATGAAAACGCACATCTATATGTTTACTTCTTTTATGACAGATAGAATTTTCAGTAAGCTTTTTAGCACTCTGGTTATCATTATACAAAACTATAGGACACAAATATTTTCCAGTTAGTTCAAAAAACACATTTTTAAGAAAAATTGCTTCTTTACTAGCTTCACAGATTCCCATATACTCGGCTTCAGTACTTGAAAGTGCCACTGTTTGTTGCTTTCGACACTCGTGTGAAATTACTCCTCCGGAGAGCTTAAAGTAAAAGCCTGTATAAGACCTTCTGTCAAGTATGTTAGAAGCCCAATCTGCATCTACATAACCAACTATATCTAATTCATCCTTAGTGTAAGTTAACCGATAAGACTTAGTTGCTTTTAAATATTTCAACACTCTCTTAGCATGCTGCCAGTGAGTTTTATTAGAACAATTATTGTACTGACTCAAGTAACTAACACTAAATGAAATGTCAGGTCGTGTAAGTACAGAAAGGTACATGAGACTTCCAATTAATTTCTGATATGGATATTTTTCATCACAAATTTTACCTTTTTCTAATTTTAAATTTATTTCCATAGGCGTTATGGATGTTTCATTACAGTTATTTAGACCAAATTTAATTAACAATTTATTAATAAATTCTTCTTGATCAATACACAAACCATTTTCAAAAAATTCTACCCTTATACCTAAGCATTGCCTCAATTGACCTAGATCTTTTAGCTTAAATCTAGCACTTAATTGACATTTTAAATTATCTACTTCTGTGGAGCAGTTTGAAAACACAAAAAAATCATCGATAAACAAAGCTATGTAGGTAATTTTTTCTTCATCTGACTTCACAAATAGGCAAGGTTCATGTTTAGATTTTTTATAATTCAATTCTAGCAAGCACTCATCCACCTTTTTATACCAAGCTCGTGCAGATTGCTTTAAGCCGTATATGGCCCTTTTCAGTTTAAGAACTTTACCTTGAATAGCTAGGTTTGGTGGTGGCTGCATGTATACAGACTCTTCTAAATTACCATTTAGGAATGCCGTAGTCACATCATAGTGGGTTATATTCATGTTCAATTTTACACTCAAAGCAAACAATAACTTTAAAACTGAATACCTTAATACAGGTGAGAAAGTTTCCGTAAAATCTACACCTTGTTTTTGGCTAAAGCCCTTTGCAACTAACCGGGCTCGATAACGCACTGTATTGTCACTGTTGAGTTTTTTTTTATATACCCATTTACACTGCACGACTGTGCCACTACTAGGTTTATCTATCACTTCCCATGCATCACACTCACTAAACGATTGCATTTCATCCTCCATGGCCTTACACCATTCTTCTCGTTCTGGTCCATTTATAACATCCGTATATGTAAGATTTTCTTCAATATCTAGACATAAACTGGTATAACCATACCTATTTGGTTTCTTTCTGTCACGCTTCCCCAACATAATCTCCTCTGGCTGCTCAACTACTGTTTCATCAAAGGAAGTGTATAAGTCTTCAGAGCTAGAAGAAGAATCTTCATTAGGCACATATGTCACATCAGATTTGTTCATCTTAGGTTCAGGTTCAGGTATGTTAGATTCAGCATTATTACTCTCCTTTTCTTCCACGATTGCTTGGGTCATGTCTGTGGTTCTAGGAGTACTTTCTATGATAATAACATCTCTACTGGTGATTATCTTACATGTCTTGGGATTGTAGAGCCTGTAGCCCTTAACATTGCTTTCATATCCAACAAGTATATGTTTAACAGCTTTCTTGTCCCATTTTGCAGTCTTTATTTTTGGTGTATGGACCATTGCTGTACTACCAAACACTCTAATGTGGCTCATGTCCGGCTTTCTGCCCGTCCAAAGTTCGTATGGAGTTTTTGTCAATCCTGATGCCAATGACCTATTTCGCAGATACACAGCTGTGTTGACAGCTTCTGCCCAGAAATTTTTTGGCAAATCAGCGTCAAACAACATACACCGAGCTTTTTCCACCACTGTTCGGTTCATCCGTTCACACATTCCGTTTTGCTCCGGGGTGTACGGATTTGTCTTTTGATGCACTATTCCTGCTTTAGATAAAACACTTTCCATTTGTGAAGAGCAAAATTCTCCACCATTATCTGTTCTCAATACTTTTAGGTACTTTCCAGTTTGTCGTTCCACTAACACTTTGAATTCCTTGAAGTATTTGAAGACTTCATCCTTGGTCTTTAGAAAATAAACAAAAGCCATTTTGCTATAATCGTCGACGAAGAGCAAAAAATAGCGTGATAATCCAATTGAGACTTGCTCCATTGGTCCACATACGTCAGCATGGACCACTTCGAGCAAAGCTTTACTCCTGGTACCTTTGTGTTTAAACGGTAGCCTAGTCTGCTTACCCTCACAACAAGTAATACACTTGGATTTTTCAATCACAGCTCTGTCTTTATAGCTTATACCTTCGACTACACCATTTTTCATAGCGTCAAGGTCATTTTTATTGATATGTCCCAACCTTCTGTGCCATACTGCACTAGTTGTGTCTACAGCTGAGCCAGCAAACAACTTCTCAGGCTTGATGTGTAACCTATAAACTCCATTTACTAATTCTGCCTTACCGATCAGTACATTACGTCGATTGCGTATGTAGCAAACTTCTTCTTCGAAACAGACACTGTTTCCATTTCGGATTAGCTGACTAACTGATAACAGGTTAGTAGTGAGTTTTGGTATGCACAACACATCTTTCACGGTAATATCATATTCTGAGTCGTCAACAACTGTCGTTATTCTAGTATTTCCTGTACACATTACGGGTACTGTCTCTCTGTTTGCAACTATTATATTCTTCACAATTGATTGATTTAGTGAAATATTCTCTATGCGATTTTTATTTACAATCATATGAGAGCTCGCTCCTGAGTCTATGTACCAATCTAAATGATGAAATTGATGATCTGGATTTAAAAATATAGCACTAAATGCATTTTCTGTTTTATTGCGACTGTTTTGAGGATTCTGGGGGCACTTATTCATAAAATGTCCGTTTTGTTTACATCGATAACACCGAATAATTTTTGTCGATTTCTGATTGGTCGACTCGTTCGAGTTTGAGTTTACGTTCCGTTTTTCGTAGCGTTGGTTTTTACGACGCTGCCAACCTTTCGACAAAAAAGCACCGTCAGTGCTGCCAACTGAATTTATTTCCATGTCAAGCAATTTTGCTTTAATGGCGTCGGTACTTATCTTCATGCCAGAATGCTCGATGGCCATTATCATTGGCGCGAATTTTTCGCTAAGCCCTGCTAATAACAATGAGCCAACCCACTCGTCAGTGATATCAAATCCAGTACCTTTTAATTTTTGCGCTGTATCTACCGTTTGGGTTACATAGGCTGTCATCGAAACGCTATCTTCGAGCCTAACTGAAATAAGTTGACGTAGTAAACTGATTCGGCGTGTGAATCCTGAGTCGTCGAATAACATTTTTAGCCGATTCCATACTTCTTTTGCAGTTTTTTCATTTTTAATATGCACATACAAAGAACTGTCGATGGTCATAATAAGTTTTGCTTTGGCCTTTTTTTGATCTGGAGAAATTGCATCCTCTGCCGTCGTCTCCTTGGTAATATCCACACCATCCAGCAAAAGAAAATTCTCAGCTGCGAATGCCCATTCATCATAGTTCTCCCTGCCTTTGAGTTTCGGCACGTTCACGATATAACTGCCCGCCATTATAACCACGTTGCAGTATTTACGGCTTTTTAGCACTATTTTTATATACACTTAGTTGCGCACAGATAGTCCACGTAAATCTTGGAGAAAAAAAATAATATGAACAGCAAATTTAACGATAAATTACGATTTAATAGCCCATAACCTAATAAAACACGTTGATAGTTGACTTTAGACTGATTTTTATTAGTTCATACATAGGTACAAAAGTAACTATATGTAACAAACAGATGGCGCTAGTTGTATTTCAATGTCATGTATAATAGAACATTTTAACAGATCTCAGGACCTAAAATATGATGCACTTCTAAATAATGTTATTACCATCAGAGAGCAGAATTCCCAAATCTCTTCATCAATTGAATTTATGTCTAAGCAGTATGAGGAGTTAAAGATCAAATATGACGAGCTTGTGCAGCGACGAGACAAAGACCATGCACATATTCAGGCGCTGGAGGGAAAAATTGAAATTCTGGAAAAGAAAAATAGATCTACTTGCTTAGAAATAAGAAATATACCTACATCTAAAAGTGAATCTCCACAGGACTTACTATGTTTAATAAAATCACTTGGAACTACCTTAAAACATGATATAAATCCGCTTGAAATACGAGACATACACAGAGGTTACTCGAAAGATGGCTCAAATAAACCTCTTATAGTGGACTTCTTAACCGTTCAACTTAAAGATAAAATTATAAACTTGTCAAGAAGCTTCATAAAAGAAAACAAGGCTAATAGACTTACCACACGTCATCATAGAGGGTCCCGAGACACCAATATACATATCTCACTTTTTGACACCTAACATGAAAAGGCTTCATTTTTTGGCAAGAGATTGGGCGGTGACCAATGGGTATAAGTATTGCTGGGCCACACCTGGCCATATTCTTTTACGCAAGAAAGAAGGTGAACCTGCAATTCGCATAAAAAACGAGTCGGAGCTAAAATTACTCCAAAATACCTAAAAAATTACCATGTTGGGTTGATTTTTGTACTTTTTGTAATTAACTACTTCATTCTTTTATTCCAAAATAATATTAAAAACTACTCTTATACCAAATACTCTCCAATTACACTTACCATACACAAAACTCAAGTAAAAACACTATATAATATATCTGCTAATATAATGTACATTTACTATTTACAAGATCACATACTAGTTTATGTAATACTATGTGGAAGAAAGGATATATATTATCTTTGTACTAAAATATATCACCTAACAACATTGCTGACTAAAAATAGATTCTCAATAATGTTAGTATATAATTTCCTGACACCAGTAATTTGTATCATCTTTGTTTATTCTGTCAAAATTCTCTGATTTAAATTGTATTAAGAACCTGGACAACTTTGAAGTTACAGAACTTAAATGTTGTGAACCAGAACATTGCATAAAAACATTATCTAGCCCCAAAAATTTATTAAAAATACTTCAACATAATATTAGAAGTATAAACAAAAACTTTCATAGCTTAAACGTTTTACTAAAAAGACTCTCTTTAGACTGTGATGTAATTATTCTTTCTGAATGCTGGCTTTCCTGCGTTACCAATCTCCCTAGTATCTCAGGGTACACTAGTTACAGTACTACAAAAAACTATAATCAAAATGATGGTGTAGTTGTTCTTATAAATAATAACCTGGATGTTGAAGTTGAAGAACATATATTATTGTTAGATGCTAATTGCTTAATCATTAAAATAAACACAAAAACAGTAATCATTGCGATTTACAGACCACCTAATTTTCGGGAATTAGACAACTTCCTTATATCATTACACAACCTCATAACGCAGCTGACTTCATTCGAAAATATTTTATTGATGGATGACATAAACATCAACATAGCCGATTTTAATTCAACTACTTCGAATTATCTGGACGTTCTGTCTTTCTTCGGCATGATACCAGCATACTACTCCCCCACCAGGGGAAATAGCTGCTTGGATCACACTATCATAAAAACTAGACAACAGTCCTTTACTTTTATCCTACAAACATCAATTACTGATCATGAAGCAATCCTTTTCTGTTTAAATACTAAAAACAACAAAGTTGACACAAAATTAAAATATATACAAAAAATTAACTATCAATCATTAATGGAGGACTGTAAAAATGTAGACTTTAATGAAATATATAATAATAATCATAATCCAAATAATCTAATTAATATGTTAACTGAAATCTTACAAAAATTAATAAGAGATAATTCAATTAACATAAAACTTTCTAGAAATAAAATCACCATGAAACCTTGGATGACAGTGGGTTTGTTGAGGTGTATTAGAACTAGAGATAAAATGCACTACAGATTAAGGGAGGAACCTAACAATGATATATTAAAAACTACATACAAACGCTATAGAAATTTTTGCAACAATATTTTAAAAAAATGTAGGAGAGACTACGAAAAAAATGAAATTAAATCTGCCGGAAAAAATAATAAAAAACTTTGGAATGTAATAAAAAATATTAATAATCTAAATAAACCTAAAAACAAAGCCTTAAAACTACTTAATATAAAAAATACAAAAATTGAATCTATCAATTCGATAAACACATTCTTTGCAAATATTGGGGCTGAGCTAGCAAATAAAATAGCACCGAGCCTACCAGGCATATCAGACTCAAATCAATCACCGTCAAAGGTTGACTCATTTGTGCTCCTTGATACGAATGAAGAAGAACTAAATAGTCTAATCACAAACCTCAACTCAGATTGTGGCCCTGGTCACGATGGGATATTTCCCAAAGTACTCAAGTCTATAAAAGATTTTATAATCCCACCGCTCACGTATGTTTTCAACAGATGTTTATCGGAGGGAGTTTTTCCTACTTCAATGAAAAAATCTATTGTTATACCCATTTTCAAATCCGGTGACAGTGGCAATGTATCGAACTATCGGCCCATTTCCATCCTAACATCTCTCTCTAAATTGCTCGAAAAGATCATAAACAATCAACTAGTCAGATACCTGGAAAATAAAAAAATAATATCTACAGCGCAATACGGCTTTAGAAAGGGTAAATCAACCAATGACGCAGTCCACGCTCTAACAAATTATTTGGTGCACAATATAAACAGTAGAAAAAAATGTCTCACTATATTTATAGACTTACAAAAAGCTTTTGATACTGTTTCACACGCTAAGCTCATTTATAAACTGGAAAGAATAGGTGTTAGAGGTACGCAGCTTCAGCTATTTAAAGATTATCTAGATAATCGCTTTCAGCAAGTTAAAATAGATAAATACAATAGTGATGATAATCTTATCAGTTTCGGCGTCCCCCAAGGTAGTGTTCTGGGCCCCACACTATTTCTTTGCTACATAAACGACCTTTGTGATTTTAAGTTAAAAAATTGTAATATCATCTCATACGCTGATGACACTACGCTTACCTTTTGCGGTGAGAACTGGGAGGATGTTTTCAGCAATGCACAAGACGGATTCAATATTGTCTCTGATTGGATGGCAGCAAACTTTTTAACTCTAAATACTGAGAAAACCCATTACATTACCTTCTCAATTCAAAATAGCTCTAATAGTACATTGCACCATAAACTTCGTGCCCACTGTTGTAGCAGAGTAGAAAATAATTGTAACTGTCCTATAATGAACAAAACTCAGGCAACAAGATATTTGGGTATAATAATAGATCAAAATCTAAATTTTAAGGAACACATAAAGAAGCTGACTCAAAAAGTAAGAAAATTTGTTTATATATTTAAGAATTTGAGACACATCGCTGACTGGACTTTGATTAAGACGATCTATATATCCCTATGTCAATCGGTAATATCTTACGGAATCTCAGTATGGGGTGGCTCAGGTAAATCATGTATGTTAGAAATTGAAAGAGCACAAAGAATGATTCTTAAAAGTGGCACTCTCGAAACCACGACTTTTTCCCACGATGGACCTGTACAAGATAGCAAAAGTGCTTACTGTTAGACAACTGTACATACTATTTACCATATTAGACAAACACAAGGGTTTGCTCACCTCCAACACCCATAGCGTTAATAGTGACTCCAGAAGGCTACACAAGGTATGCGAAACCTTATCCGTTAAAACATCCTTTGCACAAAAGTTTTATGATTTTAGATCAGCAACACTATACAATAAAATAAATAAACAACTATCAATTGCTAAAATTTCAACTTTTGAATGTAAGGAGAAAGTTACAGACTGGCTTTTACACATGAACTATGATGAGACAGAAAAACTGCTACACCTGTATTAGCAAGCTATATTCCACACACACATACGCACACACAAACTCTACATGCACCACACACACGACCCATGCATAACTTTTTTTTTCCCCCACTACCTAGTTTATTCTTTTCCTATCCTACTATTAATGCTCACAATGATCTTATGAAAATGTATTTTGCTACTTATATGTTATATGTACTTATGTGTTATACTACTTATGTGTTATACTTACTACTAAATGTTGTGAAATGCAAATCCAGGAGGGGGAGCCAGGAGACCCTTAGCACAGGGAAACCTAGTTTGGGCTCCTGACTTCCACAAACAAAACTTATCCTGATACCTGTATAATTCTTATTGTTATTAATTTGTATGTGGGAGCAAATAAAACAATTATTATTATTATTATTAATTATTATTATAGTAAACACACAGACGCAGTACAAACATTTGTATGATAATTATAAATATCACACAAATTATTGTCTCGTGCGGGAATCGAACTCGCGACCTCGTGAATTGTAGTTCGTTATATGAACCACTCGACCACACGTCTAATTGTCGAAAACTATCCATTTGGTTCAATGTAATTGGTCATACAAATGTTTGTACTGCGTTTACTATGTATTATAAGTATGTATTTATAAAAGAAAAGTGGTATATGTAGTATATCCGTATTCTGGTACACATAACACAAGCATATAAAGCTTAGCTTGGGACCAGAGGAAATTTTTGTTGTGTGAAATGTACATGAATATTTATTTATTAACTAGCTGTCCCGGCAAACGTTGTTTTGCCATACCAAAAAAAGTAAAAAAAAAAATGAACTATAAACCTCACGGAGCCCGAGACCTTTCCAACGAATGCAAAACCGTGGAAATCGGTTCGTGCGTTCTGGAGTTATAGCGTCAGGAAGGAAAACCCGACTTATTTTTATATAGATCTACTATATATTACTATATATTAAAGTACCCATTACTCAAATATAACTCAATCATGACTTATTTTCGTTATTTTTTCAGGCACACGTCTATCATTTAATGAAATCTGATAGTTATTCAAGATATCTAAGATCTGAAATGTATAAAGATTACTTAAATGGATCTAAGAAAAAGGTATGTATACTCTCTTCAGCTCATTACCGTCCCACTGTTGGGCACGGGCCTCCTCCACTTGGGGAGGGATTATTATACAACGAGAGTTGTCAATCAATCATAAGTAAATGCTCGCAATAACTCAATCGCTATAAAACGCTATTCTAAAGGTCAAAGGTCAAGGGTCAAGGTCAGATGTAAATGCCATGAGTGGTAACTAAATGTCACGATATCTCAGTCAGTAGACCAATGAAACTTATTCTAAAGGTCAAGGTCAGGGTCGAACCCTATTTATGTTAATTAAATTTCATAACGGCTCAGTCGGTAGAGCTGTATTGAAAAGGTCAAAGGTCAAGGTCTGATGTGAATGTCAGATCCCATTCTTATTCTCCAGCTCATTGACGTCCCACTGTTGGGCACTGGTCTCCTTCACTTTGTGAGGGATTATGTTCTACTATACCGCGCTGACCAGACGTGTTGGTACAGAGTTTATTATAGAGTTTGCCATCTCTCACAGAAGATGTTATCTGTGTACAATATACCTTAGCTTTTACAGCACCCTGGGAAGGAAATGGGGTGGTGACACTCGTATTATTACTCCATTACCAGAAAAACTAGTAGTTTAACTAAATACTTCTAGTGAAAACAATTATAACTACGAGTGGGACGTTTATACGTTAGTGAAATAGATACCACTAGAGATAGAAAGAGATACCTACACAAGAGATATCACGCGATAGTTAGAGAGCGAGACTTTAAAGAGCGAAAGAGCGAGAGAGAGATTTCAAAGAGACACATCTCTATATGTTAGAGAGAGTTAAAGTTTAAACCTCCAGAGTCTACTACAGACTTTTTTTAAATTATTTATTTCTTTTTATTTTCAGACATCAGTCAAAGGAATTCGCTCCATAGTATCCTTCACAGCAAGAAAAGATGCTTCTAGCAATTAATTAAAGCACAAATTAATTGCGATCCACATTATTGTACTACCCTTATTCCTTTATTAGGGGTCGACGCAACATGTAATGTCTGCAAATTACTTAAAAAGGTTTTTTTTTCGCCCCTAACCCGGCCCCGTGGTATGTGCCCTAATATGACTGGGCAAGGGGCCCAATTACGTGGGGCTCAATAACTTTAGTAGCAAAAACAATCTTTTGTTAAAAGTTTTTTCTTAATTTTATTTGATCTCATGACTTTTGTAATCTCCATTAAAGTTTTTTGTATTACTTTTCTATTTACTCTAATCCGGCCGTGGTTATGTGCTCTAATAAGACCAGGCAATGGGCCCAATTACTTTGGGGTTAAACCGGTAGGGGCTACTTTAGTAGGAAAAGTGTTTGTTAAGAGTTTTTTTTGTATTTATTGTTTATTTCAATTTGATATTTGTAACTTCCACTGCCACCAAATAGTAAGCCATCTATCATAAAATTATCTCGTATTTAGTCAATTTCATACTTATAATTTACTTGCGACTTTTATGTAATGTATAATAGCGCCATCTATTGAGTTTTTCACGCACTTAGTATATATCTACTAAGTGCTTGTAACACTTATGGTTTTCTTTATAATGACTTATCGGAGGTTTAAACAATAACTTTATCGGAGAGATAATAAACATTTTATTTTATCGTAAAAGGACTATTATGTTAAACAATTTTTGACAATTTTAGCGAACTTTTAAACCTCCGATAAGTCATTATAAGACCATAAATAGAAATATGTACAAAGTTTTTCTCGTAAATTAGACTACAATATTATCTCATGTTAATTAATTTCATTGTTATATTTTACTTGCGACTTTTATGTAATGTATAAAAACGCCATCTACTGAGTGTCTTAAGCACTTCTCTCTCTCTCTCTCTCTCTCTCTCCAGCTCATTTACTTCCCACTGTTGGGCACAGGTCTCCTCCACTTTGTGAGTGATTATGTTCTACTATACCGCGCTGACCAGACGTGTTGGTACAGAGTTTATTATCGAGTTTTCCATCTCTCACAGAGGATGTTATCTGTGTACAATATACCTTAGCTGACTTTTACAGCATCCTTGGGAGGAGATGGGGTGGTGACACTTGTATTCTTAATCCGTCACCACACGGAAAATTCGACAAAACTAGTTAATGCTCATATTATAAGTAATAGAAAATGATATTAATTATAAAAATTGTAATAATAATTATTATAATAGGGAGTTAACTCGATAATAAAAATACAAACAATGTCCTCTAGTCCCAAAATAAGCTTAATTTAGTTTATTAAAATCCTAAAATTTGAATATTTTTTGGACATTTTATACAACGTCCTCTGGTCCCAAACTATGCTTAATTTTCCTTATTACAATTACTATTCTAAAATTTTAATATTTTTGGATATTTCACACAACGTTCTCTGGTCCCAAAATAAGCAGATTTATTCAAATTATTATATATAAATATTTTTGGACATCTACACAATATCCTCTGGTCCTAAAATAAGCAGATTTGCTTTTAATAAATCCTAAAATTGTTTTGGACGTTTTATACAACGTAGTCAGGTCCCAAAATAATTTTACTTTTAATAAAAATCATAATATTTTATTAATTATCAAGATTATTCTTAGACGCGTATATTAGTTTAAAATTTTAGCCCGACGTTTCGGAGACTGGACAACCCTTTAACAACTGATTGTAAAAAACACTTTACAACTCAGTCCCACCCGTGACTATGGTTACTGCAAAGTGTCCAAAACGACGGACCAAAATTTAAAAAAAATTCAAAAGGACCAGTAGTTCCTGAGATTAGCGCGTTCAAACAAACAAACTCTTCAGCTTTCTATTATTAGTATAGAAGTGTAATATAATAAAAATAATAAATTTATAGAACTTAAAAATATATAAAAATGTTCTGAAATCTATAGAATAAATATAGAAAATATATTTATTAGGGAGTATCCATTAATTATGTTAAATTTTCATTTCACACAACATCAATGTCCTCTGGTCCCAAGCTAAGCTTATATGCTTGTATTATGGGTACCAGAATACTGATATACTACATATACTACTTTTCTTTTGTAAATACATACTTATAATACATAGTAAACACACAGACGCAGTACAAACATTTGTATGACAATTATAAATATCACACAATTCATTTAGTTTTTCTTTTTGGAATTACATACATTATGCTTACTTTGGGACTAGAGGCATGGTGTGTGAAATGTTCATAAATAATTTATGATTCACTATCTGTTGCCCGAGAGTCCGTGCGCGTGAAATTGAGAAAAATTTGGTCATTTTGACAACAATTTTCACTAATGCTTCGCTCCTATTTGTCGCAGCGTGATGTTATATAGCCTATAGCAGGTCTACTTTTTATTTTAAAATGAGTCACGATCGACCTATTTCTTAGGTAAGAAGGGGGACGTGTATGCAATGTGCTTTTATACCGCCGTGCACTCTTGAAAATAGTAGAAAACTACTAAAAGTGGTCACGCTGAACGTCACCCTACTCGAAGCATGAGCTGCGTACATGTTCATTCCTGTATCAAGTACTAGAAACATTTGGCATTGAATGCGTGCAATTGGAATTGGAATTGCATCATGGAACTTGCGAGTGAACGACCAAAATTAGTCGCACTCGACTTGTCGGCCACTCCTGGCCTATAGCCTTCCCCTTCCTCGATAAATGTACTATCCAACACTGAAAGAATTTTTCAAATCGAACCAGTAGTTCCTGAGATTAGCGCGTTCAAACAAACAAACTCTTCAGTTTTATTAGTTTAGATTTAGTTTTGTAACACACATTATGCTTACTTTGGGACCTGATGCCCGGTGTTTAAAATGTTCACACATATTTTATGAAACATGGCCTGTATAATCTCAAACATGAAAATTATTAAAAAATAAAAATTAAAAATAACTTTACATAATTAATGGATGTGTCCTTACTTCGTCTCTCATGTATCTATAGAAAAAAAATACCTCTTAGAATATAGATTAAAAAAATATAATAACCATAGAGTGTCGTATTACCAAAGTTTTTTTTTTAAATTATTGCTTTTGTATTATATAACTTTGCCAAAGGTGTAAATAAATCTACTTTTAACGGATTTTGACGCATGTATTTGTTTTTAATTTTAGCCCGACGTTTACGAGACTTTGTAGTCGAAACGTCAGGCTGAAATTTAAAACAAATACACGCGTCTAAATCCGTAAAAGATAGTATTATTTGAGCAATTTTTTTTTAAATACCTGCGATCAGTCGATTTTTCTGTCGATCAGTCGATTTTAACTTTTTAACAAATGAATCGCGCAAGTGTTTGAGAGTATTGGTACCGATTTTACGTTCACAACTAAACTAAACCAAAATTGATAAGCAGTAGTAGTTTAGTTGTGCATGTAGGATTTGTAACAATGTAAAAAGTTGTTGTTTCAAAATTGACTTAAAATAACTTTTATTTCATTTTTATTTAAATTTAGTTCAGTTGTGCGAGTAGAATCGGCACCAATGTATTATTTTTAATTTTTTTTTAATTTGATAAAAAAGACTGTTTGAGTACTGCCTGATTTTTTTTTAATCCTTGTTAGTGAAATAAAAAAAAATTGTATATAATTTTGTGTTAGTTACATAGTTTATTTATAAAGAATGTATATATGGAATTTAATTGAGATATAAAATAATAATATGTAGGTATACTTAACGTTAGTGATAGAATACTTAGAGCTTCAAACCCCCAGGAGTCGACATTGAGACCAGCGCTGGGTTTTTAATAGTGTCCGATCGAAATTTCGGTTGGCCAAAATTTCGGCCAACAAATAAAGTTACGGCGGCAGTTTCGGTTTCATAAATTAAAAAAAAAAATTAATTTTAATTATATATTTTTTAAAATTATATTAAATAAATGATTCCAACAAACTTAATATACTGTGTCTCCATTTCATGTCCCAATTACTGCAAAATAATAGGTAAAATGCGCCAAATTTCAGTATTTTAAGAAATTTTATACTTGACCACGTGAGTTTAGATTTCGGTTTCGGCCGAACTGAAGCCACGGCTGAACATTCGGTTTCGGTTTCGGCTGGAAAACCAGTTTCGGTCTGACACTAGTTTTTAACCAGTATCATATTGAGTTGGGCCAGTAATTGCTCACATTGTTATTACTTATTCTAAATATTATGTACTTCGTAGTTTGCACTTACTTGACACTTATCGTTACATTATTACGTATATCTTTATAAATTGTAGCCTATTGGTCTTATTCATAATGACTTATCGAAGTTTTAAACGGAGATTTTATCGAAAAGATAAAAAACGTTTTATTGTTAAAAGACTATGAATAACAAGTTTTGTCAATTTTCGCGAACCGCGATTTTAGTGAATTTTTAAACCTCCGATAAGTCATTATGAATAAGACCGTTAGTGTTATTCTGATGTATAAGCTACATTACAATAAACTTTCATTAAAATACATTCAGTAGTTTTTACGTGAAAGAGTAACAAACATCCTCACAAACTTTCACATTCATAATATCACTAGCTTCTGCCCGCGGTTTCGCACGCATTAGGCCGGATCCAAGTATCACACAAAGAGTTTCTATTCCGAGCTACCGCGTAAATTGCATGTGTCAGTCTGGAATTAAAAACCTTCTTGGCCAAATAAAAAAAAAACCTATAAGTCGACGGCATAGACTTAGGATATAGATCTAGACGTAACACTTGGTGCAACGAATCCGGCCTGCTTCTTTTTTTAGTTGAGCACATTAACAAAAAACAATGACAAAAAGCCTATTTAGTAGCCTTTCTAACTCTTTCTTTCTGAGCTGGAGTAAAAGAGAAAGCTAGTAAGAAGAAAAGAGAAGGCAAGGCTACTATTTTACTTACGTAAACGAGCCGGGCCTTGGGACAAATCTATGTTCCCGAGTTGTTCCTCCCTACTTATAACCTCCTTGTTTGACGGATTCTATGCGTTGCTATGACAACTGTAAAATAAACAAAATGGCGGACCTATTATTTTACACTATATTTTAGAAAATTTGGTATGGAGATTCTCCATACCGATTTTCGTGCAATTCCATTCGGTAGATATTTGCGTGAAAACGTCACAAACGAACAAACAAACTCACTTTTATATATAAGTAAGGATTACGATGAGTATATTGAGCTTGTATATTTTTTAGCGAGACTGTCTTATGCCGACTCCCGTTGTATTTAAGCTCTGAGTATTACTAAGTCTCTGTAGACATGGACATGTAATCTTTTCCGAATATTTTTAAGTTATTGATTTTAATAATTTTATTCATTGTAATAATTAATTAATTATTAAATTATACCAAAGCTAGCATTTAATGTAATAGTACCAATTTCTATGTGCATAACGTCCTCTGGTCCCAAGCTAAGCTTATATGCTTGTGTTATGTACCAGAATACGGATATAATACATATACTACTTTTCTTTTATAAATACATACTTATATAATACATAGTAAACACACAGACGCAGTACAAACATTTGTATGACAATTATAAATATCACACAAATGATTGTCCCGAGTCTCTTGATTGGCAGTCCGTTAAATAAACCACTCAACCAAAAGGCTCGTCAAATTAAAATATACCATAGTTGTTTTCATATAATATATGAAAACAACTATGGTACAAACTTAACTAAATATTATTTAGTTAAGTTTCGATTCCCGCTCGGGACAATCATTTGTGTGATATTTATAATTGTCATATAAATGTTTGTACTGCGTCTGTGTGTTTACTATGTATTATAAGTATGTATTTATAAAAGAAAAGTAGTATATGTAGTATATCCGTATTCTGGTATACATAACACAAGCAGGCATTAACACCAGGTCTGGATCTGATGGTTATCTCCTGAGAAATGGAGGTAAACCCTCAAATTTCAATGACACATGAAGTCGGTTGAATTTTTTTTTTTTAAATACTCAATTATTAGTTTAGTTTAGTTGTGTACATAGAACTATTGACGAAGATTTTGTTGTAGTTAGACAGCTTTTAAGAGGGTACTGTACTCCTAAATTAGGTATTTGCCTTAGGTATTGCTATCCCTATTCCCGAGCGTCGCGCTGAAAGGGACGATTATAGCTGAAGCAGATTTTACCTACAAATTCTTTTAAAAAGACACCTTTCGTACTCCCCAATTTTCTTCGCGACAGTTAAACCGATTTTGATTGTTTTTACGCTATACTATAGATGAAGAGTATATCTATGCTTGTATCACTTTCTTTTTTGGTAAAACCTTACCAAATATGTGTGATAGTCGCTGCAACTTTAACTAAAGAAAACCGAAAAAAAAAACGGATTTTCGGATGGTCATATTTCTATTAGTTATTATGTTTTGAAAAAAAGAAAGTGATACAAGCATAGATATACTCTTACGGTCTTATTCATAATGACTTATTGGAAGTTTAAAAGTTCGCTAAAATATGTACGCGAAAATTGTCAAAACTTGTTATTCATAATAGTCTTTTTACGCTAAAACGTTTATTATCTCTCCGATAAAATCTCCGTTTAAACCTCCGATAAGTCATTATGAATAATACCATTTATCTATAATATAGCGTAAAATAATTAAAATCGGTTTAATTTTCGCAAAGAAAAATGGGGAGTGCGAAATCCATATTTTTGTATGGAGCATAATTTGGTATCGTGCCCTCTTTTAAGATTATCTATGCAACATAAGGCAACGTTATTAGTATCGAGCAAGAAACGGTAAAAAAAATCATGTTTGTTGTATGGGAGCCCCCCTTAAATATTTATTTTATTTTATTTTTAGTATTTGTTGTTATAGCGGCAATAGAAATACATCATCTGTGAAAATTTCAACTGTCTAGCTATCACCGTTCTTGAGATACAGCCTGGTGACAGACGGACGGGCGGACAGCGAAGTCTCAGTAATAGGGTCACGTTTTTACCCTTTGGGTACGGAACCCTAAAAATTACCCAAAATAAATCTCTGTTTAATAACACCATTATTATTATTTCTTAATTTATTAATTAAGGTATTTATAATGCAATAATAGATACTTAAATCATATCTTTTTATTAAATTATTGTAAGATAGTATTTCTGTATAACCACAGACATACCAGATGGTGGAATGACGTTTAAAATTGTGTACAAGTAACTTTAGCCTGGCTACACGAAGTATAGATACAAGGAGTCCGAACGGTATAGGCTTTTCCATAATATTTCGTGTACACAATGATAAACCCAGATCATAGTTCTATTTTCTGACACTGGCTGCGCAAGTATTCAGGACGTACCGATGCTATTATAGAATATCAGAATATCTCTTGACCTTCTCTGTATTGTTGGGTTTAAAGCACTCGAAAAATTTCTAAAATTTTCCTAAAACATATTTAACTCCACGTTTCTCAGAATATTTTTTTCCACAAGTGTCAATAGTTCAAACGAGTACTTCTTGAAAAATGGCGCGCTATACCGGCAAAAAATCTGTACCTTAAATTGAGACCATTCGTTTAACATTACGTTCGGACTCCTTGTACGAGTATCTATACTTCGTGCCTGACTAAATCATACTTCATACAATAATGACGTTTCATATGACGTATAGCCTGTATCATAGACACACATAGATACATATTTCACACACACATAGATATGTAAGTGACTTCAAGCCGACTGAGTGATGTAGACATACGGTCTTATTCATAATGACTTATCGGAGGTTTAAACGGAGATTTTATCGCAGAGATAATAAACGTTTTAGCGTAAAAAGATGTACGTATTATGAATAACAAGTTTTGAAAATTTTCTCGAACTGATTTTAGCGAACTTTTAAACCTCCGATAAGTCATTATGAATAAGACCTATAGACTATACATCTGGTATATTTGTGTGTATAATGTTAAGATCTATTAGATATTGTGCGATATATGTGTAGTCAGGAAACAAAGGTAGTCAATTTAAAATAAAACCTGTCAAGAGCGAGGTAAACTCGCACACTTAGGGTTTCGTACCTACTAGACATATAAACATAAGTAACTGCATTCAAATAATCAGTTAATTAAACTCAAAACAACTCACCAACGTAATTTTGTAGTTGAAATATAGGGAATCGCCTACATTTCAGCTACTTCATAAGTTGGTATTAATATATATAACGTGTTTCAGAAAGGTGTAGTCATATTTGACCATCGTTACACATGACCGGTGACTAGGCACTAGGCATGGATGAAATTACAAATACTAGTTATATTATGACTTTTATGTGTTCATACATATTTAATTGATTTATTAAATGAATCGATCTTGTTTAAATACAACACAACTATGAGGTCATCTTTTATCGTAAGTTTCAATCGCATTCAATAAACCGTAAACATCTCATAATTGATGCGTTTCTGGTAGTTATTTAATAGTAGTATTTTTCTATGTGTAACTGTAATATTTATAATATTTAAGGCCTATCTAATGCAACTTTAAATTATGACTACGCCTTTCTGCAACACATTGTATATCGGAAAAACAATATAGATATTACCTGTATTCACAGCCAGAGCAGTCATCTATCTAAACACATTGTAATACTGGACAAACTAACTACTTACATTAACTACAACATTCTATTAACTACGATGAGATTGATCCGTGGTTTACGACACGTGTAACTGGTTTGGAAGGATCCTTTTATGAATATTCAACGGGTCACCATTCAAACTCCTCAGATAAAGGAATTACTCAACATTGACACCATTTGAGGACTTACTTCATAATCTTGGAAGCTAAGTTAAAACTAAAAATCCTTAAGTAAACTATTTTAATCAAGTCTCTTACGACATATACTATTTTTTCGTGTGATGTGATGACAAATTACAAGTTTTTGGATTTTTCTCTATTCAGCACTATATAGGCTTGTTTTATACCAAATTTCGAGTCTCTAGGTGTACCTATGTCGAATAAACAGTGATATTTTTCGAAAACAAGTAATAATATGAAATGGGGTGGTGTCTATATTTTACAGATTTTCCTGGCTATACACATACTGCACTGCTACCGTGGAATGTAGCTTGATGTTAAATATTAAAGGGCATTCATTAATTACGTTAAAGGCCTCAATTGTCCAACACACAGACATACCTGGGGGTCAAGTCTGCTAATACAATGTTGTCACAATGATAGTTCAATGACACCATTATGGCGCCATAGTGGCATTATTTGTGACATAATGACGCCATAATGGTGTCAGTGACTGACTATTATAACAACATTGTAATATGATAGCAGAACTAGCAGACTTGGCCCTCAGATGATGGGTTGACGTTTAAAATAACTATAAAATAACAAGTAACTTTAGCCTGGCTAAATCGTACTTCATACAATAATGATTAGCGTCCGACCGAAGGTTCGGTTTCGGTTGGCCGTAAGTTTCGGCCAAAAATCAAGTTTCGGTGACAGTTTTGGTTTCGGCCAAAATCGGCCGAAACTTTTGCCGAAACTGAAACTTGTGTTCACGCACACTCACGCTCGCCTAACTTCGTTTCCCGCGGCAACGTTTTGAGGGCTCTGTTCGGGAATTATGAGAACATAAATTAAAAAAATAATAAAAATGTTATAATTTTTTTTTTAAATTATATTAAATAAATGATTCCAACAAACTTAATATACTGTGTCTCCATTTCATGCCCTAATTAATGCAAAATAATAGGTAAAATGCGCCAAATTTCAGTATTTTAAGAAATTTTTTACTTGACCACGTGAGTTTCGGTTTCAGTCGGAAAACCAGTTTCGGTCGGACACTAGTAATGACGTTTCATATGACATACAGCCTGTATCATAGACACACATGTCATAGATATGTAAGTGACTTCAAGCCGACTGAGTGATGTAGACATATGTTCTTATTCATAATGACTTATCGGAGATTTAAACGGAGATTTTATCGGAGAGATAATAAACGTTTTAGCGTAAAAAGACTATTATGAATAACAAGTTTTGACAATTTTCGCGAACCAGTTTTAGCGAACTTTTAAACCTCCGTTATGTCATGTCATTATGAATAAGACCATTAGACTGTTTATCTGTTATATCTGTGTGCACGGGGTTAAAATCTTATATAAGAGGTCTTTAAACAAAATATTACGGTTATTAATGAATTCTCCTTAAATTTAGTTCAATAATAATAATTGAGAATTGTCAAGAAAATGTAAAAATTCAAAGTTGATTAAAAAAAAACATGTATTGCATTTTGTTGTTTTATTTATCTGTTCACTGAGATTACCCTATCTATCACCGTTACAGAGATATTAGCCTGAGCGTCAAAACGCCCGAGATGATATCCGGCCTCCATAGGCGCTCAGTCAGTCACTGATTGCATAATGGCGAATTTTATCAAGTTTGGTAGTCTACTATTAATTTTTTGGCTCAAATGACGCCATTACAGCGCCATAATGGCGTCGGTAACTGATTATTGTGACAACATTGTAATTGCAGACTTGGGCCCCTGGTGCCCAAGTCCGGTAAATGAATGTTGTCACAATGGTCGCTTAATGGCACAATAAAACCTCAAAAAATTAACAGTAGACTACCAAACTTGATAAAATTCGCCACTAAGCAATCAGTTATTGCATTTGTATGCAATAACACTAAATAACTAATTGTTTAGCGGCGAATTTTAATTTGTAATTTTTTCAAGTCCCGCTTGCGGTAATCACTTTTTCCACCATAATTTAATTTATTAACCTTCAGCTGTTGGTGAGTAAAAAAAGTTTGACGGACGGACAGACAGACAGACGGACACCGTAGTGAGACTATAAGGGTTTGTACGAAACCCTAAAAAACAGATACAGCCTGCTGACAGTCAGCGAAGAGTGATTTATATAGGGTCACATACCTCTTGGTTCGGAAAAAGTAAATGCGGATTCCTCACGGAGTTATAACAGTTCGTGCTTGACTGGATTTTATTATTCTGTGGTACTACACTCGGTAGTGTAGTAGAATAGAATAGAATGCACTTTATTGTACACCAAATCATTTTACATGCCACATATACAATAACGAAATGAGGATAAAACATGTATATTTGACGGGCCTCGTGGTGTAGTGGTTCTGGTAACGGACTGCCGATCAAGAGGTCGCGGGTTCGATTCCCGCTCGGGACAATCATTTGTGTGATTTTTCTAATTGTCATACAAATGTTTGTACTGCGTCTGGGTGTTTCTATGTATTATAAGTATGTATTTACAAAAAAAAAGTAGTATATGTATTCTATCCGTATTCTGGTACCCATAACACAAGCATATAAGCTTAGCTTGGGACCAGAGGACGTTGTGTAAAATGTCCATGAATATTTATTTATTCATTATATTTGGCGGTCTTATCGCATATTGCGACCTGTTCCAGATAACCTTTGGATGGACTCAGTTGATCTGGTACTGGGGTAAAGTGGTGTACTTACTACTTAAAAACAATAGTGAAAAAGTTAAACTTTAGTTAAACCTACCTAAAATTAAATATACATACACATATAAAATATATAAATATATTAAACATACATAAACCTAGACTTCTTAAAAAAGTAGACTTAGTTCAGAAGAAATTTTCAACACATAACTATTTGTTTTTGTTGCTGTTCAATAGCTTCGTCGTGAAGGGAAGGGAATTCAATTCACAAGGTCGCGGGTTCGATTCCCAAATGGGACGATTATCAGTGTGATATTTATAATGTTATACAAATGTTAGTACTGCGTCTGTGTGTTTACTATGTATTATAAGTATGTATTCTTGTATTCTTTATTGCACACAGAAATTACTTAAAAAACATTTTGGTTAATATATGTACAGAGGCGAGCTTAATTCATAGATGAATTTTCTACCAGCAAACCTTGGCGAGATAGAAATTTCATGATACGGAATCATGACAGTACAACAAAAGCAAATTATGTACCTATTTATAAAAGAAAAGGTGTGCGCATAAGTAAATATCACTGCGAACTTAGAATGAATTTTAAAACTCTATTTTATTGAACTTGGCTGTATTTATGTTAGCTATGGCAGAAAACACAATAAACGATTTATTTACTTTAACTAATACTCTTAATACAATGTAATGACGACTATTTAAACAGCACAAGGACATTACAATAATTATATTTATTGTGTTTACTTGTTAATACGATAATTTGCAATTAATATAGGTAACAATAGATTGTATTGGTCCCGATTTTACTTGCATAACTAAACGTAATTGCCGAAAAAGACTTCCTCTGCAATTTGAGAATTTTCCTCGATTTCTCAGGAGATAATCATCATATCCAGACCTAGTGCCAATGGGACCACACGGGAACCACCAGCTTTCAAATAAAATAAGAATCATTAAAATCGCTTCGCCCAGTTAAAAGTTATGAGGTAACAAATATAAAAACTACATACAGACGAATTGAGAACCTGCTCCTTTATTTGAAGTCGGTTAAAAATGAAAATTTGTATTGTCAATAACACAATTTGGCAATGTTTTAACTGAACTTTCTTATTAGAATAATCTGCTGAGTTCAAAAACTAAAAAACGCGCTTGAAAATCCAGAATATTATTTTAAATTACATATTACATTATCATCGTTCCATAATATGTGTATAACATTTCAGATCAATCCGACTACTGCAAGTGAGTGAACAATCACTTACAAAGATTCCGTTACAAAGATTAATACATTGATAGATACATACCGAACTAATATAAGCGTGTTAAAAACTGTGTATTACAGATTAAAGATTTTAATTAATAAAAATGTGTTCAACGTAATAGACAATTAATTAAAATACAGCAATAAATGTTTTTAGTTTTTAGTTAAGTTTAGTTGCGCGCGTAGAATTGGTACTATTGACGTTGTTTCTGCCTGCCTGCCTATTGCCATATGAAGGGCGGCGGGTATTCAGAGACTCGCCGCGGCAAATGTGGCGGCCGCGACGGGATACCTAATGCTCTCCCGTTTGGTCGGGCTCCGATTAGCAAGATCACCCCTTGCCGGGTCATGATAAACCTGATGGCCCGGCAGAGCAGAAGGAGGCAAGAAAAGGCAAACGGCCAAGGGGGCCATGTCCAGGGGCGGCCAGTCTGCGCAGGCAGCGCAAGCCGCACTTTACTCAAGGATTGATCTGAACTTCAACATAAACAGTGAAGAAGCGATACGACGCTTTAACCACAGAGATACAAAATGGTGGGTTCACGTTTAAAATTGAGGACAAATAACTTTAGCCTGGCTAAATCATACTTCATAGAATAATAATGTTTCATATGACGTATAGTCTTTATCATAGACACACATAGATATATATTTCACACACACATAGATACGTAAGTGACGTCAAGCCGACTGAGTGATGTAGACATAGACTATACATCTGGTATATTATACAGCAGACGTCCGGTGGAGCACCTCTATTAATTTATGAGAGCGGCAAATCTTTATGGCTCAGGCAAATTTTTGAAAGACGTCCCTGGTCACGATAAATATTTAAGGGACCTCCTATTTTATCAGATGCTAGCTTAATTTACGCACAAACGAAATGATTATGGTTGCTTTCCAATTAATACAAAAAGTGACGCAGTGTAACGCAGTGCTCGATAAAGCGCTTTCCATCAACGACACTGTTGAACACAGCCGTACACTGTTCGACACTCGAAAAAGTGGTGTTTGACAGATGCTTAGCAAGAATTACCAACAAATAAGAGAAAAATTCTTTTCTCTACTAATTATTTTTAATTATTTAGATTAGATACAACAGTAGTAATAATACAAAACAATGATTTATTTGCCCACAAATTGTCAAAGTTCTTTAACTTATTGGAAGGTTGTGTTTATAAATTATTGAGCCAAGACTTTGTCAAGGAACTTGCATTTAGTTAAAAAACGCCCATAATTTTGCGATATTGATGCACTCTAGTGTTATTTTGAGACAACTAGCTGTTTCATTTAAACTTTTACACAGTGTTTGGCAGTGTTTCACAATGTAACGCAGAGTCCCTCTGTGTTAACTAAATGGAAAGCAACCTATGACGGCAATAACATGTTATTAGTACCTTCGTACGTAAATCTTATCTAATTGGCAAGCTTTTTTTAAATTATCGCATTATTAGTTTCTTATTAAGTGGCATTGTGGCTGTCGGTTTTACAGATTAATCCGATATATTAGGGGGTAGAAGTCACGTTCCAATATCCTTTATGTAGATACAAACGACTCTACTTAATGTGAAAATTAAAATAATTTTTTTTCCTTTTTCCTCGCTTCTTAAATTTTTTTTTCTTTATTGTTTCTTTACCTCGTTCTTAAAGGAGGATTGGCTTTGCATTGCATTTGCCATCGTCTAAGTTTGTGTGAAAGTGATAAGGCCGCCCTTTGTACAATACGGGACAATACCTTACTTTAAGAAATTATTTTGTAAGTAAAATGTATTATTGTGGTGTACAAATAAAGAGTTTTCTATCTATTCTATCTATCTATCTATCTACAAAGTTTTCATTTCAATCTTATCATGTAGGTATTGTAGGTAATTAGCAATGCCATTGCGCCCCGCCAAAATATTCTAACACGTCACAGCGTCATAATATATTTTCCATTTATTTAAACAGCTGTTTATTATTTGAACTAAAATTTATATAAATCTTGTCAAACCAATGTTTAAAACAAGTGGTTTATAGCAGATTTAATTATCTGTCCACTCAAACGAAACTACGATTATGAAAACGGACAAAGGATTTTTATTTATATTCATATCTGTAAGTACTTTAAAAAAAAATCACAAAATTAATTACTCTGTGTTTTGTTTTAAATTAGTGTGAAAAAAAGAAAAAGGAATGTGTTTTTTTTTATTTTGAGTTTAAAACAATTGTTCCAAATTAAAAAAAGTGCATTATAGGTTATATAAGGTTTAAAAAATTTTCTTATCTTTTTATATAAAAGTGCGTGAATTTAAAAATAAAAAATACAGTCTTATTTTTTTTTATTTTTATGTCGTCATCGGTTTTTGATAAAGTATTTGAGTCTAAGAATGTCAGTTAAGAGGGTACTGTACTCCTAATTTAGGTATTTGCCTTACGTATTGATATCCCTATTCCCGAGCGCCGCGCTGAAAGGGACAAATATGGTGTCCGATTGTTTGACCAACAGTCATTTGGCAAAACTACACTTGACAAAAAACGGTTGGCAAAACAATGAATTCGCCTATTGATCATTTCACTATTGGTCATTTTACAAATGCTTCATTTTACCAAATGATCAACACATATATATTGACATTTTATAAATGACTAGCTTCTGCCCGCGGCTTTGCACGCGTTAGTGGCCGAATGGAATTTGAAATCGAACCTAAAATAATAACAGAAATGAAACTTAACCGAACTGAAATTAACCGAACTTAACCAAAATAACCGGAACTTAATTTTTAATTTTTATTTGTTAATATAAGTGTAAGAAATTATTAATTCAATATTGAAAATTTGCGTAAATCGCATGTGTCAGTCTGGGTTTAAACCGAGATGGCCAATTTAAAAAAGAAAATAAAAGTTGACGGCTTCTAAGAGTTGCTATGACAACTGTAAAATAACAAAATGGCTGAACTATTATTTCATTACCGTATTTCACAAATATTTACTTTTATTATCTCGTACAGAATTTGTATTAAAAATATATTGCCTATTTTACTTCCAGGACTATAAATTATCTGTATACCAATTTTCGTGCAATTTCATTCGGTAGATTTTGCGTGAAAGCGTCACAAACGAACAAACAAACAAATTCACTTTCACCTTTATTAGGGTTCCGTACCCAAAGGGTAAAAACGGAACCCTATTACTGAGACTTCGCTGTCCGTCCGCCCGTCCGTCCGTCCGTCCGTCCGTCTGTCACCAGGCTGTATCTCAAGAACGGTGATAGCTAGACAGTTGAAATTTTCACAGATGATGTATTTCTATTGCCGCTATAACAAAAAATACTAAAAATAAAATAAAATAAATATTTAAGGGGGGCTCCCATACAACAAACATGATTTTTTTACCGTTTCTTGCTCGCTACTAATAACGTTGCCTTATGTTGCATAGATAATGGTACGGAACCCTTCGTGCGCGAGTCCGACTCGCACTTGACTAATTTTTTATATTTAAGTAAGGATAAGGATTACTTTTACAAAACTAACATTTGGCAACTGAGTTATCAGATAAATCTACTATTGGTCTAAAAATTTGGTATTCTTGTTAAAATGACCACATTTTCCACATTTTTTTGCAAAGCTACTGCTCTGGATTTTCCTGAAAGAAAACATTATAAGTTTAGTATTAATTGATATATTTTATTAAATATAGATAGATAGAATGAAAAAAAAAGATATGTTACATTATTAGCAGATTCTTTGAAAAAAAAGACCTTTCGTAGTCCTCTTTTTTCTTCGCGAAAGTTAAACCGATTTTGATTGTTTTACGCTATACTATAGATGCACAGTATATCTATACTTCTATCACTTTCTTTTTTGGCAAAACCTTACCAAATACATATGTGTGATAGACGCTGTAACTCATAAAGAAAACCGAAAAAAAACGGTATTTTCGAATGGCAATATTTCTTTTAGTTATTATGTTTTGAAAAGAAAGTGATAGAAGCATAGATATACTCTTCCGGTCTTATTCATAATGACTTATCGGGCTTCGTGGTGGAGTGGTTTATGTAATTGACTGCCGATCACGAGGTTGCGGGTTCGATTCCCGCTTGGGACAATCATTTGTGTGATATCCATAAATGTCATACAAATGTTTGTACTGCGTCTGGGTGTTTCTATGTATTATAAGTATGTATTTACAAAAGAAAAGTAGTATATGTAGTTTATCCGTATCTGGTACCCATAATACAAGCATAGTAATATAGCTTACTTTGGGACCAGAGGACGTTGTGTGAAATGTCCTGAATATTTATTTATTTTATTACTAGCTGCCCCGGCAAACGTTGTTTTGCCATACAATTCTGTATAAAATAAAATTTCATCAAAATCGGTCCAGCCAATTTGTAGCCTATGTGTTATTCTGATGTATAAGCTATAGGTATTGTGGTAAAGTTTCATTCAAATCCATTCAGTAGTTTTTACGTGAAAGAGTAACAAACATCCATACATACAAACTTTCGCCTTTATAATATTAGTAGGATTACTTATCGGAGGTTTAAAAGGAGATTTTATCGGACAGTTATTAAACGTTTTATCGTAAAAAGACGTATTAAGAATAACAAGTTTTGACAATTTTCGTGAACCGATTTTAGCGAACTTTTAAACCTCCGATAAATCATTATGAATAAGACCATAAGTCTTTAAAGTTTTTTTCAATTATGTATTGTATGTTTGTAGGTTTTGGTGATTCAAACATTTGCAGAAAATGCAGGTTAGTGTACAACTGAAATAACCTATACTGTAAAAAGCTTTTTATAAAGCTGAAGAGTTTGTTTGTTTGAACGCGCTAATATCAGGAACAACTGGGCCAATTTGAAAAATTTTTTGAGTATTGGATAGTACATTTAACGAGGAAGGCTATATGCTATATAACATCACGCTGGGACCAATAGGAGCGAAGCATTAGTGAAAAATGATGCAAAATGAGAAAAAATATTGATATACTTTCGTTGCGTGCGCTGCGTTAAAAGTTTATATATATCGGAAAAACATGATAGAAATCACCTGTATTTACAGCCAGAGCAGTCATCTATCTAAAAACCTTGTAATACTGGACAAACTAACTACGTTAACTAACGTTAACATTCTATTAACTACGATGAGATCGATACGTGGTTTACGATACGTGTAACTGGTTTGGATGGATCCTTTTATGAATATTCAATTGGTCACCATTCGAACTCATCAGATAAAGGAATTACTCACCATTGACACTATTTGAGGACCCACTTCACAGTCTTGGAACCTAAGTTAAAACTAAAAATGCTTAAGTAAACTATTTTAATTAAGTCTCCTACGATATATAAATTTGTTATATTCTATCATTTGTTTTCTAAATCACACGCATATGAAGTCTCGGGCAACGGCTAGTTTCTAAATATATCGGAATATGGTACAATAACTTTAGTAAAGTGTATTTGCCATAGGGGCCATGGCCCGGAGCGGCCAGCTTGAGAAGGGCGGCGAAAGCCTTCTTCACTATCTATCACCAAGCTGTATCTCTGTAACGGTGATAGATAGAGAGATGAACATTCCACCACAGTTTATGTATATCGGTTGATATAAGTATAACAACATCATCATCATCATTCTTCTGCCTGCCTGTGATTCCTCCTCTCTCTCATTTACGTCCCACTGTTGGGCACGGGTCTCCTCCACTTTGTGAGAGATTATGTTCTAATATACCGCGCTGACCAGACGTGTTCGTACAGAGTTTATCATAGAGTTTTCCATCTCTCACAGAGGATGTTATCCACAGATAACATCCTCTGTGAGAGATGGAAAACTCTTGTATTGTACACATACAATATACCTTAGCTGACTTTTTAAACTGACCCAGGACGTCAAATCAAATGGCCCGGGACGCTAATTTTCAGAATAAGCCTCTGTAAATAATATTGTTTTTAGGGTTCCGTACCCAAAGGGTAAAAACGGGACCCTATTACTGAGACTTCGCTGTCCGTCCGTCCGTCCGTCCGTCCGTCCGTCCGTCCGTCCGTCCGTCCGTCCGTCCGTCCGTCCGTCCGTCCGTCCGTCCGTCTGTCACCAGGCTGTATCTCAAGAACGGTGATAGCTAGAGAGTTGAAATTTTCACAGATGATGTATTTCTATTGCCGCTATAACAACAAATACTAAAAATAAAATAAAATAAATATTTAAGGGGGGCTCCCATACAACAAACATGATTTTTAGGGTTCCGTACCCAGTATCTCAAGAACGGTGATAGCTAGACAGTTGAAATTTTCACAGATGATGTATTTCTATTGCCGCTATAACAACAAATACTAAAAATAAAATAAAATAAATATTTAAGGGGGGCTCCCATACAACAAAGATGATTTTTTTACCGTTTCTTGCTCGATACTAATAACGTTGCCTTATGTTGCATAGATAATGGTACGGAACCCTTCGTGCGCGAGTCCGACTCGCACTTGACCAATTATTTATGAATAGGTGTAGAATCTACTAGAACCTCACACCATGGCCATCATCAATCACATCATGGAATACACACCCACATAGATACCAAGAAAGATCACAAACATCATAAGAAAACAGGTCAGTTTTGTTTTATTATTAACATTAATGGTCTTATTCATAATGACTTATCGGAGATTTAAAAGTTCGCTAAAATCGGTTCGCGAAAATTGTCAAAACTTGTTATTTATAATAGTCTTTTTACGCTAAAACGTTTATTATCTCTTCGGTAAAATCTCCGTTTAAACCTCCGATCAATCATTATGAATAAGACCTAAGTCTCTAAACTCTTAATTCATAAACCATTTCGGGGAATACAGTTTCTGATCATGATCCATTAATTTTTTTTCGGAAAATTTGCTTTATCGATTATTCCAAAAAAGCAAATTATCTCTATTTGCCTTTAAAATGAAGGACTTAAAATATTAAGGGGTTCTTAGGGATATACTACTCAGTGGTGGAGTTGAAATTGTTCTATTATATCAACTTGGCAACTTTGAAAAGATGTAGGTATTGCAATCTGTCTTAAGTCTATCAGGAAAAGTAAATACACAGATTGCGTATTTTTTAAAAATTCGAGTGATTATTTCAATAATATTGAAACTAGTTGCATAAAATAGTCTATATTTTCTAAAAAAAAATATAAAAACAGTAGGTCAAAAGTTATGAACAATGCCAATTAAATCTTTCATTTATTTTAGTTTCAGATTCAAACCACACGCAGCATTACATTTCCGAAGACTTGAAAGGAATTTTAGGTGTCAAAGGTAAGTGACTTACTATTTTTAGAGTTACATAATCTTCTAATATATAAAATTCACGTGTCACAGTGTTAGTTACCGTACTCCTCCGAAACGGCTTGACCGATTCTTCTCAAATTTTACATGCATATTCAGTAGGTCTGAGAATCGGCCAACATCTATTTTTCAAACCTTTTTGTTTTTTTTTTGTATGGCAAAACAACGTTTGCCGGGTCAGCTAGTAATAGATAAAACTGAGACTTGACTGTCTATCACCAGACTGTATCTCTGTAACGATGATAGATAGAGAAATGAACATAACACAGTGTATGTAGGTATATCAGTTGATGATATATAACAATAAATACTCATTATCAACATCATTATTCTTCTGCCCTTATTCCATCATTTGGGATTATTTGAGGGTAGTTTTAGAACCTCAGAATTCAATGTTTCTTCTATATTTTGCAAATAATTAATTTCATTTATTAAAATTTTTACAGATCACCACGAATGCAGTGAATTACTAAATCAATTGACTGGACATTTCGGTATGTAAACATGCTTCCATTTTTACACGCTTTATATTAGCTTCACTTGTATGTTTGTTTGTATGTTTGTTTGTATGTTTGTTTGTATGTTGGTATGTTTGTAACCGACTCCTTTGGACGCTATTTTGACCCACTTTAAACGGTCAGATTCTATTCAAATTTTGCACACCTGTCAAAGACCGACGACAATGCAATAATTCGATTAAATAAAGCGTGTTTTTTAGTTTTTTTAAACTATTATTTATTTTTACTTGTTCCTAAAATCGATGTCTGTAATCGAATCATCATTATTAATATAATTGGGTACTTATATTTTTTTTTTAAAGTTGAATCGACTTCATGTGACTTTGAAATTTGAGGGCTTTTCTCGATTTCTTACGAGATAACCATCCGATCCTGACCTGGTGCCAATGAAACCACACGCGTACCACAAACTTTCAAATAAAAAAAGGATCAATAAAATCCCTTCGTCCAGATAAAAGTTAAACATAAAAAAACACATACAGGATAAATGAGAACCTTCTCCTTCTTTTGAAGTCGTAAGAAATCGAGGAAAAACCTTAAAGGGGACCGACTACTGGGGACTTTTGGCCTAGACATGGACAACTTAATAACGTAATAAAAATAATTGTTTTCAGTAGCTTACACCATGTAGAAAACATAATTAAATGATATTTAGTATAAAAAATATATAAAAACTATCTGACCCGGCAAACGTTGTTTTACCATAAGTATAATTGTTAGTGGTGGACAACCCTTATCATTTACGGGTATGAAAAATAGATAGTATTAGCCGATTCTCAGACCTACTAAATATGCATAAAAATTTCATAAGAATTGTTCAAGCATTTTCGGAGGAGTATGGGAACGAACGTTGTGACACGAGAATTTTATATATTAGAGATAAAACACATTGTTCATAACAATCGTTTATTTTAGTTTCCGGCCGAAACCGAATGTTCGGCCGTGGCTTCAGTTTACACAAGTTTCGGTTTCAGCAAAAGTATCGGCCGATTTTGACCGTAAACGAAACTGCCGCCGAAACTTGATTTTTGGGCGAATTTCGGTCATCCGAAACCGAACTTTCGGTCGGATACTTGTTTATTTCTAAGACAACTTGATACTACCGGATAGTTATCAATATTTTTATTAAATAATTAGAGACGTTTATTTATAATTTACATTAGGTACTAACAAATCGACTGTTCACGTCTAAGCCAGGATTGAACATAATGAACATAGCACATAAACTCGGTTATTTTAAAATTTTTTAATTGTTAGTATTGCATATTATCTTATAATAGTAATTAATTAATAATATTCTACGAATGACATTAAGTAATTGTTAATAAATATATTATATTTGTACATGTGTAAAATGAGGACGATTACGTGTTAAAAGAGATAACAATTGTTCAAACAGTTACTTAAAAGATATTTTATATATGCGTAGGTTAAATTTATGATATTTTTATGATCGATTTTAATTATTAGTGTGTTATCAGTCTACTATTATAGGTAGATAGATGGACGGGCCTCGTAGACCGTAGTCTAGTGATTCAAGTAACGGACTGCCGTTCAAGTGGTCGCGAGTTCGATTCCCGCATAGTACAATCATCTGTGTAATATTTATAACTAGCTGTGCCTACGACTCCGTCCGCGTAGATCGATTTTTGTTCGATCGACCCAATCAATTGTTTTGATTCTTTTTTAGCCGCTAGATGGCGTTGCAAGTAACCAAATTAAGTAATTTCGTATTATGTAAATATCTCTTGATCGAGTGGAGCGATTGCGATGAAACAAAGACTAAGTAATACATGGTAATACCTTGAGTTGTGTACAATATTTACGTATAACATTTATATTTATAAGTGTTGTACATTTTACGTGATGCGTGCACAGACAAACATCTAAAAAGACAAACAGACAAAAATGTCTAAAATGCTAGAAATGGGTTCTATTGGTTATCTTTTATTTTGGTTATCTGACTATTTTTTTTTAAATACACCATGTACAATAAAAAAAATTCTACAGATTTGTGGTTCATGTAACATACTGCTGTTCACGAGGTCGCAGGTTCGATTCCCGCACGGGACAATCATTTGTGTGATATTTATAAATGTCATACAAATGTTAGTACTGCGTCTGTGTGTTTAGTACCTATGTATTATAAGTATGTATTTACAAAAGAAAAGTAGTAGGTACCTATATCCGTATTCTCTTCTGCGTTTGTCCCATAGCTATTTAGCGTTATTTGGGGTCAGCGTAACGAATATAAACTCAATAATCAATTCTGTACCAACACGTCTGGTCAGCGCGGTATAGTAGAACATAATCCCTCACAAAGTGGAGGAGGCCCGTGCCCAACAGTGGGACGTAAGTGGGCTGGAGAAGAGACTAAATATATTCTTCTTTTCCAGATGAAGTATCAGCTCTTAAATACATAGAAAGTATAACAGGACTTTCTGGTGAGTAATTTTACTTATAACACCACTGATATACCAGATGTATAGTCTATTGTTCTTATTCATAATGACTTATCGGAGGTTTAAAAGTTCGCTAAAATAGGTTCGTGAAAATTGTCAAAAACTGTTATTCATAATAGTCTTTTTACGATAAAACGTTTATTATCTCTCCGACAAAATCTCCTTTTAAACCTCCGATAAGTTATTATAAATAAGGCCATATGTCTACATCACTCAGTCGGCTTGAAGACACTTGCATATCTATGTGTGTGTGAAATATGTATCTATGTGTGTCTATGATACAGGCATATGTAACATCATTATTGTATGAAGTATGATTTAGCCAGGC
Organism: Orgyia antiqua; assembly: GCA_916999025.1. NCBI lineage: Eukaryota > Metazoa > Arthropoda > Insecta > Lepidoptera > Erebidae > Orgyia > Orgyia antiqua. The sequence goes on from OU779872.1 coordinate 2,472,999, forward strand.
TAAAGTTACTTGTACTCAAGATTGAATGCGTACACTATTTGGTAGATCTGCGACTATTTACAAATATGTAAAATACCGTTCGTATGGTGACGGATTACGAATACGAGTGTCACCACCCCATTTCTTTCCCAGGGTGCTGTAAGAGTCAGCTAAGGGATAAACAGTTAACGTCTACTGTAAGAGACAGAAAACTAAAGTAATTTATTAATTTTGCAATTGACTTGCTATGCTTTTACTTAATAAATTAAATTATAGTGGAAAAAGTGATTACAGCAAGCGGGACTTGAACCCACGACCTCAGAATACCGTTCCGTAGCTCTGCCAACTGAGCTATTGCGGTCGTGCTAACAGTAACCAATTTGATCCCTTCAACGTTACTCGATTGAGTCTACATCGCACTTTGATGTACAACGCCATCTATCGAGAATGTTTTGCAACAATCTCGACCAGCCACCTAGTATTCTTTACAGAATACAATTGGACTGAAATAATGGCATGACTTTTATTACTAAAGTAATTTATTAATTTTGCAATTGAATTGCTATTATAATAAATTATATTGTAGTGGAAAAAGTTCAAGTTCCGCTTGCGGTGATCACTTGTTCCACTACAATTTAATTTATTAAGATGTTAAACTCTATAATAAACCCTGTACCAACACGTCTGGTCAGCGCGGTATAGTAGAACATAATCACTCACAAAGTGGAGGAGGCCCGTGCCCAACAGTGGGACAGTTGACGGGTTGGAGAGCGACGCAAAATAAGGGTTTAATTTTTTTTTACATAACATATATTTTACTTGCAGAGGAGAATAAAGTGTATGAGTTTTTGTTAAAATCGCGCGGATCTCGAAGTTGGGACTTTCTTGTAAATTTCCTGAAACAAATGGACGAAAACCCACGTAAGTATACGTTTATCTTTATCTTTACTTCTTATAAAATAAAGTCGTAATTTTTGTATGTATGTCCCTATGTGAGCTTATATCTTCAGAAATCCGCAACGAAGCTTGATACGGTTTTTTTTAATAGATAGAATGGTTTAAGAGGATGGCTTTTTTCGCATAATTTATTGGGGTTTACTGTACATTGGATGAGATATGATTAAATTTGCCAAGAAATTCGGACGCGCGCGAGCTATAAATGAAAACGCTTCCTTATCTATGTGAGGTACAACAAACTAATGTATGGAGGAATTGTTTGTTACTTATAGTTCTTCAAAAAAGTCCGCGAGGGCATATGTCTATCTTTTAAGGGAAACCCGCTATACCCATAATAATGTCAAAACAATTATCAAATTCAAGGATTTTTTTTTTTAAAAGTTCAACTGACTTCATGTGACACACTTTGAAATTTGGGAGTTTACCTCGATTTCTCAGGAATTAACCATCAGATCCTGACTTGGTGCCAATGGGACCACACGGGAACCACCAGCTTTCAAATAAAAAACCTGTCAAGAGCGAGGCAAACTCGCACATGTAGGGTTTCGTACCTACTAGACATATAAACATAAGTCCAATAAAACATCCAGTAAAACAACTCACCAACTTAATTTTGTAGTTGAAATATAGGGAATCGCCTACATTTCAGCTACTTCATAAGTTGGTATTAGTATAAACACTTTTTAGGGTTCCGTACCCAAAGGATAAAAACGGGACCCTATTACTGAGACTTCGCTGTCCGTCCGTCCGTCCGTCCGTCTGTCACCAGGCTGTATCTCAAGAACGGTGATAGCTAGACAGTTGAAATTTTCACAGATGATGTATTTCTATTGCCGCTATAACAACAAATACTAAAACTAAAATAAAGATTTAAGGGGGGCTCCCATACAACAAACATGATTTTTTTACCGTTTCTTGCTCGATACTAATAACGTTGCCTTATGTTGCATAGATAATGCAAAGTACGGAACCCTTCGTGCGCGAGTCCGACTCGCACTTGACCAATTATTTCTTAAGATGTGATGACAAATTATAAGTTTTTGGATTTTTCCCTATATCAGCACTATATAGACTTGATCTATGCCAAATTTCAAGGCTCTAGGGCAACGGGAAGTAACCTGTGAATTTTGATTCCCTAGCATAAGTCGAAAATTCTTAAAAATGGTTGTAATTCGGTTATATCTTTTAAATGCGTAGAGGTGAAAGGTTGATTGTATTATTTGCATCAAGGGACCGCATAGATCTACATATCGTATGAGTTTCAAGTTGATACCTTCAGCCGTTGCTGAGTAAAAAAAGTTTAACAGACGGACAGACAGATAGACAGACACCGGAGTGATCCTATAAGGGTTTGTACGAAACCCTAAAAATGAACAGATTTTTTATCGTTTTTACCGCGAGTAACATTTATATATAATTTTTTTTTATTTTAATAGATATTAGCATAATTGTGGAGCTTTTGAGACAAATCACCAATGAAAATGGTAAGTATTACGTTTTATCATCATAACATCACGCCTTTTTCCCATGGGGGTAGGCAGAGACTATAGACTATAGAGCGCCATCTGCTACGATCCAAACATACTTCCTTGGCTTCATCCACACTCATACATCTGGTCATACATGCCCGACGGTTGTAAGTGCTACGCAATTGACCCTTTTGTAGTATCCCGGCGATGACATCAGAGTATATTTTTCTCTCAGGTCCTCTCCCAGCATTCCCACTTACCTCCGCCGTGTATATGCCTTTCGTTAATCGTCTCTCATCCATCCTCTCCACATGACCAAACATCAAAACCTGCTAAGAAACCATTCTTAAGTTTTTTATCTATACTTAAAATTATAAAGCTGAAGAGTTTGTTTGTTTGTTTGCACGCGCTAATCTCAGGAACTATTAGTCCGATTGTAAAAATTCTTTCAGTGTTGGATAGTACATTTATCGAGGAAGGTTATAGGATAAATAACATCACGCTGTGACTATTAAGAGCGAAGCATTAGTGAAAAGTGTTGGAAAAACTGGGACTATTTTTAAAACCGAAGTAGCCATGAAGTAGCCATCTGGAAAATCTGTGTTTACAGCTAATAAAACGTAATTTCCTTCTTCTGCTATACACACCTGCTACAATCTAATCTGCATCTTCCTATGGTTTGCTGGTAGAAAATGCCTTAGATATTAAGGCCGCCCTTGCAATTGTAATTAATTGCTTGCAATTGCAATTGCATGAAGTGTAAAATAAATAAATAATTTTGCTATTTTTAGATGTACTACAAGCATATGCTGAATTAAAACCCTTAATAGGGCATGAAGACTTCGATGGAATATATGAAACATTACAGAAGGTGTCTGGAGAGAAAGGTATATAAATATTTTGGCGAGTTTTCATGGGAAAACTCAAAAAAACAACACACTAATTTGTATTTTTTTTCTTTTTCAAAGCCCATTAAGGGCGTCTCAAACAGAATATAAATTTATATTAATATAGCGAAAAAGAGACAGATGTATATAGAAAAAAATGGTCAAGTGCGAGTCGGACTCGCGCACAAAGGGTTCCGTACCATTATCTATGCAACATAAGGCAACGTTATTAGTATTGAGCAAGAAACGGTAAAAAAATCATGTTTGTTGTATGGGAGCCCCCCTTAAATATTTATTTTATTTTATTTTTAGTATTTGTTGTTATAGCGGCAATAGAAATACATCATCTGTGAAAATTTCAACTCTCTAGCTATCACCGTTCTTGAGATACAGCCTGGTGACAGACGGACGGACGGACGGACGGACAGCGAAGTCTCAGTAATAGGGTCCCGTTTTTATCCTTTGGGTACGGAACCCTAAAAAAAGACGAGGCGGCAAAGTGACAGATATATCTGTCAGTGACGTCATATATAAGTACCTATACATACATCGAGTTTTCCATCTCTCACAGAGGATGTTATCTGTGTACAATATACCTTAGCTGACTTTTACAGCACCCTGGGAGGAGATGGGGTGGTGACACTTGTATTCTTAATCCCTCACCACATGGACATATATAATACATAATTCTAGCCTGAAAATCCCAATAGATAAGTAGATTTTTAGTTCTAGAGTATTTATTTATTTTTTACATTCCACAGATCCTTTTGAAGTGGCTGATTATTTCAAACACATTGCTCATACTAATGGTAATTTTAAACCTATCTATCTCTACACCTAAAGCCGAAGAGTTTGTTTGAACGCGCTAATCTCAGGAACTACTGGTCCGATTTGAAATTTTTTTTTTGTGTTGTATAGTACATTTATCGAGGAAGGTTATAGACTATATAACATCACGCTGCGACCAATAGGAGCAAACATTAGTGAAAACTGTTGCAAAAACGGAAATAATTTGGTATGATCATAGAAGAAATATAATCAATCTTCTATCTTTCTTCGATCTTATCGAATCTTAATCGGAAAATATATTTAAAATACTATTACTATTGAGCCCTATCAAAACATGATACATAAACTCAAAAAACTTGACTCGAAAACCTTAACACGTGAAACATTTTTCGAGTTTTAATTAAGTATATTTTTTAACAAATATTTCTTTTATAACTATAATTCTATTGGAAAAGGTTGGTAAGAAAAGGATAGCAATAATATCTTTTTTTTAATTTTCAGGCGTGGAAGGATTTAAATTGGAAGTATTGAAGTTAACATCTGGAATTGGACCTTCAGAATTCCCGCGTCTATTAAAAGTTTTACTGCCTGAAATAGGTAAGATTATACTATTTTCATTTCCTTATTATCTCTATAACATATCTATCTATTTATATAAGAAAATGATATTAAAATGTATTATCAAACATATTATTATACAATGAATAATATAACTAGTTAGATAAGTAGGTATTAAGTATACTCCTAAAAACTTCCTAAACTTATGTTGCGAGCAAAGTCACCTAATATATTGCATCATCATCATCATCCTCTTGCCCTTATCCCATTATTTGGGATCGGCGCAACATTTCTTTTTCTTCCATAGTCTTCTATTAGCCGTCATGTCTGTGTCAACTCCTCTTTCTTTCATGTCCTCTTTCACACAGTCCATCCATCTTTTCTTAGGTCTTCCTCTAGACTTTTTTCCTTCCACATTTATACTCAGAACTCTCCTAACGACATTACTTTCCTCTCGTCTCATGACATGCCCATACCAGGACATCCGCTCATTCTTCAATTTTTCAGTCACTGGCATCACTCACCTAATATATTGCATTCATACATAAATCTGCTGACACGCATCGTCAAGCACACATACATATAGAAATTATATACATTGTCCCTAGAATTTAAATATTAGCTGAAAATATGACAAAGACAATGATAAATGTCTCTGCCTACCCCCATGGGAAAAAGGCGTGATGTTATGATGATGATGATGATGACAATGATAAAACATGTGAACAACAAAATTGACTTCTGACTTTTTATTTCAGATATGAAAGGTGCATTTAATCTAATAGTGCTCGGCACACGTACTGTTGGTTAGTATTTACACCATTTTATAACAAAAATTACCAAACTTTAGGATAAAGTTGCTGAAAAACGGCCGACGGCACAGAGCTGCAGTTATTTTTACAATGATGCTGCGTACAAAGACTACTTTATTCAATACATTTCATCGCTGAGAAAATAAGTCGAATGATTCACCCCTAGGATCTTGGTCTACAAATTTAGTTCTGACATTATTAAAATCTAAAATACCTACACTGTTATTTGAACATTTATGTTGTCGATTCAAAATCCTTATTTTAAATACGCTGTTTAATTTGAGGAAGGCGCTTACCCTTGGTATCAACAGAATGAAATAAATTGCGGGGCGAAGAGGGGGATACGATGTTAGGTTATTTTTTCGTTACGGAATTTCTGGATTCGGTCTCCACGCTCAAGGCCCGCGATAGAAGCTATGCAATAGCTTAAAAATCAAGTGTCCGAGTTTTCGTGGCATACTTATAAAACCCCGGATAACTTTCAAACTAGAACAAATCTGGGGAAAGTCGGACACATAGCAGTCCTAACCTATGCTCATATTTTCAAGCTATTTATTAAATTTGCTTAATAATTTTGGGGCATCGCTCCAAACCTAATAATTTTTGTCAACAAAGCTCTCCCAAAACTATGTATTTTATTTTTACTTTTTAAAGAAAAGAAAAGGTCTTTTTGTTTGGGGATTTTTTATTAAATTTATTTTTTTTAGTTTAAAACCAAGTAAATTATTGTGTACAGATATCGGCGAAGGCATCAGGGCATTGAACAAATTATTAAGAACTACATCGTTTGCGGACAGCATCGATATATTGAGGACTGTTACCAAACAAGCTCGTAAGTTTATATTATTTATGTTTAGTTTTTATCATCATCATTATCATAACATCACGCCTTTTCCCATGGGGGTAGGCAGAGACTAAAGAGCGCCATCTTCTGCGATCCAAACATACTTCCTTGGCTCCAGTTAGTTTTAGTTTTGAACTGACTTAAAAAAAAGGAGGTTCTCAATTCGTCTGTATAATTTTTTGAAATTTTTTTTTTGCTACCTAATTTTAACTGGGCGAAGCGATTTTAATGATTCTTGTTTATTTGAAAGCTGATGGTTCCCGTGTGGTCCCATGGCACCAGGTCAGGATCTGATGGTTATCTCCTGAGAAATCGAGGAAAACCCTCAAAATTCAAAATTCCCATACTGCAAATGTTTACAGTTTAACAAGATATGACTGTAACTTCGTAAGTACGATCACATATCTCCTTCTCGCTCTCAACTAAAATGGTTGCCCATCCGTTACCGTCGTGAACTGCGCGCTCTTACTACACTTTTCTCCTTTCTTAAATCCCCTTCTCCTCCAGCTTACTTATCTCACTTTTTCCAGTATCTCTATTTTAACCAGGACAGACTTCCCCGTTCTTCTAACGACCTGCTACTTTCTTGTATACCCCATAGGACTAACTTTATCAATCCCTCTTTTCACGTCCAAGCTGACACGACACACTCTGGAACTCTCTTCCACATGAAATTTGATCCGCCAAATGCCGGCTCACTTTCAAAAAACCTGTCAAGAGCGAGGTAAACTCGCACACTTAGGGTTTCGTACCTACTAGACATATAAACATAAGTAACTGCATTCAAATAATCAGTTAATTAAACTCAAAACAACTCACCAACTTAATTTTGTTGTTGAAATCATAAGTTGGTATTAGTATAAACACTTTTTTACATGTGATTTGATGACAAATAAGTTTTTGGATTTTTCCCTATATCAGCACTATATAGACTTGATCTATGCCAAATTTCAAGGCTCTAGGGCAACGGGAAGTAACCTGTGAATTTTGATTCCCTAGCATAAGTCGAAAAATTCTTAAAAATAAATAAATAATAAATATTCACAGACATTTCACACAACGTCCTCTGGTCCCAAGCTAAGCTTATTATGCTTGTGTTATGGGTACCAGAATACGGATAGAATACATAAACTACTTTTTTTTTGTAAATACATACTTATAATACATAGAAACACCCAGACGCAGGACAAACATTTGTATGACATTTATAAACATCACACAAATGATTGTCCGAGGCGGGAATCGAACCCGCGACCTCTTGATCGGCAGTCCGCAATATAAACCACTACACCACGAAGCCCGTCAAAATGGTCGTAACTCGGTTATATCTTTTAAATGAGTAGAGGTGAAAGGTTGACTGTATTTTTTGAAGCAAGGGACCGCATAGATCTACATATCGTATGAGTTTCAAGTTGATACCTTCAGCCGTTGCTGAGTAAAAAAAGTTTGACAGTCGGACAGACAGACACCGGAGTGATCCTATAAGGATTTGTACGAAACCCTAAAAAGAGTCAAAGATTGTTGTTACAAAGGTTAGCTGAATTATCGTAACTATAGATTACGTAGTATTTACTTTATGTATGTTTGTATGTATGTATATGTACCTATTGTGTATCTAGTATGTATTTTATATGTATAGCGTACTCTGTATACATACAGATATATTTATTTTATTAAGATTATTGTGTATTGTATGTAATTATTCCGTGTGGTGACGGATTAAGAATACAAGTGTCACCACCCCATCTCCTCCCAAGGGTGCTGTAAAAGTACGGCATTAAGTCCGCCTTTATACAATGGGGATTGTTCATTATTTTTGACCTACTGTTTTTATATTCTTTTCAGAAAATATAGACTATTTTAAGCAACTAATTTCAATATTGAAATATTCACTATAAAGAATTTTTAAAAAATTCTTGAAGATATTACTTTAAATATTGTGACGTCATCGTTTTACGCAATCTGTGTATAGACTTTTCTTGATAGACTTAATACAGATTGCACTTTATCTTTTCAAAGTTGACAAGTTGATATAATAGACCAATTTCAACTCCACTTCAGAGTAGTATATCCCTAAAAACGTCTTAATATTTTAAGTCCTTCATTTCAAGGGCAAATAGAGATCATTTGCTTTTTTGGAAAAATAATCGTTAATATAGCAAATTTTCCGAAAATAACTAATGGATCATGATCAGAAACTCTATTCCCCGAAATGGTTTTCGAATTAAGAGTTTAAAAAAAATATGAACAATGCCCATTTGTTTGTATATAAAGTTTTAAATGAATAAATAAATAAATATGATGGATTCCAAATGATTATAAACTTCTTTTGTTCTATATTTCAGAAATTAAATACGCTGTAGAAGAATTAACGCAGTCTTTGAATAGAGGAAGTAAGTAAATATCACTTATAATAAGATTTATGGATACAGAATGAGATTTTAAACCCAGTGTCAGATTTTTAGAAATCAGATAAGATTTTTTAGTTATGAAAGAAGAATTTTTAACATAAGGTAAAATTTTGGATATAGAGTAAGTTGTTTAAGTATAACGAAAACAGGTGTTATTTTTTGAACAGTAAGTAAAAATTTTGAACATTGGGTATAATTTTAAATACATATATTGTAATACTTTGTAAAATCCAGCGTAAGATTTTTTTGGATATAGAGCATAGCGTCATATTTGAAAACATTATAATGTTTTTGAACATGTTAATATTTTTGAACACAGGATAGATAATATTTTTGAAAACAAGGTTTTGTAAGAACCCGGTTAGGATATTTTTGATACTGACAAAGGTTTTTGAATAACCGGTAATTATTTTTTTAATGATGTAGGTACCTACAGTTTTTTGTTCTTTAGTTAGCTGTAACCGTTTTGTTTCTAGGTTTGAAACTGATTACGGATAATCTATACAAAATAGCTGGAATTGATGACTTACGACAAGTACAAGTTATATTCAATGATGTCTTTGGGATTGATAGTAAGTGAAACTATACTACTAACCACAGATTAACCAGATGGTTCGTCCTACCGTTCGAACTACGTTCAATCTTGAAGACACGTAAAAGCTCGGCTAAATAATAAATAAATAAATAAAATAAATATTCAGGGCATTTCACACAACGTCCTCTGGTCCCAAAGTAAGCTATATTTCTATGCTTGTATTATGGGAACCAGATACAGATATAATACATATACTACTTTTCTTTTGTAAATACATACTTATAATACATAGTAAACACACAGACGCAGTACAAACATTTGTATGACAATAAAAAACATCACACAAATGAGTGTCCTGACCGGGAATCGAAATCGAGACCTCGTGAACGGCAGTCTGTTATATGAACCACTCGACCACGAGGCCCGTCCCGAATAGATAATATTTCATATGACGTATAGCCTGTATCATAGACACACATAGATACATATTTCACACACACATAAATATTTATGTGGCTTTGAGCTGACTGAGTAATATAGCCATAGCCACATACAGGTGCTCAAGTCTACTATTTTGGAACAATTGTCATACCGGCACAATGCAACTGCAATACCGTTGCAATTGAAGTCAAATGTCCGTAGTCTGCTATATGAGTTCATAATGGTCGTTCAATGGTAATGGAATTGTCGGTCTCTTTTATCTATGAATTGTGTTAGAATGGTATGAATGTGTTGCCGTTTTTAAAAAATTAGTATAAAAAGCAATGTGAAGTTTAGGAGATTAGTAAATTGCAATAAATTACAAAGAACAATTTCTAATATTTCTATCTATCTATTTTTTATTTATGGCAATCTGTCGACACAGGACAATTTCAAAATATTACTGTCAAATTCAAAATAGCAGACTACCGAAACATTTCAGTCATTGAATTGCAATTGTCAAGCAGTTGTGTACGAGACTAGCAATTTATGTCACTTTGACAATTGTAAGACAATGATGAAGTCGTAATGGCACCACTATGACAAGACATTAATAGTAGACTACCAAAAACTTTACAATTGCACCATAATGGTACCATTGTGGTACAATCGTGACACCATTGAAACACCCGACTCGGCGCCCTGGTGCCGATTCTGAGCGCACAACTAAACTTAACTAAAAAATTTAAATTGATAGCGTAATTATCACAACTCGTCAAAGTTAACTGAACTTTCTTATTATAATAATACCTAGTTTAAAAAAACTAAAAAACACGCTTTATTTAATCGAATTATTGCATTGTCATCGGTCTTTGACAGGTGTGCAAAATTTGAATAGAATCTGACCGTTTAAAGTGGGTCAAAATAGCGTCCATAGGAGTCGGTTACAAACATACAAACATACAAACATACAAACAAACATACAAACAAACATACAAGTGAAGCTAATATAAAGCGTGTAAAAACTGTGTATTATAGAATAACGATTTTAATTAATAAAAATATGTACAATGAAATAGCAAGTAATAGCTATATCGACACTACCAATTTTCATTTTTTAGTTGAGTTTAGTTGTGTACGTAGAATTGGTACCAATATCTGATAAATCTGTGCCCCTAATATAAAAAATGCGAAAGTTTATAAGAATGTACGAGTAGGTATAGATGTAAGAGTGTTTGTTACTCTTTTACGCAAAAAACTACTGAATGTATTTTAATGTAACGTTATCTTAAATATAGTGCTTTGTGGTGTAGTGGTTCATGTAACGGACTGCAACACACGAGGTCGCGGGTTCGATCTCCGCACAGTACCTACAATTAATTGGTGATATTTGTATATGTCGCAAATGTTTGTACTGCATCTATGTGTTTTTATGTATTTACTAGCTGACCCGGTAAACGTTGTTTTGCCATAAAAAAGTCAAGGGGGAGGGGTTTGAAAAATAGATGTTGTCCGATTCTCAGACCTAACGGATATGTACACAAAATTTCACGAAAATCGATCGAGCCGTTTCGGAGGAGTACGGTAACTAACATTGTGACATGGAAATTTTATATATTAGATTATACTTTAGTGTGTATTTACAAAAACAGACTAAATTTATGTAGTATATGGTACTCATAACACAAACATAGAAATCTAGCTTACATTCGGACCAAAGATCGTTGTGGGAAAGGTCCATAAATAAACTAAATTATGGTGGAAAAAGTGATCGCCGCATGCGGGTCCCGCTTGCGGCAATCACTTTTTCCACCATAATTTAGTTTATTAAGTAAAGCACAGTATGTCAATTGCAAAATCAATAAATTACTGTCCATAAAAATTTTTTTCTTTTCAGATATTGTTGGTGTAGTACAAAGAATAAATAAAGTGACAAAAAGACGAGATGCGCTTTATTTTCTTAATTCGTTATTAGACGTCACACTTACTAACAATGTGATGGATGCTGCATCACAGATCAAAACACTCACAGTGAACCACAGTAAGTAAAATAATGAGTAGGGATTTAAATAAAATTATATAAATAATATAAAAATTCCAACTCGGAAATGTCATCTAGTTGAATGTTTTAGTTTAAAAAGTCTCGGAATATTATCTAGTTGAATGTTTTAGTTTAAAAAGTCTCGGAATATTATCTAGTTGAATGTTTTAGTTTAAAAAGTCTCGGAATATTATCTAGTTGAATGTTTTAGTTTAAAAATCTTGGAAATATAATTTAGTTGAATTTCTTACTTTAAAACTCGGAAAAATATTAAAGTTCACGTTTGAAAAATCTCGAAAATGTTATCTAATTGTATCATTTAATTTAAAAAATCTTGAAAATATAATCTTATTTATACTGATACCAACTTATGAAGTAGCTGAAATGTAGGCGATTCCCTGTATTTCAACTACAAAATTAAGTTGGTGAGTTGGTTTAAGTTTAATTAACTGATTATTTGAATTTAGTTATTTATATTTATCGGTCAAGTAGGTACGGTCCCTACCCTGAGTGTGGGAGTTTACCTCGCTTTTGACAGTTTTATTTTATTTCAGTGCCTGTACTCGATTTATTGGACAAAATAAGAATAAAATCTGGACACGAAGATATTATGGACTTCTTCAAGAAATTAATATCATTAACTGGTACAAAATGTAAGCGAAAATCTATTCTTAATATTATAAAGCTGAAGAGTTTGTTTGTTTGAACGCGCTAATCTCAGGAACTACTGGTCCGATTTGAAAAATGTTTTTCTTTTAGTGTTGTATAGTACATTTATCGAGGAAGGCTATAGGCTATAAAACATCACGCTGCAACTAATAAGAGTGAAGCAGCAGTGAAAAATGTTGCAAAAACGGGGAAAATATTCCAACATCAACAATATGCAACATCTAATATTTGTACTATTTCCGTTTCTTTATTCTCTCGATGACAACTTTTATTTTCCTTGATTAAGTATTAAAAAAATGTGATCCCCTCGCACACCTATTTCGCACTGACTTACTATCCCTATCCCTACTAATATTATAAATACGAAAGTAACTCTGTCTGTCTGTCTGTTACGCTTTCCCGCTTAAACCTCTCAACCGATATTGATGAAATTTGGCACAGACAATCTTTAGACCCTGAGAAAGGACATAGGCTATCTTTTTTTGCGCAAAAAAGAATTTTCCAAATTCTACGCGGACGGAGTCGCGGGCTAGTATTTAGTAAAGAGATTTTTTTGATAACCGTGGTCTAAGATTCGGCAACTATGAAAATGGTATGGAACAATTCCAACTTTAACAACACAGTAAAAGACTAATTTCAAATTCAAAAACCTAGTGAGTCCATGCACAAATTCGAAAACCTAGCATATACCGTATTTAATAGGTATTTGAATTTGAAAATGTTACTTACTAGCTTTTTCATTTTGGAATCACCAAGTACGAAGGGCACTTGCTAGGTTTATACATGTTCATATCTTTGATTCTATTTGAGATAGAAATACAGTTGCTTTGCATTAGACGCAGTAAAAAAAAATTAGAAACATTGGTTTAAGAAAACGAAGTTAAAAAAAAATGTCCCTTGCTAGGTTTTGGTTTTGGACAGCCGGCGGTTTTACGCCGATTACGCATGCGCAGTAGCGCCGATAATGTAAGGTTTTTTCATTACATTATTTTCGTTACGGAATTTCTGGATTCGGTCTCCACAAGGCCCGCGATAGAAGTTATGCAATAGCTTAAAAACGCAAATATTTTTTTTCTAGCAATACAAGAAGCTTGGCAGTCTGTCATAAATATTACTGCAATTAGAGGTATGTATTATCTTTCTTTGTCCGTATTGTGACGCATTAAGAATACAAGTTCCACCTCCCATTTCCTTCCCAGGATGCTGTAAAAGCTAAGGTATATTGTACACAGATAACATCCTCTGTGAGAGATGGAAAACTTGATAATAAACTCTGTACCAACACGTCTGGTCAGCGCGGTATAGTAGAACATAATCACTTACAAAGTGGAGGAGATCCGTGCCCAACAGTGGGACAATTATTTATTTTCTTCTTTCACTAACTTTACACTTCAACCCCATCTTATTTTATTTACTTCTAACTCTTTCCATCATAAGGTTGCCTGGAAGAGATCACTTTATGTGATAAGGCCGCCATTTGTACTTAATTTTAAGAATCTTGTCTTTATTTCAATGTCTGTAAAATGTACAATAAAGAGTTATCTATCTATCTATCTATCTATAATGGGCTGCAAAGAAAGAGAGAGAGAGAGATTTTCTTATTTCGCGCTTTTATTAGCTTCGTTCGTATCTTATGTATACAGCAGTCATCCTCTCAATTAAAAATCATTCGGATCAAAGACAACTGAGTTGTCAATAGCTTACAGAGTTGTCACAACCAAGAAGGTTATAAATAGGGAGTAACAACTCGGGAACATAGATTTGTTCCAAGGCAGGGCCGCCCCGTTTATGGTTTAAAAGTAAAATAGTAGCCTTGCTTTCTCTTTTACTCCAGTTCAAAAAGAAAGAGTTAGAAAGGCTACTAAATCATTTATTTTTCTTAAGAGGATACCAAAATAGCTTCGTGCATTTTTCTATGTACGAAGTTTTCATTGTTTCTTTAGATTGAATGGCTAGAGCTCTAATTTTTAAGTATATGTTTTTTCAATATATGATCTAGGATCGCATGAACTCAGAAACGCGATTGAAAAAAGTTTTCTCGATAGAAAATCTTGGCGAAACAACCTCTCAAATTTTTTATTTTTTTCATTTGTCGGTCTATTATCGCATATTAACTAATGAAATAACTTTAAAAACATAGGTAACTATTATGTATAGAAACACGTGGATCAGAATTAAAATATATTTAGTAGATTTGGAGTAAATAGGAAAAGTATCCCTAATTCTTCATTTTCTGTGCCTACTGGCTGTGTTAATATGTACGTGTCGGCGATGATATACGATAATATTGATGTAGGCCCTTAATGTGTTCAACTAAAAAAAGCAGCAGGCCGGATTCGTTGTACCGAGTGTTACGTCTAGATCTATATCGTAAGTGTATGGTCACAACTCTGTAAGCTATTGCCACAGATTAAAAAACCACGTATGGCGCTGTTGTTGTCGGACGTCAGAATACTGCTGAAGGGTGTTGCTGAAAATCAGCGTTGCGATGTAAAAATCGCAACATAAATAAGCTGAGCAACAAAGAGTATAATAATATAGATATACTGAGCAACCACCCTTTTCCTCTCCATGCGTGGGACATATCAGCTCACTATTACTTTGTTGATCACATAGATAAGGCAGCGTTTTCATTTTTTTATGTTTCATATTTTCGATTCAACAATTTTTTTTTATTATTATTATTTTTTTTGGTTTATTTAATTCTTATTTTTTTATATAATTTTTTTTCGTTGGTATTTTCATCTTATTTTAATATTGTTTTTGTGTTTTTTCATGTATGAATGTTTTGTGTCCCCATGGGGGTGAATACTTTTCTTTCTTTCTTTCATCCAAAATTTCACGCAGTCGCTCGCTACAACTAGTTTAATAAATATGTGTATTCTTTCAGATATATTTGTATTCTTTGATAAAGTATACAAGTATACCCATGTAGAAGTCTTAGTTTTCCTGGAGACTATTCTCAGAGTAAGCAACTCGACTAATCTTCGTGTAGCGGCGGCCTTATTCAACAAAATATGTGATATGGATGGTATGTAGTTAAATCTACATTTATATTTCCGTACGTATCTATCTATGTATGTAACAGAATCTTTAAAAGTGATTTTCTCTTACAATGAGACAATTTTGATGCGTTATAAACAAACTTAACTAAATTAGTTGTGTACGTAGAATTGGTACCTACATATTACATATTTGCTCGCATTGATCTAAATTGTTAAATTTCACTTTGTATTTTATTTAACATTTATTTTATTTATTTATTTATTTATTTATTTATTAAGGATAACAACAGTCTTCACAAACAAATCTACATATTTAGAATTACTTAAAAATAGACCAATTATAGCTATCCAACTTATACTTAAACTTAAAGTAGGTATCAAAACAGCAATAGTGATCGAGCCGGCGCGGCAAGAGCGCCGACTGGATGCATAATGGTAAGTGATTGTGAACATTAAATAAAATATCAATATAATAATAATTATGCCCAAAACTAATGTTACTTATTTAGTCTAATAAATTTACACTATTATTATTATGTGGTTTTATTTTATCTCTTTTACTTACATTACAATTGTCAGTTGAAATTATACATAATGTTCGAGAATAACAATATTATACATAGGTAATTATAATTGACTTTCTTGTTAGCCCCTTTCTTTGTTATATATGTTATTGATTTGTACAAGCTTTCACATAAATACATATATATATAATCTTATAAATACACAAACGTATCACATACACTTGCCGATACACATACCTAAACAATAATACATAATACACATATATACACACTTATTCATACATAAATACTCACATACACAAACTTATACCCATTATTTTACAAAAATTATTTTGTAAGCAGCAAAGCCTCACTTCGCTATCAACATTACTCTCCGCCATCAACAACCGCTCTTATATTTGCCATGTACGATGATTTACTCTGAATGAAGGGGTCCACGCTACTAAACCTTGTGTTATAAACACGCGCCACCCTAGTCATTACAGCGTTCTGTCCATATGATGTAGCATGATGCGATACGTTTAGCATTTGTGTGTGACGGGTACGATATTTCGGAGTTTTAAATTTTAATTGTGAAAGCAATGTGGAACATTCTATGCGTCCGCGAATCAGATCGAACAGAAAACTCATGTCCATCATATGACGTCTCTCCTCCAAGGTAAATAATTTATATAAACGGCAATTATCTACGTAATCTATAGAAGGGTTTTTATATTTAAAGTTTAGGTGGCGTATAAACTTTTTTTGTATGCTTTCCAACCTATTAATATGTACAGCAAAAAATGGAGACCAAATCTGGCAAGCATATTCCAAAGTACTCCTAACATATGCGTAAAAAATGTTCTTTAAACATTTTAAACTGTTAAACGGTTGACAAGTACGCATAATGAAACCAAGGTTCCTGTAGGTCTTATTAACGATTTTATCAATGTGATCGGTCATTCTCAACTTTGAATCAAGTGTAACTCCAAGATCTAGCACACTATTAACTCTTTGTATCGAAAGTCCATTAAAATTGTAATTAAATATTATACTATTTGTTTTACGAGTGAAACTTATACATTGACATTTAGATATGTTTACCGTGATTTTGTTTTTTGAGTAGTAATTATACAGGTTATCCAAATCATGTTGAAGTTGTAAACAATCAGTGAACTTGTCTATCTTTAAATATATTTTTTTATCATCGGCGTATAAGAGGTGATGTGCGTTGTCGAAACATTGATAAATATCATATATGTATGCGTTATAAAACAAAGGACCTAAGTGAGAACCTTGTGGTACGCCCGAGGGTATCTGTATATAGTCAGACTTAAAGCCTCCAAGCACAACGGCTTGTGAACGATTTGAAAGGTAAGATTTAATCCATCTTAACAAGTCACCATGAATACCTAGGGATTGTAATTTGCGTAGCAGGATGACGTGATCCACACGATCGAAAGCTTTTTCAAAATCAGTGTAGATCACGTCAACCTGGCCGCCTTGTTCCATACTATCAATAACAAAGTTAGAAAAAACAGCCAAATTAGTTAGAGTTGAGCGTCCCCTAATAAAACCGTGCTGTGTTTCAGGAACACCTCTTACTATTATATGATATATGTTTTCATAAACAAGTTTTTCTAACAGTTTACCTAATATGTTTAAAATAGAAATAGGACGATAATTATCTATTTTTGTCTTTGAACCCTTCTTGTGAATGGGCACTATGTGTGCTTTCTTCCACTCTGTAGGAAAGATACCCTCCGTGATAGAACGCCTATATAATATTGTAATTGGGAGAGTAAGGCTATTCGAACAGGACTTAAAAAAGACTGCCGGTATACCGTCACTCCCCGGACCCTTTGATGCGTCCAACGCCGTTAACAATTTGAGTACGCGATCTTCAGTTACATGAATTTGTGATGGAACTTCGTTATTTGAGTAAGTCATGTCAGAGTTGCTGTCACAATTATCTGAGGGCGTTGGAAGCACAAAAACGCTGTTAAAAAATTTATTAAATGCAGAACATATTGAGTTGGCGTTGTCAAAAATTTTATCGTGTAGCGTTAGCCGCTGAGGGTAATTAGAGTTTCCTTTTTTTGATTTAACATATGACCAGAAGTACTTCGGTGAGTGGCTTATATGACGTTCGGCCTCCTCAGTAAAACGTTCAAAACAGGTACTTTGTGCTTTGTGTAGTCGCGTTCTGAGAAGAGCAAATTCGTCGTAGTCCCTAGGATTATGAAATTTTTTCCATCTCCTATGAGCCTTATATTTTTCTTTAATCAAATTAATAAGAGCAGGCGTATACCATACAGGGTATGATTTATTTTTTGTGCATAATGGAATAAATAGAAGAAAACATTTATTAAGTTCAGAATAAAGCATTTCCACTGCATCATCAAGATTATCTGTATCCAAAATATCTGGCCAATCTATTTCATTTAAATATTCATTTATTTTATCATAATCACATTTATAAAAATTATAGCGAGGAATTAGCCGTTCTTTAAATGTTTTTAATTGAACATTGAATTTAACTTTGTATTTTGTTTAACATTGAATTTAACTTTGTATTTTATTTAAATAAAATGAAATCGCGTGGTGGTTCTCCAAATACAACCCAACAGAAGACCAGCGCTGGTTTTTTGTAACCAGCATTACGCTAAGAGTGGGTCTGTATTTGTAATTGCTCACATATAATAACTTATCTAAAACCTACATAATATAATAAATCTTTAGAAAAAAAAATTTTTAGGTACATGAATATATTTTCGAATAAAAAAATTGTCAGATGGTTAAAGGACAACCAAGAGCACACGATTCCAGCATTTTAGAAATTTTTGTCTGTTTAGATGTTTGTCTGTGCACGCATTACGTAAAATGTACAACACTTACAAATATAAATGTTATACGTAAATATTGTACACAACTCAAGGTATTTCTTAGACTTTGTTTCATCGCAATTGTTCCACTCAATCAAGAGATATTTACATAATAAGAAATTTCTCAATTTGGTTACTTGCAACACCATCTAGCGGTTGTAAAAAAATCAAAAAAATGATTGAGTCGATCGAAAAAAAATCTAGATCGAAATAAAAGATAGTCTTAAATATTGTTTTTCCGTATGAGTGGATGCGAATACAAAATTTTCTATCTTTAATTTGTTTGAACTGTTTGTAATATATTTTTTCTTTGCAGATTTCTTTGATGTCATCCACGTTATACATGACATTGCTAAAATGGGTATGTATTTATTAGAGCTGTAACAAACCGTATGTATTCGTTACTGAGTAACGGGTACTGCCTCGAGTATCGAGTAACGAAACGTTACTTACAAAAACTTCTTGTTACTCGCATCCAATTCGCATGTTTCTTATAACATGGCTACCCGTGTTAAACGAAACATGCGAATAACATGCGAACGTTTCGTTACTCGGTACTTGACGCAGTACCCGTAGTTCTACGTATTCAAATACGACTCAATTCCTTTCTCTAGTAAACAGCATGTTATGAGGTTTCAGGGCCCTGAGTCGGGTATTTCAACGGTGTCACAACTGTACCATTATTGTAACATTATGGTGCAATAGTAAAGTTTTTGGTAGTCTACTATTAATGTGTCGTCATAACGACTTCATCATTGACTTACACTTGTCAAAGTGACATAAATTGCTAGTCTCGTACACAATTGCTTCACAATTGCAATTCAATGACTGAAATGTTTCGGTAGTCTGCTATTTTGAATTTGACAGTAATATTTTGAAATTGTCCTGTGTCGACAGATTGCCATAAATAAAAAATAGATAGATAGAAATATTAGAAATTGTTCTTTGTAATTTATTGCAATTTACTAATCTCCTAAACTTCACATTGCTTTTTATACTAATAAATAGTATGTACAAATATATTTAAACGAAGTCTAGCATGATTAAATGTTTAAATTTATTAGTAGTTTTTCGAAAATCACTTCACCTAACGCATTTTTTAAAAATTGGTCAAGTGCGAGTCGGACTCGCGCACGAAGGGTTCCGTACCATTATCTATGCAACATAAGGCAACGTTATTAGTATCGAGCAAGAAACGGTAAAAAAATCATGTTTGTTGTATGGGAGCCCCCCTTAAATATTTATTTTATTTTATTTTTAGTATTTGTTGTTATAGCGGCAATAGAAATACATCATCTGTGAAAATTTCAACTGTCTAGCTATCGCCGTTCTTGAGATACTGGGTACGGAACCCTAAAAATCATGTTTTTTGTATGGGAGCCCCCCTTAAATATTTATTTTATTTTATTTTTAGTATTTGCTGTTATAGCGGCAATAGAAATACATCATCTGTGAAAATTTCAACTCTCTAGCTATCACCGTTCTTGAGATACAGCCTGGTGACAGACGGACGGACGGACGGACGGACGGACGGACGGACGGACAGCGAAGTCTCAGTAATAGGGTCCCGTTTTTACCCTTTGGGTACGGAACCCTAAAAACGGCAACACATACATACCATTCTAACACAATTCATAGATAAAAGAGACCGAAAATTCAATGCATAGATAAAAGAGATCGACAATTCTATTACCATTGAACGACCGTTATGACGGCATATAGCAGACTACGGATATTTGACTTCAATTGCAACGGTATCGTGCCGGTATTGTGCCGGTATGACAATTGTTCCAAAATAGTAGACTTGAGCACCAGAAGAGAAGTAACGAGTAACCATACGAAAGTAACGGGTACTGACTACTGATTGTAATAGTAACGAACAAATACATACGGGTACTCTTTTTTTCGTTACTTTTATAGCTCTAGTCTAGTATTTATTTATTTGTTTATTCTATTTACTATCCTTCCTTACCTTACTTCCTTATCTTTATCCCATAAATCCCATCCCATTATCCTTACATTATTTGTGTCCTTACTAAAATATAAAAGCGCAATATGTAATAACCAAAAATTTTGACGTGATTAAGTGTTAATGTATGTAACCAAACCATAGTGCGATTTAAAAACGCACGTAAAACGCTATCTATTCAGTGGTATAGAAAACTTCTGTTTGTTAGCGTTTGATTTCTAAATTTCGTTTGTTTGTTTGAACGTGCTAATCTCAAGAACTACTGGTCCGATTTGAAAAATTATTTCAGTGTTGGATAGTACATTTATCGAGGAAGGCTATAAGGTATATAACATCACGCTACGACCAGTAGAAGCGATGCAGCAGTGAAGAATGTTACAAAACGAGAAAAAGTTAGTTTTTGACACAATTTTCACATTCATCCAAATTGAGATTGATCTGAATTTTCTTAGATTTTTAAACTGAATTGTATTTTCAGACGCTGTCAAGTTTTTGGAGCACGTAATTACGTTAAGCAAATCGTTTTGTAAGTATATATTAATAAATATTAATAGATCTGGTCCTAAATTTAGCAGCTTAAATTCAATGCCTGTGCTATAGCTACCAATAATTACTAAATTAAAATAAGTAAATATTCATAGACATTTTACACAACGTCTTCTGGTCCCAAACTAAGCTTAATGCTTTTGTTATGGTTACCAAACAGATGTCCATGTGGTGACAGATTAAGAATACAAGTGTCCCCACCTCATCTCCTCCCAAGGATGCTGTAAAAGTCAGCTAAGGTATATTGTACACAGATAACATCCTCTGTGAGAGACGGAAAACTCGAAAATGAACACTATGATAACATGCCTGGTCAGGACGGCATGGTAGGTAAATCATAATTCCTCTCAAAGTGGAGGAGGTTCTTGCCTAACAGTGGGACGTAAATATGCTGGAAAGAGGGAAAACGAGTTTTGTGTGGTCATTTTTATTTAAGTTTATGTATTATGAACATGAATAGTTTAAAAAAAGAGGTCAATCGACTACACATGCCTTTGAAATTTGAGGGTTTTCTCCGATTACTCAGGAGATTACCATCAGATCCCGACCTGGTGTTAACGGGACCACACGGGAACCACCAGTTTTCGAACAAAAAAAGAATCAATAGAAATCGCTTCGCCCAGTTAAAAGTTATGAGGTAACAAACAAAATAACACAGACGAATTGAGAAAATGAGAACATCCTCCTTCTTTGATTGAAGTCGGTTAAATAGAAAGAAAGTAACAGAACAGAACAGAAGCTGAAGCATCTTTATCCTTCCTTACTAATATATAAGTGGCGAAATCTGGATAATAACACAATAATTGTTTGACAAGCTTAAGTGTTAATGTGTGGAACGAAACGATAGCGCGATTTAATAAACGTACAACGCCATCTATTGAGCAGAAGAATAATCTTATGTTTGTTAAGGATTTATTTCTAAATTTCACGCGTACGAAGTCGCGGGCAACAGCTAGGGTAGATTATATAAGACCTTAGATATTGTGAGAAAAATACCTTCATCTAAAGGCAATATCCACGAAGAAAACAGCGGACTACAATGTACATATTTTTGTAAAAAGCATGACTTGATATCGTGCCCATTCTTGTAGAAATAATATTTGATATATTCTTTTACAGATTTACAAGAAGCCGTGATGATACTCGAAGACTATACAGAATCTGAGAGTAAGTACATTGTACATACTAACATGACGTAGCTAGGAGGAGAGAATATTGTTCAAACTGCTCCCAAAATAAATATTCTACAACATCCTCTGGTTTTTTTATTTTATTTTATTGATAGATATATCATCTGGTCCTAAATTTAGCAGCTTAAATTCAATGCCTGTGCTATAGGTACTAATAATTACTAAATTAAAATAAGTAAATATTCATAGACATTTTACACAACGTCCTCTAGTCTCAAGCTAAGCTTATATGCTTGTGTTATGTGTACCAGAATACTGATATACTACATATAATACTTTTCTATTGTAAATTGTTCTACTTATAATACATAGTAAACACACAGACGCAGTACAAACATTTGTATGATAATTATAAATATCACACTAATAATTGTCCCGAGCGGGAATCGAACCCACAACCTCGTGATATGATCTTAACACTCTTTTTTCAGCTCGGTACACATCTATCAATGTATTAATCTATATAACGGAATCTTTGTAAGTGATTGTTCACTCACTTGCAGTAGTCGGATTGATCTGAAATGTTACACACATATTAAGGAACGATGATAATGTAATAATTTAAAATAATATTCAGGATTTTCAAGCGGGTTTTTTAATTATTTATAAACTTTTCAGATTTTATTCAGGCTTTGCAAGATCTGCCGAGAGCGACTGGACAACCAAGTATGTAATATCTTTAATTTTGAAATTGTACTTCCTCTTGCTCGTTAGAGAAAAATGAAGAGTTTATTTTTATTACGTAATAACTACAAATTTTCCAGATAGTGAATAAGGGTTCAATCTTAGAGACACGTTACTTTAGCCTAGCTAAATCGTACTTCAGGGTCTAATAAAATATGGTAACAAAGTGACATGTAGTTTTCCTAAACTACAAACGTCACTTGTACAAGCAATAAAACAAGTATTATATTGGGATGAGAACATCTGTCTATGGTTTAATTTAACCTGTGACGTGTATCATAGACACTCATAGATACATATTTCACGCACACATAGATACAAGTGACTTCACTTCGGCCGTCCTTTGTACTAATATACAATGACTATTTATTTTTCTGTTTAATGTAATAATTCAAAAGTACGAATAAAAATTATCCATCTATCTATAGTAAGATTGTGTTAAACTGGCTTTGTTTCATTTTACTGTGTATACAGGGTGTCCCAAAACTCGACGTCAAGCTAAAGTCGCATGATAGGCAAGGTCATAACAGTTATCAGATAAATATTTAAAAAAAATGTTTTTTGTAAATAATTGCAAAAAAAAAATTCAGGAAAATGTACCAGCCTGTAACAGTTTTTACTTTCCTGTTGCTATAAATCTTTACTTTTTGCCATTTTTTTTACTTATATCATCCTGAATAGTGCACACTCGTAAATCTGTGGTAATAGCTTCACTATCGCATAGGCAGTGGCGTAGCAAAAGGGGGCCGACAGTTTCGGGTCGTCTCTGAACTTTAAGTACAATGTACAAACAAAAAATATAAATATCTAGCACAAAAATATCTTTTTTGGGGATTCTTCCGTAATCTCTAGCACAGCTCTGTGATTCGAGGATTTACGCCGAAGCAATTATTAGAAATTCTTGTAATTACTTTCAACGGGGTGGCACCAACAACTTCCGCACCGGGTGACACCCAAGGTAGCTACGCCTATGGAATAGGTATTGCTTATAAAAGTGAGATTAATAAATAAATAAAAAATAATTTTTTTCTTGCAGCCATATTAAAAGCAATAGAATACATAAAACAAAATAAACCACGTATACCAAAGTCAACAACTTCGACAACTACTACCACAACAACAATATCAACACCGATAACAACTGAAGACGACTATGATTCTAGTGAAGAAGATGAGGATGATGATGACGATGATGATGATATAACAACTAAAATACCAACAACACTATTAACAAATAAAACAATTATTAAAACAACAGAAAGAAATACAAAACCGACAACTAATAAAATTTCTGTTAATGAAACATCTACAGAAAATGTTACTAAAGAAATTACAAGCCCTTATGTTCAAATACCAACAACTATAGCTATGAAAGAAACCACAGTTATCCCAGAATATAAAGTTACTGAAAATACAAATGAAAATAAACTAATAACAACAATATCAGCAGTGAATGTAACCATAGCTGCTACCGATAATATAACGCAAGATTCTATTACGACTGAAGCACCCTCTTCAATAACTAATATAGAAAATACATCAATTGGAGTAGACAATCTAACATCAACACTTAATGTAAGAGAAACAACCTTAGGAATACCAACAACATTAAGTTTGTCAACTCCAGTAGCAATCGTAACACCAATTTCAATCACTTTAGAACCAATATTGTCAACTACATGGAAAACTACGGATGGATTAATAACAGAGCAAGCCACGAGTGCTACAGTGACAACACATGCGATAGACATCGCTCAATCAACAGAACCGACGATACAAGATAATACTGATAAGTTGTCAGCAAATGAGGAAACAAATCTAACAACGCAGCCAGCAAATATTAGTAATACAACAAATACATTTTCTGAATTACCTACAACTGAAATAAATATAGAAATTACTAATAAAGTAAGTAATGACGACGTAATAGCAAGTACTACCAGTCCTAGCCAGTCAGATATTAATAGCAGTCAAGATAAACAACTAACAACTGGCATACAAAAACCAACAACTAAATATTTAGAAGCATTTAATTACACTACCGAAAAACTTACTACGGAGGAATCAAAAACAAATATTTACACCACAATTAACCCAAAACTTGAAAATACGACTCCGTCAGAATCTGAAGAAGAATGTTCTGAAGAATCTTACGAAGAATATGATTCTACAGAAGTAGGTATTGTGAAATCTACAACTCCTTTACCGACAACTGAATGGTCAACTACTCCTAATGTTAAACAAGAGACGACTTCTCAAGAACCTTTCATAGCTACTAAGATATCACCTGCAGAAATCACAACTGTCAAATCAGATGTTTCAAAACAATCTACAACTGAATCCGATACCAATGACGAAGTTATTACTACTACTAGCCTACCTTTGATTACTAAACAACCTGAATATTACGATTCTTATGAAGAAAGCTCTGAGGAAAGCGATGAAAACACACCATGTCCACATGAGCACGATGACTCAGATAGCGTTGAATCTACAGAAAGTGTATTAATTTCTAGTACTGAGCAACCAACTATTGCTGCAGAGAAAGTAATAACTGAACAAATATTGAGTACTTTGTCACCAAAACCAACAATAGAAGCATTAAATCTGACCAGCACAGAAATAGCTACCACTTCTAAAGAAACTGAAGTAACAATACCATCAACAACTGTAGAAACTACAGAAAAACCATCGTCAAAGCCTGAATTAACGGAAATAGTTTCTACTACAGAACAAGCTACTTCCACAAACGCACCACTAACTTCAATAACTACTGAAAAAGAAACAAGTACGGAACAAATAATAAGTACTACAGTTCCAATATCAATCAATGAAACCGCGTTACATCTAGAAGCTGAAACTACTAAGGCATTAGATCTAAACACTACAGAAACTGCCACGGTTTCTGAACATGAAACCACTGCTGCAAATGATCAGTCACATACATTAGCATCAACTATCGTGACTATAAAAGATTCATCTTCTACAGAGATAAATAGCCCGGTCTCATCTGAGAACACAATTGTTACTACTCCTGAATCTATTACCACTACAACACAATCAATTTCATTTACTGAAAAAGAAATAACCACAGAAGATGCAATTAGTACTTTGGCACTACATCCGATAGTAGAAAATAATAATACTGCATTAGATTTAAAAACTGAAACGTCTGCAGCTTTAGATTTAAATACTACAGAAATACTTACAACTTTAACGACTGAGAAAACATTGACTACTTTTGCACCCGTACTCACCACAAACAAAGCCACTATTACATCAAACCTGGAAACTACACAAGAAGCTACAACTTCTGAGGAACCTGAAGCTACGACCATTAACAATCATTTACTGATATCTTCAAGCACCGAAGCAATTACTAAAGAACTTTCAACAAACACCGAATGGACAGAAAGTGCATTAGTTTCTACTACGGAACATGTTAATATATCTGCAATAACACAAACCATTTTGACACCAAGTCCGACGTCACAAGAAGCTACTATAGCAATCAATTTAAATAGTACAGAGGTAGCTACGGAACAACCCGAGTCTACAACTATAACTGAGCAATCAACTTCAACAATTAATGAAAACCAGATGACTGAACAAATTTTGAGCACTTTAGAACACAAACCAACAATGACAACTATTCCATTAGATTTAACTTCTGCAAAAGTAGCTACAACTTCTGAAGCACTTAGGACTATAATATCATCGACTGCTGAGGCAATAACAGAATCACCAACAACAAATAATGAATTAATAAAAAATACATCTGTTTATTTAACTGAACAACCTACTACTATAATCACGCCACCAATTTCAACAACCGCTGAGAAACTTTTGACTACTGAACAAGAATTGAGTACTTTGACAATACAATCATCTACAGAAAAATATATTATTGGATTGAATCTGAAAACTGATACTACTACGGCTTCAGATTTGAATATTACAGAATTGTCTACTGAGAAACCGAT
The DNA here is from genome assembly GCA_916999025.1 of Orgyia antiqua. Classification (NCBI taxonomy): domain Eukaryota; kingdom Metazoa; phylum Arthropoda; class Insecta; order Lepidoptera; family Erebidae; genus Orgyia; species Orgyia antiqua. The sequence goes on from OU779872.1 coordinate 2,500,135, forward strand.
AGCTACTGAAAAAATATTGAGTACTTTAGCACTTACCACAGAAATTACTGAAAAGCCAAAAAGTCTTGAATTAAAGGAGAGTACACATGTTTCTACTATTGAACAAACAATCACGCAATCAACTTCTATAAGTGCTGAAAAACAATTAACTACTGAAGAAATATTGAGTACTTTGGCACCCACCACAGAAAAAGTTACTGAAAAAACAGCAACAAATCTTGAAGTAACAGAGAGTACACATGTTTCTGTTATTGACCAAGCTACTTCTACGATCACTCAACCGACTTCAACAACTCCTGCTAAAGAAATAGCCACAGAAGAAATATTGAGTAGTTTAGCACCAAAACCGACGGAAGAAAACAATTTAACATTAGATCTTAATACGACAGAAGTAGATTCTACTGTAACCACTGAAAACATAAAAACTGTAGAACTTAATTCGAGTACATGGGAGCCAAAACTAACATCAGTACAAGTCACTGAGGAAACTGAAACTACTAATACTACCGATTTATCAATGACAACAATACCTTCTATTAATGACGAAGTAAAAGAGATTACAGAAACTAAAACTAACAATGATTTATCATCAGTTATAACTACACTACAACCAACAACGCTGTTACCGAATACAGATGCTGATATACCAGGTTTACCTGAAGATTTTGAGGATGAAACTGAACAACCAACCACTAAAAAGATAATATCATCAACAACAGCTGTTACTGACAAAATTGTACCTACCACTGAATCAATAAAAGATTTACCTACCTCTACTGAAATAAATACAACGTATAAAGAAGCTACAAGCACACAACAGCCTACAATATCAACTACAGAAGATGATATTCCATGTTTACCCGAAGATTTTGAGGATGAAACTGAGTTACCAAGTACTGAAAAAGCTACAACAATACCGACAACTAATCTTGTTAGTACTAAACATAACACTGTACAACAAATATCAGATATAACTGAACAATCTACAAAGTCTACAGAAAATATAACGACATCTAAAAACTTACTAGTTACTGAAGAAGCTACAACAGATCAAATTGGAACCACAAATATACCAACTAATACAAAAGAGGATAATTCAATACATCTCTTTAAAGAATTTGAGATTAATACTACCGAATCGACTACTGAATCAATTAAATCTACTGAAACACCAATTTTAAATCTAGTTACTACATTAGCTGATAAAGAAACTACGTTAGAAGTATTAGCAACCGCTGAAGTACCATTGCCAGTAATTGTAGAAAACACAACTGAAGAAGCTTCGTCTATTGAATTAACTTCAAAACCTTTTAGATCAACAACTATAGACGGTAATTCTAATGAAAATGAAATATCTTTAGAAGAATTAACAAGTACTCCTTCTGTTACGTCACAAGAAGAATTCACAACTACAGTGCCACTAGACGTTATTTCTACAAACAAACCAACGACTAATGAACTACAAGAAACTACAATACTTAAAATAACTACGACAACGCCAGTTATATCTACAAGTAAACTCACCTCTACAGAAAATCCTGTACCACCAACGGAATATGCTGAAACAACTGTAGATATTACACAAAAAATAGAACCAATATCACATAGCTTAACTAAAGTCGATGATACTGATAGTTCTGAAGACAATGATGAGGACAACAATGATGATCAGGATTCTAGCGAGGAAACGACAGAAATACCAACGACAGAAGTATCAACAACAATTGAACAACAGACTACAAGTGTACCAACCACAACTAGTGAACAATCCACAACTACTGAACAAGCAAGAGCTAGTGAACTATTCACACTTGGTTTACGATTTACGACGGGTGAACATTTAACAACAAGTGTACCGACCACAACAAGTGTACCGTTTACCAACAGTGAACAACCAACAACAAATGTACCAACCACATTTAGTGCGCAACCAACAACAAGCGTACCATCCACAACAACTGAACAACCAACAATAAATGTACCAACCACATTTAGTGAAGAGTCAACAAGTGCACCGACCACAACCAGCGAACAATTAACAACAAGTGTACCAACCACAATAACTGAACAACCAAAAACAAATGTACCATCCACAACCAGTGAACAACCGACCACAAGTGTAGCAACCACAACCAGTGAACAACCAACAACAGGTTTACCGTCTACAACCAGTGAACAACCGACCACAAGTGTACCGTCCACAACCAGTGAACAACCGACAACAAGTGTACCGATTACAACAACTGAACAACCAACAACAAGTATACCGTCCACAACCAGTGGGAAACCAACTACAAGTGTACCGACCACAACCAGTGAGCAACCAACAACAGGTTTACCGATTACAACAACTTTACAACCGAAAACAAATGTACCGTCCATAACCAGTGAACAACCGACAAATGTACCGATTACAACAACTGAACAACCGACAACAAGTGTACCGACCATAACCAGTGAACAACCGACAAGCGTACCGTCTACAACCAGTGAACAACCGACAACAAGTGTACCGATTACAACCAGTGAACAACCGACAGCAAGTGTACCATCCACAACCAGTGAGCAACCAACAACAGGTTTACCGACCACAACCAGTGAACAACCGACCACAAGTGTACCGATTACAACAACTGAACGACCGACCACAAGTGTACCGATTGCAACAACTGAACAACCGACCACAAGTGTACCGATTGCAACAACTGAACAACCGACAACAAATGTTCCGTCCACAACCAGTGAGCAATCAACAACAAGTGTACCGACCACAACTAGTGAACAACCAACAACAGGTTTACCGTCTACAACCAGTGAACAACCGACCACAAGTGTACCGATTAACACAACTGAACAACCGACAAGTGTACTGACCACAACCAGTGAACAACCGACCACAAGTGTACAGATTACAACAACTGAACAACCGACAACAAATGTTCCGTCCACAACCAGTGAACAATTAACAACAAGTGTACAATTAACAACAAGTGTACCAACCACAACTAGTGAACAACCAACAACAGGTTTACCGTCTACAACCAGTGAACAACCGACCACAAGTGTACTGATTACAACAACTGAACAACCGACCACAAGTGTACCGATTACAACAACTGAACAACCGACAGCAAATGTTCCGTCCACGACTAATGAACAATTAACAACAAGTGTACCGACCACAACTAGTGAACAACCAACAACAGGTTTACCGTCTACAACCAGTGAACAACCGACCACAAGTGTGCTGATTACAACAACTGAACAACCGAAAACAAGTGTACCGACCACAACCAGTGAACAATTAACAACAAGTGTACCGACTACAACTAGAGAACAACCAACAACAGGTTTACCGTCTACAACCAGTGAACAACCGACCACAAGTGTGCCGATTACAACAACTGAACAACCGACCACAAGTGTACCAATTACAACTGAACAACCGACAGCAAATGTTCCGTCCACAACCAGTGAACAATTAACAACAAGTGTACCAACCACAACTAGTGAACAACTAACAACAGGTTTACCGTCTACAACCAGTCAACAACTGACCACAAGTGTACCGATTACAACAACTGAACAACCGACAGCAAGTGTACCGATTACAACAACTAAACAACCGACAACAAGTGTACCGTTCACAACCAGTGAGCAACCGACAACAGATTTACCGTCCACAACCAGTGAACAACCGACTACAAGTGTACCGATTACAACAAGTGGACAACCGACAACAAATGTACTGACCACAACCAGTGAGCAACCAACAACTGGTTTACCATCTACAACCAGTGAACAACCGACCACAAGTGTACCGATTACAACAACTGAACAACCAACAACAAATGTACCGTCCACAACCAATGAACAATTAACAACAAGTGTACCGACCACAACTAGTGAACAACCAACAACGAATATACCAACCACGGTAAATGAACAACCATCGACCAATACGCTACCAATAACTACTGAAAAACAAACAGTAGACCTAACTCTAGCAACTGGAAAGACAATAGATGACAAATTAATAACAATAAATGATTTAAATACTAGTACAATACCAGAGACTACTATAGGAACGGCAATTACTACAGAATCTGTAATAGCAATAGATAAAAAAGATTCTACTACAGAATTGCAGACTACTTCAGAGCAATATACTACTGAACAACAAAAGGCTGTAGTGGAACAGGCTATCAAAGACCAACATATTGCAATGGATAATAAATCTGTAAGCATGGAGCAAGAACTTGCTACTACTAATGAAAATGAATTAAATAAGAAGGAAATTGCATCTACGGACTTTGCAATAAAGCAAGAACATACAACTACAGACACCACAGACTCAGAAATGAAGCAAGAACACGCATCTACAGACTCAGAACTGAAGCAAGAAACAAATAAGAATAAATTTGCATCGACAGATTCAGCAATGAACCAAGAACATACATCTACAGACTCAGAAATGCAGCAAGAACACGCATCTACAGACTCAGAAACAAAGCAAGAAACAAATCAGAATGAATTTGCATCAACAGATTTAGCAATGAACCAAGAACATACATCTACAGACTCAGAAATGCAGCAAGAACACGCATCTACAGACTCAGAAACAAAGCAAGAAACAAATAAGAATGAATTTGCATCAACAGATTTAGCAATGAACCAAGAACATGCATCTACAGAGTCAGAAACGAAGCAAGAAACAAATGAAAATGAATTTACATCAACAGTTTTAACAATGAACCAAGAACATACATCTACAGACTCAGAAACGAAACAAGAAACAAATGAAAATGAATTTGCATCAACAGATTTAGCAATGAACCAAGAACATACATCTACTGACTCAGAAATGCAGCAAGAAGACACATCTACAGACTCAGAAATGCAGCAAGAACACGCATCTACAGACTCAGAAACGAAGCAAGAAACAAATGAAAATGAATTTGCATCAACAGATTTAGCAATGAACCAAGAACATACATCTGCAGACTCAGAAATGCAGCAAGAAGACACATCTACAGCCTCAGAAATGCAGCAAGAACACGCATCTACAGACTCAGAAACGAAGCAAGAAACAAATGAAAATGAATTTGCATCAACAGATTTAGCAATGAACCAAGAACATACATCTACTGACTCAGAAATGCAGCAAGAAGACACATCTACAGACTCAGAAATGCAGCAAGAACACGCATCTACAGACTCAGAAACGAAGCAAGAAACAAATGAAAATGAATTTGCATCAACAGATTTAGCAATGAACCAAGAACATACATCTACAGACTCAGAAATGCAGCAAGAACACGCATCTACAGACTCAAAAACGAAGCAAGAAACAAATGAAAATGAATTTGCATCAACACATTCAGCAATGAATAAAGAACATTCAACTACAGATTCGGAGATGAAACAAGAAACAAATAATAATGAATTGGCATCTACAGATTCAGGAATAAATAAAGAAACTTTATCTGATCTGACGCCATCAATTGATGCATTAGCAATAGACAGCCATAGTTTTTCCGAACAGCATACAACTGACAACTATGGTGCAGATTTTACACTGCCAATAGAATTACAATCAACAATAGAAACTAAATTAAAAAATGAAGCAGTTATAACAACTCCAGATAGTACAATAACAGATTTATCTATGGAAATAAATAAAGAAATAAATGCAGAATTAAAACCTTTAGAAATAACTACTTTATCAGAAGAAGAATTAACTGCCGGATTACCCACAAAAAATACAATAACACCGATAGTTATAGAAGGTCAACAAACAGATAAAATAACTGCTTCTATAACAACTGAACAACCAACAACAAACGAAGCAATCAGAATAGATAATTCTATTGAAACAAAGTCAACAGAATTAAGTGATGCTTGGGGAGATCATTCCACTGAACAAACTGCTTCTGTAACTAAAGAAGAAACTAAAACAGAAAGTTCTACTGATATACATTCAACTGAAGCAAATATACATACCGAAGCATCTGAAATTTCAATTACAGATTCATCGTATACAGGGCATATTACAAGCGCAGTAACTGAAACAGCTACAACTGAAAATAAAATAAAACAAGATATCGAAGCAACTGAAATAGACCATACAGAAGCAATTAAACAATCCACTGATCTGTTAACAACACAAGCAATCAATGCGACTGAAAATATACATGAAATGAATACTGACAAATTAACAACACAGTATACAATGGAACCGAAGCCACCAGGGTCTCGTACCGAACAACCGGTTACAGAAGTCGATTTTCCTAATGTTGGTGGCAAATTAGGACTGAATCAAGGAAAGAAAGGTAGGTTTATTTTAGGGATACAGATAAGTAAATAATAAATATTCATGGACATTTCACACAACGTGCTAGCATGATAAGCTTAGCTTGGGACCAGAGGGGTCCCAAGCTAAGCTTATTATGCTTGTGTAATGTGTACCAGAATACGGATATTCTACATAAACAATTTTCTTTTGTAAATACATACTTATAATACATAGTAAACACACAGACGCAGTACAAACATTTGTATGACAAATTAGAAACGTCACACAAATGATTGTCCCGAGCGGGAATCGAACCCGCGCCCTCGTGATAGACAGTCCGTTACATGAACCACTCAACCACGAAGCACGTCTCGATGGATAATAAGGTCACGAGGTCATATCGATGGATATAAGCTTAACTGAGGACCAGGGGGTCAAGTCTGCTAATACAATGTTGTCACATTGACAGTTCAATGACACCATTATGGCGCCATAGTGGCATTAGTTGTGACAAAAAATCAAGTTTAGTGTCATAAGGACCCCATTATGGTGCCATAATGGGGTCATTATGACAAAAAACGGTGACTGACCACTAGAACATGATTGTAATAGCAGAATTAGCAGACTTGGCCCCCAGAGGATGTTATTTATTTCCGCAAATATTTATTACCTAGCTGTTGCGGTACGCGTCTTCTTACGGGTGGAATTTGGATATTTTCCCCTGTTTTTCTATCTATTAGCCGCAGCCTAAAGCCTTATACCCTTCCTTGATAAATGTACTATCCAACACTGAAAGAATTTTTCAAATCGGGGCAGTAGTCAAACAAACTCTTCAGTTTTTTATTATCTTTATATTATTACTAGCTGACCCGGCAAACGTTGTATAACAATAATAAAAAAAAAGTTTGAAAAATAGATGTTAGCCGATTCTCAGACCTACTGAATGTGCATACAAAATTTCATAAGAATCGGTCTAGCCGTTTCGGAGGAGTACGGTAACTAACACTGTAACACGTGAATTTTATATATTAGACTAGCTGACCCGGCAAACGTTGTTTTGATATACTAAAAAATAGATGTTGGCCGATTCTCAGACCTAGAGGATATGTACACAAAATTTCAGGAAAATCGGCCGAGCCGTTTCGGAGGAGTACGGTAACTAACACTGTGACACGTGAATTTTATATATTAGATATTATATTATACTTCTTATAAAACAAAGTCGTAATTTTTGTATGTATGTCCCTATGTGAGCTTATATCTTCAAAAATACGCAACGGATCTTGATGCGGTTTTTTTAATAGATACCTAGAATGGTTCAAGGAGATGGCTTTTTTCGCATAATTTATTGGGTTTTCTGTATATTGGATGAGACACGATTAAATTTGTCGAGAAATTCGGACGCGCGCGAGCTATAAATGAAAACGCTGCCTTATCTATGTGAGGTACAATAAACTAATGTATGGAGGAATTGTTTGTTACCTATAGTTCTTCAAAAAAGTCTGCGAGGGCATATGTCTATCTTTTAAGGTAAACCCGCTGTACACATAATAATGTCAAAAAAATTATCAAATTCAATAGGGTGTTTTCAAAAGCTATTTACGTGTATATAGTAATATTTTTTATCAAATTAAATAGCTCAGTTAGCTTACCCAATTTATATAGATTATAACTGCTCTTTACAGCATGCAATTTAAATGAATATCTTAGGAGATATGACGAAAAAATAATTACGCGCGGTAAAATAAAATACTTAAACTGTTGGCTGAGCAACGCGAACGTTTCCTCGGTCTTCTATCCATGCTCCAATGTTTGGATATGTAAGGGTGTTTATTGTTCTTTCACGTAAAGACTACTGGATGGATTTTAATGAAATTTTCCAATGAAAAATGGAATAGAAAATGAACTTATTTTTTATCCTTTTTACCGCGGGTAACACCGCGGGGCACAGCTAGTTAGTTTATATAATCTTGTAATTATTATTTACAGATATCTTGAATGCTCTGGAATCAAACATGAATTTAAAACTTCTTCTATTACCAAATGGACCGAAAGGGAAAAACTGCTTCTGTACTTGCGACGCGTCCAGCAATCCACAGATTATTCCGCTAAGCGAATTATCATGAAATTTGACTAAATAATAGTTGATCCCGTTGAAATGACCCATGTATAACCATAAAAAAATATTTATACATTATACTTTTATATATTTTTCGTCTGGTTTTTTTATTTGAACCCAGAAAAACCTTACAGGACCAACAAGAGCAGTTGCGTACGATGTTTTCTTTGACACATCGGCGGGGTGCTGAGGTTTAGGTATATAAGCAAGACATTCTGTACTTCGTTTGCCTCCATATCACCCGGACCTTAATCCTATTGAAATGTTCTGGTCCCAAATAAAAGGTTATGTTGCCACCAAAAATGTATCTTGGAACCTGACACGTTTATCCGAGTTAGTTCATGAAAAAGTAAGGGAGTATATACTACTTTTCTTTTGTAAATACATACTTATAATACATAATAAACACCCAGACACAGTACAAACATTTGTATGACATTAAAATCACACAAATGATTGTCCGTTCGGCAGTCCGTTACATGTACCATTAGACCACCAGGCCCGTAAAAAGAAGAAGGGACTTTAAATAAAACACAAAACCATTTATAAAATTATTTCATTTTTAATATAATTACTCCATTGTAAATGATTTTTTCGTGGAAATTATGCTTATAATCATGATTTTAAACTATCACCAGTCGTCATTGACATCATAACAGCACTGCCACGCAACCTGACAAACAGACAAAATTATACATTATTTTAAAATAAAAATAAAAAAAATATAAAATATATTCATGGACATTTCACACAACGTCCTCTGGTCCCAAGCTAAGCTTATATGCTTGTGTTATGGGTACCAGAATACGGATAGAATACATATACTACTTTTTTTTTTGTAAATACGTACATAATAATACATAGAAACACCCAGACGCAGTACAAACATTCGTATGACAATTAGAAAAATCACACAAATGATTGTCCCGAGCGGGAATCGAACCCGCGACCTCTTGATCAGTCCGTTACATGAACCACTACACCACGAGGCCCGTCAATGACAAATAAAAATGACAAATAATAGTGTATTTAAAAAAAAAAGTTGAACCAACTTCATGTGACTATGAAATTTGAGGTTTTCCCTCGATTTCTCAGGAGATGATAACCATCAGATTCTGACCTGGTGCCAATAGGAACACACGAGAACCACCAGCATTCAAATAAAAAAAAATCATTAAAATGGCTTCGCCCAGTTCAAAGTTATGAGGTAACAGACAAAAAACAACATACAGACGAATTGAGAACCTCCTCCTTTTTTGAAGAATAAATAAATAAATATTTATGGACATTTCACACAACGTCCTCTGTTCCCAAGCTAAGCTTATTATGCTTGTGTTATGTGTACCAGAATTGGGATAGAATACATATACTACTTTTCTTTTGTAAATACATACTTATTAGACGTTTATAAACATCACACAAATGAATGTCCGAGGCGGGAATCGAACCCGCGACCTCGTGAACGGCAGTCCGTTATATGAACCACTAGACCACGAAGCCCGTCAGTTATAAAAACTTCAACTGTCACCACCTAGATGGCGTTGATGGCGTCAAATTAAAAGGCGCTAAGCTTTTGTAAATGTACCAACCACCCCATTTCCTCCCCAGGGTGAAGCTAAGGAAAAGCTAAGGGATATTGAGGAGGCCCGTGCCCAACAGTGGGACGTTAATGGGCTGGAGAGAGATGCTACGTGAATAAAACTGTGGGACACAGCTCACACAGCTAGTGTAAGTAATAACATCTCAAATCTATATTAATAAGAAGCTGAAGAGTTTGTTTGTTTGAACGCGCTAATCTCAGGAACTACTGCGGCCGTATTATGAGCTTTTATTTACAGGCAGTTTACGCCGTGAATTGAACTGTCTGGCAAATTGGTATTATGAACAAATTATTAGTTAGTCAGTTCGCTAAACCAGTCATACATTAATATGTTAAAGGAGAAGGTACAACTAAAAGTTAAAGTACTAACTAAAAATTTTCAACTAAAAGTTTTATTTTTGCCATAATACCTAATTTAGCCATGCAGTTTACGGCCTGCCTGGAACTTGAATGATTTTAAAAAGCTCATAATACGCCGGCTGGTCCGCTTTCAAAAATTCAGTGTTGGATAGTACATTTATCGAGGAAGGCTATAGGATATATAACATCACGCTGCGACCAATAGGAGCGAAGCAGCATAGAAAATTGTTGCAGGAAAATTTTTCTAAAGTCAGCAACACCTAGTATCTAATATTTATTATGTGTTAAAATAGTAATCACAGACTCGCTACTTCCGTGTGAGCCGTGATAATTATATATCCAATGATTAAGATAAGATATAATTAATGATAATTTACATATTATCTAGAGAGAAACAGTAAAATTCATCGTCATTCTCCTGTCCTTATCCGGGATCGGCGCAACATGACTTCTAAATCAAGTTGCAATGGGCTTTGGCTGATTTTTCTGTGTGGTGACAGATTAAAAATACAAGTGTCATCACCGCATCTCCTCCCCAGGGTGCTGTAAAGTCAGCTAAGGGATATTGCACACAGATAACAACCTCTGTGAGGGACGGAAAACTGAAAATTTAACCCTGTGCCAAAATTTTACGCCTGGTCAGCGCGGCACAGTAGACCAAAATCTCTCCCAAAGTGAAGAAGGCCTGTGCTCTACAGTCGGACGATAATAAGCTGAAAGAGAGCTTTACCTTTACTCCACAGCGGACGTATCCATGTTAACATAACTTGCTCCCATATTCTCTTTATGGCGAGCAGAAATGACATGTTTCTTAGCGGTTTCCCCCTCGTCCAAATCACCATCACATACACCACACTTTAGACACCCGAAAGCATAATACACATATTTATTTCTCGCCAAAATATTAATGTTATGTTTCAACTCCAAATAAAACCGGAAAATGCTCTCAATCGTCAGTTTTTCCTCAAAATGCCCCGCGTAAACCAAATGGGTTAGCAAAGATCGAATGGAATTAAACACTCCTTTACAATCATAACAAGTAAAGGTTGCCCCTTCGCTATGCAAAATATGATTCCCTTTCATATACACGCTAATAATATCGCCTTTCTTAGAGTTAACTTTGCTTTCAGCAACCGCAGTTTGATGATCAATGCAGCTTAAAATATGTTTTACCGCATCATTATGATCTTGGAAAGTCAAATCACAAACTACGCATTTTAAGGCCTCAATTTTATTTGCTATCAGCAAATCATCAGTTTCGCTAAATAATGCACAACGAATTAATTTGCAAATCGTCTCCATGTGTTCTGGTCCTTCGAAATGCTCAGCTATGGCTGAAATCGAGGGTAGAGCGACATATCCAGGGCAAATCGAGCACACATAAAAATTGCCAAAGCTGGCATAATATTCAGATGGTCTGCAATGGTTTTTGTAAAGCATTGATAACTTTCTTGGGGCTGCATTGCGAAGATGTTTCTTCTGTCGAATATGGTTAAAAAGCACTTGCCTTGGGCCTTTCAGAGTCATGTCACAGCAAGTACAATAATTGCCAATTTTGCCAGATGGCTTAATAAAATTCTCTATGACGACATGATCTCGATTATTTTGAGGTTTGCCAACGCTGGCTAAGTATTTTGTCCAATTTAAGTCTTTTGGACCCCACTCGTCAGGCACACCTTCAACATTACTCTCTTTCAAACGGATATATAGCTCGTCTGAGAGTTTAGCTAAATGCTTCTCATCTAGAATGTGTAAAATCGATGCTTCGACGGAATCAATCGATGTATTACAAAGGCGACAATACACACCGTTATTCGATATAACAATATCATGACCCAAAAGGAATTTCTCATTCATTTCTTTGATTTTCTCAACAGAATTCTCAGTCATCGCAAAAGGAATGGTCGTATCAGATTTTAAAATCACAGACAGATTGTGTATGTGCATATCACTAAAAACGTGATTCAGAACACTATCATAATGGAATCTTAGAGTATAATATTCACACGCAATGCAAAAGAATGCTAGTTTTCCAGTTCTATCATCAATTAAAGTTAATAATTTATGATTTATAAGTAATTTCATTATTTGACTCTCAATTGGTCCATAATAGCGATATTTCTTGACCTGATTCTTAGGTTTCTCCGCTGTTTGGTCATTTTCATCGTTATCAATACTTTTATTAGCATCGGCAGAGAAATTTTGGTATACATTATCTTTAATACTCATTATTATAGGAGCTACAGCACTGGTTTGGCTTGAAAAATCTATATTAGAAACATCAGCACATAATTTATCGTAATTTTCTTGGTAAAATTTCATTGCAGCATCTATAGTAGCTTCAGAAGCATCTGGTAAGTACTTTGCCAGCATAGTGCTGAGTTTAGATGAGAAATTCCTTTCCAATTTCTCGACAGGTTTATTAGAAATTGATATTTCTTTGATTTTAGTCAATGGAGTATCACTTAAGCCACTCATCGCCGACAGTCTTCTTGACATATTTGGTAGAATAATTGGTTCAGCTACATCAATCGACTCGCGTTTCAATTTTGGCAAATGAGCTTCCGAATCGAAATGCTTTTGTAAAGACTCCATAAGCGGAACATCATCATTCAATTCAATTTCAATATTACAATCGGTGCAGATATGAACAGGTTTTGCATCATCGGAAGTAAGCAATTCCGCTTTCAGTAACTCAGGCACTTCGCTAACAGGTAAACTATTAAATCTTTGCCGTTGCAAATTACTTTTTTTCTCTGTAGTAAATATATATTCAACTTCAACATTTTCGCGTTTTTGCAAAAATATATTTTTGTGCGTTAAATCTAAATTTTTTAAATAATTGTGAAGTATTTTATTGTTTTGTGTGATGGGATGGTTGATTACATTTTGAAAGTGTCGCGCAAGTCGTTTTATTTCATCGACTTTACGAAACGATAGAACAGTTAGACTTTCCATTGCTTTTAGACTTATCTGTCGTTTAACTGCCTGGGTCTAATATCTTGATTGCAAGACTTTTGACCGAGCTCAGAAAGCTTATAACAGTTTTTATTTTCTGGAAGACGCTGCGTTTGGCCCGTACTATGACAAATGATTATGCTCCAAAAATTTTGTTAGGATTTCGAAAAAAAAGCGAAGATTTCTTTTTTATTCGTTGTCAGTGCATTTCAAGATCTGAAACAAGAGATAAGTAAAAAAATTAACTAAAATCTGACTGCAAAAATATGTGCTCCACAGTACCTTCTCCCATACCGCACTCACAAATAGAGCTATCTCTTATCCTAAGTTTTGCTAGGAATACAGGTGAACAGCAGTGGTTTAATCTTAAGCGACAAATTGTAGAAGTAGTAGATTTATCTGCTTCTTTGAACTTTTAAAACCATGGTTTAGATGGAATTTCTGGTTGAATATCCCCATAATATTTACATTTTATCTTTTAAGAAACAGACCATTTTGTAGACCAGTCTTCAAACAAAGTGGATCTTAATGGAGCACAAATATAATGGGAATATACACAGTCGTATTTTGACGGACGTCAATAATGTTGCTAGGGAATCGGGCAACTTAACGTTGTATTTCACACACACATAAATATTTTTTGACGTCAAGCCGGGTGATTGACTTAGCCGTAGACGCACTGTCTTGTATGTCTATGTATGCAATCAGTCATTGCATTTGTTGATTGCATATAGCGAATTTTATCAAATTTGGTAGTCTACTGTTAATTTTTTGTTACAAATGATGCCATTATGGTGTCATTGAACTATCATTGTGACAACATTGAATAGCAGACTTGGCCCCCAGTAGTCCCCGACAAGGTGGAGCGATGATTAAGGTCGTGGCGAGCAGTTGGACGCGGAACAATACCACGCGTTGTGGCGTTGTATGGGGGAGGCCTATGTTTAACAGTGAACGGAGAAAGACTGATGGATGAACGGGTCCATAGAGACTATTCAATTATACAGTCGATAATTTCCTTAATAAATAACTAAAACGCATCCAACATGAGGATAATCTTTCAATAAAATACTGTTGTTTATTAAAGTTATAAATAACTTTATTATTAACACACTTTTATTAGTTCAGTACGTATCTATCTAATATATAAATAGACGAGCCTCGTGGTTGAGTGGTTTATGAAACAACTGCCGATCAAGAGGTCGCGGTTGAAAACCCGCTCGGGACAATCATGTGTGATATTTATAATTGTCATACAAATGTTTGTACTGCGTCTGTGTGTTTACTATGTATTATGAGTATGTATTTACAAAAGAAAACTAGTATATGTAGTATATTCGTATTCCGGTACACATAATACAAGCATATAAGCTTAGCTTGGGACCAGACGACCTTGTGTGTGAAATGTCCGTGAATATTTATTTATTTATTATCAATGTATTAATCTTTGTAACGGAATCTTTGTAAGTGATTGTTCACTCACTCGCAGTAGTCGGATTGATCTGAAATGTTACACACATATTAAGGAACGATCATAATGTAATAATTTAAAATAATATTTAGGATTATCAAACGTGTTTTTTTAAGTTTTTGAACTAAGTAAACTAATCTTAATAAATTAAATTGTGGTGGAAAAAGTGATTACCGCAAGCGGGACTTGAACCCACGACCTCGGGATAATGTTCCGTAGCTCTGCCAACTGAGCTTATTGCGGTCGTGCATTCAGTAATAAAATTAGGCCACCATAATCGTCACTCGATTGAGCTTATATCGTATTTTTACGTACAACGCCATCTATCGAGAATGTTTTGCAACAATCTTCAAGTCCCACTTGCGGTAATCACTTTTTCCACCATAATTTAATTTATTAAGTAAAAGCATAGCATGTCAATTGCAAAAAATTAATAAATTACTTTAGTAAACTTATCTTATTTCTTATTAATATTATAAATGTGAAAGTTTGTGAGGATGTTTGTTACTCTTTCACACAAAAACTAAAGAATGTATTTTAATGAAACTTCACAATAATGTAGCTTATAGGTACATCAGAATAACATATATTATAGGCTACTTTTTATCCCGATAGAATGCAATTTTCCCGTGGGATAAGAAGTGGTGTATTAAAAGCACCCTTTACTGCCTGATTTTTAGGGTTCTGTACCCAAAGGGTAAAAACGGGACCCTATTACTGAGACTTCGATGTCCGTTCGTCCGTCCGTCCGTCTGTCACCAGGCTGTATCTCAAGAACGGTGATAGCTAGAGAGTTGAAATTTTCACAGATGATGTATTTCTATTGCCGCTATAACAACAAATACTAAAAATAAAATAAAAGAAATATTTAAGGGGGGCTCCCATACAACAAACATGATTTTTTTACCGTTTCTTGCTCGATACTAATAACGTTGCCTTATGTTGCATAGATAATGATACGGAACCCTTCATGCGCGAGTCCGACTCGCACTTGACCAATTTTTTTTAAATTCTTTTTACCACAAGTAATGACTCGGGTCACACTTATTTCTGTATAAATCTAAAATATACAATAACAACGCATTAAGAAGAATAATAAATAATTAATGAGAACATAAGACAAATCTATTTGTAATAATATAAATATGGTAATTGTAGTGAAAACATTGAATTGGTACCAATTCTATGCGCACAACTAAACTTGACTTAACTAAAAAATGAAATTTGATTGTGTCAATAACACAATTCCGTAATGTTAACGATTCTTTCTTGTTAGCAAATCTGTTTATTATATATTAACGATTGTAATTAATCTAAAATTACACAACAAAACAACCAAATAATCAATATACAGCAATAGTTGTTTTTATTTTTTAGTTAAGTTTAGTTGTGGACGTAGAATCGACACCATTGTCTATACTTCTATACTGGCTGGTGCCGCAACTCTGTATGCGTGAACTTTATAGAATTTTTCCCATTTTGCAATATTTTTCACTAATGCTTTGCTCTTATTGGTCGCAGCGTGATGTTATATAGCCTATAGTCTTCCTCGATAAATGTACTATACAACACTGAAAGAATTTTTCAAATAGAAACGGCGGCTCCTGAGATTAGCGCGTTTAAACAAACAAACAAACTCTTCCGCTTTATAATCTTCTTTATACTCGTAGTATATAAAAAGTGTTGCCCACGACTCCATCCGCGTGAAATGTAGAAAACTTTTCATCCCTTTTTCGCAATAACAGGTAGCCTGTGTCCTTTCTCAGGGTCTAAAGATTGTCTGTGCCAAATTTCATCAAAATCGATTGAGAGGTTTAAGCGGGAAAGCGTAACAGACAGACAGAGTTACTTTCGCATTTATATTATTAGTAGGGATTACGTATCACGCAGTTTGTTTGTTTGTTTAAACGCTCTAATCTCAGGAACCTTTATTTTATTTTTAGGATTAAGGAATTCTGGGATTTCCCTATAGATATTCCTAAATGAAATTTTATTTTGTCTACTGTCTGCTAAATTCAGGGTCATAAAAGCCATCCTCTTGAACCATTCGTTCTATTAAAAATCTGTATATACCTATATGTCGTAGGAGACTTGATTAAAATAGTTTACTTAAGGATTTTTAGTTTTAACTTAGGTTCCAAGATTGTCAATGGTGATTCCTTTATCTGATGAGTTTGAATGGTGACCCGTTGAATATTCATAAAAGGATCCTTCCAAACCAGTTACACATGTAATATTGAAAACAGCAGTTAGAGATTCCATTACATTAATTAACATATAAATATTAAAAGTGGTATTTTCAATAATATCCTACTAAGTGATAAGTATGGATGTATGTATGGATGTTTGTTACTCTTTCACGTAAAAACTACTGAATGGATTTGAATGAAACTTTACCACAATATAGCTTATACATCAGAATAACACATAGGCTACAAATTGGCTGGACCGATTTTGATGAAATTTTATTTTATACAGAATTGTATGGCAAAACAACGTTTGCCGGGGCAGCTAGTAAAAGTATATTTTAAGCATCAAAAAATTCCTCCACATCTATCCCACACTATCCTTTGTGCCAAGAAAATACCAGCCTTCTGGTCATGTGTGCGGTCACCTAATCAGAGACATACCCACAAACTAATCTAATAAGTGTTTAAAAGTAACTTTCACTTCTATATTAAAATTAAGAATTGCAAAAACAGAAAATAAGACTTGATTTTACTTATCTTTTAATTTTACTATATAAACAATGTGTTGTTTATATAGAAAGTTCATTATATTAAAATTTATGTACATAAAATTAAAAATGGTGAAATAGTTACGGAAAATAAAAAACGGGTTCTTATTTTTTTTTCCAGTTTACATCCTGGCCCGAGTTTACATTCTGCTTTAAAAAAAAAGGATATTACCTCTATGAAAGTTACCAAAATAAACCATAGATTATTGACCTCTTGAACTAAATACTCTTGCCTACTTAGAAAAAAAAACATTGTTTTATTTTTAATAATCGTGGCATTATATGAAAACAACAACGTCTTTCCTGTCTACACGATAGATAAAAACCACATTGGTTGAATGTTTACGCGTAAAAGATAACGAATGATTCAATTAAAATGTATTACTTACCTTATATAGGTATTTTAATCCACCCACGCTAGAAAAACAATCACTTACAAATTTAAAACTATTTTGTAGAGCACTGAAAATGTTTTGTTGACATTAAAATACCGTTAAATCATGTTTGGTAAGGCAAAATAATTAAAAAAGAAACACGATTTTTTGAGGTTATAATGATGAGGCATTCTGTGGTTACTCATTCTAGGTGTGAAAATTAATATTAAATGAAAATATATGTTTATTTTTACCTGAAAGTCTTGATTTTGTGCATGGCAGCGTGTTGCAGCCTAATTATTTTTTATTTAGTACGGGCAAACTGACAGCCTATGGTGACATGACAGACAAGAACTTTTTGACGTTCTGAACGTGATTCGAAATAATTCGAATGCAGTAAATAGTGTGGTTAGTTAAACGAAAGCTCCCGTAAAAATGGGAATTTTTTATTTGTTGAATATCATAAAAAAATATAAGCGTTATTTAAAGCGTTATTTAAAATATAAATACTAGCTACCAAAAAAAACGCGGGGAAAAAATATGTAATCATATTTGAATCAATGAATTTGATAAATAATAAAGTAAGTTATTAATTTTTCAATTGACTTGCTATGCTTTTACTTATTAAATTAAATTATAGTGGAAAAAATGAAATGAAATGAAATGAAATGAAATGAAATGAAAAATCATTTAATCACGTAGACACAATTTTTTAGAAAAATTATGTGCTTATGACATGTCCAATTTTTTTCCCTACCACCGGTTCAGGACGCAATCTGCTGAGAAGAACCGGCGTAAGAAACTCAGCAGAGCTTTTAATCAAATCAATATTTTTAAATTAAATGTCAATTATACTTACAATGCTAATAACTTTACAATATAGAATATATATTGCTCCAGAGCAACCTACTCCCAAGCTTTATCATCTTTAATATAATCAGAAATTTTATAATACGCCTTTTTACATAATTTAGTTTTAATGAATTTTTTAAATTTAGAATTATTTAATTCTCTTACATCAATAGGGAGTTTATTATAAAATCGTATACAATGACCCATGAAAGAGTTACATATTTTGTGGAGACGGGTTACATGCATCACAAGATTGTGTTTATGCCTTGTATTAACATTATGGTGGTCGCTTTTTTTTGTAAAATTATGAATATTTTTATGAACATACAATAAATTTTCATATATATATTGCGAAGCGACCGTTAAAATATTTATGTCTTTGAATTTCTCCCTTAGAGAATCCCGCGGACCTAGGTTATATATAGCTCTAACAGCGCGTTTCTGGAGCACAAATATCCGATTAATGTCCGCACAGCTTCCCCAAAGAAGAATTCCATAGCACATTACACTGTGAAAATAACTAAAGTAAACCATTCTAGCCGTATCTACATCCGTAAGTCGTCTAATTGTTTTCACCGCATATGCCGCAGAGCTAAGTTTGCCAGACATTTTTTCAATTTGTGGGCCCCACTGTAATTTCGAATCAATAGTGATTCCTAAAAATATAGTTGAATGTACTGGTTCCAATTTCGCACCACTCAAATGTACATTGGTTTCTACTTGGGTAACATTTGGCATGGAGAATTTTATTACTTTTGTTTTCTTAGAGTTTAACAATAAGTTATTAACATTAAACCATTGTACAAGTTTTGAGAGTGCACTGTTTACTTCGTCATAATCATGATCACCCGAAGTGGGATATAAACTGGACTTGACCTCGGATTTACCGTTCTGTACGGGGATCACCTTTTCCACTTTAATTTCATTTATTAAACTGAAAAATAATATTAGTTCGTTTATTGTAAATAGTTTTCAGCCTTAAACTTTTCATATAGTAAAATAATAGCACACTTGCTGGTAATAAAATTTATTCATTCAGTTTTCACGGGCTTCGTGGTCCAGTGGTTCATGTAACGGACTGCCGTTCACGAGGTCTGGGGTTCGATTCCCGCACGGTATAATTATTTGTGCGATATTTATAAGTGTCATACAAATGTTTGTACAGCGTCTGGGTGTTTTCTATGTATTGTATGTATGTATTTACAAAAAAAAAATGTATGTAGTATATCCATATCTGGTACTCATAATACAAGCACAGAAATATAGCTTACTCTGGGACCAGAGGACGTTGTGTGAATGACCAAAAATATTTTTTATTTATTTCATTTTCACTTTCTTATCACACTAATAAAGTGAATAATCACTGAAATGTGATGAATATGAAAGAAAATGCGCTTTATATCATTGAAGCTGATATTGATTTCTGAAAATTTTACTTAGTTATTTAGCAATAAACTCTTTAGCATGTTAGCTGTATTTTAATCTAAATATATTTTAAATTTTGCGTTCATAGTGTACCTATTTTTGTACTTGCGCTATATTTATTTCTAATATAAACTTCATATTTTTTGTGTTTATGCTAAAAATTATCACTTAACGTGGTCACAACAAATTAAAATGTAAGTAAAAGAAAAATTGTTAATATAAATTACCCCAAAGCTGCCAACCTTTTACCCAGTCTCCCTAATTTATTGTTGAAAATAAACAAGAACCATAGACTAAAATTACATTCTGTTCTACGTGTAAATAAATAACAATTCTTCAAAGTCAGAGTGTGAAAACATTTACACAGAGGTATTATTTAACGTCACAATTACCATATTTATAATGGTTGACCTTGAAATCGGCGGGTTGTGGTGTATTTTCAACGTTATATGTGTAAATAATCTGAATCATTCATGTGTTACCATGCAATATCAATACTAGTTAAGCTCTCTAGTTTCATTTGCGTTAATTAAATATGATTTTGTTGTTAGTTTTCTTTTTCTGATTTATTAATGGTAACAATTCTACGTGCGCAACTAAACTAACAAATTATTGATTTTAAACTTACGCGATTTGAACTCCTAATTTGTTAATATTACCGGGACTATAATCACGTTAATAACTTAAAAAGGCACAATACCTTTGCTCCCGACGTTTCGGCCGAGTTGCATCGATCGTGGTCACCTCGTTACAGTATTAATGTTCTGTGGTGGTCACGGGTCGACTGGAGTTTTGCTAGCGACGTCTCCGGGAGGCGCGGGTTTCGCGAACTACCCTCGCCTGGTCTTGCACATGTAAATATTCAATATACGAGTAGTCTGTACTTCGACACACAACACTAACCACGTCACTCTTCTTCTGGCTAGTACCGTCCTGATAACGGATGCATTTACTGATGACAGGCCCCCATGTCGGTGAAAGTCGATATCCATCTTCTCGGTTGAAATTTTTGTATTTCTTTATCTCAACTGCCTCACGTACCATTCTGGGAAAGTAGTGACGCTCAGTAGGATAGGACTCGAGGTTGGTGTAGTTCGATCCAATGATTGGCTACTGCCTCCAATAAATGCTCCGCTATAGCTGATTTGTTGACTTGCCGGTTCTTAACAGCTGTGATATGTTCCTTGACCCTTTCAGCTATTGTCCGTTTGGTCCGTAGAATTTTATTCTAAGGTGGCAAGGGATCTGCGGACCCCCAAGGACGTCATCCCTTTTCAAACTCCTGGCGTGTACAAGGTGGATTGCAATTGTGGTAGTTCCTACATCGGACAGAACATTTACATTTGCAAGACCAGGCGAGGGTAGTTCGCGAAACCCGCGCCTCCCGGAGACGTCGCTAGCAAAACTCCAGTCGACCCGTGACCGCGATCGATGCAACTCGGTCGAAACGTCGGGAGCAAAGGTATTGTGCCTTTTTAAGTTATTAACGTGATTATAGTCCCGGTAATATTAACAAATTATAAACTAACAAATTAAAATTTATAGTATCAATATATCTTTTTAATCGTTGTACAAATTCATATTAATTAAAATCGTTACGATGATACTAAAATAGCTTCGTGCATTTTTCTATGTACGAAGTTTTCATTTTTTCTTTAGATTGAATGGCTAGAGCTCTAATTTTTAAGTAAGTATATGTTTTTAGGGTTCCGTACCCAAAGGGTAAAAACGGGACCCTATTACTGAGACTTCGCTGTCCGTCCGTCCGTCCGTCTGTCACCAGGCTGTATCTCAAGAACGGTGATAGCTAGAGAGTTGAAATTTTCACAGATTATGTATTTCTATTGCCGCTATAACAACAAATACTAAAAATAAAATAAAATAAATATTTAAGGGGGGCTCCCATACAACAAACATGATTTTTTACCGTTTCTTGCTCGATACTAATAACGTTGCCTTATGTTGCATAGATAATGGTACGGAACCCTTCGTGCGCGAGTCCGACTCGCACTTGACCAATTTTTTTCAATATTATAATCTAGGATCGCATAAACTCAGAAACGCGATTGAAAAAAGTTTTCTCGATAGAAAATCTTAGCGAAACAACCTCTCTCATTTTTTATTTTTTTCATTTGTCGGTCTATTATCGCGTATTAACTAATGAAATAAATTTAAAAACATAAGTAACTATTATATATAGAAACACGTAAACCGGAATTAAAATATATTTAGTAGATTTTGAGTAAACAAAAGAAATATCCCTAATTCTTCATTTTCTATACCTACTAGCTGTGTTAATAGATACATGTCGACGATAATATTGATGTAGGCCCTTAACCTTCTTTCTTCTTTAATGTACAGTTTTTGGAACGAAGTTCCTTAGCGTGCGTTACAAAAGGGGGTTAACGGAAAAAATAAAGACCAAAAGCTGAAAATTTCAGTATTTGTATTAAGTAGTTGACGGTATAACAACAAATACTTATCAATACCCTGGCCCTTATCCCATTGTTTGGGGTTCCGCACTCTCTCTCTCTCTCTCCAGCCCATTAACGTCCCACTGTTGGTCACGGGCCGCCTCCACTTTGGAAGGAATTAAGGTCTACTGTGCCGCACTGACCAGGCGTGTTGGCACAAGGTTTATTTTCGAGGTTTCCATCTCTCACAGAGGATGTTATCTGTGTACAATATCACTTAGCTGACTTTTTTGACCTTGGAAGGAGATGGGGTGGTGACACTTGTATTCTTAATCCGTCACCACACGGGGTCCGCTATTTGGTGTTATTTGGAATCGGTACCCATTTTTACATATAAAACAAAAATATTATTTTTATTTGTATGTCCCTATGTGAGCTTACATCATCCAAACTTCACAGCAGATTTTGATGCGGTTTTTTATTGGGTAAACTGGTTCAAGAGGATGGACATTTTGTGTTATTTGATAGAGTTATTTATGGTTAGGGTTTAATGTACAACATCTATGTTGTTACGTGCGTAGTGTGCGCCTTAGCGTGCGTACATCTATACACATACAACCTTGCGCTTTATTTGATAAAGAAAACAACGTATTTTTAAACTCCATTTGATTTATGTTCTGTAGTTATATCTATATTATTTTACTCTTTGGCTCTGTGTTCTTTTAATGAAACCTAAGGGCTACGAATATTAAAACAAAAAAATAGTAACACTTCAATTGTTTATTGAGTTACCACCCCCTCTGTCATCTTTGTTAAATGTGTCAATTTATCATCCACCATTTTTAGTGTTTCACCTTTTAAAGTCGTTATTTCGTCTGCATTTTTCACCGTTTCTGATGAAACAGTGACATCTATCTTTCTTTTGCCTTCTGATTCTTCTGTATTTGAATTCTCTTCTTGGTTTTCGTCACCAGATCTTCTGTTCTTTGGTTTTTTAGTATTGTTTGACTCTTGGTCTTGATATGCTGAGAAGTCTGAAAATAGAAATAAATACTTCACAATCTTTAACACGTTTATGTGTTGGGCATGAGCCTCCTCCACTTTGGAAAAAAATATGGTCTGATTGATTGTTTATTTTCAAGTTTTCCGTCTCTCACAGAGGATGTTAAATGTGTATAATATTCTTTAGCTGGCTTTTATAGCACCCTGGGGAGGAAATGAGGTAGTTAGAAGTAATCAAGTAATCAATTTACAAGTAATTAAATGTGAAATAATTTATTTTTTATATTCGTATTTAATTATCTTTATTATTGACAATTGCATTGTATGTTTTAATTTCAATAATGTACCTAATTTTATTCTAATTCATTGACTTGTAACTTATGTTATCAATTAATAAATGAAATGAAAATGAAATGAAATAACCATAGGTGCATATATTTTTTTTTTAAATAGCGCCAACTATCGGCTTTAAATAATACTAAACGCTGAAGTAGCCACGATTAACTAGATCATGGTTGAAGGCAGAGGGAAGGGGGAGTTAGTTGTTAAAATCCATTATTTTGTAACCACAGGTATACCAAATGGTGGGTTTATGTTTAAAATTGAGGACAAGTAACTTTAGCCTAGCTAAACCGTACTTCATACAATAATGCTTGAGTGTTTTCTATGTATTATAAGCATGCATTTACAAAAGAAAAGTAGTATATGTAGTCTATCCGTATCTGGTACCCATAATACAAGCATAGAAATATAGCTTACTTTGGGACCAGAGGACGTTGTGTGAAATGTCCTAAATATTTATTTAAATATTTTATTTAATGATGTTTCATATGACAGACACATTTATTTATTTACATTATTAATATTTTTATTATATTTATTTACATTATTATTTATTACATTATTATTCTCATTTACATTTTTAAAAGATTACCAAAAACAAAAAAGACATATTCACTCATAATAAAAAACCAATAAAAAAAAATAACAAACACTTAACAAAACCAAATAATAACAAATAAAATAATAATATAAATAAATAAACACACATTCACACACACATTCCTTTTAAAAATATAAAAAATAAATATACATTATTATTATTAATATACCTACATTTTCACGCCCACATAGATATGTCAGCTTCAAGCCGATTGAGTGATGTAACTATAGACTATACATCTGGGAAAAACTGTGTTTGCCACATTTATTTCTACAAAATCTTAGTCCCCACTGGGCTTAAATCCCAAAAGGCTAGAAGAAGAAGTTAATTACTGTGGTTATAGATAACTTAATATAATATTATAATTACCTAAAACTTCTTTCACCTTTTCACTGCAATAAAGTAAAATATATAAATAATTTAATTAGCATTAAACAGCTGGTAAAAAGATGTAAGCACAGTTGTAAGGGTGAAAATGGATGAAGCATTGAAACAGAAGATAAGGGTGAAAATGAATAATTTTTTCTTTATTCTTTTATACTAGTTGTTGGCCGTGACTTTATACGCCTAGAATTTAGAAAATGTTCCCCGTTTTTGTAACATTTTTCACTACTGCTTCTCTCCTATTAGTCATAGCGTGATGTGGTATAGCCTATAGCCTTTCTCACTAAATGGACTATCCAACACAGAAAGAATTTTTTAAATCGGCCCACTAATTCCTGAGATTAGCGCGTTTAAATAAATAAACAAACAAACAAACAAAACTATGTATCTTTTTTTTTTCTGGTCCCAAAGTAAGCTATATTTCTATGCTTGTGTTATGGGTACTATAATAGGGATAGACTATGTAGTCTATCCCTATTATAGTACCCATAAAACCCTATATAACCCTATTATAGTACCCATAAAAGAAAAGTAGTACCTATATGTATAGGTACTACTTTTCTTTTGTAAATACATACATATAATACATAGTAAACATCCAGACGCAGTACAAACATTTTTATGACAATTATAAAGATCACACAAATGATTGTCCCGTGCGGGAAACGAACCCGCGACCTCGTGAACGGCAGTCCGTTACATGAACCACTCCACCACGAGGCCCGTCAAAATTATATCATCGTTCATTACTTTATTATATCAGTATGATAGATGGTAGATGATGGTACTAAATACGCCAGGTCATGGTAAGGCTCAAGGCACCATCATGGCCCGGCAGGGCAAAAAACGAGGAAATAAAAATGGTACTAAATACTTAGATGATATTTGTTATATTTGTAACATAAGCATTGTAGAAATGAAAAAGAAGCCATTGGTACCAATTCTACGCGCACAACTAAACTTAACTTAACTAAAAAATGAAATTTGATTGTGTCAATAACACAATTCCGTAATGTTAACGATTCTTTCTTGTTAGCAAATCTGTTTATTATAGATTAACGATTGTAATTAATATAAAATTACACAACAAAACAGCCAAATAATCAATATACAGCAATAGTTGTTTTCATTTTTTAGTTAAGTTAAGTTTAGTTGTGGACGTAGAATCGACACCATTGCACACTTTTCAATCAATCAATCAATCAACTAATGTCATGACAATGTGATGACATTATTCGTTCACCTGACGTTTACATTAATCACAATCTCTATGCCTATATGTATATAAAACCTACATAGAAAGAAAGAAAGAAAGAAAGAACTTTATTGACACCAGTGTAAGTTTATAACATAATAGTGTAAGTATTTAATAATTTACAACATGCTACGTAAATTATGTACAAATTTAAATATGAATATAAATACATACACAACAACATTTTAATACATAATACAATGACTAACCCAATTTCGAAAACATTTTTAGTGATGAGTTTACTGCCGTCAATTAAGAATTCAGCTTGAATAACTCCCGCCAAAAGACGAGTGTATGACGTCATACGGAAAAATATAGAACCGTCCCCAATCTAAAAAGAAAAACATTATTATACTAACATACGAAATTTTCCACATGGATTAGAATCAATTGGGTAGAATTAGCTAGGTATTCCTAACACGTCTTTTATTAGCTTCACAGCATAGAAGGCACGTGAAGAAAAAGGCCTATATTTAAAAACAGTAGAACTTCATAATATTTTTTAACACTTGCGCGACTCATTTGTTTAAATAAAACTACTTTTTACGCATTTAGACGCATATATTTGTTTTATGTATAACTGACCTGTAATAACTGATCGTAGAAGACACATTACAGCTCAGTCTCATGTGACCATGGTGACTCCAAAGTCTCCGAAACGTCGGGCCAAAATTTAAAACAAATATACGCGTCTAAATCCGTAAAAAGTAGTTTTATTTGAACAGTAGAACTTCGTTTAGGGTTTTGTACAAGCCCTTATTTATTTATTCAAACAAGCTGTTGCCTGCGACTTCATACCCGTGGAATTCCTACTTACTTGACACTTATCGTCCTATTTTGGACAATTCACACAATATCTTTATAAATTGTAACTTATGTGTTATTCTGATGAATAAGCTACATTATTGTAGACTTTCATTAAAATCCGTTCAGTACTATTTGCGTGAACGAGTAACAAACATCCAAACATCCATACTCACAAACTTTCACATTTATTAGTAGGATACCCATTATCGAGTGCACGAAGTATAGATACAAGGGGTCCGAACGTAATGTTGAACGAATGGTCTCAATTTAAGGGACAGATTTTTGCCGGTAGAGTGCGCCATTTTTCAAGAAGTACTCGTTTAAACTATTGACACTTGTGGAAAAAATATTCTGAGAAACGTGGATATAAATATAAGTTTTAGGAAATTTTTCGAGTGCTTTAAACCCAACAATACAGAGAAGGTCAAGAGATATTCTGATATTCTATACTAGCATCGGTACGTCCTGAATACTTGCGCAGCCAGTGGCAGAAAATAGAACTATGATCTGAGTTGATTATTGTGTACACGAAATATTATGGAAAAGCCTATACCGTTCGGACTCCTTGTATCTATACTTCGTGATCGAGTGTAAACATGAGCAAAAAAATCTTTTTGGGGTTTCGAATAATAGATGGCGGTAGTAGTATCATACTAGTGCCATCTCTTATTAATATAACACTTAATATTTCTGGACAGTGGAGACTAAAGTTTTACACAATAGACTTTGTAAAATATACTTACGACATAATAAGCTAAAGAACCATATTTATTAGCTATTCTATTTATATCCTTGAGTGGGCTGAGCGCAAAACCGTTAATCATAACCTGCGAATCATTAAATAAATAAAAAAGTTATTTATTTCCCACAAAATAATCAGATAACTACGATAAACTCCCTTCACATATTTAAACAAAATAATCATTGAGCTTAAGTATACATAAAAGAAAAAAGAATTATGAAGAATTTTTTTTTCAATATGCAATAAGGTTATAGCTTGTTCTCAAAATTATCGTTATGTTAGTAATCTTCCGTGAGAGCTGGTCTAGCTACTAACTAAGTCATAACACAAATATTCAGTTTAGGTTTAGACCAGAAAATATGTTATTTAAAAAGCTTATAACAAACTTTTTTATGTTTGAATAAATAGCCTTTAAATTTATGTTTATATAATATTTTTATTATAATCATACCGATAAAAATAATACAAGTTAACAGGATCTCATAAAGTGGGATAAGGACAGGAGGATGATGATGATGGTGAGTATTTGTTGCTGTAGCGTCATCGATATACTCAAACTGTTAAATTTTCAGCTCTCTAGCTATCACTATTCCATCAATCCATATTATCAATATTCCATGGAGTTTCTTGACTGTTCTTCTCCATAGGATTCCCTTTTGGAACAGACGCTTAGCTTCTGACTTTTTAAAAGAGCTTGTATACGGGCTTATGACGGGCTTCGTGGTGGAGTGGTTTATGTAATGGACTGCCGATCACGAGGTCGCGGGTTCGATTCCCGCTTGGGACAATCATTTGTGTGATATCCATAAATGTCATACAAATGTTTGTACTGCGTCTGGGTGTTTTCTATGTATTATAAGTATGTATTTACAAAAAAAAGTAGTTTAAGTAGTCTATCCGTATTTGGTACCCATAATACATAGAAATATAGCATACTTTGGGACCAGAGGACGTTGTGTGAAATGTCATGAATATTTATTATTATTATTTATTATATCTTGCCTACTTAAAATAACAATCTGTGACTTTAACTTTTCCGGAGATACAGCCGTGCGATAGATGGACAGCGAAATAGGCTTCCATTTTACCTTTTGCTTGGAACCCTAAATACTAAAAATCATAATGGATTAAATATTTGACCTGCCTCGTGGTCGATTGGTTCATGTAGGCGATGACACGACAATCATTTGTGTAATATTTATAATTGTCATACAAATATTTGTACTGCGTTTGTGTGTTTATAAAACGTGTTGCAGAAAGGCGTAGTCATAATTTAAAGTTGCATTAGGTAGGCCTTAAATATTATAAATATTACAGTTAAGTACACATAGAAAAATACAGTTGGTAAATTTTTTTTTGTTAATTGCCTACTATAAATAACTACCAGGAGCGCATCAATTATGAGATGTTTACGGTTTATTGAATGCGATTGAACCTTACGATAAAAGATGACCTCATAGTTGTGTTGTATTTAAACAAGATCGATTAATTTAAAAAATATATTAAACTTTTATGAACACATAAAAGTCACAATATAACTAGTATTTGTAATTTCATCCATGCCTAGTGCCTAGTCACCGGCCATGTGTAACGATGGTCAAATATGACTACACCTTTCTGAAACACGTTGTATTATTAGTATGTATTTAGAAAAGAAATGTATTTATGTAGCATATCCGTATTCTGGTACCCATAACACAAGTATTTAAGGGGAGTTCTTTCCTCTTACTGTACCCTTGTGAACAAATAGGGTGGTGACTCTTTTACTCATAATCTAAACAACAGATAACGCACCTTTGTTACATCACAACTTCTGGCTTTACATGTAAAAGCCACAGTTCTCTCGTAATCATCCCCTTCACTAGGTGGCAGGAATGATCCAAACTTTTGTTTTAAAGTCACGTCTGTAGAATACAAGAAACATTAGTACATAACTTATTGAACTTCTTTACTTATTAAAAAACAAAGTCGTTATTTATCGTGTTTATGTTCCTATATGAGATCTTCAAAATTATGCAATGGATCTTGATGAGATTTTTTTCACTAGATCAAGAGGTTCAAGAGGATGGCTTTTTTGTATAATTTGTTTAGGTTCGGTGTATATTTTAAAAGCCAAGTACGAAATTGCGGGCGACAGCTAGTAACTGAAAAATGAGAAACAAAGAAAGAGAGAAACAACTGTATGTGTATGGTGTTTTTTGACTAAATGGCTATTTCGTTGTACACATTTTATATTAGTTAAAATCTTAATGATCTTATTCATAATGACTTATCGGAGGTTTAAAAGTTCGCTAAAATAGGTTCGCGAAAATTCTCAAAACTTGTTATTCATAATAGTCTTTTTACGCTAAAACGTTTATTATCTCTCCGATAAAATCTCCTTTTAAACCTCCAAAAAGTCATTATGAATAAGACCGTTAGTCTATAATACACAGTTTTTATAATGAGAAAATTTAGTTAACATTGCCAAATTGTGTTGACATTATCAATATTAATTTTTTTGTTAAGTTTAGAATATGCACGTAGAATTGGTACTATTGACAACACCATTCCTTTTAAAAACAATCTTCCGCGGTGTTTCAAATAATAGATGGCGGTAGTAGTATCCCACTAGTGCCATCTCTTATTAATACATTACATTAACATTTTAGTTAATCCAAAATAATATTTTTTAAAGTTTATGTGTAAAATTATTTTTTATTCCCAAGATTTAGTTAAGGCTAAGGATGCCTTTATAGAAAATGGCCTAGCTACAACGAAATGGATATTTACTCACCAGTTGCTAAAAATTGTAAATAAATAAATATTAATAGTAATTTTACACAACGTCGTCTGGTCCCAAGCTAAGCTTATTTGCTTGTGTTACGGATATAGTACATACAATAATTTTCTTTTGGCGCTGTCCAAACATGTGGCAAATTCAAATATCATACAAATAAATGTAGGTACTCTGGAACGAACCCACGCCCTCGTAATCTGCAGTCCGTTATTCACCACTAGACCACGCGGGTTGTTAATTGTGAAATGAATCGAAATGAAATCTTTATTTCGCAAAATATGGGTACCTAATCGTTAGTTGCTACATTTAATATAATCATGATTGTATCCACATAATATATTTGACCACAGGTAGTGGTGTATGAAATTACAAATATCCTCACACTGTGATTAGTAAGATTTACATTAAGAGGATACCAAAATAGCTTCGTGCATTTTTCTATGTACGAAGTTTTCATTGTTTCTTTAGATTGAATGGCTAGAGCTCTAATTTTTAAGTATATGTTTTTTCAATATATGATCTAGGATCGCATAAACTCAGAAACGCGATTGAAAAAAGTTTTCTCGATAGAAAATCTTGGCGAAACAACCTCTCAAATTTTTTATTTTTTTCATTTGTCGGTCTATTATCGCGTATTAACTAATGAAATAACTTTAAAAACATAAGTAACTATTATATATAGAAACACGTAAATCAGAATTAAAATATATTTAGTAGATTTTGAGTAAATAGGAAAAGTATCCCTAATTCTTCATTTTCTGTGCCTACTGGCTGTGTTAATATGTACGTGTCGGCGATGATATACGATAATATTGATGTAGGCCCTTAATAAAATGTCAATACTGGAAGTGTCCAAGAAGGTTATAAATAGGGAGTAACAACTCGGGAACATAGATTTGTTCCAAGGCAGGGCCGCCCCGTTTATGGTTTAAAAGTAAAATAGTAAATATGTAGTAGCCTTGCTTTCTCTTTTACTCCGGCTCAAAAAGAAAGAGTTAGAAAGGCTACTAAATAGCCTCTTTGTCATTTATTTTTCTTAATGTGTTCAACTAAAAAAAGAAGCAGGCCGGTTTCGTTGTACCGAGTGTTACGTCTAGATCTATATCTTAAGTCTATAGAAGTGTCTCTTGTCAAGGAAGTCTTTATCAGAGTAGAAACATTTAATATTTAACCACATATCCAATTTGAAAATTACCTAGATATATATGTAAAAAAGCATGTTAGTAGTAAACACAAATATACCAGATGTATTGTCTATGGCTAATTCAGTCAGCTTGACGCATAGACTTAGTATAAATTTATCCTCCTAGGCACGAAGTATAGATACAAGGAGTCCGAACGTAATGTTGAACGAATGGTCTCAATATAAGGGACAGATTTTTTGCCGGTATAGCGCGCCATTTTTCAAGAAGTACTCGTTTGAACTATTGACACCTGTGGAAAAAAATATTCTGAGAAACATGGAGTTAAATATAAGTTTTAGGAAATTTTTAGAAATTTTTCGAGTGCTTTAAACCCAACAATACAGAGAAGGTCAAGAGATATTCTGATATTCTATAATAGCATCGGTACGTCCTGAATACTTGCGCAGCCAGTGGCAGAAAATAGAACTATGATCTGGGTTTATTATTGTGTACACGAAATATTATAGAAAAGCCTATACCGTTCGGACTCCTTGTATCTATACTTCGTGCTCCTAGGCTTGACTCCGCTTACATATCTATGTGTGCGTGAAATATATATCTATGTGTGTCTATGATACAGGCTATACGTCATATGAAACGTCATTATTGTATGAAGTACGATTTAGCCAGGCTAAAGTTATTTGTCCTCAATTTTAAACGTCAACCCACCATCTGGTTTATCTGTGGTAGTAAAATTATTACAGTTTTATGGTGTGTTCAAAATAATATAACTAAATTACTTACATTCAGCTGTAATTAATTTTAAATTACTATTTAGTGATGTTGATTTAGTGATGTTGTTAAATTACTGTTTAGTACCTACTAATATGTTTGTTTGTTTGAACGCACTAATCTCAGGAACCACTGGTCCGATTTGAAAAATTCTTTCAGTGTTGAATAGTCCATTTATCGAGGATGGATATACGCTATATAACATCACGCTGCGACCAATATATACCAATACACCAATGCGAAAAATGTTGCAAAAACGGGAAAAGTTTTCTAAATTCCACAAGCGGGTAACAGCTAGTTCTTAACATAAAATGGCTAACACAGGATGTGAAATAAATCTAATTTAACTTGAATTTGAATTTAATAAACAAATAAGTGAAAGTTTGTTAACGCGTTACAGTGATTCCTTCGCTGTACATGCAGTGCTCCTGTGGAATTCTCTTCGCCACGAAATTCGTGCCAGCTCATCTCTTGATATGTTCAAAAGGAGAACTAAAGCGCATTTCCTATCGCTAGTATAGTGTGTATATTATGTATATGTATATATGTATGTAGTTTATTGTTATAAAATATGTATTTATTACGATATTGTACGTAAATATTTGTGTATATAAGCATAGGTTTAGTTGAATATTCTGTTGTGCACTTAAGCCCCTCTTCCTCAAATTTCTATCTCAAAAAGGTTTGCTGGAAGAGAATTCATATTTGAATTAAGCTCGCCTATGTACATGCCTTTTATTTTTAAGTACCTACTCTGTATGTATTTTCTATGTGTACAATAAAGAATAAATTAAATTTAAAATTAAAATTTGTACGCGCTTTTGTGTTTTTTGTACAGAACCTTTCAATACTATTTCTCTCTCCAGCCCATTAACCTCCCACTGGTGGGCACACGCCTCCCCCACTTTGGGAGGGTTTCTGGTCCACTATGACACGCTGACTAGTCAGTAAAGACAAACTATGAGAGTTCCCGTCCCCGTCTCTCACAGTTTATCTTTTATCTTTTATTTTCTTTTAGACTTGGAAGTCCTGGGGGAATAAGTGGAGTGGTGACACGTGTATTCTTAATCCGTCACCACCGGATAGTACATAAAAACTACTTACTATCAAAGATTGCCGCAATAGCGTAGTACGTCTTGTTGTCTTTGGTGAATATCACAATATATACGCCGGACCGATCGTCTGAATAACTGGAACAGAAAAAAAAGACGTGTGTCACTCGGGGACTGCCGCGGTAAAGCTATTGCATAGCATTTTTTTACAACTTATGCAATTATAATTATTTATTTATTTTATTTATGCAAGAATCTAAATATCATAAACTAAAATAAGATTAATAATCCTTATTTACTGATGCTTACATCTGTCCATTGTTTATGGTAATTATGATAAAATAGCTATTGTCAATCAAATGTCATTAAAATAAAATAAACATTATTTTACATTAGCAAAATCTAAAATACGCTAACTGAACATTTAGGATATATTTTGTCGATTCAAAATCCTTATTTTAATACGCTGTTTAATTTGAGGAAGGCGTTTACCCTTGGTATCAACAGTATGAAATAAATTGCGGGACTAAGAGGGGATTACGCATGCGTATTAACGCCGATAATGTCAGGTTATTTTAATTACGCTATTTTCGTTACGAAATTTCTGGATGCGGTCTCCACACTCAAGACCCACGATAGAAGCTATGCAATAGCTTAAAAATGGCCCAACGGAATTGAATGGAATTTAGTACTAAGTAGCATACATTCTAGATTAACCTATCTTTATCTCCAGCCCATTACCATCCCACTCTTGGGCACAGGTCTCTTCCACTTTGGAAAGGATTATAGTCGGCATAGGGTGTAGTTTTAGCTTTTCCATCTCTCACAGAGGATGTTATCTGTGTAGAATACCACTTAGCTTTTACAGCACCCTGGGGAGGAAAAGGGGTGGTGACACTTGTATTTTAAATCTGTCTCCACCTGGATAACACAACCTATTTTTAATCCCATAAAAGCGCTGAATTCCTGTGGGAAAATAAAAACTACAAGCTGCTTAATAAGAAACTTTAATTTCGATTTCAATTGCCTCTACATCCGATCTCTGTACTGTAAGGTGCACCAAGGAGAATATCATTTAATTAACAATATTATGAAGGAGGTCGTCTATGCGTTGAAGTTTTTTCGAAATACGAATATTTTGGCAGTTGTCATTGCTTGTATTGAATTTACAAAAGTAACAACTATTATTAAAGATTCATAAATATTTGATAATAAATGTATAGAATGATACTAGAAGTATACTAGTATTATTTATCTGATGATGAGTTACCCCTTTTAGTACGAGCTAAGTTTGGGGAGTTCTGTTCTTTAACGTGTCATATAGTCATATGTCATGTAGTTTAGCGTGTCTCCTGCCAAAGGCCTACTCTAATGACTTTCATTGGTTTCTCTCTCGTGCAAAATTAAGCAACTTCTCTCTCTCTCCAGCCTACAACGTCTCACTGTTGGGCACAGGCCTTTTCCACTCTGGGAAGAATTGTGGTCCTCTGTACTACGCTGATCAGGCGTATTGGCACAGGGTTTATATTCGAGATTTTGTCTCTCACAGATATTTATTTATTCATCAACACTTTATGTTTAAGCTGTGCGAAAGCGGACTTAATGCCTAAGGCATTTTCTATCAGTCAACCATAGGGTGGTGCAGAAAAAGGGAAGGTAGAAGTGTAACAAATAAAACTAGATTATCAAAGATTATAGTTGTTAAAGACTTGGGAGCCTGAGACCCTGGGAAGGCAAAGAGGTGGTGACACTTATATTCTTAATCCGTCAATAGCTTTTATATCCTGAGCTAAGTTTGGGGGGTGCTGTTATTTGGTGTGTCATACGGTCATATGTCACGTAGCTCAGCGTGCCTCTTAACAAAGGCCTGTCCTAACGACTTCCATAGGATACTGTCTCGTGCCAAAATATGTTAAGCCTTATGGGCGTCACATACGACATATTTATATATAGTAATATAGCGAGAATAATATAGATACATTTCGGTATATTAATATATATCCGTCTTAATAAATTAAATACGGTGGCAAAAGTGATTACCGCAAGCGGGATTCGAACCCACGACCTCGGATTACCGTTCCGTAGCTCTGCCAACTGAACTTCTTGCGGTCGTGCTTTTTAGTAATCAATTAGGCCACCGCAATCCTCACTCGATTGAGTTTATATCGTATTTCTACGTGCATATATCCGTCTCTTTCTCGCCTCGTATTTTTAGGGTTTCGTACAAACCCTTATAGTCTCACTCCGGTGTCCGTCTGTCTGTCTGTTCGTCCGCCAAACTTTTTTACAACGGCTGAAGGTATCAACTTGAAACTTATACCGAAGGTAGATCGGTCCCTTGCTTCAAAAAATACAATGAATATTTTAGATCTACGCATTCAGAAGATATAACCGAATTACGACCATTTTTGAGTATTTTTCGACTCACGCCAGGAAATCGAAATCTACAGGTTACTTCCCATTGTCCTAGAGACTTGAAATTTTACATGGACTAAGCCTATATAGTGCTGATATTATTTGTTATCACTTCACCCGAAAAAAGTGTTAATACTAATACCAACTTATGGAGTAGCTGAAATATTGGCGATTTTCTATATTTCATCTGTAAAATTAAGTTGGTGAACTGGTATAAGCTAAATTAACTGTACTTACATTTTACTGCAGTTATTTATGTTTCTCGGTCTAGCAAGTACGGAACCCTAAGTGTGCAAGTCTACCTCGCTTTTGACAGGTTTTTCTACATATGTACATCTGTCTTTTTTGGCTATATTAATATATCGTAATATGTCGTTTGTTGTGCCCTTTAAAATCACTTACCTTGGTAAATCTAAAAAGATAGTATTAGTAGCGTCTTTATGAGTGGCAACACCAGAGTGTAACATACTGTCTCCTTTATTAACTATGTCAATTATCTGGCAATCTGTACAGTTATATTGTATGTTGTGTTGATAATGAACGCCTGGTGTTAGAGTGCTACGATGTCTGATTATACGGAGCTCTGGAAATGAGAAAAGTAATTTTAATTTGGCTTTGTGATTTAGTGGTTCATAAAACAAGTTCACGAGGTCACGGGTTTGATTCTCGCACGGTACAATCATTTGTGTGATGTTTATAAATGCCATACCAATGTTTGTACTACGTCTGGGTGTTTCTATGTATTATAAGTATGTATATACAAAAGAAAAGTAGTGTCAATTACAGAAGAATTTTTAATATTACAAATTAATACTTACTATTACCTAAAATTTTAAATAAGAATTAATGGAGGTCATTTTATTTAAAAACTAATCAAACATTATTTTTATTTCTAAAGTAATTTATTAATATTGCAATTGACATGCTATGCTTTACTTAATAAATTAAATTATGGTGGAAAAAGTGAGGCCCGCTTGCGGTAATCACTTTTTTCACCATAATTTAATTTATTATTATAAAAATAAATGCGTAAAAAGTAGTTTTGTTTATGCAAATAGGTCGCGCAAGTGTCAGTAAATATTATTATAGTTTTTTAAACAAATTTATGAAAAATTATATAAATTACTTTAAGTATGTAACAAATATTCTTTTTTATTATATTGTATTTTTACAAATAAATCAATTAAATAAAATAAACAAATAAATTAATAATACAAACCAGTATCTATAACCAAAAACAAATTTAATTAATTCACCTCTTCATAATACCCCGCTCGCTCCTAGGCTAGCTATTATTATGGTGGGTTGACGTTTAATATTGAAGACAAATAACTTTAGCCTGGCTAAATCGTATTTCATACAATAATGACGTTACATATGACGTATAGCCTGTATCATAGACACACATAGATACATATTTCACACACACATAGATATGTAAGTGGCTTCAAGTCGACTGAGTGATGTAGACATAATACTATGCTTCTGGTAATTCTGTGGTGTGCAAAATTTCAGATCAATCCGACTACTGCAAGTGAGTGGACAATCACTGTCAAAGATTCCGTTACATATATTAATACATTGATAGATACGTACCGACCTAATAAATGCGTCGTATTTTAATTAAAATTCTTTATCTAAGCAGATTTTTAGAATAAATACGGCTTCGGTGGCATTCATTTTGTATTTTATAATTATTTCACGGCTGTTATCGATAGATGCGGCTACAAGTTTTTAAAAAGCCCAGTTATTTACCTGCTTCTGTAAAAAATAAATATATTTTGTATGTAAATAAATAATAAATAGATAACCTTTATTTTTCTTTTCTCACACAGTATAAATAAATACGTACCTACATATTTAGTTAATACATAGGATCACTGTGGTGTCTGTTTGTCTGTTCATCTGCCTGTATGTTGAAATGTTTAATAAATATTTTTGCAGTTCATACCACAAACTGCATAAAATCGTTAGTCTATACCAGGTGTGGCCAACTTTTGTGCACATAAGATCTACTTTTTATTTTAAAATTGAGTCGCGATCGACCTATTTCTTAGGTACGAAGGGGGGCGATTATGCAATGTGCTTTTATACCGCCGTGCACTCTTGAAAATAGTAGAAAACTACTAAAAGTGGTCACGCTGAACGTCTCCCTACTCGAAGCATGAGCTGCGTACATGTTCATTCCTGTATCAAGTACTAGAAACATTTGGCATTGAATGCGTCCCCTCGTGGAACTTGCGAGTGATCGACCAAGATTGATCGACTTGTTGGCCACTCCTCGTCTATACCAAATAGGTCTATACACAGTTTTTAGGGTTCCGTACCCAAAGGGTAAAAACGGGACCCTATTACTGAGACTTCGCTGTCCGTCCGTCCGTCCATCCGTCCGTCCGTCCGTCCGTCCGTCCGTCTGTCACCAGGCTGTATCTCAAGAACGGTGATAGCTAGAGAGTTGAAATTTTCACAGATGATGTATTTCTATTGCCGCTATAACAACAAATACTAAAAATAAAATAAAATAAATATTTAAGAGGGGCTCCCATACAACAAACATGATTTTTTTACCGTTTCTTGCTCGATACTAATAACGTTGCCTTATGTTGCATAGATAATGGTACGGAACCCTTCGTGCGCGAGTCCGACTCGCACTTGACCAATTTTTATATTATGAAAGTTCAATTAACATAGACGAATTGTGTTATTGACATTTCATTTTTTAGTTATGTTTAGTTGTGCTTATACAATTGGATTCATTGTTTGAAAAAAAATCTTACCCGGTGCTGTAATAAAAAATAGTTAAGTAATTAATAATTTTAACAAATCAAATAAAACAGAATAAATGTTTACTACGAGAGATTACAAGAAAATTATGTTCTACTATACCGCGCTGACCAGACGTGTTGGTACAGGGTTTATTTTCAAGTTTTCCATCTCTCACAGAGAATGTTATCTGTGTGCAATATACTTTAGCTTTTATAGCACCATGGGAAGGAAATGGAGTGGTGACACTTGTATTCTTAGGAACAGGAACCACCAGCTTTCAAATAAAAAAGAATCATTAAAATCGCTTCACCCAGTTAAAAGTTATGAGGTCACAAACATAAAAAACATACATACAATTCACAAAAACATACAATTCCTCTAATTAAGAACCTCCTCCTTTTTTTGAAGTCGGTTAAAAATTATGTTAAAATAAATAAATAAATATTCATGGACATTTCATATAACGTCCTCTGATCCCAAGCTAAGCTTTTACGCTTGTGTTATGTGTACCAGAATACGAATATAATACTTTTCTTTTGTAAATACATACTTATAATACATAGTAAACACACAGACGCAGTACAAATATTTGTATGACAAATATAAATATCACACAAATAATAGACCAAACCACTAGACTACGAAGCCCGTCATATAGATACGTAGGAAGCTAATAAAAGTATGTTAAAAATACCTTGTAAATTGATAATTCTAATGTTTTCTTCACTCCCATCTCTTAATTGCATTCTCACAAAATAAGCTCCGTACTCAACATAATCTGTTTCTCCTAAATCTACCTCCAGTTCTGAATCACTGGAAGAAAAAAATAGGTAAATACAAGTTGAACACGCACACGAATGGTTCCATACAGTACACATAGCTTTTAATACCGTGCGAAACTTTAATTGACGACGCAGTGGTCAGTGGCCGTGAATAGGTAAACAACGTCGCGCCATCTACCAAGCGGGCATGGCAAGTATTCTAGCTGTAGGTGTCACTAGATGGCAATAAATATATGTTTTAATTTATGCCATCTGTTGAAAATCGTAGGAACGACAAATAGCCCGTAGCATAGCCCGACTTAGGGTGATACCATATTAATGTTCTAATTCGTGTATCTTTCTTTATTATATTATCTGTGTTATAGTTAACATCATTATTTATTCGTCATATCAACCCCTCAATAACAGGATAAGAACTAGGAAATGATGATGATAAGTATTTTTTACACGCTTTATATT
Organism: Orgyia antiqua; assembly: GCA_916999025.1. Lineage (NCBI taxonomy): Eukaryota > Metazoa > Arthropoda > Insecta > Lepidoptera > Erebidae > Orgyia > Orgyia antiqua. Next base: position 2,540,042 of record OU779872.1, read on the forward strand.
AGCTTCACTTGTATGTTTGTTTGTATGTTTGTTTGTATGTTTGTAACCGACTCCTTTGGACGCTATTTTTAAAATTAATAAATTAAAATTTTGCACACCTGTCAAAGACCGATGACAATACAGTAATTCGATTAAATAAAGCGTGTTTTTTAGTTTTTTTAAACTATTTTTAATTATTTTTGTTCACGGCTACTGCACAAACCACGCGCGCCAATCACAAAGAAAAAAAAAGTATTTTTTATTTGACATTTCTCACAACGTCCTCTGGTCCCAAGCTAAGCTCATATGCTTGTGTTATGTGTAGGGACCAGAATACGGATGTACTACATATACTGCTTTTCTTTTGTAAATCTAATATATAAAATTCTCCTGTCACGGTGTTTGTAATTATACTCCTCCGAAACAGCTCTACCGATTATCGTGAAATTTTGTGTAGGTACATATCCGTTAGGTCTGAGAATCGGACAACATATTATATTTTTCATACCCCTGACATTTGTATGACAAAACATTATAATGTATATAAATAATAATAAACACACAGACGCAGTACAAACATTTGTATAACCATTATAAATATCACAAAAATAATTGTTCCGAGCGGGAATCGAGCCCGAGACCTCGTCAACGGTAGTCCGTTACATGAACCACTCAACCACGAGGCATTTGGTAATTATATCTAGGTCTCGCACATTCTTATTTGAAACTAAAAGTACTTACTCTTCTTTTTTAATTACTCTGTATTTAGCTTTATCTAAGTTACTAACAGTTCCATCAAATGCTCTTAACACAATATTCTTTGGAGTACAGTCTTCACAGCTATAATGTATTCGAGTTAAGTTAAGTTTTGTACCCGGTTGTACTCGGATAGTAACTGGTGTCAATTGTATTGCAGATTTCCCTGAAAATATAGTAAAATTATTATCTACTAGCCGGCGACTTCAAACATGCAATCTGCATGTTTGAAGTCGCCGGCTAGATTATGAGATCGGCTAGATCATGCAATCATGCTGATAATATCATGCTCATGCAATCTATACTCATATTTTAAAGCTGAAGAGTTTGTTTGTTTGTTTGAGCGCGCTAATCCCAGGAATCTTTGGTCCGATTTGAAAAATTCTTTCATTGTTAGATAGAGCAGTTATCGAGGAAGGCTATGGGCTATATAACATCACGCTACGACAAGTAGAAGCGAAGCAGTAGTGAAAAATTTTGCAAAAGGGGGGTTAATTTTTAAAATTTTACGCGTACGGAGTCACGGGCAACAGCTAGTTTAGAAATAAAAATCCCGTTTTTACAACATTTTTCACTAATGCTTTGCTCCTATTGGTCGTAGCGTGATGTTATATAGCCTATAGCATTCCTCGATAAATGTACTATCCCACACTGAAAGAATTTTTCAAATTGGCCCAGTGGTTCCTGAGATTAGCGCGTTCAAACACAAACTCTTCAGCTTTATAATATTAACGCTTGTTTGAACGCGTTAATCCGTTTTGATTCTCAAGCGTAAGTCGAATATGCTCAAAAAATGGTCGTAATTCGGTTATATCTTTTAAATGCGTAGAGGTGAAAGGTTGATTGTATTTTTGCAGCAAGGGACCGCATAGATCTACATATCGTATGAGTTTCAAGTTGATACCTTCAGCTGTTGCTGAGTAAAAAAGTTTGACGGACGGACAGACAGACAGACGGACACCGTAGTGAGACTATAATGGTTTCCTTTTTCTACGAAACCTTAAAAATAGTGCCCTCTTCCTCTCCAGCCCATTTACGTCCCACTGTTGGGCACGGGTCTCCTCCACTTTGTGAGTGATTATGTTCTACTATACCGCGCTGACCAGACGTGTTGGTACAGAGTTTATTTTCGAGATCTCTCACAGTACACGTTAACTGCTTATATTGTCCCTTATCTGACTCTTACAGCACCCTGGGAAAGAAATAGGATGGTGACACTTGTGATCTTAATCTGTCACCACACAGACGGTGCCTTAAAACTAAAAAACATAATAAATCAAAATTACAGTGAAAAAAACGATCGAGTTTGTGCAAACCGCTCGATAGATGGCGTTGTTTTAGTAGCATAATGTAGTTTACACTAGTATGTAGCACACACCACAAACTACCGCGTTATCTATCCTAGATACTTTTATCCATCCTAAGGTTGCCTGAGAGAAATCACACTAGTGATAAGGCCGCCCTTTGTACAATACCTTACTTTAAGAAATTATTATGTAAGTAAAATGTATTATTATGATGTACAAATAAAGTGTTTTCTATCTATCTATCTAGATGGCGTTGTACACAAACATCGCGTGATGTCTAACTCGAATTAAGAAATATTATTGTGGAGAATTGGTTATCATGTGCTGATCTCATAATAGCTAAGTAGGACGAGCAACGGAATGGTATTCCGTGATGTGGGTTCGAGTCCTGCTCATGGTGATCATTTTTTTCCACTACAATTTTAGTTCAAGTTAATCGCAAAAATTAATAAATTAACTAAAAAAACTTACGCAAATCCAATAAAAGAACTAAATTCATGTTACTTATTTTGTTTCCTGTTCTTCTTGAATTCTTGTCAACAAAGTTAGCGTAATATTTGGTGAGATCACTTGGTTCGAGATGATCAAATCTTAATGTAACAAGTAATTCATCTTTCCTTTCTTTTGCTACAATTTCAATGGCTTCCTATGAAGAAATAAATAAATAAATATGGCTTCAACAGGAAACTATTCATCCATCAACCTTTCTCAGTCCACTGCATGACATAGGCCTGCCCCATAGAACGCCACAACGCGCGGTCCTGCCCTAACTGCATCCAGCGGCCCCCGACGTATTGACGATATCGTCAGTCCACCTTGTTGGGGACCGCCCCACGCTACGTTGTCCGGTGCGTGGTGTTTTGTTGTGTTAAATTTAAAAACCTTCTCTTTATTGCTCTTTGTGTGGTTTGGATTTTTGTTTTTGCTTTTTTGTCAAATACCAATGTTTGGCAGCCATAGCTTAGCAAGGCAGTATAACAGAGTCCTTAATTGTCTTCTTAAATTTCATTGGTAACTTTGATTTCAATATTTCCTTATGGGTCCAGTATTTTTTCCAGGTTGTGGCTATCCGTCTGTTTATTTCCTCTAAATTTCTGTTAAACTTGAATGATATTTGTTTACCTAAATTTAAATATTCTTCGATATATTCAAGTGGTTCTTGGTCTATACAGATGGGTGATATTCTACCATTGGTCATCTTTTTTGTTTTAAAAGATAGAAGAAAGAAAGAAAGAATTTTCACTTACAAATTCCTTTAGGAGATCAAAATAATGATTTAATTAAACAAGTCTCTAAATTAACGGCAAGTAAATAGTTTGTTCAGTTCTCCGTGTGGTGACGGATTACGAATACAAGTGTCACCACCCCTTCTCCTCCCAAGTAGCAGTAGGTGCTGTAGAAGTCAGCTAAGGGATATTGCACACAGATAACATCCTCTGTGAGAGACGGAAAGCTCGAAAATAAATCCTGTACCAACACGTCTGGTCAGCGTGGCACAGTAGACCATAGTCCCTCCCAAAGTGGAGGAGGCCCGTGCCCAACAGTGAGACGTAAATGGGCCGGGAAAGAAAATAATTTGTTTAGTTCAATAACTAAAAATCACGCTTGGAAATCCTGATTAAAATATGTAGCGAAATAACATAAGCGTGTTTACAAACGGTTCATTGGGACCAAACCGTTCACCAATACAACTATCGGGATTATTTCTGTGGATACCACCCACCAGACCTGGCGTACGAGGTTACCGACATGTGGAATATCGGTAACCTCGTACGCCAGGTCTTCTTACATCGACTCACACGAGTTTCTCGTTATAAGGGATGGTGATATCCAATAGAAATACCCGAGATTCAATAACTTTAAATCTTTATCAAATAGATACACATAATATGAGTATTTAGCTCAGTTTCGGACCAGAGGATGTTAAAAAAATATTTTTAACCGACTTGCTGAAAAAGGAGGAGGTTCTCAATTCGTCTGTATGTTTTTTTTTATGTTTGTTACCAGGTTACCACATAACTGTTAACTGGGCGAAGCGATTTTAGAGATTCTTTTTTTATTTGAAAGCTGGTGGTTCCCGTGTGGTCCCATTAACACCAGGTCAGGATCTGATGGTTATCTTCTAAGAAATCGAGAAAAACCTTCAAAGACACCGCAGCAGGGTTCATCCATATAACCTGGATACGTACGGGTCTAGTACAGTACGTTTCCAGCGATCGTTTCTACCACATACATATAAGCTCTGGAACGAACTTCCTACTGAGGTGTTTCCCAAGCGCTATGACATGTCCTCCTTTAAACGAGGTTTAAGAAGAGTCTTCTTTCCCCGGTAGGCAGCGGCTTGGCTATGCCCTAGTATTGCTAAGTCCATGTGCTACGGTTACCACTTAACATCAGGTGGGCCGTTAGCTCGTCTGCCTACTTAGGAAATGAATAAGAAAAAAAAAAAATTTCAAAGGCTCGTGATGTTGGTTTAACTTTTTTTTTTAAATACATAAATAATAATTTTTATAAATACCTTTTTTGTTCCAGTGCCATTTGTGTAAATAATCTGAAAAATGAAAACTATTTATTAAATCATAATTATAGTAGAAAACAGATCACCTGAGTGGGACTTGAACCCACGACCTCGGAATACCGTTCCGTTGCTCTACCAACTGAGCTACGATGAAATCTGCACTTGATAACCAATATAGATAACTATCAGACCCGGCAAACTTTTTTTTCCATAAGAATGTTAAGGGTGTAGACCCCTTTACATTTAGGGGTATGAAAAATATATGTAGTCCGATTCTCAGACCTAACGGATATGTACACAAAATTTCACGAAAATCGGTCGAGCCATTCCGGAGGAGTATAATTACAAACACCGTGACAGGAGAATTTTATATATTAGAAGACTAGAAGAAAATTTACCCCATTTTTGCACCATTTTTCACTGATGCAGCGCTCCTATTGGTCGCAGCGTGATGTTATATAGACTATAGCCTTCCTCGATAAATGTGCTATCCAACACTGAAAGAATTTTTCAATTCAGACCAGTAGTTCCTAAGATTAGCGCGTTCAAACAAACAAACTCTTCCGCTTTATTATATTAGACAAGCCTCATGGTCGAGTAGTAAATTTAACGGACTGCTGTTCACGAGGTCGCGGGTTCGATTCACGCTCGGGACAATTATTTGTGTGATATTTATAATTGCCATACAAATGTTTGTACTGCGTCTGGGTGTTTACTATGTATTAAAAGTATGTATTTACAAAAGAAAAGTAGTATATGTAGTATATCAGTATTCTGGTACACATAACCCAAGTATATAAGCTTAGCTTGGGACCAGAGGACGTTGTGTGAAATGTACATGAATATTTATTTTATTTTATTTGTATTTATTAGTTTATATTTGACTTACCACTTGTGTGTCTTGGTCCAAATCATATTTGACAATCGATTCGAATTCTTTATTAAGATCTCTCGATAACGAGGGAGGTGTTGTATCGTATTCCGAAACTCCAGAAGGTACGTATTCTACCTTTAAATCCTCTGTACAAAATTATTGGATATTAAAAAAAAAGTTGAACCTATTTTCAGAATTAAAATATATTTAGTAGATTTTGAGTAAATAGGAAAAGTATCCCTAATTCTTCATTTTCTGTGCCTACTGGCTGTGTTAATATGTACGTGTCGGCGATGATATACGATAATATTGATGTAGGCCCTTAATGGGCTGTAAAGAGAGAAAAAAAAATTATAATTATATTACCTGCTACCGCTAAAATAATAAAAATAATTATTTTATAAATAGTTTCAGTGTTGTATAGTACATTTATCGAGGAAGGCTATAGCCTATATAACATCACGCTGCGACCAATAGGCGCGAAGCATCAATGGATAATATTGAAAAAACGGGGAAAATTATTCATATTAGAGGGTTTTCGTTGCGTGCGCTGCGTTAGTTATATACGTATCATTATTTGTTTTTTAAATTAAGAAGAAGCAAGATTGAAGCCGCGGATAACATTTAGTTTAAAATTTTGCGAAATCCTAGTCCTAATCCTAAGTAATATTACAAATATGAAAGTTTGTGAGGTGGTTTGTATGTTTGTTACTCTTTCACGCAAAAACTTCTGAATGTATTTTAATGAAACTTTACAATAATGTAGCATAAACATCAGAATAAGATAAAGGATATTTTTTATCTCGAAAAAATGCAATGATCTTGTGGGATAGCAAAAAACGAACAGATTTTTTATAATTTTTGCCACAGGTAACACCGCGGGGTACAGTTAGTATTAAATAAACTTACGTGGTACTAATTCTGTAAATAATTTAGAAAATAATGTGAAAATTATTAAACACACTTATATACAGATTGTCCGTGTGTTGACGGATGAAGAATACAAGTGTCACCACCCCATCTCCTCCCAAGGGTGCTGTAAAAGTCAGCTAAGGTATATTGTACACAGATAACATCCTCTGTGAGAGACGGAAAACTCTATAATAAACTCTGTACCAACACGTCTGGTCAGCGCGGTATAGTAGAACATAATCCCTCCCAAAGTGGAGGAGGACCGTGCTCAACAGTGGGACGTAAATGGACTGGAGAGAGAGTCAGTTTACATAGCAATGGGGCCCCATTTTTCAATTTGCTCCAGGGCCCTTGGTTACCTAGCTACGCCACTGTTGGCGATGTAGAAAGGTAAATTGGCATTGTACATATTTTTTTTAAACTTTTAATTCAAAAACCATTTCGGGGAATAGAGTTTCTGAAGGAAAATTTGCTATATTAACGATTATTTTCCCAAAAAAGCAAATGATCTCTATTTGCCCTTGAATTGAAGGACTTAAAATATTAAGAGGATACCAAAATAGCTTCGTGCATTTTTCTATGTACGAAGTTTTCATTGTTTCTTTAGAATGAATGGCTAGAGCTCTAATTTTTAAGTATATGTTTTTTCAATATATTATCTAGGATCGCATAAACTCAGAAACACGATTGAAAAAAGTTTTCTCGATAGAAAATCTTGGCGAAACAACCTCTCAAATATTTTATTTTTTTCATTTGTCGGTCTATTATCGCGTATTAACTAATGAAATAACTTTAAAAACATAAGTAACTATCATATATAGAAACACGTAAATCAGAATTAAAATATATTTAGTAGATTTTGAGTAAATAGGAAAAGTATCCCTAATTCTTCATTTTCAGTGCCTACTGGCTGTGTTAATATGTACGTGTCGGCGATGATATACGATAATATTGATGTAGGCCCTTAAGGCATTCTTAGGGATATACTACTCTGTGGTGGAGTTGAAATTGGTCTAATAAATCAACTTCGCAACTTTGGAAAGATGTATTGCAATCTGTCTTAAGCAAGAAGGTTATAAATAGGGAGTAACAACTCGGGAACATAGATTTGTTCCAAGGCAGGGCCGTCCTGTTTATGGTTTAAAAGTAAAATAGTAAATAGTACTTAGTATTAGTAGCCTTGCTTTCTCTTTTACTCCGGCTCAAAGCAGCAGCCTCTTTGTCATTTATTTTTCTTAATGTGTTCAACTAAAAAAAGAAGCAGGCCGGTTTCGTTGTACCGAGTGTTACGTCTAGATCTATATCCTAAGTCTATGGTCTTAAGTCTATCAGGAAAAGTCAATACCATGGAGACTAGAAGAAAGGAGGAATATCTTGTATGGGGGATCAGTCCAAAAAGTGTCCACTTGTAAACAGCAAATAACACTCACCGAAATAGCGCTAGTGTAGCAAGATGAATGATATGAATGTAGCAGTTATAAGCAGAGTGAAGTGTGCTACTGTTGCGGTAATTCTTTAATACTATTTTCTATTTACAAATATTTGGGGTACTTAAAAACATCCTATAATTATAATAATAATTAATATAAATTAATTTCATAGTCATGTTTGTCTATATAATATAATAATTTAAAAAACTGCGCTGTAACAAAGCGGAAGCTTTTATTTCCTTTTTAATAATTTGTGGCGCTCTTTTTAAAATTCTTACACTTGCTACTATGGTGGCACCTTAATTTTCTGCCTTTCAGCGGACACTTTTTAATATACTGAGATATTCCTCCTTTCTTCTAGTCTCCATGGTCAACACACAGATTGCGTACAACGATGACGTCACAACATTTAAAATAATATCTTTAAGTATTTTTTAATAATTCTATATAGTGAATATATCAATAATATTGAAATAAGTTGCATATAATAGTCTATATTTTCTAAAAAAATATATAAAAACAGCAGGTCAAAAATTATGAACAATGCCAATTGTTGACAGACTGACAGACATTTACTTACGTAGTATCTTCTATCTATTCTGTGCAGACATTCTAATAAGAGTTTCTTTTGTATGGGACAGCGTGTTAATTAGTTTAAATGTTAGTGAAAATAATGAACTTACCATCAACTAGAAATCAATATACATATAATTAAATTAAAACACGCTATCTCTGACGCTGAAGAGTTTGTTTGTTTGAACGCGCTAATCTCAGGAACTACTGGTCCGATTTGAAAAATTCTTTCAGTGTTTGATAGTGTACTAGTAGTTAGATTTATCGAGAAAGGCTTTAAGCTATTGTTACCGATTTTATAATACATACATACACAAGTCATTAGTATAGTTTCTAAATTGGTACTCTTTATAACATCGACTTATTGAAAATGGAACAGTATCGGATATCCGGCAGTACGAACAATGACTAATATAGAATGACAGATAGATATATTGTATATGGCGTGGAACCTGTTGCACATGATTCTAATAAATGTACTAGTTATTATGTGAAGAATAGTAAAATAATAAATATTTATGTAGTTGACGTGGAAAATATATAAACTCATACGAAGAAATAATACAATGAAATATGGTTTCATTTTGGAATATGGCGTGACGCCCGCCATTCAAGACATCAAGCGATTAATGTTAGCCAAGGTGGTTTAACACTATATAACATCACGCTGCGACTAATAGGAGCGAAGCAGTAATAAAGAATGTTGCAAAAAAAGGGGCAATTTTCTAGATTCCACGTGTACGAAGGCGCGAGAGATTTAAACTAAAGTAATAGTAGTAACTATTAAAGCATTAGTGTATTTATAAATGGTGTTGTATTATGAGGCGGGCGAAAAGTCGTAAATTAACAAAAAATTAGAATAAAGGGCTTTCGGGAGAAGGTACCCGTACTATTACTGTTCATTTTATTAAGGTATAACGTGGGTATAACTTACTATTTTAACAATAACTGAACGAAGATATATTATGGCGTAAACTTCACAAAATCTCTTACAAATAAACAACTAGTGTGGAAACACCTTTATTCATCCAACACCTATAAATGACTCGTAATTGTTATATGACTGTCATAAAACTCGAAAGTTACCGAACGCATATAAGCGTCGGCCGCACTGCGGGAAGGTAAAAGACAACGCCCTATAGCGTCCAGCCGCACTACGCGAGTTTTCTATGAACGCACATAAGCGTTCTTAGCACTACGCGAAAAATTTTTGGAACGCACATACGCATTTTCAGCACTGGATGAATGACTCTTTTATAAGCATTGGCTATAAATTCGCAAATTATTCAGCACTGAATGCGTTAAAAGAGCTACTCATGATGAAATTATTTCAATTATCTATTATACTAAATTAGGTTATTGTTGTCGCTGCCGCCGCCGTCCCCCCCCCCCCTGCAAGATTCGTAGCAGAAACCTGCCTAGTGTGTAGTCTCCTTTACAATTCCACATTTTACGACCGCTTCGAAACAATAGACACCCAGAATACAGGCTATAAACGCTCACGTGCGGCGCACCGCGCTTGTCTACAGATTTTTTTTTTGTATGGAAGCATATACGCGTTGTCCCGCACTTGGTGAAGACCAGAAAAACGCGCATAAGCGTTAGCCGCACTGAACGTAAGCTAGTTGTTGAAATATAATTTTAAACTATTTGTGTGATATTTATAATTGTCATACAAATGTTTGTACTGCGTCTGTGTGTTTACTATGTATTATAAGTATGTATTTACAAAAGAAAAGTAGTATATGTACAGGGCTGGGCAACATACATGCTTTGTTGTAATTGAAATACAAATTACAAAATATTGCGTTTGCAAGTAATTGAAATACAAATTACTAATTACTTTTGGCTGTTTGTAATTGAAATACAAATTACAAAATACATTTATACTAATATTTTTACCCAACTTTAAAAAAGAGCATGTTTTTTTTAATGTTTGTTCACAAATAACTTTGTTTTTTATTAACCGATTTTTATTAACCATTCGGAATTATGAAAATCGGTATTATGAAATTCGTATTTGTGACTTTCGAAATAAAGTTTTTCGTGTTTATGTAGTGTAGGTACCCGCTGACCAGGCGTGTTGGCACAGGGTTTATTTTCGAGGTTTCCGTCTCTCACAGAGGATGTTATCTGTGTGCAATATCCCTTAGCTGACTTTTACAGCACCCTCGGGAGGAGATGGGGTGGTGACATTTGTATTCTTAATCCGTCACCACACGGAGAACCAGCGTAAAAAACCACCATCTGTAAATATTACCACCCTTTAGCAGCATTACCTTCCACCAGTACTTCCATCAAAAGCTACAAAGGTTCAAAAACATTTTTTTGACTTGTTTAACTCACAGTAACATAGGAATTGAATTTACAATTAACTTCATATCTGTATATAATTTACTGTAGTTACCCCAAACAGCGCAAAATATAAGCCCCTATGAGATTAACGTATTTGTGGCAAACGATCATTATTGGCACCGACTTCAAACTAATGTTCGTAAAGTAAAATATTATGGGCCGTCATTACCTCATTGACAATTTGCGTTATGTGTAGTAAATGTATTTTAAAAATGTATTTTGAAGCCTGAAGTAATTGAAATACTAATTACAAATTACTTCGACGTCTGGTAATTGAAATACAAATTACAAATTACATTTTAAGGCAGTAATTGAAATACAAATACAAATTACGTAATTGTATTTCAATTACGTATTTCAAATACATGTAATTGAAATACTGCCCAACCCTGTATATGTAGTATATCCGTATACTGGTACACATAACACAAGCATATAAGCTTAGCTTGGGACCAGAGGATGTTGTGTGAAATGTACATAAATATTTAGATTTATTTATAATACCACTTTGTAATATTACAATAATTCTTCTTACCTTCAAAATCTAAAAATAAATGAAATACAGATGAAATCATTATGGTCTTATTCATAATGAATTATCGGAGGTTTAAACGGAGATTTTATCGGAGAGATAATAAACGTTTTATCGCATAAAGACTATTATGAATAATAAGTTTTGACAATTTTCGCGAACCCATTTTAGCGAACTTTTCAACCTCCGATAAGTCATTATGAATAATGCCATTAGAATACGTCAGGATAAAATTTAAAACAAATACACGCGTCTAGATCTGTAAAAAGTATTATTTCAGCCATTACCAATCAATTTTCTCTTACCTTCGTCATCTGTTTCAAATAAAAATAATAAGTGTTTAATTATTATGTAATAGAAAATAATATTGTCTTATACCTAGCAAGCAGTTTCACCCATTTTAACACACTTCAAATAGTACTTTGAAATGTTACAATTTTAGGACCGAGTATTGCATTTCATAAAGGACGCAATTTTATTTTTAGAATATGTGGGGGGCGGGTCAATAGAAGCTTAACTTGAAGTTTGTGGGGTCGCCACCCTTGTCACCCGGCCGCCATCTTGAAAAAAGGGGTGAAAACACTTTTTCGCGATATCTCGGAAACTATGCGACTTACAAAAAGTTGATAAGACATAATTTGTAGCAAATTATCTTGCCTACAAATATGTCTATATAACTTTTTTGTAGTTACGATGGTCCAGTTAGTCATGGCGATGGAATAGTATTCCAAGAGTACCATTGAGTATCACCTTGGCCCATTTTTAAAGATTTTCAATAAAAAAATAATATTTCATATTCTAGTACTTACACACTGAAAACAAACAAAAAAAAATTAGAAAAAAACATTTTTGTATCTGGAAGCTTTCTTAAAAAAAAAAATTTACTCAGACTCAGCGCTAATTACACACGCGAAAATTTTTTTTGTTTTTAAAAAAGATTGGTATTTGGCAAATGGAATTTTTAGGATTCCGTCCTCTTAATTTTAATCATGCAAATCCAAAGGGAAGCCATCCCTCTTAAATGGACGGAGGGAAAGAAAAAAAAAAAAAATTATTTTAATCATTTTGACAATCCCACTTCTTAATTTTGTTCCATTTTGACTGTTCATTAAATCAAGACACTGTAATTTTAATAAATAGTGCAATATTTTGCAATTATTTGAGTTACACATTTTCAGTTCAGTTCAGTTCATTTATTTGCGGAAATATGGTTTACAAAAGATAACATGAATACAATTTGGTTCACATATTTACCATTACAATGGCATGCAAATATTTTATATTACAATCATTTTATTAACATATTAAAAAATATTTTATAAATAAGTCAGGAATTGCCAATATAAGACGTCAACACAATATTCCTTATTACAATTTACAATAACATTTTAAAAACAAACCAAGAACTGCCAATATAAGATGTCAAAACAATTACATGGTCATTAAAATCAATCTTATTATGCCATAAAACAGTTCAGACTATCACAAAACAAAGCCAACAAAATAAGCAAAAGATGTTACAAAACATTTGCACATGCTGTAAAGTTATACAAATGAGTTTTTTACAATTTTTTTTCAGGAAATCATTGACCGAATAAAAGTTTTCTTCAATGAGCCATTTTCGTATTTTGCAATTACTTAAATATTACTATTTTTGGCGTGAACTTGGACTTTTTTTACACTAGTTACCCTTGATTATGTATTAATCTGTATATACTTACGGATATAATCAGCTGTAACAAAAAGTATAAAATTAATTTAAATGTTGATCCTCCACCATGGAGACTAGAAGTAAGGAGGAATATCTTGTATGGGGGATCAGTCCATAAACTGTCCACTTGTAAACAACAACTAACACTCACCGAAATAGCGCTAGTGTAGCAAGATGAATGATATGAATGTAGCAGTTATAAGCAGAATGAAGTGTACTATTTTCTATTTGCTATTTACAAATATTTGGGGTACTTAAAAACACCGTATAATAATAATAATAATTAATATAATATTATTTCATAGTCACGTTTGTCTATATAATATAATAATTTAAAAACCTGCGCTGTAACAAAGCGGAATTTTTCTTTCCTTTCTAATAATTTGTGGCGCTCTTTAAAATTCTTCCACTTGCTACTATGGCGCCACCTTAATTTTCTGCCTTTCAGCGGACACTTTTTAATATACTGATATATTCCTCCTTACTTCTAGTCTATATGTCCTCCACCCTCAATATTATCACAGCGGGAAACCTACGCTATGGCTCGCAGTGCGCGTCACAAGGTCACAGACACCGCTTCGCGCTCGGCCTGATGATAAGCTTCGGATATGCTCGAAACCTGGGTCGACATCATCGATCCCATAAAAGTGAGTGTTAGGCGGTAACATAAATATGTTTTCTAATTTATATGATTTAAAGGTTTCAAGTAATCCTAATATCCATTTGAATTAAAAATGCATGTGTCGCCATCCCATTTCTTCCCCAGGTAGGAGCTAATTAAGGGCTATGATAAGCAGATAAAATCTTCTATGTGAGACGGAAATCTTGTAACTAAGCCCTGTGCCGACCCTGCCTAAAAATCCTAGTGAAGTGGGGGAAGGTCGTTCCCAACAGAGTTAACGTACCTCTGTTAGGAATAGGTTGTTTGAAAAGAGATTGGAGAAAGGAAATAGATCCAATTTTATAAAATTAGTTTTTATACTTACGCCACAACTCGTTAGCTGGTAATGCCTGATCTGGTGAGGGTAAACTGAAGATGTAGCCTATCTGACAGGGGTTCCAATGATCGCACACTTCTCCGTCTGGATCCAGCTCTGTCACGAATTTATACGTCTGTGGATTAAAAGAAAAACGCCATACAATTTCGTTTTCAATAGTTATCTTCCTACACGGAAGACGTCTTACGAGATGCCCAATCTTATGCAGTGGAGGCACATTAAAGAGATTGCCAGATTACCATGAAAACCAGATTCAAGACAGTGCCACATTCTCTCCGGGTAGTGCCAAATATGAACACTCACCCTGTCCGGGTAGTAGCGGTAGTGCACCACCACATCGTCAGTGTCCTCGAGCGCGCAGCGAGCGCTGGTGTAGTTGAGGGACGTCCTCTCGCAGGGCGCGCAGCCTATCACCGTGCTGCCGTTCCGTGGCAGATCAGGACCTTCGATCTTGTGACCTGCAGTTGTTCAAACATCAGTATCATTGTAATATACACTTTATATGACCAAGGAATATGCACAGCATGATGGTATACTCACGATTACAAAAGAAGTACTTATTATCAGCTACATAAAGATCCTTATCCTCTGCAGAAAGACAGGATTCATACATGATAGTAGTAGGTTCGATGTTGTCTTCACACATAATGATCCCTGAGCCGTCAGGTTCCTTGGGCGCACGGTTAGACGGACAGCGGTACATTAGACCTGAAAGAAACATGATTATTAGAGCGAGATAGCGTCAGTGTAAGACAGAGATATCCAAAATTATTGTAGCAGTAGGTACCTTTTCTAATGATAGCGGGTGGTTTGTTTCTGATCTCAGCGATGGTGACTCCCTTCTCTCCGTTCTGTATGGCTGTCATCACTCTCTTGTAGAGTGTGGTGCGTCTTTCTTGCTCCGCGATGATGTACGGGAGGAGTTCTTCTGACAGCACGTCCACTTTCTTCTTTGCTTCAGCGTTCATCTACAACAGTACTGGTTATATTAAGCTAGAACGATCTTAGAAGCAGAACTTCGCTGATCCTCAAAATATCCATTAGTCAAATGAAGTATTTTTAATTTTTATAAAAACTGTTTTAAATTTACTTACTCTGTCAGCATCTTTGTTAAATTTAATGCCGGTACCATCCTGAAATGTTAAAACAATATTTTAGTTACAAATATTTAAAAATTTAAATAATGGAAAAGCACTTCTTTCATCTAGTTCCTTAAGCACATGCAAGATCTAATACCTGTTTTATTGATAAGTAAATAAGAACTTACAACAGCCTGTCTCCTCACAATATTAGCGAGGTAGCGACCTCTTCTGGACGCTGGTAACAACACACTCCCAGCTTGGACTTCATCACCTGTCTGATTGGAATATAACATGCTTAATTATTTCTTTGTCATAATTTCCCCCACTCCTTATCCCGTTATTCTGGGTCGGTGCAACGTGACTACAAACTTGTCCATGTCGCATTAGAATTAGGCTGATTTTACGACCGGCCGCCTGCCTGACGTCAACCCTCCTTGGGTGTAAACGCAGTTGTCATGCGACGTGGTTCCCTCGGTGGGTTCTTACGACCCCGCGAGCTAAACATGGTAAGAGGGCATTTGTATTCTTTTTCTCCATCACCCCGATATATAGATAGCTGGGACTATCTGACTGTAGATATAACGGCTTTAATCTTTCTTTGTACCAAAATATATCCTTTTCTGGCAGACAAGGGAATTCCCAAGGAGATTTGGTGATTTAGGAAGATTAAGACTCTAGTCCTCGTGTTATCTTTCAATTATGGAAGTCAATCAGTCTTACTTTTCTCATTAAAGATTTTTTTTGCTAGAATTTTGCAAATGAATAAACTCCACCCGATTTCAAGTACGAGTGTAGTCCATAAAGAGCAGGTTTCAAGCCCACTAACATCCCAGTATTGGTCTCTTTCACCTGCACACCTTTTTTAGGGTTCCGTACCCAAAGAGTAAAAACGGGACCCTATTACTGAGACTTCGCCGTCCGTCCGTCCGTCTGTCACCAGCTGTATCTCAAGAACGGTGATAGCTAGACAGTTGAAATTTTCACAGATGATGTATTTCTATTGCCGCTATAACAACAAATATATAAAAATAAAATAAAATAAATATTTAAGGGGGGCTCCCATACAACAAACATGATTTTTTTACCGTTTCTTGCTCGATACTAATAACGTTGCCTTATGTTGCATAGATAATGGTACGGAAACCTTCGTGCACGAGTCCGACTCGCACTTGACCAATTTTTTTTTAATACCTACTCAATTATTGGCAAGATAGGCAAGCAGTTCTCAAACCCATGGTAATAATACAAATGCTACATTAGAAAATTCGCCAAAAAATTTACATAATAATAATTAAAAACTTACTGGAGAGTATGTACATTGTATTTCAATAAAATTGTATAAAATAACAAATAAAATAATATTATACTTTTTCAACATGGCGGCCAAACACACAATGCTAAAAGAACTACATATTATAATTGGTCGAAATAACTAACAAGACACTTGATATTAATTGGAACAATAAATATTTTACAGCCAATTACTTTAGCTGTTGTTTTTTATTGATTACTTACTACATTTTAAATTGCGAAATAGTGTATATATTTTGGTTATTCTTTGATGCATGGACGGCCTAGTCGTAAAAAACCTGTCAAGAGCGAGGTAAACTCGCACCCTTAGGGTTTCGTATCTACTAGACATATAAACATAAGTAACTGCATTCAAATAATCAGTTAATTAAACTCAAAACAACTCACCAACTTAATTTTGTAGTTGAAATACAGGGAATCACCTACATTTCAGCTACTTCATAAGTTGGTATTAGTATAAACACTTTTTTACTTGTGATGTGATGACAAATTATAAGTTTTTGGATTTTTCCCTATATCAGCACTATATAGACTTGATCTCAGGAGATAACCATCAGATCCGGGGGGCTTATAGCTTATATCTTCAAAAATACGCAACGGATTTCGATGCGGTTTTTTTAATAGATAGATTGGTTCAAGAGAATGGCTTTTTGTATAATTTGTTTTGGTTTAATTTTAAACTAAACACGTACAGAGTTGTAATCAATAGCTACTATTAAAATAAAACACAATATCAAAAATACATATTAAATTTATTTTTATTCAAAACAAAATGGTTTACTTATAATTAACACAAATATTTTTACATATTTTAATTATTCACTTAATACATTCTTACACTTATACATTTATATCTATCAAAAGACTTAGCCAGCATTTAATCAACACTTTACACAGCCCCTGGTCTGAAATTAAGCATATTTCTTAACATGGGAGAATATGGACAGAATTTTTAATTATAAGATTTATTTTCAATTTAGTTATTTTATGGCAGAATTTTAAGCATTTCGGATTTGAATTTGTCTGTCTGTCCATCTATCTATACTTCCATCCGTCTGTCTCACTCTCATTCGGTCTGTCCCGGTGTCTATCCCGCTGTCTGTCAGTCTATCTGTTCGTTTGTCTGTCTGTCCTTGTGTCTATCGTTCTGTCTATCGTTCCATCTGTCTATCTGTTCATTTGTCTGTCTGTTTATAGTTCCATTCGTCTGTCCCTCTGTCATTCTGTCTGTCCTTATGTCTACCTGTTCGTTTATCTATCTGTCTATACGTCTATCCCTGTGTCTATCGTTCTGTCTTTCTACCTGTTTGTCTGTCCGTCCGTCTGTCATTGTTTGCCTGTCTTTCTGTCTATAGTGTTATTCTTCTATTCCTGTGTCTATCGTGCTGTCCATCATTCTGTCTATTCTCTTGTATGTTTATCTACCTACTTGTTTATATATTTATATCTTAAATCCTGACTAAATCCTTGTTACAAAACAAAACATTATCTAGTTTCATTAATATTATTTATATTATTCTGTTATTTTAAGTGGCGCATATAGTTGGCGGTGTGCTCGCACGTTCTGCTAGAAGAGTACTGATCTGAAATAGAAGAATTAACATTATTTCTACATATTATTTTCCGTATGGTGACGGATTAATAATACAAGTGTCACCACCCCATTTCTTTCCAGGATGCTGTAAAAGCTAAGGTATATTGTACACAGATAACATCCTCTGTGAGAGATGGAAAACTCTATACTAAACTCTGTACCAACACGTCTGGTCAGCGCGGTATAGTAGAACATAATCACTCACAAAGTGGAGGAGACCCGTGCCCAACAGTGGGACGTAAATGGACTGGAGAGAGATACATATTGTACCACCAATTGACGTGCCCCATAGTCTAATGGTTCATGTAACGGACTGCCGTTCGGAGGTTGCGGGTTCGATTCCTGCCTCGGAACAATCATTTGTGTGATATTTATAATTGTCATACAAATGTTTGCACTACGTCTGTGTGTTTACTATGTATTATAAGTATGTATTTACAAAAGAAATGTAGTATATCCGTATTCTGGTACACACAACACAAGCATATAAGCTTAGCTTGGGACCAGATGAGAGAGATGTTGTGAGGAATGTATTTATTTACGGTCTTATTCATAATGACTTATCGGAGGTTTAAAAGTTCGCTAAAATCGGTTCGCGAAAATTGTCAAAACTTGTTACTCATAATAGTCTTTTTACGCTAAAACGTTTATTATCTCTCCGATAAAAACTCCGTTTAAACCTCCGATAAGTCATTATGAATAAGTTTACTATATATGTATTTCTATACGCTTATCTGTCTGTTTGTCTGTCACAAATCCAATAAATACAAACCTTTAGTTGTGCGTGCGGTGTAGTATCCGGCGGTAGTCTCAAGGTCCTGAGTAAGGCCGCCGTGTGTTCAGGAGGTTCTCCCGCCGCCATAGACAACTGAACTAGTCTTGCACCCATCTCCGCCCGCGCGGCTGTGCCTCGACCACTACTGGAACATAATAAAAACATCATCATCATCATAACATCACGCCTTTTCCCCATCGGTATAGGCAGAGACTATAGAGCGCCATCTGCTACGATCGAAACATACTTCCTTGGCTTCATCCACACTCACTTAATCCACAAGTTTATATCGCATTTTTACGTACAACGCCATCTACTACAGAGCTACGGAACGGTATTCCGAGGTCCTGAGTTCAAGTCCCGCTTGCGGTGATCACTTTTTCCACCATAATTTAATTTTCGTATTGAAATTTTCGTGAGTTTGAGTCATATTAGAAATACTATATTACCTGTCTATATGTATATATATGTCGATATGTGTAATTACTCATCCTGAAGATGAGCATCGGATATGCTCGAAACCTGGGTCGACATCTTCGATCCCAAAACTGTGAGTGTTAGCCGGTAACATAGTATTTCTAATAATTTAATTTATTAAGTAAAAATATTTTTATTATTTTTCTAAATTATGTTCGCAATAATTCCTGAACAGGGCCGTCAAAGCGTTGACGCAGGAAACGATGTTTCCCTGCCGCCCTAGCCGGGGCCGCGGGTGGTCAGATTGGGGACGTTAGTCTGACCACCCGCAATAGAGCCCACCGCGTAGAGGCGACATCCCGGTGTGCCCGGATGTTACCCGTGAGAGGGTGCTCTCGAAGCAGTCGCTGGTTGGACAACTGATGGCGGAATCACCGCAGTATAACCCACACAAATTGGTAATGCGCCTGGCGGCCATGTTGGTGACGTCATAGTGACGTATAGATTTTACAGATATTACATTTTGTTAGCTGTATTTTTTCTTTGCTGATGACGTCACAAGGGCGTTAATTTGACAAGGTTCCAGCGCATTACCAATTTGCGTGGCTTATACCAGTGCCCATTCCTCAGCTGAGGTAAGCACACGGCGGGGGTTTTTATCCCCGAACAGTGGGGTGTGCGGTTAGGCACCCCCCCCCCCCCCCCCAAGATAAAAAAAAAGAAAGAAAAGGAAACGAAGTTATAGGTGTGCGTGAACTGTGGCACAAGTTTCGGGTTCGACCAACTTTGGCCGAAACCTGATTTTTGGCCGAAACTTTCCGCCATCCGAAACCGAACTTTCTGTCGGACACTAGTGTTATTATGCAATTTACTTACGTAGTTTGTAAACCTCCCAGAGCCCTACAGGCCGCTGCGACTCTCGGCCTCAACGCTTCAAGTCTAGCTTGTACCGACGACCTGTCTCCGCCTGTATCCGCTTCCGACACCACCGCGCGTATCTATACAATAATAACATAGAATTAACAAAAAATAAAAAAAAATATATAAATAGTTTAAAAAAAATTAAAAAACACGCTTTATTTAATCGAATTATTGCATTGTCATCGGTCTTTGACAGGTGTGCAAAATTTGAATAGAATCTGACCGTTTCCATCCATCAACCTTTCTCAGTCCACTGCTGGACATAGGCCTCCCCCATAGAACGCCACAACGTGCGGTCTTGCGCTAACTGCATCCAGCGGCCCCCGGCGTATTTGACGATATCGTCGGTCCACCTTGTTGGGGGCCGCCCCACGCTGCGTCGTCCGGTTCGTGGTCGCCACTCGAGGACCTTCCGTCCCCAACGGTCATCAGATCGTCGAGCGATGTGGCCTGCCCATTGCCACTTCAGCGTGCTAACTCTTCGGGCTATGTCGTACACACCAGTCCTTCTACGGATTCTGACCGTTTAAAGTGGGTCAAAATAGCTCCCAAAGAAGTCGGTTACAAACATACAAACAAACAGACAAGTGAAGCTAATATAAAGCGTGTAAAAAATAAATATTTTGGACATTTCACACAACGTCCTCTGGTCCCAAAGTAAGCTATATTTCTATGCTTGTGTTATGTGTACCAGAATACGGATATACTACATATACTACTTTTCTTTTATAAATACATACTTATAATACATAGTAAACACACAGACGCAGTACAAACATTTGTATGATAATTATAAATATCACACAAATAATATTTCAAAGCGGGAATCGAACCCGCGACCTCGTGAATGGCAGTCCAATAAGTCCGTAATGTTATGATGATAAAAGCGTATACATAACAGTACCAAACACTTAATGTGAGAGTCGAAACCCCTAAAAAAATTTGCTAAATAAAAAATTTGACCACGAAGCCTGTCAAACCTTAACATTTACCTTAGTTCAAAAACTAAAAAAAAAACACGATTGAAAATCCTTAATATTATTTTAAACTAGCTGTGCCCACGACTCCGTTCGCGTGGATAGATTATTTTTCGATCGACCCAATAAATTTTTTGATTCTTTTTTTAGCCGCTAGATGGCGTTGCCAGTAACCAAATTGAGTAATTTCATATTATGTAAATATCTCTTGATTGAGTGGACCGATTGCGGTGAAACAATGACTAAGTAATACCTTGAGTTGTGTACAATATTTATAAATAACATTTATAAGTGTTGTACATTTTACGTGATGCGTGCACAGACAAACATCTAAACAGACAAACGTTTCAAAAACGCTGGAAATGGGTTCTGTTGGTTGTCATTTAACCATCTGACTATTTATTTTTTTTGAAAATATATTCTTTTACAGCATCCTGGGGTGGAAAAAGGGTGGTGACACTTGTGTTATTAATCCGTCACCACACGGAGACCATAATCCCTCCCAAAGTACCTCTACTTTGGGAGGGATTATGGTCTCCTCAGACCCGTACCCAACACCCTCCACCACCTCACGGACCTTCCTACCATCTTGGCATACGGTCCCAAATCGTGGAGACACAACCGAGTACTTGCTCTAGCGCTCTTCCCTCGGAAGTGATTTCTTGACTCCTACATTCGTCTTTATCCGTCCCCTCTGTTGTCATTTCTCCCCATCTGGGGTAGGAACCCGTGCCCAACAGTGGGTTAACGTTATTATTTACCTGATCGCAGACATGTAGATAATGATGTAAAGCTTGTCCACCTTTCTCCCAGCCGCTGACCTCATGCCGTCCCGCAGCTTCGTTCATACGCTCAACCAACGAACTAATACTTTGTAGATCATCTGCAAAAACAAACAAAAATAATATACATTTCACACAACATCCTCTGGTCCTAAACTAAGCTTATTATGCTTGTGTTATGTGTACCAGAATACGGATATACTACATATACTAATTTTCTTTTGTAAATAATCATAACATCACGCCTTTTTCCCATGGGGGGTAGGCAGAGACTATAGAGCGCCATCTGCTACGATCGATGCATACCTCCTTGGCTTCATCCACACTCATACATCTGGTCATACATGCCCGACGCTTGTAAGTGCTACGCGTTTGCCCCTTTTGTAGTATACCGGGTATGACATCGCAGTATATTTTCCTCTCAGGTCCTCTCCCAGCATTTCCACTTACTTTCGCCGTGTATATGCCTTTCGTTAAGCGTCTCTCATCCATCCTCTCCACATGACCAAACCACCTAAGCATACTTTTCTCCTCCTTAGTCACTTGTAAATACATACTTATAATACATAGTAAACACACAGACGTAGTACAAACATTTGTATGACAATTATAAATATCATACAAATGATTGTTCCGAGCAGGAATCGAACTCGCAACCTCGTGAATGGCAGTCCGTTACATGAACCACTAGGCCACGAGGCACGTCGCAATGGAATTAGCATAATATGTAATATTATGTACTTCCTGTTGCCCGCGACTTCGCACAAGTAAAATTTACACTATTACTTCACTCCTATTGGTCGCAGCGTGATGTTATATAGCCTGTAGCCTTCCTCGATAAATGTACTATCCAACACTGAAAAATTTTTTCTAATCGGACCAGTAGTTCCTGAGATTAGCGCGTTCAAACAAACAAACTCTTTAACTTTATTATATTAGTATTGATATATTACCTGCAAGTACAGCTTCTGGCAGCAATTCCTCTAACAACACTTTATGGGCCGCGTTCCACTGTTCAGCTCCAACCAAATATTCTGCCTCCAATGATGGTAGGTGCTGGAAAATAAATAAATAAATTAGTAATAAAAAACGAGATAGAAACTCACACCTGGCCTTCCTTACTAACTAAACGGAAAAACAAAAATAACATAAAAAACATAAATAGAAAACTACCCTAAGCTCGAACTAAATAACCTACATTACACTAAACTATACTACACTTCACTAAACGAAATTTAAACCCAACAACACTAAACAAAACTTAAACCCAACAACACTAAACAAAACTTAAACCCAACAACACTAAACAAAACTTAAACCCAACAACACTAAACAAAACTTAAACCCAACAACACTAAACAAAACTTAAACCCATCTACACTAAACAAAACTTAAACCCATCTACACTAAACAAAATTTAAACCCAACTTCACTAAACGAAACGTAAACTTAACTACACTAAACTTAAGACAACTACAAGACAATTAAACTTAAACCCGACAAAACTAAACGCACCTAAACTAAACCCAGCTACACTATTAAATTTAAATCCAACTAAACTGCACTCAACTAAACTCGACTAAACCCATCAAGAACCAAACTGAAACCCAAATACACTAAACCCAATTACACTATTAAAATCAAACCCAACTAAACACTAAACCGTACTGCACCAAACTAAACTCAACAAAATTAAACTCACCATATACTTGGCTCTATGAGCCTGCGCCAATAACAGCCATTTACGAGGCACATTCAACCTCTGAACCAGATCCAAGCGCTCCTGGTCTTCTGGACAACTGACCCTTACTGGAGCGTGTCGGGATAGCACACCACGGATAAGATGACCACGACTGGAATACAAATATAATAATGTACTTATTTTAACAAAACACTGCTACCAATTCTAAGTGCATAACTGAACTTAACTAAAAAATATATTCAGGATTTTCAAGTGTTTTTTAGTTTTTGAACTAAGTATTATTAATTAAAATCGTTATGGCCTTATTCATAATGACTTATCGGAGGTTTAAACGGAGATTTTATTGGAGAGATAAAAAACGTTTTATCGTAAAAAGACTATTATGAATAACAAGTTTTGACCATGTATGACCAGATGTATGTGTGGATGAAGCCAAGGAAGTATGCTTCGATCGTAGCAGATGGCGCTCTATAGTCTCTGCCTACCCCCATGGGAAAAAGGCGTGATGTTATGATGATGATGAAGTTTTGACAATTTTCGCGAACCGATTTTAGCGAACTTTTAAACCTCCGATAAGTTATTATGAATAAGACCATTAGTCTATAATATACAGATATTAAAAGTTCAGTTAACATTGACGAATTGATACTATAAACTTGCATTTTTTAGTTAAGTTTAGTTGTGCTCGTTGAATCGGAAAATAATATTTCAGTGTTGTATAGATACAATATGGCTATATAACATCACGCTGCGACCAATAGAAGCAAAGCGTTATGAAATGAAATGAAAAATCATTTAATCAAGTAGACACAATTTTTCAGAAAATTATTTACTTATGACATGTCAAATTTTTTTCCCTACCACCGGTTCAGGACGCAATCTGCTGAGAAGAACCGGCGTAAGAAACTCAGCAGAGCTTTTAATCAAATCAATATTTTTTTAATTAACAATTTTACACACAGGAATAGTAGAATACAATATGCATAGGATAATTCGTGTAGGGGTCTACATATTTCTTATAGAAATTTCTGCCCGTAGACCCGCGAGAGGAGAGCGTGAAAGAAAATACATAAGTGTGTGTCCGAGATGGATTTTACCATATAAACACAATTAATTCACTAAAATAAAAAGATATAGTTTCGTACTATAAATACCTATGATAATTAAATATAGTCACATATAAAACATATAACATATACATAAGTAGATACACGTATTACATAATTATATACCTATACACATACATACATACAACAATTTAATACACATAAACAGATTAATTAAATGTCAATTATACTTACAATGCTAATAAAAACTTTACAATATAGAATATGTATTGCTCCAGAGCAACTTACTCCCAAGCTTTATCATCTTTAATATAATCAGAAATTTTAGAATACGCCTTTTTACATAATTTAGTTTTAATATTTTTTTTAAATTTAGCATTATTAAATTCTCTTACATCAATCAATAGGGAGTTTATTATAAAATCGTATACAATGACCCATATAGTGAAAAATGTTGCAAAATGGGGAAATTTTTATTAAAATCCACGCGTACAAACTCCGATGCAACCGCTAGTGTCACATACTCACGCTATATCATTAGGGTGGTACGCCAGCGCCTGTATAGCTAAATGCCAATCACCAGCAGCCTCCAATTGATCAGCTATACCTGTGATACTTTCAACAGACGTGGAACCGAACCAAGAACCCAGCAGAAAACTGCAACAATATATTCACATAAATAAACTATGACTCGCTTTATTACTCGACGACTCGCTTACTTACTCAATGACTCATTCGCTTACTTACCCAACTAATTAACAATGCATTTACTCACCCAATAACTATTTAATTTCCTTATGGCAATTAATTTATTTATTTACTTAATTTCGGACAAGCACAGTAAAAAACTAAATCTATTTGTTTCACTCTAGGACCACCCCAGAGGGGGAGTTAGTCCGTATAAGCACTATATTATGTGTAAGCGAGAATCGAAATCTGCACAATCACAGAATAACACTCAGAAACACACAGTACGCGCGCTTTCACTGTACCGAGTCACATTGAGTAATAATGATTGATTTATTCTTGATTACTCAATGACTCACTCACGTTAATAAAATGACTTGCTCACTTACTCGCTTAATCACTCAATGACTCGCTCACACAGTTACTCAATGACTCGCTTAATTACTCAGCGACTCGCTCACGCTAATAAAATGACTGGCTCACTTACTCGCTTAATCACTCAATGACTCGCTCACACAGTTACTCAATGACTCGCTCACACAGTTACTCAATGACTCGCTCACACAGTTACTCAATGACTCGCTCACACAGTTACTCAATGACTCGCTTAATTACTCAATGACTCTCTCCGTACCATCTCAATACTTACCAGAGTGTATAATCCATAGGGTCCGGTGTGTAAGCCGACGGGCGCAACTTCACCCGGTCACCGTATGCTCGAGCTCTGATCAACTCGTAGCGAAGATCTAATACACGACGATGACCACCCTTCTGTTGACAAATACATTATCATAACATCGCGCCTTTTTACCATGGGGGTAGGCAGAGACTATAGAGCGCCGTCTATGATCCAAACATACTTCCTTGGCTTCATCCACACTCATACATCTGGTCAAACATCAAACATATACCAGTGATGAAATCGGAGTATAAACTAATCCATCCTTCCATCAGCCTCTAGCCGCCCACTGCTGGCCATGGGTCTCCCCCATAGAACGCCACAACGTGCGGTCCTGTGCCGCTTGCATCCAATGTCTCCCCGCGACATAAACGCGTATAAACTAATAAATTATAGTATTTTGCCGCATGGTGACGGATTGAGAATACAAGTGTCACCACCCTACTTCCATACCAGGGTGCTGTAAAAACTAAATGATATATAAGATCCTCCGTGAAAGATGTTATACTCGAAAATAAACCAACACGCCTGTTCAGCCAAGTAGACCAAAATCCCTCCCAAATTGGAGAAGACCCGTGCCGAGCAGTGAGACGCTCGACTGGAGAGAGAGAAAGATAGCTAACACTTACCATATCAAGTGTAACATCGAACTGATCAACATAAGGCGGTAATGGAAGTTTCATATCTAGTTCGTTACTTTCCATCATTGATAGGTCTATATCATCATTGCCATCATCATCATCATCATCACGTACGGTAAAGAAACTCTCATATTTCCTCATTATTTGTTCCAATGACGGTATGTGGGGGGTAAGGTATCTGAAAATATAGAATATTTTTATTCACGGGTTCAATTCCCATACATAATTTAAGTAATGTGTCACATAATAAATAAATATTCATGGCCATTTCATACAACATCCTCTGGTCCCAAACTAAGCTTATTATGCTTGTGTTATGTGTACCAGAATACTGATATACTACTTTTCTTTTGTAAATACATACTACGTCTGTGTGTTTACTATGTATACATAGTAAACACACAGACGTAGAACAAACATTTGTATGACAATTATAAATATCACACAAATGATTGTCCCGTGCGGGAATAGAACCCGCGACCTCGTGAACGACAGTCCGTTACATGAACCACTAGACTAACAAGGCACGTTATATCAATTAAATATTAGATATAACTTCTACCGACTGTGTTATCGTGGGTAGTAATTGTAACCAACTGAGCTATCACGGCTAGAGTACTAATAACAAAATAAACTTTAGGTATAACTGTTAACCAACTAAGTTATAGCAGTCGATACATTTAACCAATTGAGCTATCGTGGACAACACAAATCACAAACTAAACTAGCTTAAGTTTAACTCCTAAACAACTGAGCCATCGTGGAAAGTTCTTGCAACTAACTAAACTATCTTAAGAATAACTCTTAACCAACTAAGCCAATGTGGTTAATTTGAGCTATCGTGGACAACATAAATCACAAACTAAACTAGGTTAGGTTTAATTCCTAACCAACTACGCCATCGTGGGTAGAGTACTAATAACTACATAAACCTTAGGTATAACTTCTAACCGACTGAGCTATTGTGGAGAGCACATGTAACCAACTAAGCTACCGTATATTCAAACAACTCACCTAGCCGTCGCATGTAAAGCTCTGAGCCAATCAATATCAACTAATTTGTCTCTGGGAGTGCTCTGTCCGGAAATAAGCAGTAATGTTGCCCAACGGTGGGCAGACATCAATGTGTCAGCACCACATTCCCGCCATTGAGACAATTGCCGGGCTATTAATGAACGGAATGCGGGATCACCTGAAAAACAATTTTCTAAGTTTGAAAACTAAAAATAAAACAAAAATAATATTCCCTAAGATTTGAAACGTATATTTGTTTTAAATTTTAGTGTAAGTGATACGTAACTAGACCTTTTTTAACCGACTTCAAAAAAGAGGAGGTTCTCAATTCGTCTGTTTTTTTTTTATGTTTGTTACCTCATAACTTCTAACTGGGCGAAGCGATTTTAATTATTCTTTTTTTATTTAAAAGCTGGTGGTTCCCGTGTTGTCCCCTTGGCAACAGATCAGGATCTGATGGTTATCTCCCGAGAAATCGAGGAAACCCTCAAATTTTAAAGGCGCATGAAATCGGTTCAGCTTTTTTTTATGAAGTGTACCGGGTATGACATGGGTGTATATTTTCCTCGGGCTTCCTCTCCCAGCGTGCCCATCGGTGGTATGTTAATATGCTGGGACTACAAAATAACTTACCAGACGCCTGTGCTATTAAAACAGCCATATTCAAATCTCCATGCTTCTTGGCTACTTTACAAGCCTCCAAAACTCTACCACCAAGTAATAAAGTCCAAATTCGAGTGCTGTGACCGTCTGCCTCTGTGGACAATATGCATTAATGATATCTAGTCCTAAATCAAGCGTAAAACATACTGTTCAGATATTGAAACAGAAAAAACTCAAAAAATAGACTTTATTCTGAAGTCGACTATCTATACAGCGAGTTATAGTAGTCAGTCGACTTCAAAAGTTCTTGAAAGCCAGTTATTAAATTAATCAAAAGCATGTGCTTTTCAAAAATTTTTTACACTGTCAAATCCTCATTTTTTTAAGGTTTAAGAACCAACTTTATGCTGACTTTTTGGAGTCAACGGACTTTTATGAAGTCGTCCGTCTATATCAATGAAACAACTATATCTATATTTATTATAAATCAAAGTCGTTATTTTTGTATGTATGTAGGTACAGCTTATATCTTCAAAAATACGCAACGGATTTTGATGCGGGTTTTTTTTAAAAGAGTGGTTCAAGAGAAAGTTCTTTTTCGTGTAATTTGTTAAGGTTTGATGTATATATTTCAAATTTTACGCGGGCGACAGCTAGATATACATAAAAAAGACAAACTATAAATATAGACATTACCATCCTGTTCCTCCCCATGTTGTGGTTTCGACAACTCTAGATCTGTGACTTCATTGACGGCAGACTTCATCCATTCTAAAAGTTTCTTGTGTCTGTTAACTGTTGATGGAACATCTGTGTTTGTCACACCTAAAGAAAGAAGAGAAAGAAAGTAAAGATTTTCTCCAACAACACTTAACATATTACCAAAATATATCTCTACTAATATAATAAAGCTGTAGAGTTTGTTTGTTTGAACGCGCTAATCTAAGGAACTACTGGTCTGATTTGAAAAATTCTTTCAGTGTTGGATAGTATATTAATCGAGGAAGGCTATAGGCTGTATAACATCACGCTGCGACCAATAGAAACGAAGCAGTAATGCAAAATGGTTTTTATTTCCCCGCCTTTTTGCCCTGCCGGGCCATGATGGTACCTTGAGCTTAATGATGACCCGGCAAGGGGAGTAGTGAAAAACTTGCACCCACGACGTCCCGACTTTGTAAATAATTTAATTTAATTGCACTTACCATCATTTTCTAGGTCTTGTCCCCAGAGTGCGTCACATAGACGCCAGACTTCATGACAGTACGACGCTGATACACCATACTGGAATATAAAATATTGTATTATTAATCATCATCATAACATCACGCATATTCCCCATGGGGGTAGGCAGAGACTATAGAGCGATATCTACTACGATCTAAACATACATCTAGAATAAAAAACTTAACCATACTATGCAGTTCAAATGAGAATATGATTGACCCCGCGCCATGTTGTGACGTCATAGATGTCAATTTGAACAATTTTGGTAGGGTCAGCATACTAAGATATTTTTTAATATAATTTATTTATCATTTTATCGTCTTCGTTTACTCATTTTCGAGCAGTTAGCGAGATAAATACAATTAAAAACAATAACAAATAACGACAAATACAAAATAAGGACACAAAGAAAAGCTGTGACAAATAACAACAAATTTAATTTCTTTAACGGGAAACAACCACATAATAAACCACATAGTAAAAAGCAATAAAAATATAATTTAAGCACGCTTCAAAACGCGACAAGCCATACTAATAACGTCAAAATGGCGGTTGGTAGTTAAACGTAAAATCATTGTTTCCAACGACGAAATAATAAAATAAAATAGTTATTTTTTATAATAATATGAAAGTATCATCACTAAATAATTTTAGACGTTTTTTCACTTAGAATAACTTTGATTAGACAAAACAAAAAATAATTTATTAATTCGCAATTAGTTTCGTTGCTGTCAGTACTTTTCAAATCACTTTTGACAGATAGAGGTCATTGGCAATCCTATTCTCATTTCAAACGTGTAATAAGTATGTTATTGTATTTTTATAAATAAAAAACTTCTCTCCAACCCATTTACGTCCCACTGTTGGGCACGGGCCTCCTCCACTTGGGAGGGATTATGGTCTACTTTACCGCGCTGACCAGACGTGTTGGTACAGAGTTTATTACCGAGTTTTCCATCTCTCACAGAGGATGTTATCTGTGTACAATATACCTTAGCTTTTACAGCACCCTGGGGATGAAATGGGGTGGTGATACTTGTATTCTTAATCCGTCTGACTGACTGAACAACTGAGTGATGTACCCATAGACACTCTATTTGGTTAATCTGTGTCTATGCCATTACCTTAGCACCGCGATTATCTTGAGCTGATTGCTTCAAATACTGCTGTAGTATGGCCAACCTTTTCTGCGGGTCTTTTGATACCACCAGCTGTGGACATACATCATCTACTTGTGTCTCCGACATGGAATGTTCTAGAAGAGTTGATAGGTGCTGTTTCAACATTTCCTGAACAAAAAATACAATGTTTATAACCAGATGTTTAAATAAATAAATAAATATTCACGGAAATTTCACACAACGTCTTCTGGTCCTAAGCTAAGCTTATATACTTGTGTTATGTGTACCAGAATACGGATATACTACATATACTACTTTTCTTTTGTAAATACATACTTATAATACATAGTAAACACACAGACGCAGTACAAACATTTGTATGACATTTATAAATTTACACAAATAATTGTACTGTGCGGGAATCGAACCCGTGAATTCGTGATCGGCAGTCCGTTACATGAATTACTCGTTTTAGTGTGCCAAGGATCATATTATCACACTTACCATCATATTATCACGTTTGTCCGTCTGTCCCAGTGCCATACGAACCAAAATGGGCTCGGACCAGTCGTTTGAAGATCTGCCTTGAACATATCTACCCAAATCTGAGAGATCCGCAGCTGTAAATTCAAATATATATCATTAGTTATTATTGACACGCTTATATAAGTTCGGTACGTATCTATCAATGTATTAATCTATGTAACGGAATCTTTGTAAGTGATTGTTCACTCACTTGCAGTAGTCGGATTGATCTGAAATGTTACACACATATTAAGGAACCATGATAATGTCATAATTTAAAATAATATTTTGTTTAACGTTTACCGGGTCAGTTAGTTAATATAGAAAGAAAGAAGAAAGAAAGAAAGAAATATTTTATTTGCAACTACTCAAATATTGACAAAAAATAACACAAACAAAGGTAAAAAAGAACACAAACACACTTAACATAACAATATAATAATGTGAGTAGTCACAAATACGGACCCAACTCAGCATAATGCTGGTTAAAAACCAGCGCTGGTCTTCCGTTGGGCCGTATTTGGAGGACGTCACGGATTTAACTAACAACTAAGTAAAAAATAAAAATTAAAATAATAAAAAACTAAAATAAAACATAAAATAAATTTGAAAGAGATGATTATTTTCTAAATTAGTAATAGCCAAAAATATAAAAATAAAAAGACAAGTACTTATTTGAATGAAAACAGTAAGTAGGTACATTTAAAATTAATTAACATTACATTTATTTCTTTTATTAATGTCCAATTTTTTCATTTCTAAATATTCAAGAGACTAGTGTTATGGATCCCAAAATGCAAAAATGCTACAGTAACCATTTTTATAAATTGTACATACTTATACTTAATGCATAGAAAACACCCAGACGCAGTACAAGCACCTGTGTAAGAGATATAAACATAAGCTCAAATAACCCTCCCGTGCACGAATCCATATAATTATATTAATATGCCGTTTGTCCCGCCATTAATGGAGTGGAGCAGTGGCGTGCACATATATTTGAAGCAGGGTAGGCTCTTATACTGTAGGTAGTACTCTTATAGATTTTTAGCATAGCCACGCGATGGATCTCTAAGTCGGAAACCATGCCAACAGAACAAATTTAAATCTGAATATCCCGAATCAGTCCACACTGTACTAGAATTACTAAACAATAACTACGTACGTACATACATACGTACATGTACGTATGTACATACGTTTCATAACTTTTAACATGAAATTTTCGAGTTACATTGGTGCCTATTCTATGTGCAGACCTAAACTTAACTTAACTAAAAAATGAAAATTGATAGCGTCTATAACACAATTCGGCAATGTTAACAGAACTTTTTTTATATAAAAACTGTTTATTATAGACTAACGATTTTAATTAATATAAATGTGTGCAAAAAAATTGCGAAACATTTAAGATACAGCAATAGCTGTTTTCATTTTTTAGTTAATACCTATTATACCGTTGTCCGTCCAGCTACGCGTGGCGCTGATTCGATCGGTACCGCGCTCGCATGTTGTAACAAAAAACCTTTATAGCTTCTTATCTATAATACTAGGTATTATAGATAAGAAGCTATAAAGGTTTTTGTAGTGAAGACAAATACTACGAAAAATTACTAGAAGACTACAGATGAAATCTATCTATTTTTTAAGATCTGAAAATTTATTTTAAAGTATTAAAAATGAGAACAGAAGAGAAAACATAACAATTCAAAATATAACTCGATTTTACTCTTAAAACTGTGATATGTATGCTATATGTATACTTAATTATAAAGCACAAATCATCTAGTTTATCTTGATGTATAATAATATTAATAATCTATGAACTCATAAATAAAACTAAACTACTTACGACAGTCCGCTGGAACTTCAAAACCACTTGTTTACTAAACACAAAGCGTAAAGTGGACTGAAGATAAAAACTGCCATCTAGTGATTATGGATTGTGAAGTAATTCATCAGCTATCTATTACACAACTTATAGACGCAAAAAATAACGCAATTTGTCCATAGATGTCGGTATATCTAATCGTAACTGACTGTTGATACTCGTTTCGATACGAGATTTACCAAAAGTATTTAATTTTAAGCTTTCTTTCTATTTTTTTATATTTTATTCTTTGTCGCGGAATGGAAATTATTTAAATCTGAATATCCCGAATCAGTCCACACTGTACTAGAATTACTAAACAATATGCAAGGGAAACAAAATAATTTATTCGTGTGTACACAACCACATAGCCAGTTATACGTTTCATAACTTTTAACATGAAATTATCTAGTTACGTTACCCTTTTGTTGATTGTTGTAACTCGGGTATACATCTACCTATAGACACAATTTGAATTTTTTCACCGAACGACAATTGTGAGAACTTGTTATTTTTAATTTTTAACAAACACACACTATCAACACACATTTCACAATCAAATAACATGTTATAATCAACAAACGGGAATCCATACAATTATTAAATTAAAGAAACTCAATATTAAACAGTTCAATGAACCACATGAAAAAATAAAATGGCCTCCGTCGAACCAAAATATTTCTGCTATATAAATATTACTTATTCGGATTATAATAGGTAACGAACGAACGCCGAATACTCGCGAAAACTTCCGATCGCTAACTCATGCCGCATGACATGCAGTACAAGGCGTCTTCAATATGCAAGCCTGTGTGCGTTTGCGATCTGTGCACGGACACCAAAATTTCTACACACATATGAACTCATGGCAGGCGGGCGGCGTGGAGCTTGCTCGCTACGCTAATATTATTCCTTCGCCAAACGCCTGGCAAAAAACAATTTGCAAGCACATATTGGTGCTATTTATGAATTATTAGGTAGGCGTTTTTAAGTTATAATATTTTGTATAATTAATAGTAAATAAATGAATAAAGTCATCTAAATCATACGAACGTTTTATTAAAATATCTGTGAATGGCAAGTAAAGCAGAGCCTATCAGCTTGTATGGAGTGCACGCCACTGGAGTGGAGAGTTATAGTAAAAATACTAACCGTGTGGTAGATGATTGACTGCATCATAACTTGTGGTGAAGACCAGAGAAGTCCCCGGACCGAAGCCCGCGCGACTATGACGAGCTCGGCACACTGACATATCCGCTATGGAGTCGGCTTGGAGACGACCTAATAAATAATAAATAAATTTTCATGATTTTATCATTTTTTTTCCACAAATCTTACAATGAGATTATAATAATCTATAATATAGACAGATAGACGGATATGGAAGTAAGACTAGGTCACCAACGAGGCCCGTATCCAAGAGAGGGAAGAGGGGAGAACGGAGAGAGACGAGAGAAAGTAAAAGAGAGAGGAGCTATCTCCTCTGTTTTTCTTTCTCTCGTCTCTATAGGCGAGAGAGAGACAGGCGAGGGAAAGAGAAAGGAGAGAGAGGAGAGATAAAGAGGAGAGAAAGAGAGGGATATAGGAGATAAGAGAGGGAAAGAGAAAGGAGAGAGAGGAGACAGGGATATAGGAAATAAGAGAGAGAGACAAGGGGGAGAGGAGAGAAAGAAGAGAGAGAGGCGATAGAGAGGGATATAGGAGATAAGAGAGGAAGAGAGAAAGGAGAGATAGAGGAGAAACAGAGAGGGATATAGGAGATAAGAGAGGGAGAGAGAGTGGAGATAAAGAGTGGAGAGAGAGTGAGAGACAAGAGTGTATATATTTACCTGCTATAGTATGTTTGAACGGCGGCACTTTGCGATGATATTTCAACACTATTGTATGTGGTCTTATTATAAGCGGTTTGAGAAGTAACTCTGTGAACAAAACAATCATCATAATAACATCCCGCCTTTTCCCCATGGGGGTAGGCAGAAACTAATAAAACAAAAACTTAATACATTGCGATCATATTTAAGAATAAAAAAGAATTGGTAATTTAAAAAGTCCTCTGGTCCCAAACTAAGTTGATTCGCTTGTGTTGTGTGTATATCGTAGCAGATGTCGCTCTATAGTCTATGCCTACTCCCATAGGAGAAAGGCGTAATGATAATTATGTTTTAAGCTGTAATGTTTTGCATAAGTTATATATATGTAAAGAGAACATATATGCCCTCTTTAGTTAGTTTCGGCCTCATTGGTTACCAACATATTATTTTTATGACAATATTAAAAATATAAAGAGGTCATGTCAATTTGAATTTTTAATTATTATTATTGATTATTGTAATGTTAGAATTAAGACCAATATATTGACTTTATTTGTTGTTTTTTTAAATAAATTTGAACAAACACAATAAAGTCTTTTAATGTACTAGATTACATTATTATATATAATAAATAAATTATAATCTGGCACCCATAGAAATATACCATAACGAGCTGTGGAGTTCAGAATAATTTCTCGTTTTTACATTTTTCACTAATGCTTCTCTCCTATTGGTCGTAGCGTGATGTTATATAGCCTATAGCCTTCCTCGATAAATGTACTATCCAACACTAAAAGAATTTTTCTAATAGGACCAGTAGTTCCTGAGATTAGCGCATTTAAACAAACAAACAAACTCTTCAGCTTTATAATATTAAGTATAGAAGTATAAATTTGCTTCAAGAGTAGTAGAAAAAAGGCTTAATATGGGACCAGACGACTTCTATAAATGTTTTTGTAAAAATTGTATTACCTTCATGTAGCACATTGGGTACATCCATGGTCATAGTCTCAGGTTCAATTCCAGTCGAGTGTCGTGACGTCACAGAAACTAGTCCTCCAGACACAGGCACCAGTTGATCACCAGTCGATATGGAAGCCACTTCATCCATTTCTGTTTATAAACAAATAATATTATATTTATAGACTTTTTTACACAACAACTTCTGGTCCCAAGCTAAGCGTTATATACTTGTGTTTTGTGTACCAGAATACGGATATACTACATATACTACTTTTCTTTTGTAAATACATACTTATAATACATAGAAACACACAGACGCAGTACAAACATTTGTATGACAATTATAAATATCACACAAATGATTGTACTGTGTAATCGAACCCGAGACCTTGTGAACGACAGTCCGTTACATGAACCACTAAACCACGAAATCTATATATATTTTTGAGGTTATAATTACCAGTGTCCGCGTATAACGACGCCTTCATAAGTTGTACATTATGACTTTGTCTGTTTTCAAGGCGGGCTAATTCACTTGTTGGACTTTTAACACCATATGCTGAAACAAAACATATGCAAAATATCATTATTTTATCAACTAGTTGATTCCCACTACTCCGTACGCGTGGAATTTTAGATCCCCATATATTTTGTCATCGTTTAAACCTTCCCTGGACTTCCACGAATATTTCAAGACCAAAATCACAAAAATCGGCCAAGCCATTCTCGAGTTTTAGCGAGACTAACGAACAGCAATAGAATTTTATATTTAAGACTAGCTGATGCCCGCTACTCCGTACGCGTGGAATTTTGGATCCCCATATGTTTTGTCACCGTTTAAACCTTCCCTAGACTTTCACGATTATTTCAATACCAAAATCACCAAAATCGGCCCAGCCGTTCTCGAGTTTTAGCGAGACTAACGAACAGCAATTGATTTTTATATATAAGATTATGGTGGAAAAAGTGATTAGCGCAAGCGGGACTTGAACCCGTCGTGGAATACCGGAATACTCGGAATACCGTTCCGT
This sequence comes from Orgyia antiqua, assembly GCA_916999025.1. NCBI lineage: Eukaryota > Metazoa > Arthropoda > Insecta > Lepidoptera > Erebidae > Orgyia > Orgyia antiqua. The sequence goes on from OU779872.1 coordinate 2,576,787, forward strand.
AGCTCTGCCAACTGAGCTTATTGCGGTCGTGCTAACAGTAATCAAATTAGGCCACCATAATCGTCACTCGATTACTGAAAAGCACGATCGCAATAAGCTCAGTTGGCAGATCTACGGAACGGTATTCCGAGGTCGTGGGTTCAAGTCCCGCTTGCGGTAATCACTTTTTTCACCATAATTTATTTTTTAAGTTAAAGCATAGCTTTTTTAATTACTTTATCATTATTTTAACAAACCGGCCAAGTCCGACCGAGATAATTACACAGATAACATCCTCTGTGAGAGACGGAAAACTTGATAATAAACTCTGTACCAACACGTCTGGTCAGCGCGGTATAGTAGAACATAATCACTCACAAAGTGGAGGAGACCCGTGCCCAACAGTGGGACGTAAATGGGCGAGAGAGAGAGAGAGAGAGAATGCCGAATATATTATACCTTTCTTTCCAATTCAGGAAACAAAACCATAACAAACGAATGATACAAAAAAGCCATCCTCTTGAATCATTCTATCTATTAAAAAAAAACAGCATCAAAATCCATTTTTGAAGATATAAGCTCACATAGGGACAGACATACAAATACAACGACTTTGTTTTATAATATGTAAAGAAGAGATTTGATGTGTATCTTCTCAATGTGACAACAACGCATCGATGTTTTTGGACAACGCCATCTATCGAACAGTTTGCACAACTCAATCGTTTACACCATAGACCATAATCCCTTTAAAAGTGATGGAGGCCCGGGTCCAACAGTGGGACGGTAATGTGTTGGAGAGAGAGAATAATATCTTACCTCTATTATCCATATATAGACTCTGCGCTTCATTACTGTTATCTTCAGTTGTATCCATTTCAAAAGCTGTTTGAAAAAGAAAACACATATTAATAATTCATATAAAAAAACTTTCCCCGTTTTTGCAACATTTATCACTTCTCTCGCTCGTATTGGTCGCAGCGTGATGTTATATAGCCTAGAGCCTTCCTCGATAAATGTACTATCCAACACTGAAAGAATTTTTCAAATCGGACCAGTAGATAAGCGCGTTCAAACAAACAAACCCTTCAGCTTTATAATATCAGAACTGACTTAAAAATATCCTTTTTACTACTATAGAAATAACCTGTAGGTTTTGAATCTTTAGCATAAGTCAAAAACACTCAAATATGGTCGTAATTCGATTGTATCTTTTTAAATTTACATATACATTGCACGCAACGTCCTCTGGTCCCAAGCTAAGCTTATATGCTTGTGTTATGGGTACCAGAATACTGATATACTACATATACTACTTTTCTTTTGTAAATACATACTTATAATACATAGTAAACACACAGACGCAGTACAAACATTTGTATGACAATTATAAATATCACACAAAAATTTTTCAAAGCGGGAATCGATCCCGCGACCTCGTGAATGGCAGTCCGATAAGTCCGTAATGTTATGATGATAAAAGCGTATACATAACAGTACCAAACACTTGATGTGAGAGTCGAAACCCCTAAAAAATTTGCTAAATAAAAAAATTGTTCATGTGGTGACGGATTAAGAATACAAGTGTCACCAACCCATCTCCTCCCAGGTTGCTGTAAAAGTCAGCCAAGGGACAATATAAGCAGTTACCGTTTACTGTGAGAGATGAAACGATAATAAACTCTGTACCAACACGTCTGGTCAGCGCGGTATAGTAGAACATAATCACTCACAAAGTGGAGGAGACCCGTGACCAACAGTGGAACGTAAATGAGCTGGAGAAAGAGGGAAAGAAACTAACCTGTAGCTCCATTACGTAGATTCAAGTTAACTGTAGTCTGTAATGCGAACATGTTGTCCTCGGGCATCAAACCCCCAACAGCAGACAAACCACCCAGACCTATTGCTGATACCACTGGAGGTTTTTGGGCTGAAACAAACATATTATTATATTATAACTAACTAGGTGTTAACCGCAACTCCATACCCGTGAAATTCCTACTTACTTGACACATATCGTCATATTTTGAACAATTCACGATATATCTTTATAAATTGTATCCTATATGTTATTCTAATGTATAAGCTACATTATTGTGATGTTTCATTAAAATACATTCAGTAGTTTTTGCGTGAAATAATAACATTTATTGCAGTGGATCACGTCTCATATTGGCATTCAGGGGAATGATGTTGTGGATGAGTTAGCAAATGCAGCGGTAATTGATGGAGATTAAGTACATTGTAGGCCTTATGCTGCTGAACTTCTTCCTATAGTTGTACGGAAACATGGACACAATCTTTTGAAGCGAGTTCAGCAGCAAAAGGCCTATGGTACAGATAGCTAAACTGGGAGCCTACTGCTGGACCCTGATTTCGGGGATATCCCTTATCCAGGGCCTTGCTGGTGGTTGCCCTGAGTATGAGATCTGGACACATTCAAGACGAGGAAAGAGGACGTCTCCACTTTGTGACACTTGTCACAAGGTGGATGATGTTGTACATTTGTTGACAGAGTGTGTCCAGGTCGACAAGCAATGCTCTCTGTTTGGCAGTGACGTGAATGTGCTGCTAGCCAATCCTCGGTCTGAAGGAGCAACAAAACTGTTTAAGAGTATTAAACTAGCCCTTCAGACGAGGGACAGTCAGCAGCACTGAATTACTTTGAAAGTCCCATGAGGCTGGCATGGGCACCTAGGGTGACTCGAAGCCTCCAAAAATATAATACAGAAAAAAAAGAGTAACATAAGATAAGAATAACATAAGATTTAACGAGTTAAAATATCACTCGTGTTGCTATTTTTTGTACTCCAGTGATAATTTTCTAGTAAATAAATTAACTCGAGTAAAAGAAATTAAAACCAGTGCAAAAAAAACCACTAAAATTATTTAACACTTTAGTTAAAAGTATTCGAGTTATTTTTCTTTTTATTTATTTTGTTACTTTACGATAAGATTTTTTTAAGATCAACTTCGTTAAGACAATCACTTCCTTGTCTGCCTGTCTAACTTTTAGAATTACCTGCTGCCTGTCCCTGAAGAGCATTATTCACCAGCTGCCTCTTCAACACCATTGGCACATCGTCCTCCTCATCAGACTCGCTTAGACCGTATTTACTGAAATGCTCCACACGGAACACCCAGCTCCCAGTGGCTGGACGATATTCAATGAATTTTGTATCATGCTTGTCACAAACTCTTCGAAGTTTACCTTCATAATCCATTTTCAAAAGCCTGTAGAACAAATAAATATAATGGACGGGCTAAGGGGGGTTTCCCAGCTATCTACCTGTGTGCTACCACAATAAACAGAATTTGATGTTAAGTGTGGTGCCGCGATGAACAGAGTTTGATGTTAAGTGTGCTACCTTGACAAACAGAATTTGATGTTAAGTGTGCTACCGCGATTTACAGAGATTAGTGTTAAGTGTGCTACCGCGACAAACAGAATTTCATGTTAAGTGTGCTACCGCGATTTACAGAGATTAGTGTTAAGTGAGCTACCGCGACAAACAAAATTTGATGTTAAGTGTGCTACCGCGATTAACAGAGATTAGGGTTAAGTGTGCTACCGCGATTAACAGAGATCAGTGTTAAGTGTGCTACCGCGATTAACAGAGATTAGTGTTAAGTGTGCTACCGCAATTAACAGAATTTGGTGTTAAGTGTGCTACCGCAATTTTAAAGTTAAGTGTACTTCCGTTATAAACAGAGAGAAAAATAGATAGACTTCACTAATGCAGTCTATATATTTTTCTCACTTCTAACAGAAAAACTTACCTCTCCGATTCTGTGATGGGTCGTTTCTCAGTTTTATCTCTAGGCCATACTCTGTCTAACGTGACTATAGCACGTCTATTAAGACCTGACCCTAGGGGAGGTTTTTCAGATTCCTCTGGATAAACGATCACTTCTTTATTCAGAAAATGAACTGAAAATAAGATACTTTGTTTAAGAAAAACGAAAAAAAAAAACACGCTTAAAATCCTGGATATTTATTAAATTACGATTATAGCTATATATATTACTAGCTGCCCCGGCAAACGTTGTTTTGCCATACAATTCTGTATAAAATAAAATTTCATCAAAATCGGTCCAGCCAATTTGTAGCCTATGTGTTATTCTGATGTATAAGCTATATTGTGGTAAAGTTTCATTCAAATCCATTCAGTAGTTTTTACGTGAAAGAGTAACAAACATCCATACATACAAACTTTCGCCTTTATAATATTAGTAGGATATAAATTTAACTAAAAATGAAAGTAATTTATTAATTTTGCAATTGACTTGCTATGCTTTTACTTAATAAATTAAATTGTAGTGGAAAATCTGATCACCGCAAGCGGGACTTGAACCCACGACCTCGGAATACCGTTTCGTCGCTCTGCCAAATGAGCTATTGCGACCGTGCTTACAGTACTTAATTTATTAAGTAAAAGCATAGCAAGTCAATTGCAAAATTAATAAATTACTTTAGTAATAAAAGTCGCGTCATTATTTCAGTCAAATTGTATTTTCGTAAATCGTATTTATTGTAAAGAATACTAGGTGGCTGGTCGAGATTGTTGCAAAACATTCTCGACAGATGGTGTTGTACATCAAATGCGATGTAGACTCAATCGAGTAACGTTGTAGCGGCGAAATTGGTATTACAGCATAGGTGTTTTTTTATTTTATAACTAAAAGACTAATCCCGCGATTTTACAGGCATGGCATTTTGGCATGACATTGTATAGTCATTTATGAAAAATGGTTACAAGTAATTTTACCGCTAATAAGACTCGAACCTACGACCATAATCGAGTAAGCTACCGTACAAATTATTGACACAAACTAAAAATGTTAAAGCATCCTTAAAAAATTCTGGTTTTTTTTAAACATATAATCTATAACTATGAAAAATTTCATACATTTTGGTCGGCGCCATTGACGTAACATTGGGAGAAAATATTTTCGCTTAGTGCTTCATTAAAAAGATGCATGTTTTTATCACTAGAAGTTAGTTAAGGGCCTACATCAATATTATCGTATATCATCGCCGACACGTACATATTACCACAGCCAGTAGGCACAGAAAATGAAGAATTAGGGATACTTTTCCTATTTACTCAAAATCTACTAAATATATTTTAATTCTGATTTACGTGTTTCTATATATAATATTTACCTATGTTTTTAAAGTTATTTCATTAGTTAATACGCGATAATAGACCGACAAATGAAAAAAATAAAAAATTTGAGAGGTTGTTTCGCCAAGATTTTCTATCGAGAAAACTTTTTTCAATCGCGTTTCTGAGTTCATGCGATCCTAGATAATATATTGAAAAAAACATATACTTAAAAATTAGAGCTCTAGCCATTCAATCTAAAGAAACAATGAAAACTTCGTACATAGAAAAATGCACGAAGCTATTTTGGTATCCTCTTAACAACTTACTTACCCAATTTGTCCAAATCCAATCCGGCCACATCTATCTCACAATCGTAATACACGTTACCATAGTTCTTACGACCAATTGTTAAATGTGGTACCACGCAACTCCCATCAGTACGTATATAAGCTGCAAATAAAATAAATATTCACGGACATGAAGTGTCACAACGTCCCCTGGTCCCAATCTAAGCTTATATGCTTGTGTTATGTGTACCAGAATACGGATATACTACATATACTACTTTTCTTTTGTAAATACATACTTATAATACATAGTAAACACACAGACGCAGTACAAACATTTGTATGACATTTATTAATATCACACAAATTATTGTACCATGCGGGAATCGAACTCGCGACATCGTGAACGACAGTCCGTTACCTGAACCACTAGACCACGAGAACCGTCAATAATAGAAGAAAGAAAATAAATTTATTTGTAATAAAACACAAATCGATAGCAAAACTAGTGAAATAGTAATAGCAAGGAAGTAAAACAGAGACATAAAATAAAATCAAATGAGAAAAATTAATAGTTAATAAAGTAATTTATTGATTTTGCATTTGACATGCTATGCCTTACTTAACAAATCAAATTATGGTGGAAAAAATTGACTGCCGCAAGCGGGACTTGAACCCCACTACCTTGGAATACCGTTCCGAAGCTCTTTCCAACTGAGCTTATTGCGGTCGTGCTAGCAACATTCAATTTAACCACCACATTTGTGCCCTGCCGCAAGCGGGACTTGAACAGTCAATTTTTTTCACCATAATTTGATTTGTTAAATTAATAGTTATTAAGAAAGTTTCATGGCGAAAAATTTTAACGCGCTAATCTCAGGAACCACTGAACCGATTTGAAAAATTCTTTCAGTGTTGTATAGTACATTTATCGAGGAAGGCTATAGGCGATATAACATCACGCTGCGACCAATAGGAGCGAAGCATAAATGAAAAATGTTACAAATACAAGCAAAATTTTCTAAATTCCATGCGATATCGCAGTGTAAATATATACTTACGTATCATTTCATCCAAACTGGGTATAGTATAATATCCAGGACGGGTAAGTTTAACCCCCGTTGGATGGGGGGGCATCTCACGTGGGGTCAAATTCTCTTCTTCAGACACTGCGGAGGTAAAGGTCGAAATTAAGTTAGATCATAAAAAATCCTGTAATTGGCATTGTTCATAATTTTTGACCTGCTGTTTTTATATTTTTTAGGGTTCCGTACCCAAAAGGTAAAAACGGGACCCTATTACTGAGACTTCGCTGTCCGTCCGTCTGTCACCAGGCTGTATCTCAAGAACGGTGATAGCTAGAGAGTTGAAATTTTCACAGATGATGTATTTCTATTGCCGCTATAACAACAAATACTAAAAATAAAATAAAATAAATATTTAAGGGGGGCTCCCATACAACAAACATGATTTTTTTACCGTTTCTTGCTCGATACTAATAACGTTGCCTTATGTTGCATAGATAATGGTACGGAACCCTTCGTGCGCGAGTCCGACTCGCACTTGACCAATTTTATTCAGAAAATATAGACCATTTTAAGCAACTAATTTCAATTAATTTATTAATATTTTTGCGATTGACTCGCTATGCTTTTACTACTTTACTTGGCGTTGTACGAAAAAACATCGCACGATGTTAAAACTCGCATTGAGATGATTGTAGTGGAAAATTTGGTAAACATTTGCGTGGACCATAATAGCTCAGTTGGGAGAGCGACGGAACGGCATTCCGAGGTCGCGGGTTCAAGTCCCGCTTATGGTTATCATTTTTTCCATTATAATTTAGTTTATTTATTAACTAATTTCAATATTATTGAAATATTCATTATATAGAATTTTTTTTAAATACTTTAAGATATTATTGTAAATGTTGTGACGTCATCGTTGTACGCAATCTGTGTATTGCCTTTTCCTGATAGACTTAAGACAGATTGCAATACATGTTTTCAAAGTTGCCAAGTTGATATAATAGACCAATTTCAACTCCATCACAGAGTAGTATATCCCTCAAAACGCCTTAATATTTTAAGCCCTTCATTTCAAGGGCAAATAGAGATCATTTGCTTTTTTGGAAAAGTATTATTATAGCAAATTTTCCGAAAAAAACTAATGGATCATGATCAGAAACTCTATTCCCCGAAATGGTTTTTGAATTAAAAGTTTAAAAACATATGAAAAATGCCAATTAATTAAATTATACAGGATGCAGGAAATGCTATAATCAATGAAATAAAACAAAATAATAACAATTTCATCATTCATAAATCTCCTACCATTATCTCATCATTTGGGGTCGGTGCAACATGTCTTTTTCTTCCATACTCTTCAATCTGTCAGACAACATATCTATGTTAACTGCTCTTTCTTTCATATCCTCATGTACACAGATCTTTTATCGTCATCTCCTTATTTCTCTCCAGCCCATTTACGTCCCACTGTTGGGCACGGGTTTCCTCCACTTTGTGAGTGATTATGTTCTACTATACCGTGCTGACCAGACGTGTTGGTACAGAGTTTATTATAGAGTTTTCCATCTCTCACAGAGGATGTTATCTGTGTACAATATACCTTAGCTGACTTTTACAGCATCCTTGGGAGGAGATGGGGTGGTGACACTTGTATTCTTAATCCGTCACCACATGGAAATCATACTCATCAATCATAATCATAGTCATCTCCTTACTTAAGAAATATAAATATTTATTAGCATTTCACACAACGTCCTCTAGTCCCAAGTTAAGCTTATATATGCTTATGTCCCATAACATACCAGAATACGCATATACTACATTATATCTACTACTTTTACTTATAATACATAGTAAACACACAGACGCAGTACAAACATTTGTATGACAATTATAAATATCATACAAATGATTGTCCCGAGCGGGAATCGAATATTAACCATAAAGTCCATTGATTTGATGCGCAATTTTCTCACAACTACAGCAGTGCGCGTGCTCACCCCAACGATGCCGACAGAAATGCAACACATCTATAAAAAGGAGAGGAAGATAGGAGGAGACTAAAGGAAATGAAAGGATAAAAGGAAAAAAAAGACACACACAAAAAACACACACACACAGTTGGGTGTTAAGTGTGCTTCTGTTATAAACAGAGATTAGTGTGAAGTGGGCTACCGTGATAAAGAGATTAGTGTAAAGTGTGCTGCCGCAATAAACAGAGATTAGTGTTAAGTGTGCTTCCATGATAAACAGAGATTAGTGTGAAGTGGGCTACCGTGATAAAGAGATTAGTGTAAAGTGTGCTGCCGCAATAAACAGAGATTAGTGTTAAGTGTGCTTCCATGATAAACAGAGATTAGTGTGAAGTGGGCTACCGTGATAAAGAGATTAGTGTAAAGTGTGCTGCCGCAATAAACAGAGATTAGTGTTAAGTGTGCTTCCATGATAAACAGAGATTAGTGTTAAGTGTGCTACCGCAATAAACAGAGTTTGGTGTTAAGTGTGCTTTAAGTTTGTAATATTAGTTAATATCTTACCAGACAATGTTTCAACATTTTCCTTATCATGATATCTGTCTGTACGTACACCCAATTCCCGAACTGAATTCTCAACCGAATCCGGGTTGTTCGCTAATGGTTTTCTTAGCGGTTTAGTTGTTAACCTATAACAGAATTATTACTATTAAAAATAATTCACAGACATTATTTAAATAACATCCTCTGGTCCTAAAATAAGGTATATTAACTCACCAACTGGCACGTCTCTCCGGTACTTGATTTTGTAGATCTTTGTCTGAAATTATAATGAAATAGAAAATTATCATGATATTATAGCCTATTAGTTAATATGATCAATCTGTATTAATATTATATAGCTGAAGCTTTTGTTTGTTTGAACGCGCTAATCTCAGGAACTACAGGTCCGATTTGAAAAAATCTGTCAGTGTTGGATAGTACATTTATCGAGGAAGGCTATAGGCTATATAACATCACGATGCGATCGATAGGAGCGCCGTAAAAGCCATCCGCGATAAATCTACTACTCAACACAAAAAGATTTCTATAAATTGCTCCAATAGTTCCTGAGATTAGCGCGTTCAAACAAACAAACTCACTATACCGCGCTTTATAATATTAATTGAAATATCAAAAATAATACATTACCAATATTAGGATATAATCTTGGAGCGGGTTCCTCTTCAATAGACTTTTCTTTTTCATTCCATGATACTCTAGATCCACTCAACCTACAAAATAAAACAAAAATTATTAACTTTACACTCACTTCGTGGTCTAGTGGTTCATGTAACGGACTGCATTCACGAGGTTGCGGGTTCGATTCCCGCACGGGACAATCATTTGTGTGATGTTTATAAATGTCATACAAATGTTTGTACTGCGTCTGTGTGTTTACTATGTATTATAAGTATGTATTTACAAAAGAAAAGTAGTATATGTAGTATATCAGTATTCTGGTACACATAACACAAGCATATAAGCTTAGCTTGGGACTAGAGGACGTTGTGTGAAATGTCCAAAGTGGATTAAGAATTCAAGTGTCATCATTCCTTATTCTCCCAAGGGTGCTGTAAAAGTCAGCTAAGGTATATTGTACACAGATAACATCCACAGTGAGAGATGGAAAACTCTATAATAAACTCTGTACCAACACGTCTGGTCAGCGCGGTATAGTAGAACATAATCACTCACAAAGTGGAGGAGACCCGTGCCCAACAGTGGGACGTAAATATGTTGGAGAGAGAGATAGAAAACTAACAACACTTACCAACTGCCATGTCTATCAGTGCTGACATCTGCGTCTGAAAAAGTAAATAAATAAATATAAATTTAATTAATTTTCAAATTATAGACTTGTGTAGCGACATCTAGTGGACGATAGCTGTCACTAAATAGCACAGCACGGTGACGACAGATGGCGTAAAGCTTAAATCCAACAGAGAGTTGACATTATTAGGCGATCCTCACCGAAAAAATTACGAGAACAAAGCTCATACTCAATGTGTACTGACATTGTCGTGTCTTGTAGTCTTATTCATAATGACTTATCGGAGGTTTAAACGGATATTTTATTTTATTTTACAATTAATGGAAAACTTATAACCTTTTTTTTTAGTATGGCAAAACAACGTTTGCCGGGTCAGCTAGTACTTATATAGAAAAACAAAATAGTAAAAATATGGCCAATTAAAAGTTTTCACAAATATATAGGTAGAATTCTGCATATTATTAAATTCATTCTAATTATCTAATATATAAAATTCACGTGTCACAGTGTTAGTTACCGTACTCCTCCGAAACGGCTAGACCGATTCTTATGAAATTTTGTATGCACATTCAGTAGGTCTGAGAATCGGCTAACAGCTATTTTTCAAACCTCTTTTCTTTTTTTTTAGTATGGCAAAACAACGTTTTCCGGGTCAGCTAGTTGTATTATAAAAATTATGTCAAAGGATATATTATGTATATAAAAACGAAAAAACATCGCACGATGTTAAAACTCGCATTGAGATGATTGTAGTGGAAAATTTGGTAAACATTTGCGTGGACCATAATAGCTCAGTTGGGAGAGCGACGGAACGGCATTCCGAGGTCGCGGGTTCAAGTCCCGCTTATGGTTATCATTTTTTCCATTATAATTTAGTTTATTTAGTAAAAGCATAGCGAGTTAATCGCAAAATATTAATAAATTAATGTCCATGAATATTTTTATTTATAAGAATATATTTATTTATAAAAGTAACAACTATTATTAAAAGATTCATAAATATTTATATTTATTATCATTATCATATATTATTACTCATATGTATGACCAGATGTATGAGTGTGGATGAAGCCAAGGAAGTATGTTTGGATCGTAGCAGATGACGCTCTATAGTCTCTGCCTATACCGATGGGAAAAAGGCGTGATGTTATGACGATGATGATGATCATAAATGTTTGATAATAAATGTATAGAATGATATTGGAAGTATACTAGTATTATTTATCTGATGATGAGTTACCCCCTTTTAAGATGTACTTACTATTTTCGCTGAAGTTAACTAGTCGTCTAGCGCGGTCCACCTCGTCTTTATTGGTTATTTCACTTGGTATTTCCCTCTCTTTCTCACGTTCCAAGTTAGAGCGAGACGGCAAACTAGTCTGAACTGGCTCATCCACGGACCTGGAAACAGAAAAAAAAAACGGTCAATATATTCGTCGTCTTCTCCCAACCCATTTACGTCCCACTGTTGGGCACGGGTCTCCTCCACTTTGTGAGTGATTATGTTCTACTATACCGCGCTGACCAGACGTGTTGGTACAGAGTTTATTATAGAGTTTTCCATCTCTCACAGAGGATGTTATCTATATTGTACATATACCTTAGCTGACTTTTAATTCTCATTATCATCAACTAAAAATTTTAATTCTCTAGCTATCAATCGAAACTATCTGTTGCCACGAATTCGTAAGCGTGTAATTAGTAATTTAGAAAATTATCCCCGTTTTTGCAACATTTTTAACTGATGCTTCGCTCCTATTGTTCGCAGCGTGATGTTATATAGTCTATAGCCTTCCTCGATAAATGTAAAGAAAGAATTTTTCAAATCGGACCAGTAGTTCCTGAGATAGCGCGTTCAAACAAACAAACTACTAAAACTTTATAATATTAGTATTGATTTTTACCTCTCAGCATCATTGGTACGTTCGATGGAGTCATGTTGATCATTTCTCTGGTTGGGGCGAAGCACTAGGCGCTTACGGCTCGGTTTCAGACAAAGCTTGTCTTCTAAACTGGCGTCTGATTCTTCTAGACCATCGAATAGTGATTTCTGTAACAAATTTTAAGTTAATACTAAAATACAATAACACTACACCATAAACCATAATAACATTAAACTACAACATCAACAAACTACAATAACGGTAACTAATTCAAGTAATATAGGTCGCGTCATATAATAAGAACGCTTTCGGTCAAGCTGCGCATATACCGCAATAACACTAAACACTAGACCGCAATAACACTAAACACTTGACCGCAATAACACTGAACACTAGACCGCAATAACACTAAACACTAGACCGCAATAACACTGAACACTAGACCGCAATAACACTAAACACTAGACCGCAATAACACTAAACACTAGACAGCAATAACACTAAACACTAGACCGTAATAACACTAAACACTACACCGCAATAACACTAAACACTAGAAATTTACCTTATCGTGCGAGTGATGTGCTCCGTGTCGCGGCTGCAGCTTGAGCGGCAGGTGCGTGGGGGAAGTGACCCGGTAGAGGGCGGCGCTACTCCCGTCCAGCACGGCCTGCACCGCCGCCGGGTTGGTCGGCTTCAGGACGTCTTCAGCTCTCATTGCTACATCAAATAATAACATTATACATTAGTATACAACGTGTTGCAGAAAAGTGTAGTCATATTTTAAGATTGCATTAGATAGGCCTTAAATATTATAAATATTACAGTTACACATAGAAAAATACAGTTGGTAAGTTTTTTGTTAAATAAACTAAATTATAGTGGAAAAAATGATAACCATGAGCGGGACTTGAACCTACGACCTCGGAATACCGTTCCGTTGCTCTCCCATCTGAGCTATTATAGTTCCTGCTCATGTTTACCAAATCTTCCACTACAATCTTCTCAATGTGAGTTCTCGTGAGATGTTTTGTGTACAACGCCATCTATTGAGCGGTTTGCACCAACTCCGATCGATCAATCACTTATTGTTCTTTACAGAACACAATTGGACCGAAATAATGTCTGTACATGTATTTCTACATTAATTTATTAATTTTTGCAATTGACCATGGTGGGAACCATGATGGGAGAGCAACGGAACGGTATTCCGAGGTCGTGGGTTCAAGTCCCGCTCATGGTTATCATTTTTTCCACTATAATTTAGTTAATTTAGTAAAAGCATAGCAAGTCGATGGCAAAAAAATTAATAAATTAGAGTTTTCTGTTGTTTATAGCCCACTATTAAATAACTACCAGGAGTGCATCAATTATGAGATGTTTACGGTTTATTGAATGCGATTGAACCTTACGATAAAAGATGACCTCATAGTTGTGTTGTATTTAAACAAGATCGATTAATTTAATAAATTTATTAAACTTTTATGAACACTTATAAGTCATAATATAACTAGTATTTGTAATTTCATCCATGCCTAGTGCCTAGTCACCGGCCATGTGTAACGAGAGAAAACTTACACGAATCGGGCATCAAATCTTTGAACAACGCCGAGTCACCGTATGGTCGAGCAGCTAACGTTAGAATCTGTTCATGAACATTGTTACCACCCGCTGAGGAACCCGACAGACTGTTACTGGAAAAGAAAAAAAACAAATCATGGACATTTCACACAACGTCGTCTGGTCCCAAACTAAGCTTATTATGCTTGTGTTATGTGTATCAGAATACTGATATACTACATATACTACTTTTCTTTTGTAAATACATACTTATAATAAATAGTAAACACACACTAATGATTGTCCTGTGCGGGAATTGAACTCGCGACCTCGTGATCAGCAATCCATTACATTAACAACTAGACCACTAGACCGTCAGTAAAACAGCATTACTAGTATTCTGGTTTTTTTTTTGTTAGTATACTTACTTGGTAAAAGAATTATTGTTTGGGTTAAGAGTGCCCAAACCGAGAGCCGAACCGCCTAACGTCGAATTATTACCGAATAATCCACCGCCGAGACCACCATCCAAACCTGGAACAATTTGCTTACTTAGATACATTGATTGATTGGGAGATAGGTCGGTTGATTCACAGGTCAATTGACAGCCAATTTGATAGTAGATAGATAGATTGATGCATCTCAATGTATCTTTAATTATATCTATAAAGATAGATTGATACATAGATTGCTAGATAAATTGATTGATAGATTGATTGGGTGATATGTAGATTGATTAGAAAATACATTGATAATTGGGTGATAGGTCGGTTGATTCACAGGTCAATTGACAGCCAATTTGATAGAAGATAGATTGATGTATCTTTTATTATATCTATCAAGATAGATTGATAGATTCATAAATAACTAATAAAACTCTTTTAAATCTTACCTGTTTTAAAGTTAGTAGCTGGTACAGTCTGCTGTGGTCCGAACATATTATTTGTTGGTAGTGTGTTGAACGCGGAGCCGACTGGTTTCGCCTGGAATGTATTTGCACCTAAGCCTGTACCTAGACCTGTACCTGTAGGGAAAAAATCTTTGCTTAATTAAAAAACTAATAATTGAGTACTTTTAAAAAAAAAGTTCACCAGTTTTTATGTGCCTTTGAAATTGGAGGGTTTTCCTCGATTTCTTAGGGGATAACCATCAGATCCTGACCTGGTGCTAATGGGACCACTCAGGAACCACCAGCTTTCAAATAAAAAAAAAGAATCATTAAAATCGCTTCGCCCAGTTAAAAGTTACAAGGTAACAAAAAAAAAGGTTTTCTTTATTTTTTTGTAAATAAAAAAATTAAAAACTATAAAAGAAAACATACAGACGTATTGAAACCTTCTACTTTTTTTGAAGTCGTTTGAAAAAAAAGCTTATAAATCCTAAATATTATTTTAAATTATTACATTATCATCGTTCCTTAATATGTGTGTAACATTTCAGATCAATCAGACTACTGCAAGTGAGTTGAGTGAGACCGTTGGTCACAGGCCTCCTTCACTTTGTGAGTGATTATGTTCTACTATACCGCGCTGACCAGAGAGAGAGAGAGAGAGTTTTCCATCTCTCACAGAGGATGTTATCTGTGTACAATATCCCTTAGCTGACTTTTACAGCACCCTTGGGAGGAAATCGGGTGGTGGCACTTGTATTCTTAATCCGTCACCACACGGATAATAATCACCAACAGATATACATAAACTGTGAAATGTTCATCTCTCTATCTGTCACCATTACAGAGATACAGACGGACTGATAGACTGACAATATGGTATTATAACTAGACAGCTGGCGGCGAAATTTTGCTTCCTATTGCAATGAATTTATAGCAAATATCCGTGTGGTGACGGATTAAGAATACAAGTGTCACCACCCCATCTCCTCCCCAGGGTGCTGTAAAAGTCAGCTAAGGTATATTGTACACAGATAACATCCTCTGTGAGAGATGGAAA
The DNA here is from genome assembly GCA_916999025.1 of Orgyia antiqua. Taxonomy (NCBI): domain Eukaryota; kingdom Metazoa; phylum Arthropoda; class Insecta; order Lepidoptera; family Erebidae; genus Orgyia; species Orgyia antiqua. Next base: position 2,592,370 of record OU779872.1, read on the forward strand.
ACTCTATAATAAACTTTGTACCAACACGTCTGGTCAGTGCGGTATTGTAGAACATAATCCCTCACAAAATGGAGTACTGTGCTCAACAGTGGGACGTTTGGAGAGAGATACAACTGCTCATAATCTCCTTACCAAGTGTAGGTTGCATATTTAGCCCAAACGGTTGTGTTGTTGCAGGTTTCCCCAGGTTCGAACCAAAAAGACCACCAGACGTTGAGGTATTTGTACCAAAACCACCCGAGCCTAGTGTACCGAAAGCTGTAAAACAATAATCATTTAAAAAAAGTGCTGTTTGCCAACAAGTGGTTCTTAAAGGGTACAAATGAAATGAAATGAAAAAGCATTTAATCATGTAAACATCATTTTTTTTCAGAAAATTATGTGCTCATGACAGGTCCAAACTTTTTTGCCCTACCACCGGTTCAGGACGCAATCTGCTGAGATGAACCGGCGAAACTCAGCAGAGCTTTTAATCAAATCAATATTTTTTAAAGTAATTTATTGATTTTGATATTGACATGCTAGGCTTTACTTAATAAATTAAATTATGGTGGAAATAGTGATTGCCGCTTGCAGCAATCACTTTTTCTACCATAATTTAATTTATCAATATTTTTTATAAATATACTTACAATGCTAATAACTTTACAATATAGAATATGTATTGCTCCAGAGCAACCTACTCCCAAGCTTTATCATCTTTAATATAATCAAACATACATAATATAAAAAAAATATAAAAAAATATTCAGGACATTTCACACAACGTCCTCTGGTCCCAAAGTAAGCTATATTTCTATGCTTGTATTATGGGAACCAGATACGGATATACTACATATACTACTTTTCTTTTGTAAATACATACTTATAATACATAGTAAACACACAGACGCAGTACAAACATTTGTATGACAATTATAAATATCACACAAATGATTGTCCCGAGCGGGAATCGAACCCGTGACCTCGTGAACAGTAGTCATGTAACTAGACCAGAAGGCATGATATATTATCAATTAAACTCACCAGGTGTAGTGGTACCAAATGTTGGAGCCGATGTCTTAGCACCAAATAAACCACCACCGCTTGTACCGAACCCACCAAACCCAGGGTTAGCTGGAGCAGCACCAAAGCCTGTGGTCGCTGGTTTTGCACCGAAAAGACCTCCAGGTTGCTGTAATTATATAAAATATACCATAAACATATAAAGCTGAAGAGTTTGTTTGTTTGCCCGCGGTAATCTCAGGAACTACTGGTCCGATTTGAAAAATTGTTTCAGTGTTGGATAGTACATTTATCGAGGAAGGTTATAGGCTATATAACATCACGCTACGACCAATAGGAGAGAAGCAGTAGTGAAAAATGTTGCAGAAACGGCGAAAATTATCCATATTTGAGGGCTTCTGGTTTGTGCGATGCGTTCGCGTTTAGCGTTAATTGTATCATTTGTTTTCTAAATTACATGCGTAAATCAAAATATAGTGAAAAAAAAAATTGTAACCATGAGCGGAACTTGAACCTACGACCTCGGAATACCATTCCGTTACTCTCTCAACTGAGTTATCATGAGACGAGCACATGATAACCAAATGTTCCACTACAATATTTCTCAATGTGAGTTAAACATCGTGCTATGTTTGTGTGCAACGCCATCTATCGAGCGGTTTGCACCAACTCGATCGATTGATCACTTAGTGTGATTTGATTTATTAAGTAAAAGCACAGCAAGTCAAAATGCAATAAATAAATGTAGACCTGATTCTGTGTGGTGGCTCCGAACCCAAATGCCGGAGTGGGAGTACCAAATGTGGTACCAGCCTGAGTCGTTGTGGTACCAAAGAGGCCAGAACCTATAAAAGAGAAAATACGATCATCATCATCATCATAACATCACGCCTTTTTCCCATGAGGGTAGGCAGAGACTATAGAGCGCCATCTGCTACGATCGACGCATACTTTCGTGGCTTCATCCACACTCATACATCTGGTCATACATGCCCGACGGTTGTGAGTGCTACGCACTTGACCCTTTTGGAGTATCGTTAGTAGAAAATACGATATTTAAGAAAATACGTTGAATTATGACGTGCCAGGACTGTCATTATTGATTAACAACATCGGCCCGTATTGTCGAATTAACAACACGTGTGTTAACGTATTAACAACGCCTGGGTGTTGAAAAATTAAAAACCCGTTTATGTTGACGAATTAACAAAACGTTTTGTTAACAATTTACCAAAATTTATGTGTTGACGAATTAACAACACCTGTTTGTTGACAAAGTAGCAACACGCGTTTGTTGACGAAATAACAACCTGTTATTTATTATGTGACTTACCAGTACTGGTAGTTGCTCCAAAGGCAGGTTTATTGGCACCAAAGAGTCCACCTGTCGTGGCATTGTTCTGCGTGTTCCCACCGAAATTGAACGAGCTTGACTGTCCAAAGCCCGAGGTTGTTAGGCCTCCGCCACCGAACACTGAAGGGGCTGCGCTGGTTGTCGCTGGTTGGCCGAATGCTGTCATAAATAATTTACTTAGTAAAAACTATCCGTGTGTTGACGGATTAACAATACAAGTGTCACCACCCCTTTTCCTTCCCAGGATGCTGTAAAAGCCAGCTAAGGAGTATTGTACACAGACATATATCTCTTTTATTAGATTGGGTTGGGTTAGTTTAGGTTAGAACATTAACCCCAAACGTGAATTTAGGGCATTTCAGCCTTTAATAATGATTCATGATGATAATGATACATTTAAAACAACCTAATTTACGAAACATTGGTGAAATGACAAAAAGGTCAATTGATATTTGAATACTTGACACATTTGTCAAGTGTAGTGTTTGCTAATGGATCATTTGCTAAGTAAGTTTTTGTAAAATGATACTTTTGTCAAGTGTATTGTTTGCCAAATGATCATTTGGTGAAACATTGTTTGTGAAATGATCATTTGTCAAAAATTTTTTAGTCAATCATTAGGGAACCGTTTTCAACATACAAGTTACAATCATATTTTACAGACTTAATTTTTTCTATAAATATTTTGTGAGACTTAAGACAACATGGCCTAGTCCCAAACTAAGCTTACTTACTTGTAGAACCACCAAACAATGGTTTGTTCTCCGTCTGCTGTTGGAACCCTCCAAACATTCCACTGGTATTACCCTTCCTTCCGGCCGCATAATCTTCTAAACGAAGTTCTTCCAATGACTTGTTCTCATATTCCTAAACAGAATTAATTTAAATTAAACTTCTTTTTACGGATTTAGAACAACTGAGCTTATTGCGGTCGTGCTTTTCAGTAATCAATTAAGCCACCACATTCAAGTCCCGCTTGCGGTATTCACTTTTTCCACCATAATTTAATTTATTAAGTAAAAGCATAGCAGTCAATTGCAAAATTAATAAATTACTTTACTAATGAACGTCGCGTCATTATTTTTAACCCAATTGTATTCTGTAAAGAATACTAGGTTGGTCGAGATGTTGCAAAGCATTCTTTATAGATGGCGTTGTACGTAAAAATATATAAACTCAATCGAGTGACGAATGTGGTGGCTTAATTGATTACTGAAAAGCATGACCGCAATAAGCTCAGTTGGAAGAGCTACGGAACGGTATTCCGAGATCGTGGGTTCAAGTCCCGCTTGCGGTAATCACTTTTTCCACCATAATTCAATTTATTAATTAATAAACACGTTTAAAGACTATGAGAGAGATAGTTGCAAGTAAGAAAACATTTGTTTTGCCAACGGAGGGCGTATGTCGGATTAACAGGGAGACGTTTGTCAGATTAACGGAGGCCTCCGGGATTGGGCTTATCTGGCGCCCCTAGTAAACTAACTAGGCGAGAGAGAGAGAGAGAGGAGAAAACAAGAGAGAGAGAGAGAGAAAAGACAGAAAATCCAAGAGAGTGAAAATAGGGAAGAGAGGGAGATAGATAGATCGAAAGAGAGAGAAAGTAAAAGAAGATAGGAAAGAGAAAGAAAGAGAGGGGGATAGAGAGAAAGAAGATTGGAGATAGAGAATGAGACCGAGAGACACAGTGACAAAGAGCGATAGTGACACAGAGACGGAGAGAGACTTATAGAGAGAGATAGAGACTACTAACCTTCATACAAGTGATACAATGATGTTTAATGTTAACATTCTGCGAAGTACCAGACTTGACCACCACATCGGTACCAACCACCGGGTTGTATTTAACGTGAGCTGTTCCTGATGCTGTCTGCTGAGGTTGACCAAATGCACCTGCAAATAAAAAATATAATTTTACAAGTTTTACTTCTTCACAATTATAAATATCACACAAATGATTGTTCCGAGGCAGGAATCAAACCCGCGACCTCTTGATCGGCAGTCCGTTACATAAACCACTCCACCACGAGGCTCGTCAACACAGGACGGGCCTCGTCGGACGTCCCAAATGTCCTTAAATATTCAATTACTTACCAGTATTATTAGAGAATAGTCCACCGGTGGCCAAACTATTGTTCTGTTGTCCAAATAGACCAGAGCCAGTCGCTGGAGTACTACCGAAGAGACCACCAGCAGTGGTGCCAGCAGCTGATGTGTTGCCGAAACCAAAACCTAGTAACAAATTATTAATATTATAATTGGGTATTTAAAAAAAAAAATCCGTGTGGTGACGGATTAAGAATACAAGTGTCACCCATTTCCTTTCCAGGATGCTGTAAAAGATAAGGGATATTGTACACAGATAACATCCTCTGTGAGAGATGGAAAACTCAATAATAAACTCTGTACCAACACGTCTGGTCAGCGCGGTATAGTAGAACATAATCCCTTACAAAGTGGAGGAGACCCGTGCCCAACAGTGGGACGTAAATGGGCTAGAGAGCTGATTTAAAAAAAGAGCGAGGTAAACTCGCACACTCAGTGTTCCGTGTTCCGTACCTACTTGACCGAAAAATATAAGTAACTGCATTCAAATTAAACTCAATCGAGTAACGATTGTGGTGGATAATTTGAATGCTACAAGCACGACCGCAATAAGCTCAGTTGGAAGAGCTTCGGAACGGTATTCCGAGGTCGTGGGTTCAAGTCCCGCTTGCGGCAATCACTTTTACCACCATAATTTAATTTATTAAGTAAAGCATAGCATGTCAATTGCAAAAACAAAAAATTACTTTAAACTTAAACCAACTTAATTTTGTAGTTACTACATTTCAGGTATTAAAAAAAACAACTAATACTTCATAAATTGGTATTAGTAGTTAAAAACACTTTTTTTTGTGATGACAAATTACAACTTTATATAATAGTCTTTTTACGTTTAAACGTTTATTGTCTCTCCGATAAAATCTTCGTTTAAACCTCCGATAAGTCATTATGAATAAGACCATTGGTCAATGCCAAATTTCAAGTCTCTAGGGCAACGGGATGTAACCTGTGAATTTTGACTCCCTAGCATAAGTTGAAAATTCTTAAAAATGGTCATAATTCGGTTATATCTTCTGAATGTGCAGATCTAAAATATCGATTGTATTTTTACACGCTTTATATTAGCTTCACTTGTATGTTTGTTTGTATGTTTGTAACCGACTCCTTTGGACGCTATTTTGACCCACTTTAAACGGTCAGATTCTATTCAAATTTTGCACACCTGTCAAAGACCGATGACAATGCAATAATTCGATTAAATAAAGCGTGTTTTTTAGTTTTTTTTAAACTATTTTTATTTGCAGCAAGGGACCGCGTAGATCTACATATCGTATGAGTTTCATGATGATATCTTCAGCCGTTGCTGAGTAAAAAAAGTTTGACGGACGAACACTAAAGTGAGACCATAAGGGTTTGTACGAAACCCTAAAAAGAAAAGGTTGAACTGACTTCATGCCTTTGAAATTTGAGGGTTTTCTTTGATTTCTTAGGAAATAACCATCACATCCTGACCTGGTGCCAATTTGACCACACGGAAACCAACAGTTTTAAACCAAATAAAACTTAAAAACAAAATAACTTAGTACAGTTAAAAGTTATGAGGTAAGTAACATAAAAAAAAATTAAAAAACATATAGGGGAATGGAGAACATCCTCCCTTTTTTGAATTCGGTTAAATTAATATCAAAATATGATTTAATTTCAAATTTTCCTAAAAGCTGAAATTATTTAGCATAAAAATGTGTACTAGAAACCATAATTTAAACTTAATTATTATCGCTAGAGTGCATTATCAGCTATAATTTCAAGTTTTCCTAGAACTTACCACTAGGTTTAGCCCCAAACGCTGACTGGTTTTGAGTATTCCCGAAGAGTCCAGTTGAAGGTGTCGCACCGAACAGTCCACCACCAGTAGATGTAGTGGCGCCAAAGCCGAACCCTGAGGTGGAAGCACCAAAGCCACTGGTCGAAGTAGACGCTGCGGTGTTCCCGAAAAGACCACCGGTGGTATTGTTCGCTCCGAAAAGACCTAGATGAGAATTTAAAGAAATTAATCAGGAAGAAAACGAAAATAAATCCTATACCAACACGCCCGGTCAGCGCGGAATAGTAGAAAATAATCCCTTCCAAAGTGGAGGAGGCCCGTGCCCCACAGTGGGACGGTAATAGTCTAGAGAGAGAGAGAGAAACAAGACGAGTTAACATAGATATGACGTCTGACAGAAGACTATGGAAGAAAAAGACATATTGCATCGACCCCAAACAATGGAATAAAGGGACGCCTCATTCATTCACGCAATCATTGGAACTGCTGATAGAATGTCCGTCTGTCACCAGTTATACTGAAATGTCTCTTACTCTCTTCATCCCATTTACGTCCCAATGTTGGGCACAGACCTCCTCCTTTTAGTTTTCCATGTCTAACAGAGGATGTCATCTGTGTATAATATTCCTTAGCTAACTTTTACAGCACCCTGTGAAGGAAATGAGATGGGAAGACTTATATTCTTAATTCGTCACCACAGAGATAACAAGCTTCTGGACTGAAGACTGCAAAATCCTTACCTCCTCCAGTAGTAGGTTGAGAAGTAGCTGTGGCCCCGAAGGCTGGTGGCGCTCCGAACGCACTAGTACCAGTTGTAGGTTTAAACCCACCAAATGGGGACGCAGCCGTTGTACTTGAATTGAAGGACCCTGGAAGAAAACCCAGATATTAAAATGACTTGAAAAATATCGGTCAAGTACAAGTGGTACTCGCACAAAAGATTCCAAACCGTTATAATTTTATGATATTTATCATACCGACCCCTAATAACACCAATATCTTGCCTTTTTATCGGTATAAGGATTACTTAAATGTCCAAATGCCCTTCTATCCAGCCTAGTATCATCTCACTGTTGGGCACAGGCCACTACACTTTGTGAGGAATTATCTTCTTTATATATATAAATCTCCTGTCACGATGTATGGATTCCTAAACTACTAAACCGATTTTAAATTTGATTTGCACACCGTGTGCAATTCAAAAATAGGATAGCTTACATTTAAATTTATAGTCGCAATATTATTTTATTACAAATTATTTGTCTACCCCTAACATTTGTATGGTAAAACAACGTTTGCCGGGTCAGCTAGTACTCTTTTATGCCGCGCTGTTCAGGCGTTTTTTCACAACGTTTATTATCGACTTTTCCGTTTCACAGAGGATGTTATCTGTGTACAATATCCCTTAGCTGTTACAGCACTCTGGGAAGGAAAATGTGTAGTGACACTTGTATTCTTAATTCCTAGCCACACGATTGAGCTAAAAGGCTGAAAATATGGTTAGTCCACTTATGAGCACTTATAAACCTAGAATACTTACCAAAATTGGTCGTAGCAGCTCCAAATGCTGGTTTTTGAAACATGATTGATAACTTACAATTACTTTAGCTGTCCAATGTCACTGATTTCTTCTTTTTAACCTAATTTAATCAAAAAATTTCATTTTCTCTTCTGTAACAAAAGAAAACATAAAATAAATATTCTGTAATTATTCAACATCCTCTGGTACCAAGCTAAGCTTATATGCTTATGTTATGTGTACCAGAATACGCATATACTACATGATACTACTTTTCTTTTGTAAATACATACTTATAATACATAAATGTACATAAATGTACTGTGCGTGGATCGAACCCGCGACTTTGTGAACGATAGTCTGTTACATGAACCTCTAGGCCACGAGGTACTTCAAACAAAAATCGGAACACAATACGAAGTAAAGAAAAATATATATAGAACAACAAAATGTTGCTGTATTTAGAAATCAAACCCTAACAAATTATAAAAAAAAAACAATCCTCTGGAACCACTCTATCTACTAAAAATACCGCATCAAAATCTGTTGCGTAGTTTTAAAGATATAAGCTCACATAGGGACATACATACAAAAATATCAACTTTGTTTTATCATAAGTAAATATTTACACTTTTCTGTTGTTAAAATACAAAATATACGCGCGATATATACTTAATAATAATGCGTATATCGCTTGCGTAAATACAATACACAGTTCTCATTTGCACTTACAATTCTCACTTGGTAATGTCCACTCTATAGTTTACATATCTCCTTATATATAAAATTCACGTGTCACAGTGTTAGGCCCGTATTTATAAATCGCTCTCAATATCGATCTTAATAGCGATCTCAACTGATACGCTCTCAAGATGCGCTCACGATCTTAAGTTTGACTGGAGAAGTCTGAGAATCGGCCAACATCTATTTTTCTAACCTTTTTTTTTTAGTATGGCAAAACAACGTTTGCCGGGTAAGCTAGTTATTACATAAACAAACTTTAGAACAGAAAGAAAGTCCATTATACCTAATACGTCACGAATGATTTTGTCAATTATAAGAATTATCGATTTTAAATCCTTAATATCTCAGTTATGAAATCATTTGTGAGGAAAATGTACGGGTGACGCATTGTGCAATATACTTTCTAAAAAAATAATGTAGTAGTTTTTAAATGTTGCACAATATAATATACACCAGGAGTGGCCAACAAGTCGATCTTGCGAGTGATGACGACATAGCCTATAGCCTTCCTCGATAAATGTACTATCCAACACTGAAAGAAATTTTCGGTAGCCTAAGATTAGCGCGTTCAAACCAACAAACTCGTCGGCTTTATAACATTATAGTACAGAAGTATCAGAGGCGTATTTACCCTAGGGCCATAGGAGCCATGGCCCAGGGCGGCCAGCCTGAGAAGGGCGGCGAAATATTCACGGACAGACTAATTATATTGGCCCGCGACGTCAAATCAAATGGCTGGAGGGCGCTAATTTTTTAAATACGCCTCTGAAAATTAAAGATATATGTAAATATCATAATTGTGACGAACTAAGTCTTTTTATATGTACCTACATATGTATATATTAGGTATATATTACGTCAGTATTGTACGGTTGCCTTTGGTCAGTTCAGTTAATAAATCAGTCTGTTGCTAACCGTTGTTATTTATTTACGTCTCACTGGCGACGAGCGTGTGTGTAACGAATAATCGCGTGTTCTATTTCAAGATGCCTATCGGAAAATTAGAACCTTTTAATTTGAGTTCTCAACAATGGCCAGCTTATATTCGTCGGGTGGAACAATATATAATATTGAACCAAATTGAAGATGACCGGAAAGTTCCAATGCTGATCACAATGGCAGGGGAAGCTACATACGCCCTGATGTGTGATTTATGTTCTCCTAGTTTTCCTAGTTTTAGTTTTAGTTTTTTAGTTTCACTAAAATTGATTTAAAACACGCTTACGAACAATGCTTAATATCACCGGACTCACAACCGTACACAGCGATCTCAACACATTTAGGCACGTTTGCATACCGCCGCACGCCTTACGGGCTATCGTGCGTGCCGGAAAAATTTCAAAAACTAATGGAGGAGACTCTTCGGGGGTTATCGGGTTGTGTGGTTTTTTGCGATGATATTTGCATAACGGGAAAAAGCCATGAGGACCACGTTAAAAACTTACGGGCTGTGTTAGAAAGATTGCGTACTATGGGGCTTACGGTCAAACTAAGTAAATGCAGTTTTTTACAAGATAGTGTAAAGTATTTGGGGTTTATTATCAAGAAAGATGGTTTACGACCAGACCCTAGTAAACTTGAGGCGATATCTAATGCCCCTAGACCGAAAAACATATCTCAGCTCAAGAGTTTTCTCGGTATGTTGAATTATTATGGGCATTTTATACCTAATTTGAGCACTTTGCTCCACCCTTTGCATAATTTATTAAGAAAGGATGTCAGCTGGAAATGGGATTCTAACTGTGAACGTACTTTTAAGGAGGCAAAACAAACCCTTCTTAGTGATCGAGTGCTAGCGCACTACGAGGAGGGTCGCGAGTTAGTTTTGTCAGTAGACAGCAGCGCTTACGGCCTAGGGGCGGTGCTCGCGCATCGATACCCGGATGGAAGTGAGCGCCCTGGGCCCTGAGTCGGGTATTTCAACGGTGTCACAACTGTACCATTATTGTACCATTATGGTGCAATAGTAAAGTTTTTGGTAGTCTACTATTAATGTGTCGTCATAACGACTTCATCATTGTCTTACAATTGTCAAAGTGACATAAATTGCTAGTCTCGTACACAACTGCTTCACAATTGCAATTCAATGACTGAAATGTTTCGGTAGTCTGCTATTTTGAATTTGACAGTAATATTTTTAAATTGTCCTGTGTCGACAGATTGCCATAAATAAAAAATAGATAGATAGAAATATTAGAAATTGTTCTTTGTAATTTATTGCAATTTACTAATCTCCTAAACTTCACATTGCTTTTTATACTAATAAATAGTATGTACAAATATATTTAAACGAAGTCTAGCATGATTAAATGTTTAAATTTATTAGTAGTTTTTCGAAAATCACTTCAACTAACGCATTTTTTAAAAACGGCAACACATGCATACCATTCTAACACAATCCATAGATAAAAGAGACCGAAAATTCAATGCATAGATAAAAGAGATCGACAATTCTATTACCATTGAAAGACCGTTATGACGGCATATAGCAGACTACGGATATTTGACTTCAATTGCAACGGTATCGTACCGGTATTGTGCCGGTATGACAATTGTTCCAAAATAGTGGACTTGAGCACCAGTTAGTTGTGTGTCACGCACGCTAAACGCGCCTGAACGGAACTATAGTCAACTTGACAAAGAGGCATTAGCGATTTTTTTCGGTGTGACTAAGCACCACCAGTATTTATTTGGCAGGCATTTCACTCTACGTACCGATCACCAGCCGCTGGCTTATATTTTTGGTAATAAAGCAGGCATCCCTCAGACTGCAGCCAGTCGTCTGCAGCGGTGGGCGGCGCGACTGGCGGCATACGATTATACAATAACATTCGTTCGTTCGGCAGATAACGGTCCTGCTGACGCATTATCGCGCTTACCACTGGCCTTGTTAGATGGGACAAGCGATGGTGTGGATTACCTAAATTTGGTGGAGGATAGTTTGCCCATATGTTTTACTGATGTTGCGAAAGAAACGGAACGAGATCCATTGTTAAGTAAAATGAAGGGGTATGTTTTGTTTGGGTGGTTGTCGGTGCCTTCCTGTGACGCAGAAAAGGCGTTTTTCGATAGGAAACAGGATTTAGTCATTACACAGGGCTGTTTAATTTTCAAATATAGAATAGTAGTCCCCCCTTCGCTACGTAAAAAAGTTTTGTATGAAATACACGAAGGACATTTGGGCATGAACAAAATGAAGAGTTTATCAAGGAGCTATGTTTATTGGCCCAGCATGGACAGTGAAATTGAGGAGACGTGTCGAGCTTGCGAGGCGTGCCAGTCAGTACGCGACGCGCCACCGCGGGCGCGGCTGCACCCGTGGGAATTCCCGCTGCACCCGTGGCAGCGTATCCATGCTGACTTCGCCGATTGTGCGGGGACGCGGTATCTGATAGTGGTCGATGCGCACTCCAAATGGATAGAGGCCGTGCCTATGCGGGGCACAGACGCGAAAGCTACTATTCGGGCGTTTAGGAACATATTTGCACAATTTGGTTTACCAGCACAACTAGTGACTGATAACGGACCGCCGTTCTCCTCGGTTGAATTTAAAAGATATTGTGATATAAATTGTATTAAACACGTGACTTCCGCCCCCTATAGGCCGCAAGGTAACGGTGCAGCGGAAAATGCCGTGAAAACCATCAAAAAGACGATTAAAAAAGCGTTACATGAGGGCGATGATGTACAAGCGGCATTAAGCATATTCCTCTTCCAATATCGTAATTGCGAGCACGCCACGACGGGTGTTTCCCCAGCAGTCGCATTGCAGGGACGACGCCTGCGTAGTCGATTAGACGCCTTGCGGCCTGATGTCGCTGAAGTAGTGCGTACAGCACAAGAGCGACGTGTGGCACGTGATGTAGGTGTTGTGCGAAAATTGGAAATAGGTGATAAAGTTCTCGCTCGCAATTACTCGGTAAGGGGGGGAAAATGGGCAGAAGGTAAAATTTCTAAAGTGACTGGACCGGTTTCTTATAAGGTAGCTGTGGATGATGGCGTAGAATGGCGTAGGCATGTAGATCAAGTGGTGCCAGTTGAGAACAAGAACAGATTTTCATTGTCACGAGTGAGCTCAGGGGCTGTCCCCAAATATAAAACGAGCGACTTAGGTAGACAGGAAGAAGAGAATGAAATTTGGGATGACGCGGCCGGTGGTGAAGGTGATGAACTCCAACCGACAGAGCCTCAAGTCTCTGTGGCCTCCGCGGGTCGCACTATCACACAAGGCAGCTCTCAGGAGTCATCGCCTGCACCACCAAAGGCGTCTGACCGAGCACTGCGTGCTCAAAATCGGGACAAGCGTTTACGCTTGTGTTAATTAACTTAGAGTAAACGAGTTAGTAGCGAGACACTAATTTATGGTGTTATTACATGTCTTTACTTTTTCCTTTATGTAATGTACTTGTATAGCTATACAATTAAAGTAAGGAGAGATGTGACGAACTAAGTCTTTTTATATGTACCTACATATGTATTAATATTACGTCAGTATTGTACGGTTGCCTTTGGTCAGTTCAGTTAATAAATCAGTCTGTTGCTAACCGTTGTTATTTATTTACGTCTCAATAATAACACATAGGATATACATATATCATCACGATAAAACACAAGGAGCGGAGCAGTAACTATAATTATATGAATTTCCGGGCGCGTTAGTCATATAAGGAAAAACTCGACATAGGGCCACAGTTTGACGGGTAGCAAGGCGCAAGACACATTCCATAACCTGGTTTCATTATTGATAGATACGCACCAAATTAATAAAAGCGTGTTAATAAGTAAAGAAGATTACGCTACACAATATTGCACAATATTATAGAAAGTTTCTAACAAATGTGAAATGAAATGAAACATCTATGACGTCTAGATACACTACGTACCTATTTGTATTGAAATTTTAATGTCATGTCACACACACATATGTGATGTCACACACAGATAAGGGAAGTCAGTTTCTACTCAGTAAGGCAGCATTTAGGGTAAAGTAGCTCCATGTCTCGACGATCCTCGTGGTTGAGTGGTTCATGTAACAGACTACCGATCAAGACGTCGCGGGTTCGATTCCCGCTCGGGACAATCATTTGTGTGATATTTACTTTTGTGTTTGTACTGCGTCTGTGTGTTTACTATGTATTATAAGTATGTATTTACAAAAGAAAAGTAGTATATCCGTATTCTGGTACACATAACACAAGCATATATGCTTAGCTTGGGACCAGAGGATGTTGTGTAAAATGTCCATGAATATTTATTTTATTTATTTATGTCTACCCCCATTGTTGCTGGGCAAGGCTCATTGCCATTCTCCATGTGGTGACGGATTAAGAATACAAGTGTCACCACTCCATCTCCTCCAAAGGGTGCTGTAAAAGCTAAAAGATATTGCACACAGATAACATCCGCTGTGAGAGACGGAAAACTCGAAAATAAAGTATAATGATCATAATCTCTCCCAAAGTGATGGGGGCCCGTGCCCAACAGTGGGACGTAAATGGGCTGGAAAGGAGAAGGAGGAAAACCACACATAAAATGTCTTTCACACACACGTGTATAGTCTATGTCTACATCACTCAGTCGACTTTAAGCCACTTACATATCTGTGTGAGTGAAATATGTATCTATGTGTGTGTGAAATATGTATCTATGTGTGTGTGAAATATGTATCTATGTGTGTCTATGATACAGGCTATACGTTATATGAAACGTCATTATTGTATGAAGTACGATTTAGCCAGGCTAAAGTTACTTGTCCTCTATTTTAAACGTCAACCAACCATCTGGGATATCAATGAAATAGAATCGAAATACAATGTAATCCAAGGTAGCAAAATTAAAAAATATGTACCATGGATTGAAAAAACAGCCACTATTATCAATAAATAGCTTTTGCCTGCGACTAAACATGGAATTTAGACAATTTTCCTGGTACCCTTTACAGCCCATTTACGTCTCACGGTTGGGCACGGGCCTCCTCCACTTTTGGGAGGGATTATGGTCTACTGTACCACGCTGACCAGGCGTGTTGGCACAGGGTATATTTTCGAGTTTTCCGTCTTTCACGGTGGATATTATCTGTGTGCAATATACCTTAGCTGACTTTTACAGCACCCTTGGGAGGAGATGGGGTGGTGACACTTGTATTCTTAATCTTTTCTTTTCCTGGTTATTGCAACATTAATATTGGAATATTTATTTAATTAACAGTTCCGCTAAGTTTCTAACGCCGGTTCTTCTCAGCAGATTGCGTCCTGAACCAATGGTAGGGAAAAAAAATTGGACATGTCATAAGCACATAATCTATCTAATCTAATATATAAAATTCACGTGTCACAGTGTTAGTTACCGTACTCCTCCGAAACAGCTTGACCGATTCTTCTCAAATTTTACATACATATTCAGTAGGTCTGAGAATCGGCCAACATCTAATTTTCAAACTTTTTTTTTAGTATGGCAAAACAACGTTTGCCGGGTCAGCTAGTCTAATATATAAAATTCCCGCGTCACAGTGTTAGTTACCGTACTCCTCCGAAACGGCTAGACCGATTTTTATGAAATTTTACATGCGTATTCCGTAGGTCTGAGAATCGGCCAACATCTATTTTTCAAAATTTTTTTTTTTTAGTTTGGCAAAACTATATTTGCCGGGTCAGCTAGTTTTTCTATAAAATTATGTATACTGTCATTTTTCACTACTACTGCCTACCACTGCCTATTGGTCGCAGCTATCCAACACAAAAATAATTTTTCAATTTACACGACTAATTCCTTACTTAATAACAGCATAATAATATTAGTAGGTACTATTTTATTCCAACAAATTACAAACATTTTTACATAGTTTTATTTTTGTTTGGAATAGAATTGGAATAAAATATGTTGGAATAGAATTGGCACAAAGTCGACCTTTGTTATTTACTTTAGCCCCCTGCCCCTCAATCTTATCTAATACCAACTATGACGTAATTTATAGATAGCCCATTAAGGCATTGTTTATGTATTATTTTTTCTTATCTATTGAAAAAATTGCAAAAGGAAATTGCAACTTTTGTAAATATTATTGTTTATTTGTTTACTTTTAAAACAGAAAAAAATTGGTCAAGTGCGAGTGGGACTCGCGCACGAAGCGTTCCGTACCATTATCTATGCAACATAAGGCAACGTTATTAGTATCGAGCAAGAAACGGTAAAAAAAATCAGTTTTTTGTATGGGAGCCCCCCTTAAATATTTATTTTATTTTTAGTATTTGTTGTTATAGCGGCAATAGAAATACATCATCTGTGAAAATTTCAACTGTCTAGCTATCACCGTTCTTGAGATACAGCCTGGTGACAGACGGACGGACGGACGGACGGACAGCGAAGTCTCAGTAATAGGGTTTCCGTTTTTACTCTTTGGGTACGGAACCCTAAAAAAATAGACAGAAATTAAAACTTTCGCATGCGTGAATCATGCTTTAGGTATGTATAATACCTACACAAAATTTATTGCGCATTTGGCATTGCAAAACATTGCAAAAGACTGTTCAGTAAGCAGAATAAATAATTTACCTAGTACATATCAGAAAAAAAGAACAAATAAAAAAATAAAAAATACACCCTGGCTTGGCATGTAAACAATCAAATTCTAACCTCAATTAATTGTTCTAATAAAATAAAACACTAATTAACCCAGCATTGTTCCTGTAATTAGCGTAACGATTAGCGTTAAATTTAGCGGAATATGCAACGAAAATTTTAAAGTTATAAATAAAAAACAACAAAAACTTAGAAAGAAGGTCGAATATAAAAATGGTGTTCTTTTTTTTCCAAGACATTATTTACAAATTCGTAACCTAAAAAAAAGAATACATTATTTTAAAATTAAATGCGTTATTTAATTAAAAAAGAGGCTAGAAAATTATTTTGCAACTGTACGTATAGAGAACACTGATAAATTTATTAAAATAAAGAAGAGCGGTTACACCATTCAAACCAAGTTCACGGGGGATTCAAGTAAATTGTTATCAAATTATACTTACAATGGATTAACATCAGCAGCAATTTAAACAGTAATTATAATGTAAACTTATTCAACAGGAACATTTATTTTTGGCACTGAACGATAAATGAAATTATCGAGATAAAATTGAAAACTACGCAAATCCCAAACACAATCCGATTTGCACTGTCCACAGTGTAATGTGTAATGAACATGGTGATTTTATACTTAAGTTACTCTGTGGTATATAGAAAAATCTCTGTGGTAGAATTACCCCGTTTTCCAATGGCAGAGCATAATGCGACTCAGTGCACAATGCTGACGCTTAATATCGTGAATTTGTTTTAAAATGCGCCAGCAGAGAGCGCTAAATTCAGTATTTTAAAAAAATTCTAATTTAAACATTGTATTTACATTATATGTGTGGAATATAAAAAAGTCATTGTTTATACCTTCATCCATACTTATATTTATTTATTTTTTAACACAGCTTGAATTAATTTTGAATATTCCCAGAAAACTCCGACGAAAAGAAAGACTTAAATTTTTTTTAACAATAAATAATATTACTAACGGTAATATATAAATAAAATTTCAATCAATGCCAATTTAAAGAAAAAATACTTGTTCATTTTCTGTCGCTTGGATTGCACGCATCACTTTTGAGAGTGCTCGATTGTGCGATGCGGATGCTGTAATTGGAACACAACGTTGACCATTGTGCCGCATAATGCGCTATTGTGCGCTGGGCCCTGAGTCGGGTATTTCAACGGTGTCACAACTGTACCATTATTGTACCATTATGGTGCAATAGTAAAGTTTTTGGTAGTCTACTATTAATGTGTCGTCATAACGACTTCATCATTGTCTTACAATTGTCAAAGTGACATAAATTGCTAGTCTCGTACACAACTGCTTCACAATTGCAATTCAATGACTGAAATGTTTCGGTAGTCTGCTATTTTGAATTTGACAGTAATATTTTTAAATTGTCCTGTGTCGACAGATTGCCATAAATAAAAAATAGATAGATAGAAATATTAGAAATTGTTCTTTGTAATTTATTGCAATTTACTAATCTCCTAAACTTCACATTGCTTTTTATACTAATAAATAGTATGTACAAATATATCTAAACGAAGTCTAGCATGATTGAATGTTTAAATTTATTAGTAGTTTTTCGAAAATCACTTCAACTAACGCATTTTTTAAAAACGGCAACACATACATACCATTCTAACACAATCCATAGATAAAAGAGACCGAAAATTCAATGCATAGATAAAAGAGATCGACAATTCTATTACCATTGAATGACCGTTATGACGGCATATAGCAGACTACGGATATTTGACTTCAATTGCAACGGTATCGTGCCGGTATTGTGCCGGTATTGTGCCGGTATGACAATTGTTCCAAAATAGTAGACTTGAACACCTGATTGGAAAACGGGGTCTACCACAGATTATAAAATACAAGCATCACCTCTCCTCTATTATCTACTCTACTGATAATGGCGGAAAAGCAAGAAAAGCGGCAATCGCTTTCGTAATTCGTAGTCATTGTTTTGTTAAAATAGAATTAAAATGGATAAAATGATAAATCCCAAAAAAGAGAAGGATTCTATTTATGAAATATACCGAGCATGTCGACTTTGTGGTGGCGGTGCGGGTTATAAAATGCCCATAATTCAAAATATTGTGGAACTCGATGGGAACGACGTAGAATTAAAACAAAAAATCCGTGATTGTGTGCAAATTGAGGTAATATAATCAAAAATATTAATAATCAACCCGTTTAAGATATATTTACAATATTTTAGTATATAGTTACAGTTATAAAACGTATTAATTCTCTTAAAAATTCCTTTTTTATTTTTATGCTTGTTGGCATACAAACAATCTAGCACAAGCGTATAATATTATCATTTACTTTAATTTTTGTATATTATTTAAGTATTTAATCAATCTTTTGGACCATATATGTGTTCAAAAGTAATATATTAACATTGCGATTTTTTTTAAAATATTATTTTAGGTTATGTTACAATTTCTTCTGTTTTATCGAATTGTGTCTTATTAATATGGCAAGACTTTCAAGCTAAGAGGTACATATGCTAAATATGTTGTTAATTTCGCTTGGAGATGCATAATTTCACATATTTTCTTATTGGACCGATACCACAAACAATTCAGTCATAATACCTTATTATATTGGGCATATGCCAGAGCTGTCTTCTGCCTACTAAAAGCCTTGGGCACATCAGAACATGTGCCAAGTTATAAGATTTATGGTCTTATTCATAATGACTTATCGGAGGTTTAAAAGTTCGCTAAAATGTGTTTGCGAAAATTGTCAAAACTTGTTATTCATAATAGCCTTTTTACGCTAAAACGTCGATTATTTCTCCGATAAAATCTCCGTTTAAACCTCCGATAAGTCATTATGAATAAGACCATTAATATTTAGTGAAATATGATACACTAAGTTGACTACAATCGTTGCAAGGCCCTGGGCATCGTGACTTGAAAATTGTGGTCAATACTTAATAAATCAAATTGTGGTGGAAAAAGTGATCACCGCAAGCGGGACTTAATCCCACGACCTCAGAATACTGTTCCGTAGCTCTGCGAACTGAGCTTATTGCGGTCGTGCTAACAGTAACCAATTAGACCACCACAACTGTCACTCTATTGAGTTTACATCGCATTTTGACGTACAACGCCATCTATCGAGAATGTTTTGCAACAATCTCGACTAGCCACCTAGTATTCGTTACAGAATACAATTGGGCTGAAAATAATGCCGCGACTTTTATTACTAAACTAATTTATTAATTTTGCAATTGACTTGCTATGCTTTTACTTAATAAATCAAATTGTGGTGGAAAAAGTGATCACCAATCAACAAATTGGTTACTGTTAGCACAACAGTAACCAATTAGACCACCACGATGAAATGAAATGAAATGAAAAATCATTTAATCACGTAGACATAATTTTTCAGAAAAATTATGTGCTTATGACATGTCCAATTTTTTCACGATCGTCACTCGATTGAGTTAACATCGCATTTTGACGTACAACGCCATATATCGAGAATGTTTTGCAACTATAACAACCATCTAATTTGGCTACGGAACGGTATACCGAGGTCGTGGGTTCAAGTCCCGCTTGCTGTGATCACTTTTTCCACCACAATTTGATTTATTAGATAAAGCATTGCAAGTCAATTGCAAAATTAATAAATTACTTTATAATATTGGATAAATATTGTACTTTTCAGGTTACACAAGATGATAAGATGCCTCCACTAATATGTGAGCTATGCGTCGACAAAGTGAATGATTTCTATGAGTTTCTTGAGATGTGTCGACAAATTAACACACGTACTAGACTCAGATTAGGTCTACCGCCGCAAGCACTGTCTAGAGGAACTGTAAGTTTATAGTATATATATAATATAGTATATAATAATATAAATATACTAGCTGCCCCGGCAAACATTGTTTTGCCATACAATTCTGTGTAAAAATCAACAACAAAAAATTTCATCAAAATCGGTCCAGCCAATTGTGAATCTGAACCATCCTCAAACCCCCTTGAATACACACAACAAATTTATAGATAGAGTTGTTCAAGAAAATTGCTTTTTTGTATAACTTGTTAAGGTGTGGTTTATGAATTCCACATTTACGAAGTTGCGGGTAACAGCTTAAACTACGTTCATGTAACGGAATACCGTTCACAAGGTCGCCGGTTCGATTCCCACACGGCACAATCATTTGTGTGATATTTATAATTGTCATACAAATGTTTTTACTGTGTCTGTGTGTTTACTATGTATTATAAGTATGTATTTACAAAAGAAAAGTAGTATATGTAGTATATCCGACAATATCCGTATTCTGGTACACATAACACAAGCATATAAGCTTAGCTTGGGACCAGAGGACGTTGTGTGAAGTTTCCCATGAAGATTTATTGTTTTCTTCTTTCCAGGTAGATGCAGGTGATTGTATTCTAGGTTTGACTGAACCGGTGTTTGTCGAAGACTCGGATAGTGAAGCGAAAACAAAGAAAGTAGGACCAAAATCTAAAGCTAAAAAAGATCCCGTTGTTAAAGTTAAGGTGAGTGGTTTTATTGTTTTTAGGGGTTCAGGTAAGGAATTAGTGTCCTACCGAAAGTTCGGTTTCGGCCAAAAATCATGTTTCGGCGGCTGTTTTGGTTTCGGCCAAAATCTGCCGAAACTTTTGTTGAAACCGAAACTTGTGTCGCAGTTCACGCACACTCTCGCTCGCCTAACTTCGTTTCTCGCGGCAACGCTTTGACGGCCCCGTTCGGGAATTATGAGAACATAATTTAAAAAAATAATAAAAATGTTTTAATATATTTTTAAATTATATTAAATAAATGATTCCAACAAACTTAATATACTTTGTCTCCATTTTTTGCCCTAATTAATGCAAAATAATAAGTAAAATGCACCAAATTTCAGTATTTTGAGAAATTTTATACTTAACTACGACCAAACATTTGGTTTAGGCTGTAAAACCAGTTTCGGTCGGACACTATAAGGAATCCTTGTTTGCGAGTCTAACTCGTACATGATCGGTTTTAAGGGTTTCCTACGAAAAAACCCTTCTAGTCTAACTTCAAGGTCACAAAAAAGAATCATTAAAATCACTTCGCCCAATTAAAAGTTATCAGTCAACGGATACATTTAGCAATTTTAAATGAATATTGCAGATTTGCGAGTTATATGTCCAGTGAGAGTTTATAAGTTAGAGTAAGTCCTGAGCTACTCTCTTTTTTAGTGTCCGGGAAACTGGAAATATCTCATCCATCGAAGGTGGTATCCAAGTCTGTTTGGATGTTGCTGCAGTCTATGACTGTACGCCTTTTCTTTATTTCTTCCCAGACCATTCTGATGCCAAGTTTTTTGTGTAGTCTCTCATTGGTGATGTACCAAGGTGCATCTACAAATATAAAACAGAACGTATAGTTTTTTGAAGTTGATTAATAAAAATTTAGAGGGAATAGATTACTGTTATTCTTTTATATTATAGGTGGAGAGTTTGCAAGAGAGACGTTCAAGTTTAACGAAGAAAAGAGATCCAACTCCTCCTAGGACAACGAGAAATAAGAGTAAAGATGACGATTTGCCACTAAAAAGTCTCAAGGTAAGATTATATTTCAATTGCTTTTAGGTTGCCAGTCAGTCAGCTTTGTTTAATAGATTGAGGCCCACAGACATATCAGATAGTGTGTACGTAGTCAATCTTAATGTCAAGTAAATTTAGCGTGGCTAAATCATACTTCAGGGTCTAATAAGATATCGTTTTATTTTTTTACAATGTCCTCTGGTCCCAAGCTAAGCTTATATGCTTGTGTTATGTGTACCAGAATACTGATATACTACATATACTACTTTTCTTTTGTAAATACATACTTATAATACATAGTAAACACACAGACGTAGTACAAACATTTGTATGACAATTATAAATATCACACAAATGATTGTTCCGTGAGTGAATAGAATCCTCGACCTTTCGAACGGCAGTCCGTTACATGAACCACTCAACCACCAACCCCGTTAAAGATAGATGTCAAAGATTGATGTATAGGTTGCTTTCCAATTAATACAAAAAGTGACGCAGTGTAACGCAGTGCTCGATAAAGCGCTTTCCATCAACGACACTGTGGAACACAGCCGTACACTGTTCGACACTCGAAAAAGTGGTGTTTGACAGATGCTTAGCAAGAATTACCAACAAATAAGAGAAGAATTCTTTTCTCTACTTATGAGTTTTAATTATTTAGATTGGTAGATTCGATTCGATTTACGGTAGATTCTAGTAGTATTATTTGAGATTATTAAATTGAGCTTGTCTGTTACTGCTAATTAAAATTTCATAAAAATGTTCAAATGTAAATATTGCACTATTGAAGTGAGACCTGATAATGTGGCGAAACATGGTTGCTTTATAAATAAAAGTGAGATATTCATAGATGATGATAACAATTTCTTCTACGACGGTGATAATAAGTTTTTTGTGTGCACTCTAGTGTTATTTTGAGACAACTAGCTGTTTCATTTAAACTTTTACACAGTGTTTGGCAGTGTTTCACAATGTAACGCAGAATCCCTCTGTGTTAACTAAATGGAAAGCAACCATAGTTTTCGCAAACTACAAACGTCATTTGTACAAGAAATAAAACAAGTATTCAATTTGGAAGAGAAGATCTGTCTATGGGTAATATTAACCTGTGACGTGTACCATAGACACACATAGATACATATTTCACGTACACATAGATAGATAAGTGGCTTCAAGTCGACTGAGTGATGAAGACTTACGGTCTTATTCATAATGACTTATCGGAGGTTTAAACGGAGGTTTTATCAGAGAGATAATAAACGTTTAAGTGTAAAAAGACTATTATAAATAAATAAATAAATAAATATTCACGGACATTTCACACAGCGTCCTCTGATCCCAAGATAAGCTTATATGCTTGTGTTATGGGTGCCAGAATACGGATAGAATACATATACTACTTTTTTTTGTAAATACATACTTATAATACATAGAAACACCCAGACGCAGAACAATAACAATAACTAGACTATAAGTGTACGGCCAGAGTGCACGCTCTATTCGAGCGTCGGGCGGGGCGGGGAAGAGCGGTCGAAAGCGCGTTCTTTAAGTGGCCTCAGTGCACGCTCAGCGTTTGTGGTGGCGGTCGTTTGTGTCGATCATGTCTGCGTCGTACGATATTATTGATATGTATTTAGAAGAAAAATTAAGTAGTTTTGCTAATTGCTAAGTAATTGCTAATTCCCTCCACACTCTTGCTTTAACTATTCTGTTCTTATATAAAGAATGCGAAGATAACCATATTTCAGGTTTATTTTGTATTTCTGAAATTATTTCTTCAAACAACATCCTTCAAGAACGCTCGTATCACCGCTGCAAAACACAAACTGGTTTGAACTTGCACGCGACGCCCCGCTCGACGCAAACAAGCCCGCAGCTGCCCACGCTCCGCTCGGCCGGCACTCAGGACGGCCACTACGGGTAGCACGTGTTTAACATGAACGCTGCACGCTCCTCCCCGCCCGACGCTCGAATAGAGCGTGCACTCAGGCCGTACACTAATAGTATGACATTTATAAACATCACACAAATGATTGTCCGAGGCGGGAATTTTAAACCTCCGATAAGTCATTATGAATACGACTAATAGATTATACATCTGGTTTAGTCCGATGTTTCGGAGAATTTTCAGTCATCATGTTATCTGAAGTCTGTAAATCATGGTTTTTTTAATGATGAATATTTTGACAGAAAGAGAACGTGGAAGAGAGATCCAGTCGTCAGAGGAAGAAAGAGAGTACTCCTCCTCGTATCACCAGGAATACAAGTAGAGAAGATGATATAACACTTGATAATATTATGGTAGTGTGTTTAATATACATATGGTGACGGATTAAGAATACAAGTGTCACCACCCCATCTCCTCCCAAGGGTGCTGTAAAAGTCAGCTAAGGGATATTGCACACAGATAACATCCTCTGTGAGAGATGGAAAACTCAATAATAAACTCTGTACCAACACGTCTGGTCAGCGCTAGTGTTGCCGATCGATAGTCGACTATCGATTATTAATCGATAGTTTATCGATAGCCAACCAATCGTAAGACTATCGATCTATCGATAGTACTATAGACTATCGGTCTATTGATAGTATCGATAGCACAGAATAAGGCAATACTATCGAATGAGTACATATCGATAGTTTGTTATTAACGAACTGTAATACTATCGATACTATCGATAGTATTGTACTCATTCGAGAGTATTGCCTACTATCGATATGGTACATGATTTTCGATGTAAACTATCGATTGTTTTACTATCGATAGTTCGGCAACACTAGTCAGCGCGGTATAGTAGAACATAATCACTCACAAAGTGGAGAAGGCTCGTGCCCAACAGTGGGACGTTAATGGGTTGGAAAAGGAGTTGATGATATAACAATCCTTATCCTTACTAATTTATAAAAGCGAAAATCGGAATTAGATTTAGAACTAAAAATGTTGACGAGCTTATATTATGTTAATGTGTGTAACCAAACCATAGTCCGATTTAAAAGAACTGTACAACGCCATTTATCGAGTGATATGGTAAACTTCTGTTTCTTTCCTTTTAAAGAAATTAAACCTTAAATTTCTAAATTTCACGCGTACCAAGTCGCGGGCAACAGCTACTCTAATATATAAAATTCTCGTGTCACAATGTTAGTTCTAGAAAGAAAGAAAGAAAGAAAGTTTTATTTTCCCAACAGCGTTTACAATATATAAATACACAAAACAAAAAAATAAGTAAAACAAAATTAGTAAGTAAAACAAATTGGTCAAGTGCGAGTCGGACTCGCGCACGAAGGGTTCCGTACCATTATCTATGCAACATAAGGCAACGTTATTAGTATCGAGCAAGAAACGGTAAAAAAATCATGTTTGTTGTATGAGAGCCCCCCTTAAATAATTATTTTATTTTATTTTTAGTATTTGTTGTTATAGCGGCAATAGAAATACATCATCTCTGAAAATTTCAACTCTCTAGCTATCACCGTTCTTGAGATACAGCCTGGTGACAGACGGACGGACAGCGAAGTCTCAGTAATAGGGTCCCGTTTTTACCCTTTGGGTACGGAACCCTAAAAAAAGCTTATAAATAATAGCTTGCTGGAAAAAATGGAACGCTGCTCAGCGGCCGTATTATGAGTTCTTATTCCCAGGCCGTTTACGCCGTGAATGGAACTGCCCGGCAAATTCGTAATATGAACATAACTCCCAGCCATCCAGTTCGCTAAAACAGTCATAGATTAATATGTTTATAGAGAAGGTACAACTAAAAGTTTAAGTACTAACTAACATTTTTCAACTAAATGTTTTATGTTTACCATAATACATAATTTAGTCAGGCAGTGTACGGCCTGCCTGGAACTTGCATGATTTTTAAAAAGCTCATAATACGCCCGCAGCTATTGTTGTGAGATGGAAACGTGACCATCACACAACGTTGATTTTCAGCAGCGTCCATATGTTACTCTGTCATCTGTCGGACCGTCGCGCGTCGGACGACAACAGAAGGATGATATGAATTATTTCGTAAAAAAAATATTAACAACATAAAACAAAACACACAATATACGATACACTGAAAACAAAACCAAGTTCTAGTCTGTTCTAGTTGGTTTTCATTTTTTTTTTCCAGACTTCTCCTAAGACTTTGATAGCAGCTCCAAAGTCCATATTAAAAAAAGACAGCAGTTATAAGGTAATGTATAAATTTTCCCATTATACATTTAACTACCAGCCTGTTGCCCGCGATTTTGTACGCGTGGAATTTTAGAAAAATTTCCCCGTTTATTTGCAACATTTTTCACTGCTGATTCTCTCCTATTAGCCGTAGCGTGATGTTATATAGCCTAAAGCCTTCCTCGATAAATGTACTATCTAACACTGAAAGTATTTTTTAAATTGGCCCAGTGGTTCCTGAGATTAACGCGTTCAAACGAACAAACAAACTCTTCAGCTGTATAATATTAATATCCCTATTAATATGTTACGCTTTTCCGCTTAAACCTCTCAACCGATTTTGATGAAATTTGGCACAGACAATCTTTAGACCCTGAGAAAGGACATAGGCTACCTTTTATTGAGGAAAAAAAGGGATGAAAAGTTTTCTAAATTTCACGCGGAAGGAGTCGCGGCTAGTAGAAAATAAAGCTTTGTTTGGTTTGTTTGTTTGAACGCTCTAATCTCAGGAACCACTGGTCCGATTTGAAAAATTCTTTCAGTGTTTGATAGTACATTTATCCGGGAAGGCTTATAGGCTGTATAACATCACGCTACGACCAGTAGAAGCGAAGCAGTAGTTAAAAATGTTGCAAAAACGGGGAAAACTTTCTAAATTCCAGACGGACGGAGTCGCGGGCAACAGCTATATCAGTATAGATTTTTATATATCATATTGATAGATACGTACTGAAATAATAAAGGCGTGTTAAAAATTACAGAAAGAAGAAGAAAAAGAGAGATCCAGTCATCAGAGAAAGAAAGAGAGTACTCCTCCTCGTATCACCAGGAATACAAGTAGAGAAGATGATATAACACTTGATAATATTAAGGTAAAAATGAAAATAGCCATGGCATATTTTGAATAATAAATAAATATTCATGGACATTTCACACAACATCCTCTGGTCCCAAGCTAAGCGTTATATACTTGTGTTATGTGTACCAGAATACGGATATACTACATATACTACTTTTCTTTTATAAATATATAGTAAACACACAGACGCAGTACAAACATTTGTATGATAAATATAAATATCACACAAATGATTGTCTCGTGCGGGAATCAAACCCGTGACTTCGTGAACGGCAGTCCGTTACATGAACCACTCAACCACGAGGCTCGTTATTCCAAGGTCATGGGTTCAAGTCTCGGTTGCAGTATGATTATTTTTCCAATATACGTAAGAACACCTGTTACGCAATACGTTCAGACATGTCTAAACTTATTGCGTCGCGTCGGTCAACTGAAATTAGAAAATTCAGTTGCGCCACGTCCCGTGCAGGCGCATGATCAAAGATACCGACTATGGAGGGTAGAAGTAAGGAGGACCACCTTAGTGTATAAAAAAGTGTCCGCTGAAAGGCAGCAAATTAAGGTGGCGCCATAGTAGCAAGTGGAAGAATTTTAAAAAGAGCGCCACAAATTATTAAAAAGGAAGGAAAAACTTCCGCTTTGTTACAGAGCGGTTTTTAGGGTTCCGTACCCAAAGGGTAAAAACGGGACCCTATTACTGAGACTTCGCTGTCCGTCCGTCCGTCTGTCACCAGGCTGTATCTCAAGAACGGTGATAGCTAGAGAGTTGAAATTTTCACAGATGATGTATTTCTGTTGCCGTTATAACAACAAATACTAAAAATAAAATAAAATAAATATTTAAGGGGGGCTCCCATACAACAAACATGATTTTTTTACCGTTTCTTGCTCGATACTAATAACGTTGCCTTATGTTGCATAGATAATGGTACGGAACCCATCGTACGCGAGTCCGACTCGCACTTGACCAATTTTTTTAAATTATTATATTGTATAGACAAACATGACTATGAAATAAAATTATAGGGTGTTTTTAAGTACCCCAAATATTTGTAAATAGCAAATAGAAAATAGTATTAAAGAATTACCGCAACAGTAGCACACTTCACTCTGCTTATAACTGCTACATTCATATCATTCATCTTGCTACACTAGCGCTATTTCGGTGAGTGTTAGTTGCTATTTACAAGTGGACACTTTATGGACTGATCCCCCATACAAGATATTCCTCCTTACTGCTACCCTCCATAATACCGACAAAAAGGGCTATCTCTATCTCTTTCACAATGTCGGAGCGGCAACGTGCATCAAATATACTTCGTTCGTTTTAATTTAAAGTGACCTTTGCGTATAAACAAATCAGCTGTTGTAAAAGATACATACTGTTGAAAGTTTTCGGAAATTTTAAACCAGATTTGCAAGGAATGTATTGGTATGATTTATAAATTTTTGGCACAGAGGTTCATAATAGTATGTAGTATAACCAGTTTAAAGAAAAGCCCATATGTCGTATCAACCCTGTATACACATTAAGTTACAATTTAATGTTATTAACATCAATAAAAAAATCTGGTCAAGTGCGAGTCGGACTCGCGCACGAAGGGTTCCGTACCATTATCTATGCAACATAAGGCAAAGTTATTAGTATCGAGCAAGAAACGGTAAAAAAATCATGTTTGTTGTATGGGAGCCCCCCTTCTTCTTCTTCTTCTTCTTCTACGGGCGGTATCCACAACTCGACGACTTAAGTGCGCCTATTTTGTGTGATGGAGGGTAGTGGGCTGGTTACTCCAACCATCCCAGCTCCACCAAGAAGTTCCCCAGCTTCTTGACGTCGCCGAAGACCTCCCGGAGGCTACCCGGTGATCCCAGGTAGTGCGCCCGGTAAATTGCCACTCCGCTGCAATCTAGCAGCACGTGAGCGGCTGTCTCCTCAGCCTCCATGCATGCCCTGCACAGGGGGCTGTCCGTGATACCTAGGTTAAAAAGGTGTCTGTTAAAATTGCCATGACCTGTCAATGCCCCCCTTAAATATTTATTTTATTTTATTTTTAGTATTTGTTGTTATAGCGGCAATAGAAATACATCATCTGTGAAAATTTCAACTGTCTAGCTATCACCGTTCTTGAGATACAGCCTGGTGACAGACGGACGGACGGACATCGAAGTCTCAGTAATAGGGTCCCGTTTTTACCCTTTGGGTACGGAACCCTAAAAAGCAGGATAAAGTTATGTGTCTTCAAAATTGACTGTGCCCACACTCTCCGTTATATCTGTGTTAATGATAGATTATTTTGTTTACAGACTGAAGAGAAATCTAAAACAAAACGGTCATTTGAGAAGGATGCTACAACAGAAACTCAGCCTAAGAAAGTCAAGTAAGTTGATAACAAGAGCGAGATAGATACACTTGGGGTTCCGTTCCTACTAAATCGAAAACATTATTTTTACTGCAGGAAAATAAAAAAGATGTATGTCACGCGGGGACTGCCGCGGTAAAGCTATTGCATAGTATTTTTTATCAACTTATGCAATTATAATTATTTATTTATTTTATTTATGCAAGAATCTAAATACCATAAGCTAAAATAAGATTAATAATCCTTATTTACTGATGCTTACATCTGTCCATTGTTTATGGTAATTATGATAAAATAGCGATTGTCAATCAAATATCAATAAAATAAAATAAACATTATTTTACATTATTAAAATCTAAAATACGCTGTTATCTGAACATTTAGCTTATATGTTGTCTATTCAAAATCCTTATTTTAATACGCTGTTTAATTTGAGGAAGGCGCTTACCCTTGGTATCAACAGGATGAAATAAATTGCGGGGCGAAGAGGGGATTACGCATTACAGTAACACCGATAATGTCAGGTTTTTTTATTACGCTATTTTCGTTACGGAATTTCTGAATTCGGTCTCCATGCTCAAGGCCCGCGATAGAAGCAATGCAATAGCTTAAAAATATACAAATTATGCTCCATACAAAAATATGGTCCCCTGTTTTCTTCGTGGATATTGCCTTCAGAGGGACGTATTTTTCTCAGAGTCTTCTTTCTGGTCGCACTCTTCATTTACTGAAGGTCGTCTCTAAATTATTACTACTCTATATCAGCTCCGGCCACTTCTCTCTATCCTCCGCTCTTTGAAGAGCGATTGTGAATGGGAGGTCCGTGATCCTCGTTAGTTGGTCCAACCAACGGTGAGGTGGGTCTTCCACGTGATCTTTTACCCTCCACCTTACCAACCATGATTACGTTTTCAAGGTTGTCTGGTTCTCTCCTTGCTATATGCCCGAAGTAGCTGAGCACACGTTGGTAACAGGTGGCAGATAGACAGCTTGTGATGTGCAGTTGATCTAAAATGGACTTATTGGTTCTCTTTGCGGTCCATGGGTTTCACATCTCAAAATCGTCCACTTTCTCACTGTATCTAAGTCTTATATATCTACTAGCTGTTGCCCACGACTTCGTACGCATAGAGAAGTTTACTCTAACACTCGATAGATGGCGTTGTGACGTTTTTTAAATCGCGCTATGGTTTCGTTACACACATTAACACTTAAGCTCGTCAAAATTCTTATTGTGACATCATTCAAATTTCGCATTTATAAATTAGTAAGGATGCTTCTAATGCTTCTATCACTTTCTTTTTTTCAGAACCTAATAACTAAAAGAAATATGACCATTCAAAAATCCCGTTTTCTTTTTTTTATAAATTAAATTGTAGTGGAAAAAGTGACCGCAAGCGGGACTTGAACCCACGACCTCGGAATACCGTTCCGTAGCTCTGCCAACTGAGTTTATTGCAGTCGTGCTAACAGTAACCAATTTGACCACTACAATTGTCCAATTATCGAGAATGTTTTGCAACAATCTCTGACTTTTTCCGCTACAATTTGATTTATTAAGTAAAAGCATAGCAAGTTAATTGCAAAATTAATAAATCAATCCCGTTTACCAAAAAAGAAAGTGATAGAAGCATAGATATACTCTTCATCTATAATAATTTTAATAATAATACAGCCATTTATTCCGAGCAATTACATGTTTGCCTTATATAAATATGCTATGGACACTTTATATAATGTCCCTTAACTCGGTGTGCCTCACGGCAAAGGCCTCCTCCAACGCCTTCCATCCTGTCTCTCGCAACTCTTTGCCAGGGGGGACCCAGAGTTGTTTTCAATTCATCTTCCCATCTCATCGTTTTTCGTCCACGACTTCTGTTCCCTTCTCTTGGATACCAGACCATCACTTGTTTGCTCCACTTCTCTTGCTTGCAGCGGAGCAAGTGGCCAGTCCATCTCCATTTCAGCATGTCAATTCGTGATAGGATATAATATAGCGTAAAAACAATTAAAACCGAAAAAAAAATGACATACATTAACAGATTGAAAATTGCAATTCTCTAGCTATCACCGTTCTTAGGATACAGCCTATTATAGACAAATAGTTTTACCTTTTGGTACAGGACCCTAAAAATACCATTACATAAAGCTGATTAGTATATTACTGGCTTTTTTCTTTCAGGATATCATTAAAACCCACAACATTGAAGAAACCGTCTTCTGAGGCATCTAGATCTTCGAAGAGCGGTCCCAAATCCAAGACTAAACCGACCCGCTCCGACCAGGAGAAGCCCAAGAGGGAATCATCTCCGTTACCGTTGGTGGAACCCGTGTGTGATGTTTGCGGACATAGTTTTAAAACTGTTCAAGCCAGGACAAGTCATTGGAGAACCCATACAGTGGGTTTTACTGATCCTAAGTAAGTTTTACAAGTTTTCCTAAGTAATCCGTGTGGTGACGGATTAAGAATATAAGTGTCACCCCCCCGTTTCCTCCCAAGGGTGCTGTTAAAGCTAAGGAATATTGTACACAGATAACATCCTCTGTGAGAGATGGAAAACTCTATAATAAACTCTGTACCAACACGTCTGGTCAGCGCGGTATAGTAGAACATAATCACTCACAAAGTGGAGGAGACCCGTGCCCAACAGTGGGACATTAAAAGGCTGAAGATGAAGTAAGTTGTTCATGTGGTGACGGATTAAGAATACAAGTGTCACTACCCTTTTCCTTCACTGGGTACTCTAAAAGTTAAATAAGAGATATTTAATAAATTAAATTATGGTGAAAAAAGTGATTGCCGCAAGCGGGACTTGAACCCACGACCTCGGAATACCGTTCCGTAGATCTGCCAACAGGGCTTATTGCGGTCGTGCTTTCAGTAATCACGACTGTCATGGTGATCATTTTTAACCGACTTCATAAAAAAGAGGAGGTTCTCAATTCGTCTGTATGTTTTATTTTTATGTTTGTTACCTCATAACTTTTAACTTTTTGATTTTAATGATTCTTTTTTTATTTGAAAGTTGATGGTTCCCGTGTGGTTCCATTTGCACTAGGTGAGGATCTGATGGTTATTTCCTGAGAAATCGAGGTTAGACTATTTTTTTGAAATACTAAATTATTCCAACATAATTTAGTAAAAAAATAGTAAGTCAATTGCAAAAGTTTATAAATTAATGTACAAGCATATAAGCTACCAAATTAGATCGGGACCAGGGGGCCAAGTCTGCTAATTCTGCTATTACAATCATATTACAATGTTGTTACAATAGTTTTGACGGGCCTCGTGGTGGAGTGGTTTATATAACGGACTGCTGATCATGAGGTCTCGGGTTCGATTCCCGGTCAGGACAATCATTTGTGTGATGTTTTTAATTATCATACAAATGTTTGTACTGCGTCTGTGTGTTTACTATGTATTATAAGTATGTATTTACAAAAGAAAAGTAGTTTATGTATTATATCCGTATTATGGTACCCATAACACAAGCATAATAAGCTTAGCTTGGGACCAGAGGACGTTGTGTAAAATGTCTATGAATGGTTAGTCACTGATGCCATTATGGTGCCATGATGGGGTCATTACGACAAAACATTAATAGTAGACTACCAAATTTGGTAAAACTTAGCCGTTATGACACCGTTATGGCGTCATTATGGAACTTGATATTTTGTCACAATGGCGCCATTATGTGTAGCCATAACACACAGCGTAGGATTAGAAGAAGCTTTAGTGTGAACTGACCTTTATGCTATCTAACCTGGTGTGGTTAGACCTTTATTCTACTTGTTTATGACTAGACTTACCGATTTCTCTATGGTTCTCTACATGTTTCTTTCTCTCACCAGCGTGCATCTCTCTCTAACTCGTGATGCCATCTTGACATATGTCAATCTTCATAGCTTGTGAACAAGTCTGAGCGTGACGAGCACGAAGTATAGATACAAGGAGTCCGAACGGTATAGGCTTTTCCATAATATTTCGTGTACACAATAATAAACCCAGATCATAGTTCTATTTTCTGCCACTGGCTGCGCAAGTATTCAGGACGTACCGATGCTATTATAGAATATCAGAATATCTCTTGACCTTCTCTGTATTGTTTGGTTTAAAGCACTCGAAAAATTTTTAAATTTTCCTAAAGCTTATATTTAACTCCACGTTTCTCAGAATATTTTTTTCCACAGGTGTCAATAGTTCAAACGAGTACTTCTTGAAAAATGGCGCACTCTACCGGCAAAAAATCTGTCCCTTAAATTGAGACCGACTCGGACTCCTTGTATCTATACTTCGTGGTGACGAGCTTAGAAAATTCATCCAGTGGCGTAGCGTGCCTTGGTAGCCCCGTATAAAAATTTCTTTCTCTCCCTTATGAAGGGTAAAGCTTTCTCACAAAAGAAAAAAATATCTGTGCATAAAATTGATAGAGATATTTATTCATCATAATTATCAATCTGTTATTTTTTACAATAATAAAAAATTTGGGAACTATTTATTAGTTATTGCTTACGCACGTCGGGGGCCTTCGTGGCCTGGGGCCCCGTATAATTGATACGGCTTATGCGGCGGTAGCTACGCCCCTGGTGGCATCACTATGGCACTATATTGGCGCTATTGAACTGTCATTAATAATAAATAAATAAATATTCAGGACATTTCACACAACGTCCTCTAGTCCCAAAGTAAGCTATATTTCTATGCTTGTATTATGTGTACCAGATACGGATATACTACATAAACTACTTTTCTTTTGTAAATACATACTTATAATACATAGTAAACATACAGACGCAGTACAAACATTTTTATGACATTTATAAATATCACACAAATGATTGTCCCAAGCGGGAATCGAACCCGCGACCTCGTGATCGGCAGTCCATTACATAAACCACTCCACCACGAAGCCCGTCCATTTTGACAACATTGTATTGTATTAGCCCTGATGTTGATGTCCATTAAAAAATGTGCTTATTTTCAGACTTGCCTGCAATCCATGTGGTGAATGGTTCCCAACTAGCAAGGAGGCTGCAGCTCATCACGAACTACATAAGACCATGCCTTATAGCTGTGAGAACTGTTACTCTGACTTCAAGACTTTGGCCGGATTTGATGAGTAAGTGGTTCTTTCTTTAGTAGATTCGCTTGGCAGTGTCGGATTATCGAATCTGTTACTTTCTCTCTCTCGCCCATTTACGTCCCACTGCTGGGCACGGGTCTCCTCCACTTTGTGAGTGATTATGTTCTACTATACCGCGCTGACCAGACGTGTTGGTACAGAGTTTATTATAGAGTTTTCCATCTCTCACTGTGGATGTTATCTGTGTACAATATCCCTTAGCTGACTTTTACAGCACCCTTGGGAGGAGATGGGGTGGTGATACTTATATTCTTAATCCGCCACCACACGGAGAACACATTATTCTAGTCTCTGCCTATACCGATGGGAAAAAGGCGTGATTTTATGATAATGATATTGACGGGCCTTGTGGTCGCAGACCGGGCCAAATGGAGCAGAAAAAGCCAAAAAGTGGACCTCGGGGTGATGATTGATAGGCCCGCGGCCTAGTGGCTCATGTAACGGAATACTGTTCACGAGGTCGCGGGTTCGATTCACGCACAGTATAATCTATACTGATATAATAAAGCTGAAGAGTTTGTTTGGTTGAACGCGCTAATCTCAAGAACCACTGGTCTGATTTGAAAAATTCTTTCAATGTTGGATAGTACATTTATCGAGGAAGGCTATAGGATTTATAACATCACGCTACGACTAATAGGAGAGAAGTATCAGTGAAAAATGTTTCAAAAACGGAGAAAATTTTCTAAATTCCTCACGTAAGATGTCGCTGGCAATAAGCTAGTGGCTTGATAAGTGTTAAACGACTCTTTTTGTTTATTATCTTACCAGTAACGTTTATGTTAATATGTCTGTTTGTTTGTTTGTCAGACATTTGTTGAACAACTCGTGTATACCGACGTACGTGGCCCCGGACGTGAAGTGTGACGTGTGCTGGTACATGTTCCCCACGTACACCGCGCTCTACTCGCACCAGTGTGGCGGGGAGGACGAGCGGCCCGGCGGTGAGACATTACTCGCGGATACTGTCTGGGATGAGTTGTGTTATTGTTGGATGAGTTGTGTTATTGTTGGATGAGTTGTGTTATTGTTGGATGAGTTGTGTTATTGTTGGATGAGTTGTGTTATTGTTGGATGAGTTGTGTTATTGTTGGATGAGTTGTGTTATTGTTGGATGAGTTGTGTTATTATTGGATGAGTTGTGTTATTGTTGGATGAGTTGTGTTATTGTTGGATGAGTGAGTGTTATTGTAGTATGATTTGTGTGTTTTTCTTATCGTTTATAATATTTTAATTTTTACAGGTAATTGCGGTAGATGTGAGAAATATTATTCTCTACATAAGAATCTAGTGAAACATGAGAGCACTTGCACTGCGAGACGGAAAGGTATCTATATATCATATACTACTTTTCTTTTGTAAATACATACTTAAAATACATAGTAAACACACAGACGCAGTACAAACATTTGTATGACATTTATAAATATCACACAAATGATTTATGTAATTAGAAATTATGTTAATTAAGTTATATATTTTGTTTGTCAGGTGAACCGATTGTAGAACCAGGTGTTATGGAAAGATTGAAACCAGTTGAAATACGTTTGGTGCGTTGCGATCATTTAGTTAAGAAGAAACAGCAGTGTGATTATGTAAGTAACTAGCACTTACCCCCGCCTTCGCACATATAGAATTTCGAAAA
This sequence comes from Orgyia antiqua, assembly GCA_916999025.1. Classification (NCBI taxonomy): domain Eukaryota; kingdom Metazoa; phylum Arthropoda; class Insecta; order Lepidoptera; family Erebidae; genus Orgyia; species Orgyia antiqua. The sequence goes on from OU779872.1 coordinate 2,628,182, forward strand.
CATACTCAAGACAATTATACAAAAAAGCCATTTATTATATGTTATTATATAAAAGTCAATTTATTAATTTTGCAATTGACATGCTATGCTTTTACTTAATAAATTAAATTATGGTGGAAAAAACCCAATTCAACCCAATTGTATTCTGTAAAGAATACTAGGTGGCTAGTCGAGATTGTTGCAAAACATTCTCGATAGATGGTGTTGTACGTAAAAATACGATATAAACTCAATCGAGTGACGATTACGGTGGCCTAATTTGATTACTGTTACCACGACCGCAATAAGCTCAGTTGGCAGAGCTACGGAACGGTATTCCGAGGTCGTAGGTTCAAGTCCCGCTTGCGGTGATCACTTTTTCCATCACTCTATCTATTAAAAGAACCGCATCAAAAATCTGTTGCGTAGTTTTGAAGATATAAGCTCACATAGCTAAAATAACGACTGTTTTATGATAAGTAAAGATTATATAAGATCCTGGCACATTCACGTCCCACTGTTGGGCACGGGTCTCCTCCACTTTGTGAGTGATTATGTTCTACTATACCGCGCTGACCAGACGTGTTGGTACAGAGTTTATTATTGAGTTTAACGTCTTGTAAGGAGCTAGGCGGGGCAGTGCCCCGGGGCCCTCAAGCTCGGGGGGCCCCTCGAATCCTTACCAGAAATCTTGATCGAACTGAACCAGCTTTTCCTTTTTTTAGTTTTTTAAAAATATTTATATACTAGATGTTGCCCGCGACATCGTACGCGTGAAATTAAAAAATCAAACTTTAACAAACAGAAGTTTACTATACCACTCGATAGATGGCGTTGTATATTTTTTTAAGTCGTGCTATAGTTTCGTTCCACAGATTAACACTTAAGCTCTTCAAAAATTTTTAATGTGCTGAAATTTATATTAAATGCTGTAAGCACGGCTGCAATAGCTCAATTGGCAGAGCGACCGAGCGATAGGTATTCCGAGGTCGTGGGCTCAAGCCCCGCTTGCGGTAATCACTTTTTCCACCATATTTAATTTATTAAATGTATTTAAATTAAATATTTATGGAATTTTTACATAAAGACTTGGTTATGTAGAGAGGAAGGTTGATAGACGATTAACAAAAGACATACGGTCTTATTCATAATGACTTATCGGAGGTTTAAAAGTTCGCTAAAATAAGTAAATATTTACAAAAGAAAAGTAGTATAAATGTAGTATATCCGTATTCTGGTACATACAACACAAGGATAGAAGCTTAGCTTGGGACCAGAGGACGTTGTGTGAAATGTCCACGAATATTTATTTAATGAGCAGTCACTGACGTCATAATGGCGCCATTTATGACAAATAATTAATAGTAGATTACCAAACTTGATAAAATTCGTCATTATGCAATCAGTGACTGATCATTATAACAAGATTGTAATAGGAGACTTGGGCCCCAGATGTATGAGTGTGGATGAAGACAAGGAAGTGTGTTTAGATCGTAGCAGATGGCGCTCTATAGTCTCTGCCTACCCTAAAAATTATGTGCTTATGACATGTCCAATTCTTTTCCCTACCACCGGTTCAGGACTCAATCTGCTGAGAAGAACCGGCGTAAGAAACTCAGCAGAGCTTGTAATCAATTCAATATTTTTAAATTAAATGTCAATTATACTTACAATGCTAACAAAACTTTACAATATAGAATATGTATTGCTCCAGAGCAACCTACTCCCAAGCTTTATCATCTTTAATATAATCAGAAATTTTATAATACGCCTTTTTACATAATTTAGTTTTAATAATTTTTTTAAATTTAGCATTATTAAATTCTTTTACATCAATAGGGAGTTTATAATAAAAATATACAATGACCAATGAATGAGTTTAATAAAATAATACATTTTATTTTTCAGGATTTCGGCTCTGACCGATATCACCCATATCGTTCACAGTGTCGACTAAAAGCAGGATTTCGTGGTATGGTTAAAATCCATGAGGAAATTAGAAAAGCGTTCTGCTCCCAAGATTACCTCAACTGGGAATCAGGTGGTGAATCCGGGACCGATGATGAAAAACCAAACTCAAATACCGTACACAGTTTAGTAGCTTTGACGTTAAAAACTATATTTTCCCAAAGGTTGATAGGTAAAGTACCTAGGAAGAAGAGACGGGTCAAAATTGATAAAGTTTTTGATTCTTTACAAGCCGATGAGGAGGATCTTAAAGTAGATATAAGCAATATTATTGAGAAATTATGTGCAGACGATGATGACATTGAAAATAATAGAAATGACGATAAAAATAACTGTAACGATAAAAATAATGATAGCGATAAAAATAATGATAGCGATAAACTTAATGATAGCGCTAATATTAATGATAATGAAAAAAGTTCTAATGTTAATGATAAAGTTAATGATTATGTATCTGGTAATGATTTAAAAGTGTCACCGTTGAAAAATAATCTCAGTACAGATGGAAAATATAATAATACAGTTTTAAAGGGTGATAATTTTAATGATTTCAATGTTAATGATAGTTCTAGCGGTAATTTTAATGATAATGGGTCTAAAGTTAATGATAGTGCTAAAATTAGTGATAACGATAAAGTTAATGATATATTAAGTAAAACTGTGGAAAGTAAAACATCTTTAGGTTTAAATGATTTTAGTTTCGATACTATATAAGATAGTAAAATGTTGTACCAATTCTATGTGCACTGCTAAACCTAACTTAACTAAAACATTGTTGGTATCAATAATACAATTTGTCAATGTTAACTGAACTTTCTTATTATAATAATCTCTCTTCTCTTCTCCAGTCCATTTACGTCCCACTGTTGGGCACGGGTCTCCTCCACTTTGTGAGTGATTATGTTCTACTATACCGCGCTGACCAGACGTGTTGGTACAGAGTTTATTATAGAGTTTTCCATCTCTCACAGAGGATGTTATCTGTGTACAATATACCTTAGCTGACTTTTACAGCATCCTTGGGAGGAGATGGGGTGGTGATACTTGTATTCTTAATCCGTCACCACACGGAACCTTATGATAATAAACTTAGTTCAAAAACTAAAAAACGCGCTTGAAAATCCTGAATATTATTTTAAATTATTACATTATCATCGTTCCTTAATATATGTGTAACATTTCAGATCAATCCGACTACTGCAAGTGAGTGAACAATCACTTACAAAGATTCCGTTACATAGATTAATACATTGATAGATACATACTGAACATATAAAAGCTTGTTAAAAACTGTGTATTAAAGACTAATGGTCTTATTCATAATGATTTATCGGAGGTTTATACGGAGATTTTATCGAAGAGATAATAAACGTTTTGTCGTAAAAAGACTATTATGAATAACAAGTTTTGACAATTTTCGCGAACCGATTTTAGCGAACTTTTAAACCTCCGATAAGTCATTATGAATAAGGTCATAAAGATTTTAATTGATATAAACGTGTACAACGAAATAGACAATTAAACAAAACACAGCATAAGTGTTTTCATTTTAGTTAAGTTAGGTTTAAGTTTTTGACGCAACAGAATTGGCGCTTTGTTAAACTTAAAGCGCGAAGATTAAAGGGTTATTTACTTTGAAATATCTGTTAAGTATGAGATCGTGTCGTTTCTATATGTACCTTTTAATACAAATAATAAATAAAAATCTAGTTATCTGGGTAAATATAAATGGAAGTGGTAATTTTTTTTAAATCATGCATCAAATCAATATAAATATGCATATGCATGGGTGTAAATTCACAATTTACACTCATGCATGGGTATAAATTTCCAATTTACACCCATGCATGGGTATGTAGGCATAGGTTTAATTTTAAAAATTTAAAGAACTTAATATAAATTATGTAAATATATAGTTAAGTGTTAATTAAATATAAATTTGGTACTATTTCAATATTTCTGTGGTTTAAAAACTCGTCCTATCATGCATGCATGGTGAAGTTTATGTCATGCAACTTATAAATATGCATTAAACAGTATTTACTTAAACGGTATTAAGGGTATTTACTTGCATGGTTGTAAATTTATCAATTTACAATCATGCAAGCATACTAACGCTTGCATTATTTGTATCATTGCTTGTATTAAAATGTTTCAAGTTTGTTTTTATGAAGTTAAAGAAAGGTACCGATTCCACGTGCACAACTAAACTTAACTAGAAATGAAAACAACTGTGTGGTATAACTTGAACCCACGACCTCGGAATACCGTTCCGTAGCTCTGCCAACTGAGCTTATTGCGGTCGTGCTAACAGTAATCAAATTAGGCCACCATAATCGTCACTCGATTGAGTTTATATCGTATTTCTTCTTCTGATTAAGAATACAAGTGTCACCACCCCATCTCCTCGGGGTGCTGTAAAAGTCAGCTAAGGTATATAGGTACCTTAGCTGACTTTTACAGCACCCCGACACACACAGATAACATCCTCTGTGAGAGATGGAAAACTCAATAATAAACTCTGTACCAACACGTCTGGTCAGCGCGGTATAGTAGAACATAATCACTCACAAAGTGGAGGAGGCTGGAGAAAGAGAAGTAGAATCGATACCTATATCAAATTAAAATGGAGATTTAAGTAATTAGGTACTATTTTTTAGATTTGTTGGTATATTGAATTTTTTTCATCTACGTGCACACATAGAGTTGCATGCATTTAAAATCTAACGGTATTATTCATAATAGTCTTTTTACGCGAAAACGTTTTTATCTCTCCGATAAAATCTCCGTTTAAACCTCCGATAAGTCATTATGAATAAGACCGTAACCTAACTGAGGGTTGGCAGATGTGGGTAGAGTGAGGTACAAGACAGACAAAGCTGATGTTGTTAGAAGCGCATTCGACTAGAATGTCGTTATCCAGGTGAGCTGATAGATTATCACCCATTAATACCTTCCTTCCTTCAAGTCTGTTAGCATGAGGCAAGAAACATGTCTTAAACCAGTCTTTAAAGGTTGGTGTATCGATCCATCCACTCACAGTTCTATTATATCTGCTGCCACGGCTACAGCAAGGTTCTCCGCAGCAAGGATAACCGATTATGCCCCTCTCCTTCCATGTATCATAATATAAATGACCACTCTTATAAATAACATAAGGCGGTAGCAAAGTGCCATCGGCGGATCCACATAGCATAATTGTTGTGCTGCTTTTAGAATGGTTCATCACTTTTTCTGGGTATTTGACCCCTCGTCTGTAAATACACAACTTTTTCCCGGGATCATCTGACAGGTTCGATTCATCATAATTAAATATGTTTGCAGGTGGAATCCCTAAGACTTCGTGTTGCAAATTGTTAAAATATTTGTTCAGAGATTCATGATCAACTTCAGCTCTCGCTCTTTTAATATTTGTTGCGATTCTTTGCCCATAACCGTTCCTGTGTCTTTTTAAAAGACTGGTTGCCCAATCTATGCCCGGCAAGTTATTTGCGAATCTAGCTATGTATTTGCCTTGTTTATCCAAAAATGATTTTGCGAACATTCGCAAATCAAGAGTGGTTAGCGGGAAACCCCAGTCAGCGCAAGTGGCCGCCGATTTTAAAATGGCACATTCTTCTGCGTGCGTAAAGACAGATTGCCCACCTGGGGTTGAGTCATGTATACCCTTGTACTTATTGTACAAAGTACCAAAGGGAATCGAGTATGCCTGGGCCGCTGCATTAATGCTCATTGCTCCTTCAACTACTTTCTGCAGGGCCTCTTCCAGCGTTTCTTCCGTGTAATTTTTATACGGGCGGCTACCCGCTACTTTTTTATATTTACGCACCATATTTTACCTGCAAAATATAGAAAATGGGATCACTTTGATAATCATGCCATTTTCTGTGTTACTTAAAATCGTTTAGTCTACAAATGACCGATTCGCGAAATGACAACGTAGTCTATAAATGACCAATTCTCATAATGAACAATTCTATAAATGACTGATTCTACAAATGACCGATTCTCAAAATGACCAATTCTTAAAATGACCGATTCTCAAAATGACTGATTTCATAAAAGTCTGAATCTACCAAAGACTAATTTTGTTTAAATTTATCAGTAGTAGGTAGGTACTATGGTTTTGAATACGAATGGTAATGAAAAAAATTAATCTTGCGGTAATCACTTTTTCCACCATAGATTTAATTTATTAAGTAAAAGCGTAGCATGTCAATTGTAAAATTAATAAATTAATTTAGTTAAATAAATATTAATAATAAATTATTTTTGTTTGATTATGACAATGTATGCTTTTTGTTTTAAAAAGATAACGCCAATTTGCTTTTTAATTTATGACAGAAAATAATAATATTAAGTAGTAGCCGGAGTAGGTAGTATATAAAGAAAAATTGTGACACGAGAGATATGGTACGTACATACGTAAGGTTTTGAATACTTGCGATATCTCTCGTGTCACAATTTTTCTTTATATACTACCTACTCCGAAACGACTAAGCCAATGGCAATATTTTTTTTGTTTATACATATTTATAGGTAAATATTACCCGCTTGGGTTTTAACAGAATAATATGTATGGCAAATGGTGTGAAATGGTGTTTGCATCTGCGTCATTAGAAAAACAGTGTTAATGTGAAGTAGCGGGCTAATGGCTAGTGCAAAATAAAAAAGACACATTTTAATGGAGTAAGTATTTATTTTAAAATTAAATCATCCACTAACATTTAACAATAATAATAATTAAAGACACTACAGATGTTTTTCACTATTGAAACAGATAACATTAACTTTTTCAGCGTTTTATACATTAATATTATTATTTTCTGTCATAAATTAAAAAGCAAATTGGCGTTATCTTTTTAAAACAAAAAGCATACATTGTCATAATCAAACAAAAATAATTTATTATTAATATTTATTTAACTAAATTAATTTATTAATTTTACAATTGACATGCTACGCTTTTACTTAATAAATTAAATCTATGGTGGAAAAAGTGATTACCGCAAGATTAATTTTTTTCATTACCATTCGTATTCAAAACCATAGTACCTACCTACTACTGATAAATTTAAACAAAATTAGTCTTTGGTAGATTCAGACTTTTATGAAATCAGTCATTTTGAGAATCGGTCATTTTAAGAATTGGTCATTTTGAGAATCGGTCATTTGTAGAATTAGTCATTTATAGAATTGTTCATTATGAGAATTGGTCATTTATAGACTACGTTGTCATTTCGCGAATCGGTCATTTGTAGACTAAACGCTTAAATTACATTTCAATTGGGTGACTTTGATAACTATCAATCTCGCCTCGTTTGAATAATCAAAGTAGCCCCATCGAATAAAACTCGATCTAGAAGACAAACTGATACCTTACGACGAATAAAAAACATTTTGGTTTAATCATCGAAAACCAAACAAAAACATTATCAATGTTATAACATTCAAATAATCATACTCACTCTTGCACCATTGAAGTTTTCACAGCCACTTATTTTAAATATTTCCGACACAAAAAAGTTTTTTATCGCTCAACCGCAGCGCCAAAATAGTCAAATTACGTTAGAAAAAGATGGCAGAAATATCAGTACTAACAACCTAAAAAATTGATAAAGTTGCGTTCAGAAATTAGGGAAACATAAGTAGAAATAGGTAAAATTACAGTAATCATCAATGACGCCCCGTGTTTTGAAAGTCGCCCCATTTTACGGTACTAAGATTAGATAAAACATAAAAAAAAAAACAAAATTGGTGTCGCGGGACACCAGGTAGGAGCGAAGTTCCTTCAGCTAAGGTACAATCGACACAATTAGCAAAAAAATAAATAAATAAATAATAAAAAATAAATAAATAAATCAATTAATAATAAAAAATAATAATAACAGTCATCCCGTAGACTATACATTAGACAGTGTATAGCCACCATACATAGACTATACATAAAAAGGTTACGATTTTTCATTGCGTTACGGACGTTTTTTGCCGGCTAGGGTACCCCTCCGCAACGCGCCATAAGGAACTTCGTTCCAAAATTATTAATTCGCAAATAAAGTTTCGTTGCTGTCAGTACTTTTCAAATCACTTTTGACAAATAGAGGTCATTGCCAATCCTATTCTCATTTGAAACGTGTAGTACCTTCTTTAGTGCATGCATGCATGCATGTATGTATATTTAAATTTAGTTACATGTGCACCTTCTTCCAATTTAGTTACGAAGTACAGTCAACTAAAAACAGAGATAAATATATTTATTATGATTATAAGTTGAAAAGTTATTTACACTCTTGAAGATCTAGATTTATCAGATTGTGGATAAGCGTTCGATATTGAAGACAAGTAAATTTAGCCTGGCTAAATCGTACTTCATACAATAATGATGTTTCATATGACGTATAGCCTGTATCATAGACACATATAGATAAATCTGGCATGTGTCTTCAAACCGAGTGATGTAACCATATGTACACATGAAATCGGTGCGAAAAAAATCTATGCGGTAAATCTGTGTCTAAAGCGAATTTTTTTTCAAACAATAATCATAATTTTAGCACATAATTAAACGTAATTAGTTAATAATCAAGGTATAATGTGTTAAATATATAGAAATAAAATATATAACTTTTGAGAACTAGTTTTATTTATTCTGCTAACATTTGACGAGTCATACATACAGTGGCGGATTTACCCTAAGGCCCAGTAGTCCCAGGCCTAGGGCGGCCAGAATTTCATAATGTAGTTTATATGGTAGATGCTGAAAAAGGGGCGGCTGATGACTTGGGGCCTAGGGCGGCCGAGACTGCAAATCGGCCACTGCATACATACGTAAATTGGCGAGTCATACAATGGTAACTTTAAAGTCATACATATCTAAATTGGCGAGTCATACAATGGTAACTTTAAAGTCATAAATATGTAAATTGGCGAGACTTACAATGGTAACTTTAAAGTCATACATCGGTAAATTGGCGAGTCATACAATGGTAACTTTAAAGGCATACATTTGAAAATTGCGAGTCATACAATGACAACTTTAAAGTCATACATATGTAAATTAGTGAATCATACAATGGTAACTTTAAAGTCATACATATGTAAATTGGTGAGTCATACAAATGTAACTTGTCGACTCATACATTTGTAACTTAGCGGATTATACGTAAATTTATGAGTCTCTTTAGCCCACTAACGTTCCTCTATTGGACCTCCTCTACTTTAGAGGGACTATGGTCTACTATGCTCCGCAGACCAGGCGTATTAGCAGAGGTTTCTTTTTCGAGTTTTCCATTCCATCGGGACATTATTAGCTGTGAGTAAATCATACTTTTATAGCTTTTGGCAAGTCATACATATGTAACTTAGGGAGTCATACATTTTAACCTTAAGTACGTTAACCTCATAATATTACCATGTATGATGAGAAGCAAGGGAGAAGCGAATAAAAGACAAAATTAATGCAATATAATTTATTGCTACTAATTACTTGTTACTATAATTATATATTATAGAATTTTAGATGTACAATCGTAAATAGAATTATTTTTGTAGGGACGACATTATATATTGTACATGTGTTTTACATAAATGTCACAGCTTAAATAAGTAACGATCCCTATTGTAAGAACTGCAATAAATTTGAAACATTGTTACCGTAATTTATAGCTACTTATGGACCAATTTCATGTATGAAATTTGACCATTCTGTTTTTTACTCACATTGTATCGAAATTAGTTAAGAATTTTTTGTTTCTCACATTGTATAGAAATTAGTTAAGAATTTTTTGTTGTTAATGACATGGGTTTGACAGGCGCGTCGTGTCTTTACTTTTCTTGTAGAATGTAAGAATAGAAATAAGTTTGTCTAAATAAAACTACTTTTTACGGATTTAGACGCGTATATTTGTTTTAAATTTTGGCCCGACGTTTTGGAGACTTTGCAGTCACCATGGTCACGGGTGAGACATGGTGACTGCAAAGTCTCCGAAACGTCGGGCCAAAATTTAAAACAAATATACGCGTCTAAATCCGTAAAAAGTAGTTTTATTTAAACAGATGAGTCGCGCAAGTGTTAGAAAATAAGTTAGTCGTTAATAAACACCGTTCAAGTGAACACGCATATCTTTTATTTATTAGTATAGGACATAGTAAGGTCCCACACCTACACATTACATACTTCAATTATAATTTAAAGAGGTATTATCAACAAATAAACCTCTAAAATTTTCTTAATTAAAAGAAATCATTAACCTTAATTTAAAAATTAAACTAGGGCTTAGAATTAGGTATTACAATTCTGAATGTATATATTACTAGCTGACCCGGCAAACATTGTTTTGCCATACAAGTGTCAGGGGTGGACTTATCACTTAGGGGTATGAAAAATAGAAAGTAGCCGATTCTCAGACCTACTGAATATGCATAAAAATATTCATAAGAATCGGTCAAGGCGTTTCCGAGGAGTACGGTATAGTATATTCCGAGGAGAACGAACACTGTGACACGAGATTTTATATATTAGATTATAGATTTATTAGATGGTGTGTACGTCTCAGTCGATTTGAACTTACATATCTGTGTGCGTAAAATACGTAGCGTTAATTTGAATAGCCAGGTTTGCTCTTCCCAATAGAATACTTGTTTTATTGCTTGCAAAAGTGACGTTTATAGTTTGTGAAAACTCCATGTCACATGAATACCATATTTTATTAGACCCTGAAGCACGATTTAGCTAGGCTAAAGTTACGTGTCTTTACGTTAAACGCGTTTTCACTATCAATACTAATATTATAAAGCTGAAGAGTTAGTTTGTTTCAGTTTGAACGCGCTAATACCAGGAACCACACGTCCTATTTGAAAAATTCTTTCAATGTTGAATAGTACATTTATAGAGGAAGGCTATAGGGTATATAACATCACGCTGTGACTAATAGGAGCGAAGCAGCAATAAAAAATGTTGCAAAAACGGCGAAAATTTTGTAAATTCCACGTGTTTGAAATCGCGGGCAACAGCAATCTGGTACATCTATGGTTAGTACTTCAAAAGAGGCGTATTTTGAAAATTAGTGCCTCAGGCCATTTGATTTGACGCCCCGGGCCAATTTACTTAGGCTCCCTATAAAATTTATATTTTATGTGCAAAATTTTTATATTTGAAGGATTTCGCTGCCCTTCTGAGGCTGGCCGCCCCGGGCCATGACTCCTATGGCCCTAGAGTGAATATGCCTCTGTATTTTAAAGAGTATTCTGTGCCGTTTACGGCAAAGGTCGCTTAGCTTAGCTATGTTGCCACGTTAGGTACCGGCTTAAACTTTGGGAATCACGCCTCAAACTTATTACCCGTTTGGAGTGAGTTCAGTGAAATTGTAAATACTTCTAATGCACTTTTAAACTTAAAATAATTTACTTAGTTCATAAACTAAAAAACTCGCTTGAAAATCCTGAATATTATTTTAAATTATTACATTATCATCGTTCCTTAATATGTGTGTAAAATTTCAGATCAATCTGACTACTGTAAGTGGGTGAAAATCACTTTCAAAAATGCCTTTGCATTGATAGATACGTACTGAGCTAAAAAAAAGCGTGTTATAAATCCGGAGAATCCAGCCGAGAAGCCCTAATAATAACTTATTATTTCTCTGTATCAGTTGTAACAATTTTTTTCCTCCTTGGTTTGTTGTGACTAGGTTTATCCAACATAGTAAGAGCTTTCGTAAGCATACCATGGAAATTTTTATTTTTCGCTTTATAGTATTTGGATTTGAACGAATTCATTACTATTTCCGAATTATTGCCCAAAAGATGTGCTAATGGATTTGCAGATACGAGTTTCGTACCATCTGATAATTCTATGGCATTCGTTGGTTCATTTATTTCGTGTTTCACCTCATTTTGTGGTATTCCTAAAACATCTTTTGCGTTAACAATCTTGTAATATGGTGCTTCCGGTAGCAAATGAGCAATTTTGCAATCTTCTATCTCAATTTTCAGGTCCGGTATAATAAATTTGTGGTTCAAATCTTTCTTAATATTTTGTTCATTGTCAGAATTCTCTAACATTACTTCTTCAGCTACATCCGGTATACTTTCATATCTGTCCACATCTGGACTAGCATTGGAATGTTCGGAATAATCTTCTTCTACCCTCGGTGTTGTCATTTTGATAGAAATTTTAACTTTCTCATGATAACGATCGACAAATTTTACAGGCATCGCGAGTTTTAAAGAATTACTTATAGGACTCGGTTTAAACTTTGTCATTTTTATAATAGGGTCTTTGTGTAAGCCGTTTGATATAGTTATAGTGGCCGCAGTCGGAATATTAACTTTATTATCTTCAGGAACAAAATTTTCTAAGAATTTTTGCACCGATAATTTGTCACTAACCGGAGTAATCTCAGCACTGGAATAACTCTTAATTATTTCAACTTTTTTAATAGTTCTTCTAAATTTTTCATGCATTGGCAAATCATCGGTTAAAGAACCACCCGTTTTACGTTTTTCTATCAAAGTTTTTAAGGTTTCTGTCAATTTCGATGATTTATGCTCTTTAATTATATGTTCGTTCAATTTTAAACTACTTTTGAATACTTTAGAGCATTTTATACACTTTTTAGCTTCATTTTTTGAATGTAAAGTAATATGATGTTGATAGTTCTGTTGGGTATAACAATATTTCTTACATATTTTACATGTAAGACTGCTTTTATTGATTTGTTTTCTCTTTTCACTGGCAGGGGTAGTTTTTTTCGTTAGTTTTACACGTTTTCTAACTGTTAATAACGAATCATCATCATCCGAGCTTTCTATACTTATTTCGTTTTTAATTTTCCGTTTACGTTTCAATTTTGGTTTAACATTGACTTGGGTTTCATTATTTTCGGCTTCTAATGCATCAGTTAAGTCGGTTTCTAAAGGGGGAATAGAATTGTTGTCTTTATTTGTATCAGTGTTTTCATGTTCCATAGAATTGTCCTTTATATTTGTATCGGACTCAAGCTCATTATTAGCAGAATTATTATCTTCGTCCAATTGTGTGTCTTCCTCATACAAACTTTTAGGTACAAATGGATTCTCTGATTTCTTATCGGTAAAAAAAACATTATAATTCTCATCAAATTCAACAAAACCTTCACTTTTATGAACCAATTTGATGTGTATTGTAAATTTTTTACGTAGTTTAAACGATTCGTTACATATTTTACAAGTATACGGGTTCAATTCTTTGTGTTGAGTAACAAAATGTGCAAATAACTTTTGTGGATGTTTAAATACACTTTCACAATACACACACAGGTATTTATACAAATGGAAGTGTGGTTTGTGTATTCTATTTACATGTTTATCCATCGCAACTTTGCCGACTAACCGTTTCCAACAAAACTTACATGTTTCCACAGAAACTGATGAGGTGGTGTGATTCTTAGATTGATGTTCGGACCACTCATTCATATTTTGAAATAAAATATCGCATATATAACATTTTATAGGTTTACAATTAATTTTGTGTTTCCCGAACACCGTTTGTGAGATATGTGTTTTGCAAATGGAACAAAATTTTGTGCTAGTACTGACAAAGAGACCACAATTATGTTGCATATGCTTAGCAATATTCCTCTTTGTTCTAAAGACATTTGCACAAGTATAACAAACATACACATCACAATTAAGAGATATAATATGTGTTTTGTATATTTCCAAGTCAGCGGAAGAGAAGCCGCAACCTGTACATATGAATACAGAATCTGAGTTTAAAGATTCAAGAAATTTAGTAGACTTCAATTTTAGAACCGCCGAAAGACATGGTAAAAGACCATGTAACATAACTCCTTCAGATTTTATTAAGTTTCCATGACTATCAAATTCATGTCTTTTTAATGTAGTTGTATCTCCAAAGTTTTGTTTACATTGAGAGCAGCTAATTGAGCGGCTAAATTTACTAATAACATGTTTTTTTATATGTATAGAATAATCATTGTTATTATCGAAAACACGCCAACAGCTAGCACAACATTTAAGTGCTGTTAAATGTACATCTCTTATATGCTCGACGTGTTTCATAACCTCAGGGAATTCTTCATAACAAAATTGGCATTTTCGTAATATAGATTTTTGTGTTTTATGCATTTGTTCCATATGAATTCGTAAATCATCGGGGTCGATAAATTCGGCGAAGCAAACAGTACACATTGTATCTGCGTCGGACATATCTGGAGCGATTGCTTCCGGTTCCTCATCTTGAGTTATAGATTTCTCCTCTGTTTCGTCTTCTGAAGACATTTTTGGTGTATATTTTGAGGTTTTTAATTATATTAGAAAATAAAAAATCTAACCAATTTATTTTCCGAAACTGTCACAGACTAATTAATTTTCTTATTTTCATCTCGATCGTAGAGTACTACAAAAAATACCATAGACTAAATACGAAAAATCATTATGTCCACCAGTGGCCACTATAATTTCATGCTTAAATAAATGTTATTTATTAACTAACCTTAGATAGGTAATTATTTAGAATGTTTGTGTGATGAACTATTTTACTTCGTCTACGTATCAATTAGAATTTCGAATCTTAATCTGATGTCCTTATCATGCCTATATCGCTAAATAGATAATATAATAGATTTAATTGGTTTAGTTTGGAGTTTTACCATGTATTACTCTTACTATATACTAGCTGTGCCCACTACTTTTTTTTTGTATCGACCCAATCAATTTTTTGATTCTTTTTTTAGCTGCTAGGTGGCGTTACCACTAACCAAATTGAGTAATTTCGTCATGTAAATATCTCTTGATTGAGTGGAGCCACGAAGTATAGATAGAAGGAGTCCGAACGTAATGTTGAACGAATGGTCTCAATTTAAGGGACAGATTTTTTGCCGGTAGAGCGCGCCATTTTTCAAGGAGTACGCGTTTGAATTATTCTTCTTCTTTCTTGAGACACCTGTGGAAAAAAATATTCTGAGAATTATAATAATATAAATAAAATAATATTATGTATTTATTTAAATTAAATTCAACATTCACGAGCCAGCGCGTGTTTACATGTAATAATAATAATAGCATCGGTACGCCCTGAACACTTGCGCAGCCAGTGGCAGAAAATAGAACTATGATCTGGGTTTATTATTGTGTACACGAAATATTATGGAAAAGCCTATACCGTTCGGACTCCTTCTATCTATACTTCGTGAGTGGAGCTATTGCCATGAAACAAAGTACCTTGAGTTGTGTACAATTTTCACATATAACATTTATATTTATGTGTTGTAAATTTTAGGTAAGTGATGCGTGCACACTGCACAGACAAACATCTAAACAGACAGACAACAATTTCAAAAATGCTGGAAATTCGTTCTGTTTGTTATCCTTTAACCATCTAACAATTTTTTTTGAAATCATTCTATGTACAAAAATATATGTATAGATTGTTCATTAAAAAAGTAAAAAGCTAGGTAATCTGAAATTACCACTACAATGAAACAACTCGGCTATCGGCTATCAACAAACGTTATAAAAAGTCCTAATTGATAATAAAATATATATAGTTCCAATTATTTTTTACTTTCTTGTCACAGATGGCAACCAATTAATAGAGTTTTTTTAACAGTGCGTGTTTTAGCGTCATGTTAGAAATATATATTATTATTCTATCGGTTGTTTTTAACAATCTTTTTGAAATACAATGCTCATACTCTCCAGTAAGTTTTTATTTACACAGGCATACTAAAATTGTCAAGGATTTTGTATGTTCTAATAGTAACTCTGAACGAGTACTCTGACTTTTTAAATGGTTACATTTTTTGAAGTGAAAACTTCTTTAGTGGCGTTGAGCACTTTTTCTGTAATGGGTATAAAATCTTAAACTCGCGTCAGGACACGTGACCTGATCGAAAAAGCGTAAGACGGATGGAGAGTAGACAGCTATCCCCTCTCTACGGCGCGGCGAAAATGTATGCCTGGGCCTACTGTTTCGTTTAGGCAGCGCAGGGCGCTTGCGCGAATGTTCGTGTATGTTACAGCGTGCCACGCGCATCCATGGATGGTGACAGCTGATGGCTCGACCGTCTGTGTAGTGATCACATTGTTGTGTATTCGTAAAATTCGTGAATGTAAAGTGCTTAACGTTAATAATCAAGTTTTCACTTCTGCCGGCACTCCCGGAGTGCAACCCGTCTTTTTTTTTTATATATATATATATTTATTGACATTTCACATAACGTCCTGTCGCCCCAAAGTAAGCTATACTACTAGCCAGGTATATTTTAGTACTAAAATAAAGGTTTGACTAGTGTTTAAATCAGACAGGTGATGAAGTACAAGCTGGGATCGTGTTGTTACCAGCGTCAAGAAGAGGTCGCTACCTCGCTAATATTGTGAGGAGACAGGCTGTCGTAAGTTTTAATTTATTTATCAATAAAACAGGTATTAGACTTTAATCTAGTATGCATAAGGAGCTAGATCGAAGAAGTGCTTTTTCACTATTTAAATGATAGAATAATATTATTTCAAAGTTCTTTTTAAAAAGACGAACCCGATCTTCAAATGTTTTAAATAAAATGTAGTTTTGACATTTCAGGATGGAACCGGCATTAAATTCAACAAAGATGCTGACAGGGTAAGTAAAAACAACTGTTTTTTATAAAGATTGAGAATACTCTATTTGCCTAATTGATATCTTTAGGATCACGAAGTTTTGTTTCTAAATATAACCAGTACTGTTGTAGATGAACGCTGAAGCAAAAAAGAAAGTGGACGTGCTGTCAGAAGAACTCCTCCCGTACATCATCGCGGAGCAAGAGAGACGAACCACGCTCTACAAGAGAGTGATGACAGCCATACAGAACGGAGAGAAGGGAGTCACCATCGCTGAGATCAGAAACAAACCACCCGCTTTCATTAGGAAAGGTTATGCTCATTAAATATGGATATCATGGACATTTCACACAGCGTCCTCTGGTCCCAAGCTAAGCTTGTATGCTTGTGTATACGGATATACTACATATACTACTTTTCTTCTGTAAATACATACTTGTAATACATAGAAACACCCAGACGCAGAACAAACATTTGTATGACATTTATAAACATCACACAAATGATTTAGGAATCGAACTCGCGACATCGTGAACGGCAGTCCGTTACATAAATCACTAGATCACCAAACGCGTCGCCGAGGATGTCACCTTCTAACTTAGTAGTCAGATGTATCTCTGTCTCACTCTAATAATTTGTTTGGAACAGGCTTAGTATACCGCTGCCCTTCTAACCGCGCGCCCAAGGAACCGGACGGCTCAGGGATCATTATGTGTGAAGAAAACATCGAACCCACACCTATCATGTATGAATCCTGTCTCTCTGCAGAGGATAAGGAGCTCTATGTAGCTGATAACAAGTACTTCTTTTGTAATCGTGAGTATACCATCATGCTGTGCATATTCCTTGGTCATATAAAGTGTATATTACAATGATACTGATGTTTGAACAACTGCAGGTCACAAGATCGAAGGTCCTGATCTGCCACGGAACGGCAGCACGGTGATAGGCTGCGCGCCCTGCGAGAGGACGTCCCTCAACTACACCAGCGCTCGCTGCGCGCTCGAGGACACTGACGATGTGGTGGTGCACTACCGCTACTACCCGGACAGGGTGAGGTTATAGCCAGGATACTTACACCAACATTCATACCTGGTACTAATGTGGTACCGGCTTATATCCAGCATCCATGATGGTCCAGCACGTGCTTCTAATAGATTTTCTCATAAGCTGTAAGCTCCGTCCATCGTTTTAATTCGCCGCATAGATTTGGACACAGATTAGGCTTATTTTACTTACACCGACATTCACAAAAATTATATTCTTATTTATCCGCAGACGTACAAATTCGTGACAGAACTGGATCCAGACAGAGAAGTGTGTGATCATTGGAACCCCTGTCAGATTGGCTACATCTTCAGTTTACCGTCACCAGATCAGGCGTTACCAGCTAATGAACTGTGGCGTAAGTGATACATGATAGCTTTTATTTGTCTTTAAACAACTTCAAAAAAAGGAGGAGATTCTCAATTCATCTGTATTTTTTTATGTTTGTTACCTCACAACTTTTAACTGGGTGAAGTCATTTTGGTCGTGTGGTCCATGGCTCCAGGTTAGGATCTGATAGATATCTCTTAAGAAATCTAGAAAAACTCTCTAATTTTAAAGGCTCTTACTAATCTAAATAATCAAAAAGTAGACTAACGAGGGAGTCTCATAAAGTCGATCCGCTTTTTTAGATAATATTTTTTACTTATAACATGAAATTATTTCTTTCGTTTTATGCACGTTCATTTTATTGTCTACCTACAGTTTAAGAAGCTGTCTTCATTATAACAATTATTTTTGCATTACAGCTACATATGTCCGTGAGTATCATTACCTATACATTCGTTTAATTACTATTTACATGAATGTATTGTGAAGATGTTACCTTAGTTGCGGCACAGTAGGAAAACATGACAAAGATCTTGTATCTACTATAATCCATCAGCCGCTCTCTGTCCACTGCTGGTCAAGGGCCTCTCCCATAGAATACCACGCCGCGGTCCTGTGCTAACTGCAACCATACACGTTTGAGGATGCCGTCAGTCCATGTTGTTAGAGAATTTCCCACACTCTGCGTCGCCGGCCCTCAAGGCCCTACGGATGGTCCTTTTAACACCAAAAAATATAAAAAAAATTATGGTTTTTGCTCTTTTACAAGTATAAAGTCCTTCCTCCAATTATACTTAACTAAAACTACCTCTATGGTCAATAGAGTAGCCATTCACGGTGGTCCGACAGATCTGTTGTAGGGTTTGACTACTATTATTAGTAACTAAACAGTAAATGACTGATCCATTCTGAAGAACAGAGGTCCGTGCCTAACTGTGTAATGGACTGGAGAGAAAAAGAAAGAATTACTAAGCGATAATAAAGTTTATTTTAATTTTTTATTTCAGTTCGTAAGTACCTAAACTACTTTAAAATCCTTCTCAAATCACCACGCTAAGATACAAGGAGCGAGGCTGCAACTATAAACGCAAGTAGAAAGAATCATCGTTAATAGCGATAGATCGGAGTGGCCAACAAGTCGATCAATTTTGGTCTATCACCCTCAAGTTCCTTTCCCCTGGACAAAGTTTTTTAACCCATTATACTAAAGTAATTTATTGATTTTGAAATTGACATGCTATGCTTTACTTAATAAACTAAATTATGGTGGAAAAAGTGATTGCCGCAAGCGGGACATGAAGGCTTGCGGCAATCACTTTTTCCACTATAATTTAGTTTTTTAACCCATTATTTATATATTCCTGTATGTTGCTGGAACTCGCAAGAGTGCACGGCGGTATAAAAGCACATTGCATAAACGTCCCCCTTCTTACCTAAGAAATAGGGCGATCGCGACCCAATTTTAAAATAAATAATAGTTTAAAAAAACTAAAAAACACGCTTTATTTAATCGAATTATTGCATTGTCATCGGTCTTTGACAGGTGTGCAAAATTTGAATAGAATCTGACCGTTTAAAGTGGGTCAAAATAGCGTCCAAAGGAGTCGGTTACAAACATACAAACAAACATACAAACAAACATACAAGTGAAGCTAATATAAAGCGTGTAAAAATAGATCAATTATGTGCACAAAAGTTGGCCACACGTGATATAGATCATTGATACAGTTATTTAAACCAATTAAAAAGCTGAATAGAGTTTGTTTGAACGCGCTAACCTCAGGAACGAGGTCCGATTTGAAGAATTATTTTAGTGTTGGATAATACATTTATTGAAGAAGGCTTTAATAGGTTGTTTAGCCTATAAAAATCACGCTGGTGTTAATAGGAGTGTAGCATTAGTGAAAAATTTTGCTAAAACGGGGAAAATTTTCTAAACTCCACGCGTACGAAGTCGCGAGAAACAACTAATGGTCTATATTGAATGATTTCCATTTTATGACGTTATGGCGTATGATGTTTATGTAATTTTTATTACATCGTGGGTTCGATTCTCGCAGAGGATTCTATTTATACAAAAATATAGAGCGTCGTTGTACACAAGCGACATTGGTATAATTTATCGATGATTAAACTTAACATAAGTAAAAAATTGGTCAAGTGCGAGTGGGACTCGCGCACGAAGGGTTCCGTACCATTATCTATGCAACATAAGGTAACGTTATTAGTATCGAGCAAGAAACGGTAAAAAAAATCAGTTTTTTGTATGGGAGCCCCCCTTAAATATTTATTTTATTTTATTTTTAGTATTTGTTGTTATAGCGGCAATAGAAATACATCATCTGTGAAAATTTCAACTGTCTAGCTATCACCGTTCTTGAGATACAGCCTGGTGACAGACGGACGGACGGACGGACGGACGGACAGCGAAGTCTCAGTAATAGGGTTTCCGTTTTTACCCTTTGGGTACGGAACCCTAAAAATGAAAACAACTATGACGTATTTTGCTTTATTGGTTATTTCGTTGCAAACATTTTTATATAATTAAAATCGTTACTCTATATTAAATAGGTTTTCGAACAAAAAAGTTTAGGGGCCCAAGTCTGCTATTACAAATATTACAATATTGTCACAATGATCAGTCTTTGACGCCATTATGCATTGCCGACCAACCCTTCATTTTTGGTTAACTATAGTTGTGCGTTTAGAATCGGTATCAGCACCTAACAGTTTAGTCATTTTCATTTGAATTTAATCATTTATTTCAATTTTTTTTTATCAGATGACGAAGGTAAGAAAATGATAATTAATTTATCTGAACATAATTCTCTTTTTACAGAGTTTTATTTCACATCAGCGTTCCAGAGATACTGCCTGGTGACAAACAGACAGTGAAATCTCAAGGGTCCCATTTTGCCATTTGGCACAGAACCCTAAAAAATAAAGTGGCGTTATGTTCCCAGCCACGAAGTATAGATACACTACGTGTTCCCAGCATTCGCGTTGGTTTTATATCTATTACAGCCGTATTCACAAACGTTACTGTGAGGTCTCATAGTAGGCATGGACGCACAGGGGTAGCAAAATCATTTCACAAACAATACTTAAGTGGTGAAGCGCACTATGCGTTTGTTAAACAGAACGCATAACTAAGTTTTGTCTATGAATACAAAGGCTCGATGAACGGAACGCACTTAGAAGTGTTACCCTTTGCACATAAGTAGGTAGGTACCTACTTATTTACGTAAATATTGTTTGTGAATACGGGTGTGAGTCTGTGCGAAAAGAGAACCGTCGTGGCGTAAAATGGAAGTAACATTATGATTTGTTTCGAAAACTTGTTATATTATAAGCACCCTAGCACAGAATCTGAAAACATTATTTTCTAATATAGTCTCAAAGTATCATGATGTTACAATCGTACTTTAATGAAGCCACGGTGTTGTCAACATAACAAATACGTTAATTAAAGACAGCAGCGCCCTCAAATCTTACGACGGTTCCAAAGAGTATAATCAATTTGAATTATTAATAAATTACTATATTGTTATCTTTTTAGATTTTGAAGGTAGGTAACTATAATAACGCCCGTTATAGAGAAAAAGATATAAAAGTGTAAGGGCATGGGCATCATGAATAAATAATTAGCGACTCCTGACCAAGGAGGTTATAAGTTGGGAGGAACAACTCGGGAACATAGATTAGTCCTAAGGCCCGGCCCGTTTAAAAGAAAAATAGTAGCCTTGCCTTCTCTTTTCTTCTTACTAGCTTTCTCTTTTACTTCAGCTCAAAAAGAAAGAGTTAGAAAGTCTGCTAAATAGGCTCTTTGTCATTTATTTTTCTTAATGTGTTCAACTAAAAAAAGAAGCAGGCCGAATTCGTTGTACCGAGTGTTACGTCTATATCTATATCGTAAGTCTATGCTCCTGACCATATCCCCTGTCTCGATACTAGCGCCATCTCGTTGTGTTATATCAAAAACTGCTGTATTTACGAAAACTACTATGTCACTTGAATTGAGAATATCATATTTTATTAGACCGTGAAATATGATTAAGCCAAGTTGAAGTTACGTGTCTTCAAGATAGAATCCGTACATAATGGTACCATTTCTATATGCACAATAAACTTAACTGAAAATGAAAATCGATAGTGTCAATATATCTAGACGGGCTCAGACGGCCTTCGTGGCGTAGTGGTTCATGTACTGGACTGCCCTTCATAAGGTCGCGGGTTTGATTCCCGCTTGGGACAATCATTTGTGTGATTTTCATAAATGTCATACAAATGTTTGTACTACGTCTGGGTGTTTTCTATGTATTATAAGTATGTATTTAATTTACAAAAGAAAAGTAGTTTATGTACTATATCCGTATTCTGGGACACATAACACAAGCATAATAAGCTTAGCTTGGGACCAGAGGACGTTGTGTAAAATGTCCATCTAGTAACAGTATAAAATACTAATTTTTAATATTTATTTTCAGTGGATGGTAAGTTACTTTATCTATCATTTTTTGAGCTTTTCACAAACCTATAGGCTATATGTATAACATCACGCTACGACCAATAGGAGCGAGGCATCAGTGAAAAATGTTGCAAAAACAGGGAAAATTTTCTAAATTCCACACGTACGAAGTCGTGGGTATCAGTAGTATATCCATATCCTGGTACACATAACACCAGCATATAAGCTTAGCTTGGGACCAGAAATCGTTGTGTGAAATGTTCATGAATATTATATTAATACTAGCTGTCCCGGCAAACGTTGTTTTGCCATACCAAAAAAAAAACAAAATGTTTGAAAAATAGATGTTGGCCGATTCTCAGACCTAGGGGATATGTACACAAAATTTCAAGAAAATCGGTCGAGCCGTTTCGGAGGAGTACGGTAACTAACACTGTGACACGTGATTTTTATTATTTAAAATTAATTTCAGAATACGTGCCGCGTAAGTACTTTTTTGTATACATATGACGTATGATAGACACACACTCTCTCTCTCTCCAGCCCATTTACGTCCCACTGTTGGGAACGGGCCTCCTCCACTTTGGAGGGATTATGGTCTACTGTGCCGCGCTGACTAGACGTGTTGGCACAGGGTTTATTTTCGAGTTTTCCGTCTGTCACAGAAGATGCTCTGTGTACAATATCCCTTAGCTGATTTTTACAGCACCCTTGGGAGAAATATAATCGGTTCGCGAAAATTGTTAAAAATTGTTCTTCATAATAGTCTTTTTACGCTAAAACGTTTATAATGTCTCCGATAAAATCTCCGTTTAAACCTCCTATAAGTCATTAATTCATTATGAATAAGACCGTTTGACTATACATCTGGTATATCGTGTTTGATAATCTTTAACTATATAAATCTCCTGTCACGATGTTTGTCCGCGAAGGATTCCTAAACAACTTAACCGATTTTAAATTAAATTGGCACACCGTGAGCAGTCTGGTCCAACTTGAGAGATAGGATTTTATAGGATAGTTTAGATCTTTAATTATAGTCGCAATTTTATTTTATTGCAAATTATTTGTTTACCCCTGATATTTGTATGGCAAAACAACGTTTGCCGGGTCAGCTAGTTTAATATAATTAATTGTTGTTTAATTTACAGCGATAGCAGGTATTTACATTACTACATTATTTAGTTTGTTAAGATTACAAATACAAGTGCCATCAGCCCTTTTCCTTCCCAGGGTGCTGTAAAATCTAAGGTAATCAAATCCTGTGTCAAACTGGTCAGCGCGGCATAGTAGAAGTAGACAATATTCCCTTCCAAAGTGGAGGAGGCCCGTGCCCAACAGTGGGACGTTAATGGGCTGGAGAGAGAGAAAAGTAGTATATCAGTATTCTGGTACACATAACACAAGCATATAAGCTTATAACGAGCTCTGGTACACTTAACACAAGTATAATAATATACGCTTATGACTGGCTTCGTGGTTGAGTGGTTCATGTAACGGACTGCCGATGAACAGGTCGCGGGTTCGATTCCCGCTCGGGACAATCATTTGTGTGATATTTATAATTATCATACAAATGTTTGTATTGCGTCTTTGTATTTACTATGTATTATAAGTATGTATTTACATTATAAAAGTATATGTAGTTTATCCGTATTCTGGTATCCATAACACAAGCAATATAAGCTTAGCTTGGGACCAGAGGACGTTGTGTGAAATGTCCATGAATATTTATTTATTATTTATTTATAAATTTGCCCTTCGCCAACTCTGCGAAAAATACCGAAGCGCGCATAAAAATTTACATATGGTCTTCATAGAATTTGAGAAGGCATATGATAGGGTACCAGGTAAGGTTAATCCGTGTCATGTACCACCGATCTACTACCCATGTTCGGTCTACTGTTGGCGACTCGGAGGATTTCGGTGTGGCGGTAGGCCTACACCAGGGGTCGGCTCTGAGCCTTTACCTCTTCCTGTTGGTCATGGATGTGTTGACATCAGATTTGCAGGAGGAGGCGCCCTGGTGAATCCTCTTCGCCGATGATGTCGTCCTTGTGGGAGAAAATGGGCCTAAAGTGGAAAGCATGCTGAAGAAATGGAGGCATAAGCTGGAGAGCGTAGGCCTCAAAATCAGCCGACAAAAAACGGAGCATATGTTCTGCGACTTCGGTGGCCTCTCCAGTTTTACACCCGTGTCCCTCGATGGAACATTTCTGCCAGCATGCCAACACTTTAGGTATCTCGGATTGGTTATACAGAGCGATGCCAACGTAGATCGTGCGGTAAAGCACAGGATTGATGCAGGATGGATGAAATGGCGGCAGGTCACGGGAACCATCTGCGATTCCAAAGTGCCCCTTAAATTAAAGAACAAAATCTATAAATCGGTGATAAGACCTGCTGTCGTGTATGGTGCCTCATCAGTATGAGGCACCATATACGACGAGGAAGAGATTCATATTAGAGGAAGTCTGAAAGTGATGCCAGTGACTGAAAAATTGAAGAACGAGCGGATGTCAGGACATCCGCTCGTTCTTCAATTTTTGGGGTTTCATATACCAGGCATGTTATGAGACGAGAGGAAAGTAATGTCGTTAGGAGAGTTCTGAGTATAAATGTGGAAGGAAAAAATCTAGAGGAAGACCTAAGAAAAGATGGATGGACTGTGTGAAAGAGGACATGAAAGAAAGAGGAGTTGACACAGACATGACGGCTAATAGAAGACTGTGGAAGAAAAAGACATGTTGCGCCGACCCCAAATAATGGGATAAGGGCAGGAGGATGATATTTATTTATAAAGGGCTTAGGCTTTTATAGCTTATATAAGCTTAGCTGATCCGGCAAAAGTTGTTTTGCCCTACAAATGTCAGTGGTGGACAACCCTTGTCATTTAGGGGTATGAAAAATAGATAGTAGCCGATTCTCAGAGCTACTGAATATGCATAAAAAATTTCATAAGAATCGGTCAAGCCGTTTCAGAGGAGTATGGAAAAGAACATTGTGACACGAGAATTTTATATATTAAAGAATTTTTGTTTTTCCTCAGAGGATTCACGCATAGAATATGTATCACAATTAACAGAGTATGAGACGAGAGCGCCAAAAATTACACCGCCATCTGGTAAACGGCTCGTGGCAGTTGTGAGGGATGATATCGATACTGAGAAAAAAGTTGTAAGTATTTAAAATGATCATGAAACCCTTTTTAAACCGACTTCAAAAAAGAAGGAGGTTCTCAATTCGTTTGTATGTTTTTTTTTTCATTTTTTTATGTTTATTACTCCATAATTTTTAACCGGGCGAAGCGATATTGATGAATATTCTTTTATTTGATCGCTGGTGGTCAATGGTTCAGGTGTGGTCCCATTGGTTCCAGTTCACGATCTCATGGTTATCTTTTGAGAAATCGATGGAAACTCCCAAAAAATTGGTCAAGTGCGAGTCGGACTCGCGCACGAAGGGTTTCGTACCATTATCTATGCAACATAAGGCAACGTTATTAGTATCGAGCAAGAAACGGTAAAAAATCATGTTTGTTGTATGGGAGCCCCCCTTAAATATTTATTTTATTTTATTTTTAGTATTTATTGTTATAGCGGCAATAGAAATACATCATCTGTGAAAATTTCAACTGTCTAGCTATCACCGTTCTTGAGATACAGCCTGGTGACAGACGGACGGACGGACGGACGGACAGCGAAGTCTCAGTAATAGGGTCCCGTTTTTACCCTTTGGGTACGGAACCCTAAAAAGCACTTTTTTTTTAATACTCAATACTTGCATAAATAAACTACTTTTCTTTTGTAACATACCTAAAATATATAGTAAACACACAGACGCAGTACAAACATTTGTATGAAAATTATAAATATTACCCTAGACCATGAGACCCGTCAAATTAATTTAGACTTATTTTTACAGACAATTTACCACAAAGATACTGGATTAGTTGAGGTAAGTATGTAGCGTAGCCGAGTAGCGTACTGTAGATTAACTACTAAATACCAAGGAGGTTATAAGTAGGTAGGAACAACTCGGGAACATACATTTGTCCCAAGGCCCGGCTCGTTTACGGTTTAAAAGTAAAATATTAGCCTTGCCTTCTCTTTTCTTCTTACTAGCTTTCTCTTTTACTTCAGCTCAAAAAGAAAGAGTTCGAAAGGCTACTAAATAGGCTCTTTGTCATTTATTTTTCTTAATGTGTTCAACTAAAAAAAGAAACAGGCTGGATTCGTTGTACCCAGTGTTACGTCTAGATCTTTAACGTAAGTCTATGCTTGCCATGTTGGCCATGTTGGTGACGTCATGTCACCAACATGGCCGCCAGGCGCATTACCAATTTGTGTAGCTTTTAATGAACTTCATAAATAAGCAAGTTATTTTATTTATTTCTTTTATTACCTAACAGAATCACATCGGCATCTCAACAAGGGCACTCAAAGATGATGTGATTGTTGAACTAAAATTTGATAAATTAAAGAACACAGATTTCACAAGATATTACGCAGGTTTTGTAGATTCTTCTAGAAGAAATGAAGATACGCATAATATGAAATTTGTATTTGTATTAGAATTAAGTAAGTATTATGCGCGCCACAAACGGCATATTATTATCATAATATTATATATATGTATACGTATATATATATTTTTGTTTTATAAATATTTATGGACATTTCACACAACGTCCCCTGGTCCCAAGCTAAGCTTATTATGCCTGTGTTATGGGTACCAGTACACGGATAGAATACATAAACTACTTTTCTTTTGTAAATACATACTTATAATACATACGAGTAGTAAACACACAGACGCAGTACAAACATTTGTACGACATTTATAAACATCACACAAATGAATGTCCGAGGCGGGAATCGAACCCGCGACCTCGTGAACGGCAGTCCGTTATATGAACCACTAGACCACGAAGCCCGTCAAATTCTATGTAGGTACATATGCCGTTTGTACATACCATAAGCTGTAGGTACATAATTAAATTATGTAAGTATCTTGTTTTTTTTGGTGTACAATAAAGAATTTTGTATTGTATTATATATTTTCTATGTATTTTATGGATGTATTTACAAAATAAAAGTAGTATAATATGTAGTATATCCGTATTCTGGTACACATAACACAAGCATATAAGCTTAGCTTGGGACCAGAGGATGTTGTGTGAAATGTCTATGAAAATTAATAAAAAAAAATATAAAAAAAAAGATTCATATACTTATATTATTACTATCTGACCCGCCAAACGTTGTTTTGTTAGGGTTGGACAACCCTTATCACTTAGGGGTATGAAAAACAGATAGTTTCCGATTCTCAGACCTACTGAATATGCATAAAAAAATTCATAAGAATCGGTCAAGCCGTTTCGGAGGAGTATGGGAACTAACTTTGTGACACGAGAATTTTATATATTAGATAGCGAGAAACAGACAGATGTATCAGATGTATGATGGCGCTCTATAGTCTCTGCCTACCCCCATGGGAAAAAGGCGTGATGTTATGATCATATAGAAAAATCCTGTCAAGAGCGAGATAAACTCGCACACTCAGGGTTCCGTACCTACTCGCCCGAAAAATATAATTAACTAAATACAAATAAACAGTCGATTACGCATATAGCAACTCACCAACCAATCTTTGTAGTTGCAATAAAGGGAATCGCCTTTATTTCAGCTACTTCACAAGTTGGTATTGGTTTAACTTAATTTTTCATGTGATGTGATAACAAATGTGATGTGAATATAGGCTTATGGTCTTATTCATAATGACTTATCGGAGGTTTAATAGTTCGCTAAAATGGGTACGCGAATATTGTCAAAACTTGTTATTCATAATAGTCTTTTAACGATAAAACGTTTATTATCACTCCGTTTAAACCTCCGATAAGTCATTATGAATAAGGTGCTCTAGGGTTGACTTTGTTATTATCACACCAAGCTAACCATCTTCTAACTGGAGCCTCATATGTTACTAAAGTAGATGTTCGCCAACTACTTTTTAATAATTTCTGTTTGTGACTCCAGTGAGGGACTTGGTCTGTCCCCCCCCCCCGCTTTCCAGGCAAATAGGCTCAACTTGTCCACCTGAGGAGGATGACTTTGTTGACCAATCGATTAGTATAGTCATTTAGCCTTTGGCATACAAAAATAACGACTTCGTTTCATTTAAGTAAAATAAATTTTTGGTCATTTCACACGTCCTCTAGTCCTAAAATAAGCTTAATTTTTTTTCATTTAATTATTACAGGACTAACATCAATACAATTAACTCCAATTAAAATAGTGACTCACCCGGGAACCAAACTAAATACAACTCGCATTAGTTTTACTTGTAAGGAATGTGTTCCGAAAAGTATTGTTCTAAGAGGATATGATGGTACTGTGAGTTTCGTAGATACAGCCAAATACAGAATTAACAAAAAAGATGGGTAAGTAATCTATACAAACATTATAAAGCTGAAGAGTATGTTTGTTTGAACGCGCTAATCTCAG
Organism: Orgyia antiqua; assembly: GCA_916999025.1. Classification (NCBI taxonomy): domain Eukaryota; kingdom Metazoa; phylum Arthropoda; class Insecta; order Lepidoptera; family Erebidae; genus Orgyia; species Orgyia antiqua. The sequence continues at coordinate 2,657,078 of OU779872.1, forward strand.
GAACTACTGGTGTGTGCGGATGGTCCTCACACTATTTGGGTAACAGCTACGTTTTTATGTAAAGTTGGGCTGCAACGTCTAAAATATTCAGAGACAATGTGGAAGCTTACCTCTGGATATGTACGATCCTATGTCCAAGCCTGTCCAGCGCTGGGTACACCGCTGAAGTCTCGCCGGCCGGCACATAAAGTACTTGCTTGTAATAGTTTATTAATGATTTTATATATTAATTCCACTTTCCTCACGATTAAAACGTTTATACACACACACACCCCGAATAATGTTTATACAGATTTGCACTCGCGATGGCTTTGTTGTACTTTCAAAGTTTTACGAATTTTCTTCATACTAAAACGTATTAACCCTTTTTTGAAATCCATTCGAATGTCAACGTCTTGACCGATGACGCAGTGTTGCCGCGAAATGGATGCGGCTTGTCATTGGACGGAACGTATGGCGTGACATATACGCCCTGCCATTGGTTAACTCCCAACAATATCATAGAAAATTCCAGATCGTTGCAAATTAAAGCCCAACATATGATAAAAGGCGGGAAGATTTGAAATTCGAATAGAAATAGATTACGGTTACGAAACATTCCGCCCACCAAAATACACTTGTGTATTTTCTATTCAGGAAATAAACTAAAGAATAAATGTAATCTAAATTGATGAAGGCATTTGAACTAAAACTACTTAAATCTACTATAACGTATAATGAATTTTCAAGACTATGCGATTTGGTTAGGTAAAGGACAGAGCTTAGCTAATGGCCTAGTAAGTTGAGATCCATCCGCGGTACGCACTGTAGCGATACGTATGATTCCGTCCGGGCTAGGGTGTAGTTTTAGTACGCGTGCAAGAGGCCAATGTAATGGCATTGCATTCTCAGTTTTTAAAATAACGACTGTTCCTATGTCAAGTGGCTTAGAATGTTTTGTCCACTTAGCGCGTTGAGTTAGAGTTTGAAGGTACTCGTTTTTCCAACGATTCCAAAAATCCTGTTGAAAACGCTGAATGAGTTGCCAACGATCAAGACGATGTATATTAATAGAAGTTAAGTCTTCATCAGGAACAGACGTTAACGGTTCCAGCGTTAAAAAATGACCAGGGGTCAGAACGCTTAAATCGTTGGGATCAGAGCTCAATGGACAGAGCGGTCGCGAATTAAGCATGGACTCAATTTGAACGAATACAGTTGTTAACTCTTCAAAAGTTAGAGCTTGATCACCTACGATACGGTAAAGATGCGTCTTAACGGCTTTTATTTGAATTTCCCAAACTCCACCAAAGTGAGGACTCGAAGGCGGATTGAAACGGAATTCGATGGTTTCACTTTGAGCGGCTGAGTGCATGAGTGAATTAAGTTGATTACTCGCGCCTTTGTAATTTGTACCACAATCAGAGTGTATTATACTGACTCTACCGCGACGGCCTACGAATCGACGAAGAGCGGCAAGAAACGCGTCAGCTGAGAGGTCAGAGACGGCTTCGAGGTGCACAGCCTTCGTGCTGAAGCAGACAAATAGACAAAGATAAGCTTTACCGATTTTAGCACCGCGATGTTTACCAAGTTTAATACGGAAAGGACCGCCGTAGTCAGTACCGACGACAGAGAACGGTTTTACTTGATTTACGCGAGTTGCAGGTAGATCACTCATGTACGGTTCGAGCGGAGTAGGTTTCAGTTTATAGCATTGCAAACACTTTGACAAACAATGACGAATAGCACGTTTAGGAGAGAGGATCCAGAATTGTTGTGTCAAAAGGTATTGCATCGTGTTAATACCGGGATGACAGTTTTCACGGTGAAAGGCTTCGATGATAAGGTACGTTAATCTAGAGTCGCGGGGAAGTAGAGCAGGGTGTTTGTGTTCAAACTCGAGTCCGGATCGGACTAGCCGACCGCCCACCCTGAGAACTCCGTGGGAGTCCAGAAACGGGTTCAACTTACGCATTTGTTTTGATAAAAGGCTGTTAGATTGAATTTGATGAATGTCATTCGCAAAATGAGTTGATTGAACGTGCTTGACGATAGTCGTTAGCGCGTCATGAAGCTCTGAGCGTTTATGAATGGGAGAAGAGCAGCGTTTACGTCTATTACGAATGAAGTCTAAGAATTTTAGCCACACGCAAATAATGCGTTGGATTTTACGAATGGACGAATAACGGTCGAATAACAAGTCTATAAACGAGACGGTTAAGTCATCATGTGTGAAGAGCGCACGCAGCGTTCTCTCTTCACTTTCAAGAACGGTTTTGTCGGGAGCTTCATCTGAGCCTGTAGGCCAAGAGACAGACGGTTGGGATAGCCACTTAGGGCCCGCCCACCATAACCTATTGTCGGCAAGAGCTGACGGAAGCTGACCGCGGGAGACTACGTCCGCTGGGTTCTCTTCGGAGGCCACGTGACCCCAGCGAGCATCTGGAACGACGTCTAGAATGTGACCTACGCGATTCGCGACGAAGGTCTTCCAACGTGAAGGGTGAGATCGCAGCCACGCAAGCACTACCGTGGAGTCTGACCACGCGTAGATACCGGTACATGGAAACACAGGTAAGTATAAATCCTTAACGAATTTCAGCAGATCGGCGAGGAGGACAGCAGCGCACAACTCGAGCCGAGGTAATGACGTCGATTTTGTTGGAGCGACACGACCTTTGGAATACACAAAAGAGACTTTTACGTTGTCGTAGATATCAACTGTGACTAAGTAGATTACTGCGCCGTAACCGGTTTCAGAGCTGTCCGAAAAACCATGAATTTCACACGATTTTATGTCTTTTACAGACACACATCGAGGTATCTGCAACGATTTCAAAAGAGGGAGTTCTTCGAGGTAACGATGCCAGAAGTTTACGATTTTTTCAGGAGGATCTTCGTCCCATCCTACACCAAGGATCCAAAGGCGCTGGACGAGAACTTTTGCCACAATAGTTAACGGAGAAAGAAAGCCCAAGGGATCATATACACGCGCGAGCTCGCTGAGTATACTGCGCTTGGTACATTTTTTGTTTTGTGGAGTCACTGCGAAGAAGAAGCTATCACTAGATGGGTCCCATTTTAGACCCAAAACTTTAAGGGTGTAATTTTCTTTTGCGTCTAGAGTGACAGGTGCGGTTAAGCAATGCTCTGGGGATAAGTCAGACAAAAGTTCGGGTGAATTGCTCGCCCATTTGCGAAGCTCAAAGTTCCCTCGTTTAAGAAGAGCAATAATCTCTGATTTGGTTTCATGAGCGGTTTCGAGTGTGTCACAGCCGGTTGCGACATCGTCAATGTATAAGTCCCTGGATAAAACTTTACTAGCAAGAGGAAAGTCATTACCTTCGTCAGAAATCAGCTGTTTGATAGTACGGCATGCGAGGAACGGAGCGGAAGACACGCCATACGTAACCGTATTGAGCTGATATTCCTGAACGGGTTCGTCGGGATTAAAACGCCATAGAATACGTTGATAGAATTGATAGAATACGTTTGAAGTTTAGGCCCTATTAGAAGCGAGTCATTAAGTGAGATGCCTCTGGCGTCTTTCGAAGAAGCATTGTAGACAACGCGAAGCTTAGTTGTAGCCGAATCAGGACGTAAAACACAGTGATGTGGAATGTAATATTTTCCTTTTCTTAACTCTTGGATAGGAACTAAGCTCATGTGACCACTATCTAAATAGTCCTTCATGAAATCGTTATACTGTTTGCGTAAATCTGGATTCTTAACGAGTCGACGTTCTAGCGAATTAAAACAACGAAAAGCGACATCACGGGAACCTGGAAAGTATTGAACGTTTTCTTCCTTAAAAGGTAAAGAAACCACGTATCTACCCGTTGAATCACGAGAATGTTGCGAGACGAATATCTCCTCACAGCGTTCGTCTTCAGGAGTTAAGCGTTTAGAAGTATCGAATGATTCTAACTCCCATAAGCGTCGAATATCTTCGTTTAATTGGTCGTCTTCTTTGATAAGAAATGATTGAATTTCTTCCTCTTTACAGCCAACACCTCCCAGAAGTAGCCAGCCGAACACAGAATTAAATGCAGAGGGTTGCATGGGACCGCCGCTAACAGTACCAGGAAGCAAGAGCGAAGCAAACACCTCTGCGCCAAGAAGAAGATCGATAGGACCTGGCTGGTGACACTCTGGGTCAGCTAGCCGCAGGTCTTGCAGGTGATGCCACGATGATTTATCAATACGGGTGGATGGCATCCTGCCGCATATGGAAGGTAACGTGAATGCGTCGACGTTGAATAGAGGTTTACCATGAGCACCTACTTCGAGTCTGACTGTTCCTGAAACAGCAGAAGACGACTGGCCTAAGCCACGAACACGCCGAGAAGTGGGAGTACAATCTACACCCAAGCGTAGGGCAGCGCGTTCGGTGATGAAGTGTGCCTGGCTTCCCGAATCAATGAGGGCGCGAAACGATTGGAAGTTACCTAACGAATTACGAAGTTGAACGATAGCGGTTGAAAGTAATACAAGTGAACTTTCACCTATATTTGTAAGTACACGGACTTGATCGGTCGTTTGACTACTCGAAGCGGATTGAGAAGAAGAAGTAGTCAAATTTTCGTTTTGGTGAAGTAGTGTATGGTGACGCTGACGACACTTCTGACATTTAAAAATAGATTTACACTCCTTCACACTGTGTGACGATTTGAGACAGTTGAAACACCAACGATGAGTTTTAGCGTAATCAGTCCGTTCAGAAACGGATAACTGTGCAAAGTCTTTGCACTGCATAAGAGAATGATTTTCTGAACAAAATGAACACTTCAATACGGATGGCGAAGGTGTCACTGGAACGGAGATCGAATGGGGCTTCGTATTATTGAACTGCAGCTTCGTATGATCGGACTGAGGCTTCGGATTATCAGTTGTATTGGAAAGAAACACAGAAGTTTGCTTTTGTTTGTTATTTGTTTTATTGTTGTTATTTAAATTAGATTTACTTTGAAATTGAAACCGATTAGAGTTACTTTGACTTTGTGAAGAGAAATGAGTATCTCGTATGAGCGCCTCGCATTTAGAATTTAAGAATTTCATTAATTCTCCGTATTTAGGCAACTCAGAACAAGTATACTTTTGTTCGAATAAACAACGCGTGTTAGAGTCCAATTTAGATAAAACTAAATAACATAGAATAAAATCCCATTTGTCAGTAGGTAAATTAACCCCTTTTAAAATATTTAAATTCTCATTAATGAGATCTAGCGAGCGACGAAATTCGATTGGAGAATTTAATTTGAAATTAAGGTTTGATATTTCTTTCCAACACTCGAATGCGAGTTCGCGTTTATTTTGATATCGAGAGATAAGAGTTTGAAATGCTTCTTGGTAGAAACTACCCTGAACGGGGTAGGAACGTATGAGGCCAAGAGCGTCGCCAGAAAGACTCGATAAAAGATAGTGCATACGCTCAGTATCCGATAACGCTTCATTCGTATGTATCAATGAATTAAATATGTCATAGAACTCGGGCCAAGCCTTAATTGATCCTGAAAAGGTGGGGATAGTGATTTTAGGTAGCTTGATGTTGGAAACGCAAGAACGACCTAAGGCGCTTTCGAATGAATGGGAAGATTTTACTTCAGTTGGTACTAACTGTCTATGAATTATCATGATACCATAGTATATATCATCGAATTGTTCGCGAATTAAATCTTCCTCTTCCTCTTGATCGCTATCAATCACGCTCAGAATGTCAAAATGCGCTTCCTCAAAGTTGTTGCAATATTTTTGAAAAGACGAATAATGAACGAGAAACGAATCCAAATACGAGTCATCTTTCTTTGCCAACTCAGCTACTTCGAATGCTTTCTTTAAGCGGTTTAACGCAATTATACGTTTACGGCGCAATACAGGTAAATCAAGAACTGTGAAAACATTTTTATCTTCTTGGTTTTCCTTTTCTAATGACTTAGGCTTGGAACGGCGTCTCATAGTTACGTAAGACATATTAAAAAATAAATATAAATAATAAAAAATTATTTATCGAATAATACGAATGCGTCACGAAATTAAACAATTGAATTGAGAGAATAAAGTTAAACTAAAAACGATTATCAATTGTTTACGTTAAACAGTCAACCAGTAGGAGCGCGAAGCGCGAGTGCATCGAATGACGTATAAGACGGCTAAATAATGTTGGTGCGTGCATACGTATCGAATTGAAGTAAATTAACGACCACTAAATTCTGTCGGGTTATACCGAACCGATTCGCATTAATAATGACGTATCCCGGTTTTCCTTTTTACAAAATAACAAATTTTCACAGGAATTTTGAACGCAATTAAACACAGAAAAATACAAATTTTAATGTTCATATGCCTTCGTAACTAACTTGTTATGTTATTCAAGCGGAATTGAATGCAAAAGATCAACGGAATGTCAGCCGGTAATGGCGGCAGAACGAAATTGTTAATAAAATTTATTTTAAATGGGCGCTAAATATACGATATTTTACGAGATGTGCATATAATTGCATAGATATCTAATGGAAAATAAGCCGATCTAAAGGGAATGGGTGCTTATTTCCCGGGTTTCGGGACCATAAAAATGTGTGCGGATGGTCCTCACACTATTTGGGTAACAGCTACGTTTTTATGTAAAGTTGGGCTGCAACGTCTAAAATATTCAGAGACAATGTGGAAGCTTACCTCTGGATATGTACGATCCTATGTCCAAGCCTGTCCAGCGCTGGGTACACCGCTGAAGTCTCGCCGGCCGGCACATAAAGTACTTGCTTGTAATAGTTTATTAATGATTTTATATATTAATTCCACTTTCCTCACGATTAAAACGTTTATACACACACACACCCCGAATAATGTTTATACAGATTTGCACTCGCGATGGCTTTGTTGTACTTTCAAAGTTTTACGAATTTTCTTTATACTAAAACGTATTAACCCTTTTTAGGGTTCCGTACCCAAAGGGTAAAAACGGGACCCTATTACTGAGACTTCGCTGTCCGTCCGTCCGTCCGTCCGTCCGTCTGTCACCAGGCTGTATCTCAAGAACGGTGATAGCTAGAGAGTTGAAATTTTCACAGATGATGTATTTCTATTGCCGCTATAACAACAAATACTAAAAATAAAATAAAATAAATATTTAAGGGGGGCTCCCATACAACAAACATGATTTTTTTACCGTTTCTTGCTCGATACTAATAACGTTGCCTTATGTTGCATAGATAATGGTACGGAGACCCTTCGTGCGCGAGTCCGACTCGCACTTGACCAATTTTTTGAAATCCATTCGAATGTCAACGTCTTGACCGATGACGCAGTGTTGCCGCGAAATGGATGCGGCTTGTCATTGGACGGAACGTATGGCGTGACATATACGCCCTGCCATTGGTTAACTCCCAACAATATCATAGAAAATTCCAGATCGTTGCAAATTAAAGCCCAACATATGATAAAAGGCGGGAAGATTTGAAATTCGAATAGAAATAGATTACGGTTACGAAACAACTGGTCTGATTTGAAAAATTCTTTCAGTGTTGGATAGTACATTTATCGAGGAAGACTATAGGCTTTTACTAGGAACTTACAAATTAATGTTTACTTATAATGTTAGTATTAAACCCTGAAAAGGTAGTAATGAGCGTCACCTGCTGCAGATGAGGACGTTGCAGAATATCGACGTTGTGATTCCTTACCGACATCACAACTGTTGCCGAGTAACGGACCTTTTTAGGGTTCCGTACCCAAAGGGTAAAAACGGGACCCTATTACTCTGCCACACGTCTTTATGTAATAGATAAGTTTAGAGTTTTAGTTCCTAATTTTTGTTTGATTATTTAGCTATAAGAATTTCATGTTTTATTGTCTTCCGCCTTGGAGGCATAATAAATATTACTTTCTTTCTTTCTTTCAAAGAATTAGTAAAAAATTTTGTATAAACATGGACAATTATCCATA